>OZ023231.1:23249418-23849418 GCA_964006365.1 Trididemnum miniatum
ATGCAACTCAAGAAAGAGCTGTCCGCCTTAGTGGAAAAACAGACATGGAACCGAGTTATTCTACGGATTATCGATAGCCTACCACCTGGAACATCGGACACAAATTTCGTCTGAAAGATAAGCAAAAGACCTTGATGAAATATGGGGTTGTATATAAATTAACGTGTTCTTATGGTTCTAGCTATATAGAACAGACTAGACGTAATCTTATTGACAGACTTAAAGGCCCACTGCACCCAAATTCATCGATAGTTGTAAATAGGTATTAAATATATTCAAACATTTTCGCGAAAATTCGATCACGATATCTGGTCTCGGTAACGAGAAAACTGGTAAAATATTGTTAAATTCGTGACGTCATTGGGTACCAACAACCAAGAAATAATGCAACTTCTAAAAGCTTTCGCACAGCGAAAGCTTTCGCACTTTGCCGAAAACTTTCGAAAGCTTTGCGAAAGCTTTCGCAGAGCGAAAGCTTTTAGAAGTCGCATTATTTCTTGGTTGTTGGTACCCAATGACGTCACGAATTTAACAATATTTTACCAGTTTTCTCGTTACCGAGACCAGATATCGTGATCGAATTTTCGCGAAAATGTTTGAATATATTTAATACCTATTTACAACTATCGATGAATTTGGGTGCAGTGGGCCTTTAAGGAGCATTCCAGTTCGGATAAATCCGAGGTGTGCCGACATTTAATGGACAATCCTGACCATAAAGTGGACTTTGCCAAACCGAACATTCTTAGTAGCTCCGGTGATTCTGCACGCTTATTAATTCTTGAGTCACTTTTTATTCAAAAAAATATGAGCCATTGCTTAACGTTGACTCCAAATCCGCCCCTCTTTACTTATTTAATTGTTAATTTATCTCCGTCAGTCTTTTTATTAGCTTTTGGTTTATGACGTTATAATTATAATACTTATTTTGACTCGTTGCCTGGGTTATGATATCACTTGTAGTTAGAATTGTAAATTCTAGTTCTTACAGTTTTGTACTGCCTTGCATACACTGCTGATGATGACAGCTGAATTTATGTTGTCGAAACGTCCAGTTTTGAGATTTACAGCGGCTTTATTTTTCCTCCTTAAGGTTCTAATGTGTTTATGACTGCAACCAAATTCTCTTCTAAAGTTTGGTAGTTGTCAATCCTGCTGGTACATCGCGTTGATGACATCAAATTAATACAGTTTCGAGCGTGTTGCTCCACCTTCGCTTTCCCTCTGAACTGTCTCCTGTATAGTTTTAAACAACACACGGCGTTTGGTTGATCATTCATATAGATTTCCAACAACACCAAAACAATTTCGAATGCTTTTGTTTTTTGAACAAGTTCAGTCTGTGGGCGTAGCAGTGCACGAAGTGGGCGTTCTGATTAATTTCTTTGATTCGTGGTTGTACTTCAGAAAAGCAACCAGACCTTGCCCTCGGATATTAGTGATCGCCAGCTAATGTTCATCCAACACAGATTTGATAGCATTAAGCAAACCACAGGCATCCATTTCCGATGCATGAACAATGCGTAGCAAGTCTTCTTTTATTGATCCATCTCTATCGATGTATCGCACAATAATGAAAAGTTGGTCTTCTTAGGTCACATCTGAAGTGATGTCCTCATGTATCGCAAAATATTTAGCTTTTTTAATGCGAGTCACAATTGTGGTACGAACCAACTGGGCTGAACATTTTATTATTTCGTTCTGTGATGAGAGTGGTATGTACTGTAGCTTGGATAACCTTTACTTCTTTTCAAATGTCTGAAAAATCTCTATTCCAGCGGCTTATTAATTCAACAAGATGAAGAAAAAGCTCTTTCTTTGTAGAGGATTACGATTCATCGTGTGCTCTAAAAGGCATTCCCACCAGTCTTCCAAGGGTATTCACAATATCTATCAATAACGACCATGTACGAAAGCGCAGCTGTTGACGTTCCTCGTTTTGTTGCTAACCTGTAAATTTTTTGTACGCTTAAAACGGAATCAATTATAGGCTTTGTGTCGAGATATTCTGTCCACAAAAACATGTTTTGTTGATGCTCCATGGAAAGACTGTTTTTCGAAACCTCTGTTTTTCTCCAAAGCTCTATTTCTTTGCTTGAAACCCTTTGAGCGAAATGTTGAGTCATAAATGCTGCTACCAATGGAACGAAAACGCAGTGTCCAAAATAACATATATTCGAACCAGGATTTATACTCAAACCACTTTTCCTGAAAGCATCTCATTTTGCCATCCATTTTAGTTTTTGGTTATTGGTGAAGTTTGTTGCGAATTTGTCCTTTCTCCATGTACTAATCCCGCCCCTCCCTAGCTTTTGAAGTTTTATTTATTTCTGCGTGACTGGAATCGTCGATCATGCTGCTACATTCTGCTTCTACACTTAATTTTATATTTATTGACTAACTAGTCACAGACTCATAACAATGTATTATCGATACTACATACACATGATCTTAATTACTGTCAACATACTAACGCTGCAAAACTTTTGACTTAATCAGGGCAACTTGCAAGAAATGCAAGAATTCATTATCTTACTGCTTAAAGCAGGTGTAAAAAAAATGAGTAATTAAAGAAGAATTAAATCGGCCTCCAAGATAGTTTGTTCATTCGGCTCCATTAATTCATCTACATCAACGGGATTCCAATTCGATTAATTTGGCAGCATTTATTACCACAACTCCAACGGTCCGTTTTACGCTTACGCGATCATCAGGAAGCCTAAATAAAGAAAATCTTTAGAACTTACACAAGGGTGCTCACCAAAATCCAAAACAGTTAATAAAACCTCCACTGAAGCAACTGCCAATGCAGAGGCTAAACGCACCGTTCGGCCATCCTCATCTAAACTGATTACTAAATTAAGTGCGGAAATTCTGCAATGCTGTTGTACTATAGGTCCGTTCTATCCTTATCAAGCTTACTAAAAATCCTGTTCATGAATGAATATCTTTTAACCTTGGAAATGTTATGACAGCTGATTACTATGAGGATAAAGGCCATTATGACAAAATTACAAATTAAGCGGTTATGACGTAATACAAAATGTTACACTATAAAGGGGTATGAAAGGCAGTGCGAACTACAGTAAATAAAGGCGAAGTAGCGGTAAACAAGTCAAAAGCGTAACAAACAATACACAACTCACAAAAAAAAAGCACTCGCAAAAAAAATAAAACTCACTCACAAAAAAAATAAAAAAAAATCAACGGGACTTCATTTATTTTATTTACGTCTAAGTCAACTGAAACAGACTTCTATTTTCTCAACTTCTATTAATTTTTTTAAGCATCTGCAGCTTTGCTATTACCTTGCTAAAAATATTATTTGTTAGTCGGCCACAGTGCTACTGTTCGATTATTTTGTAATTTTCAGTAATAGCGGTCGACAAGCCAAACATAATTTTTAAACATTTTGTATTTTGTTTAAACAGCTTTACCTGGACTGTTTGCTTATCGTTCGAAATAAAAAAAAATATCAAATATTATGCAAATTGCGTTTGTCAACGCAGCAAGCAACTTAGCGTGCACTGTTTCCTTTTGGCTTCGAACTCGTAAAACAACACAAGACAGCAGCATGATATTAATAACGCATGATGATGCCATGAATCTGCTCGAGTGGTTGTGATGTAATAGACGAAACTCAGGGAGATTTGATGTGCATGAGGTAGCAACGAACCGTTTTTGTAATTTACAAAAATTGATCCAAACTTTGCCCCTTCCCTGACTAAACGCTTGACCCCCCCCTTCCCCCCTAAGTCGACTGCTCTAGCTCCAGCTCGGATTGATTAAAGCAAAAATATTAAAAATGGAGTTGGCGTTATGAGAAGGGGGGAAAAAGTGGACGGTTATATTGAAGGATGAAAATGAAATGGCGCTTGCTAAATTTTTTATTAAATATTTAATGTTTAAATTATAAAAACTAACAAATCGCATAAAATTTAGTGGGCCCGAGACGAGCCCCAATGGCACGAAGTCACTGTTCACCACAGATGCAAACTGAGGCTCTCGCTCCATCAAAAAGCTTGGCCTTGGAGCTCTAAGTCCCAGGTTGTCAGAATGAGAGTTAACCGTACAGTTTTTTTAAGGTCAACAACCGATCCGATGGCCTAGTAGATTGAGCAGCTGCTGCCGGCCTTGTAGACTCGGGTTTCGCTTATAGTCGGGTGGAACCAATGACTTAAAAATTAGTATTTATAGCTTTCTGTTTGAAATTTTGGAGTAATGAAAAACAAGCTGACAAATTTACTTGTTCCACTGGGTAAGGCTCTCATAGGAGATCCCGATGTCATGTGAAAGACAGATGTTCAACTCCTAGACGATTTTGTTGCACAATGTCAGTAGCTTCTTCGAAAAAGGAAAAGAGATTTTCGGTGGGGCTATGTACTCTATCCGTCGAGGTCAGTGGTTTTTAACCTCGTTACTTGCTCCACCCCTTTTAAATCATCCACCAATTCTCGCACCCTCTTTTAGATTTGGTTAAATATAACAAGTTTCAAAAAATATAAGATTGCTACTTCTTCAAAAAAAGGTCCACACGTTTTCAAATGTCCTGTATTCCAGTGAAAACATCGGTGAATAGCAAAAAAAGGTCTTCAGATATCCTATATTTCAGTGCTGGGAGAAAATTCCGGGATAAGACGGTGTTATTTTCAGAAGGCGTTTAATTACCCACCTGAATTTCCCACTAGTGGGGAATTCTCTAACGGTTGGAACCAGGGGTTTGACTACACAAAACGATGCAATTTAAGTCTGTAACAACACTCGATTTTGTTATTTTGTACTCGTAAAATTGAAGTCTATAACATAATGCTTTTTGTATGTGAAAGAGTAGATATAATCAATCTCAATGATTCAGCATCCCCGCACCTCCTAGGAAGATTTCTCGCACCCCTGGTTTAGAAATTCTGGTCGAGGTGATCTATGGTCTCAAGAAAAACTTGCAACTAGATTTTGTAACTCATGCGAACAAAAACGAGCGAAATACTGCATTGTTGATCCTTTTTTTAGGTAAGGAGCTGGAGCTACATTAGCCTAGTAACTAGTTGGTTCTTTTATGGTTCCAACTTCGACAAAATGCAAATTAAGGCTTCAGCTCCAGCAAAAGTGATTGGCGCCGCCTCCCCAGCTTAAATTATTATCCTACGTTTTCGACACTGCTAATTTGTGTTTCGCTGTTTCGTTCAGTTTTGCTTTTTTCCACGCAAAATGAGAAAAGTATAAACAAATCCCTAAAATTAAAAGGGTGTTACCACCAATTTCCCACTTAATACAGCAGTTCCCTGCCCAACAAAACTAACACGCAATGTTTTTTCAAACTCGCAAAAACTCATGAAGGCTTAATTTTAGGCATCAAGTCTGGAGAAGCTTTACTCATTGAAGTATTGCTTCTCTAGAAGAATGAATACGACTGTTCTATCTATGAAAGATACTGTAGAGTAGTTTCATTGTTTCCTAAAGCCTTTACTCCTTTCATGGGTTGGCAAGAAATTTTTTTCTAAAGTATGATTAACAATTGACGCTGATCGTTTTTCGACCAATATGCGCTCCTCTCATTTTTGTTCTTTTTCTCTTCATTTGGTATGCTCTTATTTTGTGGTTGACAAATAAAGATAGATACCACGATTATGTGATTTGGACAAAGTTTTCGTAGTAGGTTATATCACCCTTTTTCACGTCGATATTTAATCGGCAAAACTTAACAGTTTTATTCAATAGTTATATCAAGTATGGGTAAAGTTGTTTATCCCTCTTCAAATGTTTCAATCAAGTCGCATCTTGGCAAATGAGACTGCAATAAAAATACTTACACTGTAATTTGTAAATCAGTTGTAAAAGTAAACTTACGAAAATGGTTTAGGTGTCTACCACTGCTATTCAGCTCTGACGTCAATTCCTACTCAGTTTCCAAAGCCCATTTGGTCAAAGCCTGAGCATCGAGTAAAATGTGAGAAAAATCTTGAATTTGTCTTTCCATTGTTGCAAAGTGCTAAAGGCTACTCCATTCGTAACTTACGACTATAAAAAAATGTGCATCGGTAAATTTTTAAACCAAAAGTCACAAACTTCAAATCGTGCTTTTTAAAGGAGAGAAGAACCTTTGTGGTGGGCTAAACCTCGGCGAAACTTCTACTGAATAGGGCTAAAACTCCCGTTACGGCATGGTGCTCTGAAATCGCCATTAACATAATTATTAAATAGATCACAAAAAACTTTTTTAAGCTACGAAATCGTTGTTTATACTCAAGGTCATGAGTTGCATTTTATGTAATTACTTTGCCGTTTCAACTTTTTTTATTTCTCGAAAGTATTGAACAGAACTCAAAGTAAAATTAATTTTTCGTAAACGCTTATGGGCCGACTTTCCATATCAGCTCTGAGCCGCGCCTCCGCAAAATCTTTTTCTTAACACAACCGCTAGTTGTAGTAAAAGAGCATTGTTTAAATTTTTTGAACTTCTATCAGAAATGGAAAATCATCTTAAAGATTCTTGATGCAAAAATTTCGGCCCGCCTAATGGTTTTTCTTTGTTGCAAATCAGTATTTACAGTATAAAACTTTTTTACTTTTAAACTTCTTGCACAGAAATATGCTTTGAGTTTATATAATAAAGAACAAAGCGCAAGACTTCGGAGCTTAGAGGTTACTTACGATAAAGAAAACTTTAAACGCCCACAATTTTACCGTATGGCATTTATTTCAATGAGTTTCACGAAAAATGGTCCAATATTAGAAAGCAGATTTGTTGTACCGCTACCAGCAATCAAGTCTGCTCAACAAAAAAACGACAGCTCAGATGGCCGAGTGGTATAGAGCGTCTGCCTCGGGAGCTGTGGACTTGGGTTTGATTTCGAGTCGAGTCAAACCAATGACTACAAAATTGGTATTTACAGCTTCCCTGCTTGACGCTCAGCATTAAAGGGACAGTGTGGAGTACAAGTCGGCAAGTTTACTTGTTGTGCCGTTGGGAAAGACACTTAGCGGGATTCCCCCATCTTGATGTGGTAGACAGATGGCCGACAACTCCTCAGTCCTAAGCGAGCTCGTATAGCACCATGATTGCTTTCTCGTGATAGAAGGATAAATATGCAACTAAAAAAATGCTTCCTTATTTATTGACGTTACATTGACTTGTGTTATCAAATGAAATTAAACAAAGGATCAATGCAGCTTAGATTCACGGAATAGTAAAACCTAGCGACTAAGAGTGATTAGAAGATCTTATGTTGCTCCATGGCGTAGCGAGGGGCAGGGGTGGGGCAATTGCTCCCCTCTGGATTAGACCAATATTTACGATGAAAAATTAGTTAAAGCGGAATTAAAACGGTAAAACTGTGAGAGTCTAAATAACAATGAGAACATTGACTGATAGTGGTTACAATACAGCCAAACTACATCAAAACCAGAAAGTCATTTTTCCAGGGTAAGCATTTCTAATTTTTGTCAAATAAATACTGACCCCTTTACCGAAGCCTTGCCCCCCTTTTCAACAAAGGCTGGCTACGCCACTGATGTTGCTTGCGAATCTAGCTCCTATTTAAGTTTATTTTCTGACAATCCTGAAAAAAAGATCAAGTTTAGGCTACTTTAAAGACGGCCAATATCGTGATAGTTGCTGTTTTCTACACGAACCATATTTATACCGATAACACAATTTTTCGCGAACGCTGATTCACTATGCAAAAGAGGAAACCTTATAACGGCGCAATAATATTAAAGGTTCAAAGTGAGCTGAAATAATCAACAAAAGGTAATAGGATAAACGGGTATGATCTCAGTGGATCAACAGAAGAACAAAAGCTGAAATTGTTTTCAAAGAAATAACGCGTATGAGAGTAATTATATATTTTATTTTGATCGCATATGCTGAATAGTTGCACAGCTGTTTTGGTTGATCACTTCGGTTTGACTTGACATTTATACATAACCGTGTAGTACCTATGTTTCTTGATTATAGGAAGTTGGTTTTAATAAAGAATCTTCGGTAGTTCCTTGAGGGAATTTCATTATGAAATATTACAATGCCAGCTTCAAAAGCACTTTTTCACAAAAATTTTAAATCGCATCGATGATATTCGCTTTTCTTGATAGAACTATAATATTTATGCAAACACTTAGTCATATGTTTAAAGAACCTGTTATTATTTCCATGATGTTCATCCCAATTAAATCGGTAATAAGAAGATTTTGGGTGGTTTTAGATTAATGAGCTGCTACAGTTTTTTGTTTGCTGACGTCATCGCTTAGGAAATTGGCATACCTGTTAAGCTCATATCAAAGCAATTGCAAGAGTGTACATTAATTTGATAAATGTAAATGTTATTGATATGTTGTTTATATAATTCGCTTGTTTTCTTGCACCCGAACAACCCATGCCTAATGAAGTAAAACGATCAGTTTTTGTCAATCAAATGGAGCGTGACGAAAAAAGTGATTCTTCAACTGGCTCATGACGTCATAAAAATTCTTTAAGTCTTCCGTTTGTTTTTGCGTCAACGAACAAGCGGCTCTATCGCTAGAGATTTTATGAATTGTATCGCCAATCTTCAGGGCTTTCCCGATTGAGTAAGTTTCTGTAACTGCTTGAATCATTCTTATTTGATTCTTTGCTTACCAAACGTTATTTGATGTTCAAATTGTGATAAACATCTAGCTATAACTTACGAAAAAACAAACTGACTCTTTCTTAAAAACCACACTTAGCGCCTAGCCATAAATAAAATACTTTTTTTTTATTAAACCGATGGTGATGTTGACATTATAATTATTCATATGTAATATTTATTGAGTGATTTTGATGTAATTCGTTTTTATTCATATTTATCGTAATTTGGATTTACCATCAGGAGAATAGTAAAGTGATAACCAGGGGGTTCTGTCAGGTCGTCAGATCAGTGTTGTTCTATTCGTTTAAGGTAATTGCATTTATTCTCTAGCGATGAATAAAAAATTCGAAGAAATTATAGCACACGATTTCAAAAAAGATTATTTCAAAGTTGTTTCTTAAAGCACCAATTTTTATCGCTAATGGTGATTGTAGGCCTTATGTATTATTCAGTGTTTATGGACGTTTTGACATGCGCGGTTTATACGTACCTAGGCCTACTCTACATTATTATGTGTATTTTCTAATTTTTTTTCCAATGCCGTGTTGAACTCTAGTGGGACCTCTTATTTTCTCGTACATCTGCTAAAGCTTTTCCAAGTCGGAGGAAAACTAAAAATTGAAAAAAAAAAATGCAGGAGAACGTAATGATTGTGTAGAGATTTTAGTCAAAATTCAAGGGAAAATGCTTCCTTCCTAAACCCCATCGAATGTTCATCACACTTCCAAATTTTTCATCAAACAGTGTTCTGTTTTTAGTCGAGGTATGTTTGCAGGTTGCAGCCAGCAGTTGCAGTTCATCCTTTTTACAGTATTTTTTTTTTGTCCTTTTCTGGTGCAAAAAGTATTTGAGGTACAACAGCAGCGCACGTAAGACGTAAACTCTTTTGAAAACTCACTAATTTCGAAAAGCCTATGATTATTAGTCATGTGTATAATTTTTTTTCACTGTGTCTGTGTATGTAATTCTGTGCCTCAGTATTGTATTTTTGTTTTACGTTTGTGTATTTATGTGTCGTTATTTTGTCTGCGCCTTGAGCAAACGTGCATTTGAAAATGGCGCACTTTACTGCAAGTATTAATTTTTTGCTTATTATTATTATTACAACACAAAATGAAGATAGGATTTCTCTGAACACAAAGAAAATGACGGGTATAAGCATTATTCTGCATAGAAGAAAATCAACCAATGGCCTCACGTTTTTTTCCTATTTGTTTGCTCGTTTTTGCTCAATCATGTGATTGGAAGAGCATTGGGCTACGTAAAAATTTGCTGTTTCGTTATGAGTTTTTTTTCAATTTTGAAACTAAGTGTTGTAGACGGCAATAGCTCTTCTGTTTTAGCGATTGTTTTGCGTGAAATGGACCAGAAGCGAACTATTTTCTCCAACGGTATTCTTACAACAATACTAAATCATTTGTCATTTTATTGGAAACTTTTTAGGCATTTTAAAGCGAATGAAGTTATGGTATAAATCATCATTTATTTGCTAGGCGATAAAGGTTTCGATTCTAAAGGTTTGTTTATCGATTGGTTTGTCAACAAAACAAACTTAGGGAATTGCTAAGCTGTTACTTTTTTGATTTACGCAGTCTCGTCCAGACAATTCGGTCATGAATTCCTTTTTTTTTTTTATATTTGATCAGTTGAATGTTTGGAGAAGAGAGACAATAGGTTAGCAAGTTTATGGTAACTGATATGCTCCAATTCCCTCTCGTAAATATGTCGGAAGAAGTTTGATGTAGGATAAAAAACACGTTCTCCATGATATCACTTCCGCATTCCACAGCTAGGGAATTTTTAAACCTAAGAAATGTTTCTTTTGGGACAGTAGTTGTTTTCTGCTAAAAGGCAATTTCTTGAAGTATAACAAAAACAGCCAGCATAATTGGAAATAATTTATAAAATAGTTGTGCCCAGACTTTATTTCATGGACAAACGATTTTACACATTACATAAACGAATAGATGAATAAACTGATTAGTTCATGTAACCTTCAACAAAAACAGAATCAATTGTTTAAGAAACAGCAGGTAACATGCTATTTAGTCGGTAAACAAATTTTGTTGTTTTACCTAGAACCTACTACTTCTTAATTATTAGTGGAAGAAATATATTTCCGCTATTAGTGTCATAGTAAAAAATGGTGAAGATACTAGACTGTGAGTTCTTCCTGCACACATTCAGTAAACTAGCATTAACGCAGGCTTATTTCAATTTCAACCGAGTATAAGGAAACGCTATAAATAATTATCAACTGAGGTTATTTTCAAATTATAGTGAACTGAAAATTCAACAGCAATTGAGGGATGCTGCGAAGTGAGCTTGCGCTCTTCGAGTCAGCAGCCACCTGTTCCATACGTCAAATGCGATCGGCTCCAGTCGCGAATCGAACCCGTCACGTAGGGTCTGTAACCTGCGCGGTACCGCTATAGGCCATGACGCTGTCGGAGTTGCACAATCACGCAAGACGTACAACACATAACAAGCTTTACTTCATTCCTCACATCTTCCTTGTTCATGTAGATCTTGTCGTAAAACCTCGAATATAGCTTTCAACGTCTTAAATATGGGCAGATTGAAGGTAAAACAAAAGTCTGTCGGTTACTAAGTATTCAACACACTATAAGCGCCATGTTTGATTGTATGAGCAAGTAATTTGAAATATGATCAACATCGCTGCAACCACATTTCGTTGGATTTGTTGACACAAGCATTACAAGCGCTCCTCAAGTATAACTGAAACTTAAGTAAGTTTTGATTCCTAAAAAGAATAATAAAGTAGATAAAGATTGTCGTTTGCTTGCACTTAAAACGTTAAGTTGTGTGTTTTTAGAATAAAAGCCAACTTGATTGTTTGATCGCTGAATCACCCATCGCTGATAGCAACGCTGCGAAAAGACGTTAACATTTGATTAATTGCTTCTTGAAGACGTTATGAAATTTTTGCTGTGTTTTTCTATAAGCCCGCATTTTATGTAAATCGATTGATAAACTGCAGTTACAAAATGTATTGCAAACTAAAGGAGTGATAAGAGCAAATCACGAATCTACCATATGGCTTAGTATTAACGATATCGCTATAACCGCGAGAAGTCTGGGGTTCAGTTTTCGGTCCGTACACAGTGCATCGGTATATCAGACGCAGTATATGGCAAGCGGCTCGTCGCTGCAACGATGTTTCTACGGAGTTCGAAGTTGTGTTGCCGGGGCGCTAAACCGCGGGGATGAGTCCTATGTCATGCTTCTAGTGAATCGCGAGTTCAATTAAGATTTTATTTGATTTGTTACCAAAAATACTTATCACGTTTGTGTTATCACTAAACTTTGAAAAACTAATAATGAAAAATTGAAAAACAAATAACGAATTTTTTTGGTGATAGCAAAATTTGTCATTGAAAATAGTTCCTTTCCAGCGGCTAACAACAGATACCTATTTAGAATAATTTTAACGCGGCTTGCTTTTGCACAATATTCTCCCATTTTTTTATCCATTTGATCAGTTCAAGATATACTTAAGCATTCATGAAGTCTTTTGTCAATTGAATCCAGCTAATCAGCTGTGAGTAAAATAAATATTTTTACTTTTCACTGCAGCTCAAGCAATAGACCACTTATATCGAGCGAATTCTTTTAGGATATACTCAAACAAAGAACCAAAAGACATAAAGTTCAAGTTGTCTTAACAGTTCAATTCTTGAATGTTTTGAAAGTGACCTCAAAATGGTCAATTAGCTTTGAATTAACATAGATTTAAACACGAATATTTGACCCTATTCTTCAAATATAGGTGAGAAAATCATTGCATCTTTTATGTGCACAACCAAGCATAATTTATGTCTTCCGCTGGTATGACACGATCTCGTGCAAGAGAGCAAATCGTTACACATCATTTGCAATTATCGTTGAGCTCAAGAGTTTTTACCAGCATCAATCATGATAGTAAACACCATGCATCAGAACATTATATCATCAGTAAAACAACATCGTTGAAAATAAAGTTGCATCGCTTGTATGCTGTAAGTTCATTTCAAAACAGCTGAGGTTGAAGATATTATGTTTTTAGAAGTTTGTGCTTCTAATTGCTGCGCTCTATTTTATTGAGTTGACAAATTCGCAGAATTGATTTGAATTCAAATACCACAGTCAAAATTCAAACCTTGATTTTCTGCAATCATTTGTAGCATGATATTTTTCCACCGGTAGATGCTATAGGAATTCTTTAAATTTTTCCATAAAATGATTTATTCACTCCGATTGCTTTGGAAAAATTGCAATATACGATATAGGCTTACTGTAGTGTCATTCTGCCGAAATAGGCATCCGTCAAGGAAAGTACGACAGCGGCCACAACTCAAAACATTTACCATTAAAAATTGGAATACTGGTACTATGTCTTACTTTTCAAAACGACATTTTTTTCTATGCGTGAGAATAAAGGAAGCACAAGTCCCCGTGACTAGAACAGTGGTTTTCAACCAGGGGTTACCTTAAGTTTACAATTTTGAGCTGGGTTCACGTCAATTAGTAAATTATGTTAATATACATGAATTCTTCGAGTCTCAGAAATGTTTCATTGAGTTTACGCTCCACCAGAAAATTTAAAAAACCCTGGACTAGAACCAAGCTTTTGGATTGGTATAAATGCTTTGCTGCGGTGCATTCTCCAATAGACAAATGATTGGTTATTTGTATGAAGAGATTAAAGTTTATTTTCGACAGAGATTTATGGAAACACAACATCACACTGTTTGTCGAATCATTTCTATTGCCGTTTATGAACTACTCAGCATATATGCTATGACAAAGTTAAAAAGAGATAAAAGCAGTTTTCTACATTCCCAGTTAATGGCTTTGTGAGCATCATTTCCTGAGTTATCTTTGAGGTGGTTGTACTGATAAAATACAAACGCTCGTTGACCAACATTTCAAAATAAATTTATTGCCGCTCATTTTCTGAAACAAAGATGCCCTACTTCCACTACTTGTTGTTTTGTTACTGTTTGTTTGCTCGCAAATTTTTGCTAAGAACTTCTTGTCTGCTCTTTGTTTGTCTGGTTTATCGCATACTTTTATGCAAATGAAAAAAAAAGGCAGCATAAAAGCTTTATTTTTTCTAAACCCTTTCAAAGGATGAAGTCAAAGTGACTGCAAATTTGTGTCTCAGGATGTTTTGAACTCCTATCAAAACCAAACAACGTGGAGATAACAAAAAATTCCAACCCTCGAACATAAAAAAAGCAGAAACTACTTTTCAATTGCAAAGATGGATTTTCTCCAGCTTAAATATGTCAACAAAAAAGTTAAATTGCATAAAATGCGTTTGCGCTGTCAACAGTGGCTCTTCTTCGCAATCTTTGTTCCAATTGCGCGAGGTCAAAAGTATGTTAGTTCAATATTTAATCAACTTTAAATTATGCCAACCAACAATTTTAACAATATCATCTCTGTTAGGAAACAACGATAAGACTGAAAAATATGCTCTCCTACAACTTTATTTTATCAGAGATCAAATAAATCGGAGATAGCTTTGGAATTGCAAGCCTTTCCGAATTAGGTTAGTATTAAAATATTTTTTCCGTTGATTGTTTAATTTTTTATGTTGGTTCCTCGTCAGTTGGACCCCTAAGATTATAACTTATTACTGCGAATTTTTTATACGTCGATGAGAAATTTTCTCTCAATTTCGCGTTTCCTTGAATTAATTGCTTTTTAGCATGATTTTTTTTTTAAATCAATCTTCCTTTTACAATTAAAAATCTTAATTACAACATAATGTACATTTACAAATCGCTTTGCCACCTCTCTAAAATATTGGTTGCCCTGTAAATGGTGTTTCATTGCGGCGTTGTGACCAGGGCCTCAACAAAGCCGCGGAACATATTCGGTTCCATCCCACCCATATGTAATGGTAGGCTACGCGTGTCGTATCTTAATTATCCCTTTCCACGCGATTTCCATCATAGTATTAGTAGGAAATACAGTATAAAATTGTGAAAACGACGAAAAATATTGTACATAGCCTAATGCAAAGAAACATAAAAAACGACAAAATTAAACCAACTTCATTAATATCAAAATTCAAAAGTGCAATTTAGGTGCGACAATTTACTGTCATTCTGACACTCTCATTTTATAGCCTATTAGAAGTACGAATGCGTTTTGTCTCGTCCCAGTAACCCCGTTGGTCGTTTCACATGAAAGTACATTCTTTGATGGCCGAGCCTCTCTTTTATGCAAAGATTTAAGAAGGTTTGAAGGTGTACTATTCAAAAAGGCTTGCTTTTAGATGCAAAGACGTACACCTTTTCTCCCGAATTAAGTTGATTTCGAGGCAATTGAAACTGTTTTTCCGCACAATGTCTTAGAGACTAGGCTTAAATCTTAAATCATTGCCATTGTGCTCTTAATATAGAAAGCTATATTTAGCAATGAACCAAAGTCGGTAATTAAAGTTCAAAAAATCAAGATTCAATCTTGATTGCACTCGCGGTATTAAACACCAAAACTTATAATGAGTAGCGGGGCCCATCTCCGCTGCTAAGCGCCCGGGTAATACAGTTCCGAAGAAACATCGCAAGGAAGGCAAGCCGTTGGCTCGTTGGCACGCTATATCTGATTTGAGCGACCCGGCAATGAAAGCCAAGACCTATCATGCCAATAGCGATGTCTTTAACCGCTACGCCAAACGTCGAGTAGAAACAAAAGTTAATTTCCAATTTCGAATATGTCATTCAATCTGTTTGCTCTACAACGTTAAAAGTAATTGTAATCAATAGTTAGGCTATAATTTTTTGTGATGTTTGTACTTCTTTTATGATATTTATATGTTTTGTTTCGAATTGAAGAAAGAATGCATCTAGATGTTTAATGAAAGAATTCAAACAGGCAGATTAGTAAAAAACTGAAAACTTTGTAACCACATCGGTTCGTTTATTTCTATTTCAAACTTCCTAATAAGCATATGTTTTACATTTTTTAATACTTACAACATAAAATTTGCGTTAGAGTATACTTACAAATTAGTTTCAGAAATAGTAACACTAACACCTACCAACAGTGTCGAAACTAAGCGCCCCCCGAACCCCCCAACCGGGGGGGGCTCGCACAAAAAGGGGGCCCCGTAAATAGTCAGTTCGTAGTACTATTTACTCAAAGTATGATAAAGGTGCCTTAAATAGGCCTATTCTAAGATTCAATATATTTTTTGTCTTAACTCACGCGATGTGGGGCCCCCATACCATATTCATACTTTTGACCATAGGGGGCCCCTGCAAATTTTTCAAAAAATAGCAGTCGCAAAACTAGCTAACAAACGTTTGGTAGCATACCAAGGGCCCCTCATCCTCAAGTAAAAGGCGCAAAAATATGCCTTAAAAACGTTTTTTCTTGGCATAGGTAGCGAAATGTTAGAGTAGGATTTGCTTGCAGCATTACTTTAGTGGGTTTGGAAGGGACCTAGTAAAACAGACTACTAAACCTTGTTAAAACTGAGGAATTTTGAAGGCTCAAAACGCACAAAAAGCCTCCAAAATAAGGTCAAATTCCGCAAAATTTTCTGGGGGGGCATGCCCCCAGATTCCCCTAGCTTGGCATCGCCCCTTCGGGGCTCGTTCTTTTGCATCACCATCCAAGAAAAAATACTTTAGGGGGCCCCGAAAGATGATTTTGGGGGGGCCGCATTGTCTAGTTTCGGCCCTGCCTACCAACAAAAAACGCTGCAACTAATCAAGTTCGCCCATTGTGCTTAAGCTTTTTATTCGGAGATTATGTTTTGCAATCTATTATACTTTTAAGCGCCTATCTGCGATATTAAAAGAATGATGAGCAGGCAATAAACGTAAACTCTAAGAATAACATAAGTTTCATAGTTTTACTGTAAAGTTGAAATCCTCTGATTTTCTGGCTTATAAAAGTTTTTTGCAAATACAGTACATCCTCGATTATCCGGTTATGTTGGGCAACCTTTTTCCAAAGGCAGAGGCTAAGGTTACGTGACCGTAACATTTGTCTCTTTGGTTTATTTTATTATCCCTTCACGCTTCCCTGATTGTACGAGAGCGTGACGAAGTAATAAAATAAACTAAAGAGGCAAATGTTACGGTCACGTAACTTTAGCCACTTCCTTTTCCAAAATCTTGACCGGATAAGCATTTGGCTGGATAAGAAAAGACCTTAAGAAAAAAGAACGAAAAAAACGAAGTTAGTATGAGAACAAGCTTAGCCACAAAACAATTTAAATGCTAAACGAAAGAGACATTTGGGTAAAGTTTAAAATCACATAGTTCAACAAAATAAGTTATTAAACAGTTTAACTTTCATCAGTACTATTGCTGAAAAACGAAAGGATGGAGGTTTGTTTGATAGTGCTTTCTCGCCTTTCAGCAGCAAACTCACACGACCGGTTAATCGAGGAGCCGGATAATTGAGGGCCGGATAAACGAGGATGTACTGTATAGGTTTTTGACAGAGCTGGGCACTTAAAAAACTGTTAACTATAAGCTCAACGCAAATTCCGCAAACGATTTTTTGAAGTAAAAGAGCACAATCATAAACTTTGCAACCAAAAATTTAAAACTAAAAAGCACAACCGCAAATTGCGCAATCAGATTTTTTAACTGTGAAAGCGCAACCACAAATTGCGTAAGCAGATTTTGAAAACGGCAAAGCACAATCGTAAATTCCGCAATTGAAGTTTTGGAGCGGATAAGTGCAAACGCAAATCGCGTAAACAATATTTTTTAATGATAAACCGCAACTGGAAGTTTCATCATAAACTAAGCGCAATCAAATCCGTTACCTATAACTTATTTCCTAACTCGTTCTTCGTTCGGAGCAAGGTCAAACAGCAGGAGCTTTTTGTTTGAGCGGCGCGAAGGAGCAGCTATCATCCCACCACGCCATCTTGCCTTATCCATCACCACTTAAATGAGGCTCGCGAATGAGCGACTGTTGATAATATCATGGTGAGCTGGCTAAGGGCAAGACTGTGCTCCCAGCACCTATAGCTCGGTCTGGCAGCTTTTTTAATCTTGCTCCGTTCGAAGATTTCCTACTGTTGCTCCGTTCGAAGGAGTAGCAAACCACAACTGCATATGCGTTTATTGCACTGCAATGTAGCAATCGAAAACAAAAATCAAACATAATGGTACGAGCAAATATCTACGAGCTAACTCCTAGACCTAAGCTTTCATGAATATAAAAATTTGAACATTTTTTTATTTCCGAAGGAACAAAGACTGGGGGAAACATTTTTCATTCTCCCGCAGCAACACAAAGCACTTAAAATATTCTGCAGTCAGCGATGCTCGTTTTGGCCGCAAAATGTCTGAGCCAACGGAAAATACTCTTTCCACTGCTGTTGACCTTGGGACCGTGGTGTTATATTTTTTAAACACGTGGATCCATGCTTCCCTATGTAAACAGGGGAAGCATGTTGGCGTCATTTTCTCTCTAGTTCGTTCAACCCACTCGTCTAGTGATTTAGCAACAACTGCCGGCAGAACTTCGGACTGTTTTACTACAGTATTGCTATTGCTGTAGTTTGCGGAATTTGCGAAATTTGCGAAACTGTTTGCGGAATACCCAGCTCGGCTTAAAACGCAACACAAATTGCGCATTTGGTTAAAAATTTAGCTTACAACTCAACTCAAATAGCGCAATTGGTTAAACATTTAGCTTAAAACGCAACACAAATTGCGCAAGAAGCAAAAAAAAAAGTTTAAAGCGCAACGCAAATTTCACAAGTGGTAAAAAAATTACTTAAAGCGCAATTCAAATTTCGCAATTGCGAATTTTGCAAAATTTGCAAAACTGTTTGCGGAATGCCCAGCTCTGGTTTTGAGACATTGAGGTTTTTTGTTTAACCGAAAAAGTCTTCACTCCTGTGCCTGTCAAAGTGTTCAAATCGCTCAAACCTCTTTTACACCAAAGCCGCGTAGAGTACACAACTGCAAGCGGCCATTACGCAACTGTACGCCACCGATACGCAACTACACGCCGATTTTTTGCCAGTACGCGGATGAGTACGCGAAACAAATGAGATATCGAACGGGTACGCAACTATACGTAGATTTTTTTGTCATTGCTTGGTGTTATTAGGTTTGTTTCATTTGAACTTTTGTTATTACCAGGGCGCTTTTGCAATAAGATGGCTACCCCGATTTAAGCGACGAAACTAAAAAGCAAGGCCGAACAAAGTCGAAGAAGGTGGAGCTTTATGCATATGCAGTAAAGTTTTCAGTGATGAGGAGAAAATGAATATAATGGAGTGGGTGCAGTAGCATCCATTTTATTATGATAAATCTTGTGAAGATTTTAGCAATTAAGAAGCCAAAAATCAGCTTTATCAACAAAAGGCAAAGGAGTTGGGTATTGAAGGAGTAGGTCAGAGCTTCCCAAACTTTTTCGCTCGCGACCCCTCATAATTTAGTAAATTTTTTCGCGACCCTTTACGGTTAAATTAAATGAGAAACGGTGCGAAATGTGCATTTCGATACCGGTAATTATTGAAAGGCGTAAACTGAAAACAAGCTACCGTCACTCAATACAATTAAATTTGGAACACTATTCCACATGAAGTAAATTCTCTTCTTTTAAAGCGAATCAAAATCAAATCAAATCTTCATTATATTCGCAGTATTACGCCGAAACGTGTAACAAGTGGCGGGGCCTATCTCCGCGACTTAGCGCCCGGGCTACACAGCTCCGAAGAAACGTCGCAGCGTTGGCGACACTGTGTCGATTTGACCGGCCCGGGAATCGAACCCCAAACCTCCCGCACCGAGAGCGCGCGCTTAGCAACTGAGCTGTCGGCCGGTATATTCAAAACTAAATACAAACAACACCTTGCTACATCCTATCGACTATCGTTGGTTCCTATTTGTTATTCATTTTTAGGTTGTCACACTGTGTAACTCACACTGTAATAAAACTTATTATTTTTCACCCCTTATCTTGCCGGCGCAGCGCCGGCCGTTTCCCTCGACATTCGGTGCTTAACGACATTATAAAACGTAGTCTTGACGCAGTGGGTTTCCCTTCCATCCTTGAACCAGTCGGGCTTGATCGTGGTTACGGCAGGAGACCTGATGGAATGACCATCTTTCCTTTCACTGCGGGCCAATCACTTGTTTGGGACGCCACCTGCAGCGACAGTTTCTCCTGTTCGAACTTGATCAAGTCTGCCTCTGATCCTGGTAGTGTTGCAAGACAGGCCGAAGAGTGCAAAGTTACCAAATACCGCACTCTGTCAGACCGTTTCCACTTTGTGCCTCTTGCAGTGGAGACATCTGGCATCATCGGCCCCAGGGGAACCTCACTGCTGCACCGAATTGGCGGCTTGCTGGCTGGCCAAAGGGGTGACCAGAGGGAGTCTATGTGGCTGTTCCAGAGGATAGCCCTAGCAATTGTCCGTGGCAATGCATTTTCGATTATCACAGTAGCAGGCCACCGGACAGCCTTTGACCCCTGATTTTCCTTTATTTCTTCTGTTCTTTCAATTTTATCGCCTTTCACGTGCCCCTTTGTATATATACATCTTTTTTTTTGTTTTGGTTCTGTCATAAGTTTTTATTTGCACGTGTAATAGTCCTTGATTGCTTGTTCAGTTTTTAATATCTACGAATCTTTCCAGATCTAGGATGGCTGCTTGACTCGATAACCGAGAGGTCTTTCGCAGTGTCCTTGTAGCAAAAAGTTCTCCAATGTTGAGCTTTTTTATGGGTGTGGGTTACAATAAATAATTTTTCATCTTGACGACAAATAAATAATTTCTGATTTTGATGCCTACTTTTACACTTAAGTAGCCTATTAAAAACAAAAGCAAAAAAGCACGCACATTTATATTAATGTAATGGGTGCGATTGCTTTCTCCTACAAAGCAAATCCAGCCGTGGTTCAATATTTGTGCATGCCGGTATAAACAAAAAGATGCATCCATTTGTGGCACTTACGTGATGCCAAAGTGACGAAACAAAACAGTTTATGCGTAGACCTACAACCAGGGCCGGATTTATCAATAGGCTAGGCAATCTGAAGCCTGGGGATTCGGAGAAATAAGGGGTCTCGTCACGAACAACGAAAACCTTCTTTTTTATCAAGACATTTTTTGGAAATCGACCATCAAGACCTTTATAGGCCTAAACGTAGAGACAAGAGCGTATTTAGGGGGGGCATTGTGCCATGCCCTCTCCCCTTTGACTTCGCTTTTTAGTAAAAAAGAACAAAATGAATGGTGCCAAGTGACTAAAATGTGTCAGACTCTTTTCATGGCATCTGTAGCTTATGGCCAGGGGGTGGGATGAGGGGTATGCATCTCGCTTCGCCACTGCGTAGAGATGAGTCTGATCGTTGCTCACTAGGGCCTCATTAACCAAATAACCTAGGGCCTCTCATTGTCTAAAAAACCGGCCCTCCCAACAACTGTATCACTTGATAAGAACACGGAAACATTCATCCGCTGCCTCATTCTTTTGTACTAGCCTAGCGATAGGCCAGAATCGACAGCTAGGTTAAGAATAATGTTTGCGCAATTACACCAATTTTAAGTCTAAAAAGTACTACAGTATAAATGCGGAATACGCAATGGTATACTTCCTGCGACCCCTGAAGCTTGTTGCGCGACTCCTCGAGGGGTCGCGACACCCTGTTTGGGAAGCCCTGGAGACTCCTGGAGTAGGTGATGAAGCTGGTCAACGGTTGCAAACGTGGGTAAAAACACAAAGGGATAACGTGGGAAGAATTGTAAAGATGACAAAAGGAGTTTCAGAAAGCAAAGTCATTCATCTCACTACTGAAAACAGCCGATTTCTGCCACGCTTTGGTTGGATTTACCTAAGCAGAGACATTAAGAGCATTGGCACCCCCAGTGTTGTTGGATTGGTAAGTAAATTATCCTTCTTATCCTCTTCCTAATTTTTGCAAGAGCTGTTTTTATTTTAATTCCATTTTCCAAACGCATCTGTTTGGCCACATAATCAATCAGAATTTCCGGATTCAGAAAAATCTTAAGCTTTTGGTGAGAATTTGACTACCTCACGACCTGATTGTTTATAACAAAATGATAGAAACAACTAGCAATCTAGGTTTATTATAGCCTAATGTTTTTTAACTATTTTCCTATACGCAACTGTACTAGGGTAAATACGCAACTGTATGCGGGCGAGTACGCAACTATACGGCAAAAAATCCGAGTTCGGAGTAAGCAACTCCACGCGGCTTTGCTGTGAAAGCTCCTTAGCGGTGAGCTATGCGCATTGTGCAATGCAAAGGCATTCTCATTGATAAATTTATAATTGAATTTACGGATCTAAGGCTACCGTAGACCTTCTAGTTTGAGTATCAGCCGAAACAGAGGCTTGTAGCAAACACGATGTATTTTGTAAGCCACGTACAATAGCAACTTAGGCTTTATACTTACACGTAATAAAGGCGAGTATCGAACTCACGATCTCCATCCACATGCCCAACAGCATGGTGTGTTTTGCTCCAGTTCCAATACCGATAAACAGGGCATAGTGCCGCACACGGACAAAACGTATTGGTGAAATGAGAAATAAATTGGAAAGGGTTAAAAGAACGGACAGATTAGCGTAAGTTTGGTAGTGTTTTTCAAACCTAAAATGTAGTACTGGTTGAGTATAGCCTATCATAGAAAAAATCACGAATTTTCATCAGTAGCTAAAAATAGCAAAACTGAATCAACCAATTTAAAATCTTACATTGCTGATAACTGTGTATCTTTTGATAAGAGCACACTATTGTGTGTTTGGGTGATAGAAGACAAATATCGACAAAAAAATTAATAGGAAGTAGAGATGTTTTATCAGTGAAAAAATAAACTCTACATACGATTACCTTGCTGTTCGTCAGCATTTTTCAAACAATTTGTTTGCTTTTGAAAACTACTTAGCTGTTACGCAATATTTGCTTGCATTGTAAGTACGGACAAAGCTTATCGCTTTCCAAAAAAAAAGAGGCAACGCTATATGAATGAATAACAACAGGTTGCAAAATTCTGGCCAAACTTTTGCAGCACAATCATCACTGAATTTATGTGTACTTTCGATAAGACTGTGCTTCGTCGAAAAAGCGTAAGTTCATGGATTACGTTATTGTTACTGCATCCATACGTGCATTTTGGGTAAAATCTAAGCGGCTATTATGTGGCTAACATCAACAACGAAACATGGAAGTTTTTAATAGTACATTCCGTAGGTAAAGAACTCTATAATGGTTATGCATATTAATGCTTCAGCAGTTGATACTTCATGTCAGTGACATGGACTAGCGGTGCTGCGTTCAGGTTGCAGATTCTACGCGACGAATTCGGTTCACCACTGGAGCCGATCGCATTTGATATGTATTCCGGGTGGTTGCTGACTCGTAAAGGGCAAGCTCTCTTAGCAGTCTCCTTTAATATTTACTGTTGAATTTTTTCTTCAATATGATATGAAAATAACCTCAGTATTTATTACTAGACGCATAAAGCCGCAAGATAATCTTTTCATTTATACTTAGCCCCAGCTCCTTAAAAAAATTCTGGATTCGCCCCTGTTTGCAGTATTCAGGTATAATCAGTTTCAAAGATAGCTTTATTATCTAAAAGGCAGTACTCAAAATAAATGATTGCTTGAACAACTTTTTCAAATGCGCACTGGTTGAGATTTATCAACCTCCCAAATTGGGGAAGGAATCTCTTTGAGATTTACACCCTTGAGGCCTATCAGTTCTTTGTTTGTGTTTAATCAATCCTTTCAAACTAGGTTAAAACTCGGTTGTTTGTGTTCCCTTGGTATGTTTTGCTCTAGAAAAACTCAATAGGCTTTCGTGCAAGCTTTGATAACACAGTAAAATCATCTTATTTCAATCGTGTTTTCAAGATTTGCAAATCGTTTCGAGACGTGTTTATGAAAACAGAAAAGATCAGTTTCAATGCAGATACGTGTGGTGTGAGAAATTGATTTATGATCACAATTTTAAGTGTTGATTGAACTTCAGTCAGTTTGGTCCGTTTCTTTACACACTTAAGAGCGCAAAAAACAGACCATTCCGTAAAACGCCGTGAGAATAAGTGCTCTAACTTCTAAACACATTTACAGTGAAAATTCTTAGGTCATCGGGCTTTCAAATGCTGCAGTATCACTCAAGCAAATTTTTGCCGAAAACTGATCAAATTAGATTTTACAACACTTAATTTTTAAGAGAACCAGATGATTGTATCGTGATCTACCGAACATTCAAGTTGCGAATCTGAATTCAAATTCTGGGCCACTAACATCTGATGATACGCAGCGTCACGCCACCACCAACTCGTGACACCTATGACAAAGTTATGGACTTATGGTTCGCTTTAAGCAGGTTATTGAAAAAATTTATTCCTAATGTGTTGTAAAGATTAACTGATTGCAAAAGTTTTTAATAAAGCGAATATCCTCTAATAACCTTTGCATAAACATCCCGCCAATTTAAGCCACATTATTGAATATTAGTTACATGCTTGAAAGAGGTCTTAACATATTACAACTCTTACGGTATTTATGCAATAAAAATTGTATGTTTTTGATTTTTCGTCCAAGTGTTTTTCATCTAAAATCTCATTTTCACCTGTAATCTTTAAACTTTTCGTTTTTCCAAAGTATCATAGCAGCTTGCAACCGCAGACTACCACACAAAACCAAAATGTTTTGATAAGCGATTAGAAAAGTTTACGAAACTTTGAAATTCTTTGTTTAATGAAGGATAATCGAATTACGAAAGAAATCGTTCTTCTTAATTTATAAAACCTGCAGTTTTTGACTGGTTTGAACCTATCTGAGCTAGCATACATCATTATCTTCTTTCATATTCGGGAGCTAAGAAATTATCTCCACACGAAGTTAAATGACGCTGGAATAAAGCTAGGTAACGACATATTCGTAATTATTTAAATCTTGAAAGAAAACGTTAGAAATTACTGTAATAGCAATATTGCAGCAACAAAACAGCGAAATAATACATAGAGTTTGTTGTTGACTGATATGAACTTTTAAAAATCAAATCTTCGTTATACTCGTGTTATTATTGCCCCGGAGCATGTAACGAGGGATGGGGCCCATCTCGGCGTTAAAGCTCCGAAAAAAGGTCGCACCGGTGGCGAGCAACATCTAAACAACTGAGCTAACCGGCAAAACCAAAAACTGATTGAAACTTTATAATTCATAGGTTGTGATGCTTATGAATAGCAAGATGATGATTTGGTTCGATGACGTCACGCATATCTTCCACAACAATGCAAAAACCGTGATTAGTAAAACAAAATCCTTTCTTTTTAAACATTGAGCCCATAGTCGCCAATCATTCTTATCCAACACCTCACCCGACTATGTTGGCCTTTTTCTTCAAATATTGTCGCCAGGATCAGACTTTTTAAGGTGCCTAACTACTAGTTATATACTTACAGGTACAAATTACATACAAATTTTTTGCTTTGTAGTTCTATTCAATTTGACATCATTTGCTGAATTTGCGCTTATTCTCCCAAACTTCTCGCAAATTACACATATCTTATAAATCTTTCCAAATCCCAAAGGCAGAAACAAACAGTGATCAAAAACCATGCTACGTGGGTTAGCATTTTTTTCAGATGTAATATCAAAGTTAGCAGTGCGTTGTCGTTGTAAAAAACTTTAAAATATGGGAAGCAAAATGCAATCCACATTTTATAAAAAAATGATACTGCGAATCAAAGTCAAAATCAGCGAAACAAAATTAACATCGAGGCACTGTAGGCAGTGGCAGTAGCAACAAAAAAATAGCTTTTTTGCAAAGACATGCAACAAAGCAATGTTAAATCATTTAAATGTTTTGGTCGGAAGCAAATAACTGTGTAGCACGTACTATACAAATTTCAGCTTTCTTAATACAGAAGCTGGGTCTGTAAAACTTTCTCACATTGAAGAGATTTCTAAACTTAACGCCTCGTGAAAATTTTAAAAGTAAAAACAAGCCCACCACAGTTTTATTGCAAATACTTTTTTATACATGGTAGTCATAGTGTATTATCTGCAACTTTTCAAGGTTACAAGGATAGATAAACGAAATCACAAAATAGCAGATTACAATCAGGATCGACTAATGACGCGTTATCATTCAACTATAGTCGTTACCAGTGTAAACCTGAAGGAAGTGCATAAGTGGTTGCGTTGTCCCCGAAACGGTTAGCATAGCCGTAGGAGATGGGGTTGCAGGGGATGCAGCCGCATCCCCACTTTGTTTCATGCGTTGCATCGCGTTGATTATTATTTGGGCAAAATTTGGCTGCATGATAAAAGGTAGAACTTAAATTTATTGAAAATTCAGCCGCCTTTGCTTGTTGAGTAGTGAGCGATAAAAAAAATGCTGGTAGTTTGTGCAATATGCGTGAATAAATAGTTTAAAATTTTGTTACAAGAGGCACTGTTAAGATTACTCCCTATTTAATACTTATTCTTCTACGGAATGTGAAACCCTAATTTGGGCAAAAACTGTAAATGAGATCTGGGCGAAAATAGTTTGCATCCACAAAACTTCACTGGTAAATTAGCGCTGAGCAGCATGTCAGCTTCACTCAAGCAGTACCATACTTCAGTTGTTATTGATGTTAAAACTTATCCTATTTGCACATCTTCTTGAATGCTTCTCGATAGTGTCAAATAAAAGCGATGGTTGCAGACTTGCAACTCTTTTTTTTTTTTTTTTTTTTTTTTTATTTCAAGCCACATAATTGCAGCTTAGGGTTTTTGTGGTAGTGAAGTACATGCATCATGGAGATGACCTAGTTGAGCATCGAACCCGCGAAGTCTGCTTCGGAGCCCAATGCACCAACCACTCGGCCAACTCCATGTGCTAAGGCGCTTTTGTTTTCGACAGAGACATTATAAGTAGCGATCAGACGTACAGCAACAGCCGAGGAAAACAAAAGACTTTCCGTAAAGTTCAGCTGTCCAACAGCTCATTTTAACTAATGAGGCAGTCTGATAGAGAATTAGTACAATTTTATCAAATTTATGGCGCAAGAAATTAGAATTTTAGTCTGAGATTTAGCATGGAAGATTTCGCAATTAAATGGATAGGCTTGAGTAGTGCTGTAACACTTTCAGTTTCTTAGAAAAAATATCCAGCTCTAAAACATCGGCTTTCACGATTGAAGCATATCTATGTAAGCGGTATCTGTATACAGCATGCAGTTTGGATACAGGAGTACTTACTGCAACATAATTGCCCATTTTGCTTTACACGTACTGTAGGTTCACGCGTTATAACGTTGTATGGTTATAGGTTTTGTTGAATAGAATTTTGATTTTTTTTTTTTCTATGCAAAACTTTTATACTTTCATCGCGTGCGGTTTCATCAAACAACAACATGAAACTGTTTTTGTATCGTAAACTTTAAAACATTCTTCGATGACTTTGAAAGCTGTACCTCACTAAATTTAGGAGAATTCCGTTATCGACGCACTGTTTTGGCCAACACCGACCAAAAGGTTTTTGGTCTTCTCTAAATTGCGAACCATGGATTTGGTTTTAAAATAATTAAGTCAAGCAGAAATTGAAATGAAATAAAACCTGGTGGTTTTTGCAGGTCATTGCATAATGCGCTGTTATGTGATTGGCTATTGAAAAATCGAAGAGATCTCGTTAAATCGATTACTGCAAACAAAAGACGTGCTCATTAGCTCCTAAGAAAACCTAAAATGCGCAAGCAGTTAGAAAATTCGGAGGCGAGACATCTACCAATAAAATATGAACCACGAACTGCAGCTTGTCCAGGCGGTATAATTTGGTATATAAAACCATTGTGTAAAATTGTGGTAACTTTGGACAGCATAATTAGTGCCAACTAGGTTTTGATAGGTACTTCTTGATTTGATGTTGCATGAGAAAGAGGTTAGCTTGTCCACCTTTGTCATTTGCTTATTGGTGAGATCAGAAAAAACGCCTGGTCAATTTATATAATGCAGCTTTTACGAGTACAAAACAGCATGACATAATTTTTAAACAGTGTTGTACTCAGCTCATGATTTTATGGAAATACTTCAAACTTATTGGAAGCATGCAATCAGAAGCAGAAAGAGTAGAACATGCCATTATTTGGACTGTAAGCCATTTGGTGTTAAAAATTTATCAGTTTTCTTTTTCAGCTTTATTTGTTTGGTGAAAGTTTTGAGAAGTGGCTTCAGAGCTTATCCATAGCTAGAGCTGTGTAAAAGAGCGATATGTGTAGTATCAGGGGCGTTGACAGAGGGGCAAAGGGAGCAATTGCCCCCCCCCGAAATATTTTCAGTTAGCACTAGCCTACAAACAAAGATACTAATGCTATAACGTAAGTCTACGAACAACGCAAGCAGGGGCGGATTAAGTCCACTCGGGGGTACCCGTGTGTCCTTTTTCGACAAAAAAACTACGCTAAAATGAGTGCTTTTCTAGTAAAAACCCTAAAAATGCGTGGCGGGTGAGGGCTCTGCCCCCACACCCCCTTAGCCTACGGCGGCTGAAGGCTTTGCCCCCAGACCCCCGGTTGTGGCCCCCCTTTACTGAATCCTGGGTGCGCCGCTGCACAAGCCTATGAAGTTTTGCCCCCCCTCCCGAAATTTTGGGCTGGCTACGCCACCGTGTAGCATTGATGTTACAAAATTTTTGAGCAACCTCTGCAGTGCACTCTCATGTCGTGCAACAAAAAATAAGCTTCTTGTTTTCGTGTTATTTCTGCTTTTAGCGGCTTAGATTCGTGTTTCGTTTTTATTAAAATATTTTCTGATTGAACTAATTAAGATTAGTTAAGATTCTGACCAAACATACAAACCGAACAAGGCAAAATTTATTCACTTCTGAGTGAGGTTTGTTGTTTCTTCTTTTTGCTTCGTAAGCGAAAAACTTGGTTATGTCAATCACTGTTCAGTTTTGTTTGCTTAGAAGAAAATTTTAAAACGATTAATTTATGTGATTTACTTAATTTAAAATTTCGATGGTATTTGCCAGAAAATTTTGCTCTGAAAGCAAAAATTTGCAATTCGTCTAAACTGACTGGAGTAACAGCGCTTAATATTATTAAATCAATTATGAGTGTGTTGTAAATTACCAGCCATTTCAAGTTCCTACTGTAAGACTTAGGCTAAGATATCCTGTTACTTATTTTTTTTAGAAAAAATTGTACTGAGCTATCAGTATGGCGAAATTCGCGATTTAGACACCAAACAGCTCGTCCCACTTCGAGAAACGAACTGGCTACCTTTCGCTTTTTAACTTTACAGTAGATGTATAGTGGCTGGTATGGTAAGGGCGTTAGAGTCGACAAAGCGAAATAAACTTAATTCCGTTACTGTGGCGTTCGTAGAAATTTTTGAGGAGGTCGCGTGGAAGAGTTTCCCCCCATCAAGGCATGGTGATCGGCTGAAGATGATTTCTTCACCTTTATCCTTCATTTAGGGGAAGGCGCTAATCCGGACTAACTGAGAGTTGTTTTTGTTTCTGAGTTTTTCTTCTGAATTTTTGCGTGACTGGATTACTCCGGTTTGATTTTGCATTATTGGCTGTTACTGTTAGAAATAACTTGAACAAGAAGCCTAAAAGAGTTTACAAGTTCTTATGTTGCAGCCTCTAGCGCTAAGAGGGGTAAAGCGGGGCATCAAAATCCACTCCGCAGCTGCCATTCTTGCAGCAAAATACCTTTGCTAATGAAGTAAAAACAGCGTATTATTAAAATAAATGGGATGGGATTACTTTCGATAGGGATATAAGGCCATAGCTTGAAGCTGCCAATTGTGTGAGCGTTTTCTGCTCGAGATGTTATTGTTTATGCTTTTGGCAAAATTCGTGATAATATAATCAACCGCTACTAGTACTATACAATGAAATGTCGTGTTAAATCAACCGGTATTAGTGTTATACTACGAAATGTCGTTTTAAATCAACCGCTATTAGTACCAGTGTTGTAGCGAGAAATTTTAAAAGGGGGGAGGGGCATAATTTTCACATTTTTTCAAGCGTATTTTTTTTTTTCGGCAGAACCATTTTGAAGCTAATAGTGAAACAAGAAAAGCTCTAGTGGGGTCCGAGGGTATGCTCTCCCGGAAAGATTTTGAAAATTTGCATGCTGTAATGGCTATTTTAGTGCATTTTGAATAATTATCAGGCAAATTTTGCTAAAAATTTTTGACCCTAATTCTGAGTGTTTCGCCAAGTATGATGCATTTTGTTCACACATTTTCGATTATGCGTGCTTGCGTAAGGCTTATTGCTATCGAAGAGATTGGAAAGTATGGAAAAACTGTACTCATTAAAAACATTTTTAAAAATGGCTGGTGGGAGGATGCATACCCCTCATCTTAATCCCGTGCATCCGCCCATGGCCATAAGCTATAGAAACCATCAAAAGAGTCTGGCATATTTCAGTCACTTTGCACCATTAACTTTGTTCTTTTTTATGAAAAGGCAGAATCAAAAGGGGGGGGGGAGGGCTTGGCACCATCCCCCCCTAAACACGCACCTGGTTAGTACTCTCAGGGGGAAGCCGCCCCCCCCTCCGCTGAAATATAAGCTGATGTATATCTCCAGTCAGCGGAACAGTGAAAACAGGACATCTAAAAATGACCTTTTTTTTTGGTCTTCACTTGATTTTGGGGGTAAATTGGACGACAAAAAACTTGAAGACCTTTGTTTTTTGGGTCTTCACCGACATTTTCAGTGGATACGGAAACAGGAAATTGCGGCTCCCCCCTTTTCAAATTTCTGGGCACGCCCCTGACTATACAACGAAATGCAATTGGCCTATGGCCTGGCTTTCATGGGTTTATTGAGTGAAAAGGTTGAATCATGGTTGAATGCTGTTAACGAGAGGAAGTGCTGAAATTTAAAAGATTATGATGTCACCATCATTTCCAATAAAATGACGCAAGAGAAGATGATACAATTTGATTTGTGATATCACTGAGCAAGACGACAATATTTAGAAGTTGTGACAAGTAAGCGTCAGCGAGCAAACAATTAACAATTTTTTAAAGCTGAATTTTTATCTTTTGTTCCTGAGTGTATTTTAGAAAAGTTAATTGGTAGCAGTGGTTTGGCAGTTTAGTCGGGTAATGAGTTCCTAGAACGAACTGAATTCAGTGATTTAACGACGTATTGTAAAGGAAAACAGCAGTAAACTCAACTATTTTAATCTGCAGTGGCCAAATTTTACAAAGCTTAGTCAAGCCTTGAACATTACCGGTACGGTATACCTATCCTGTGTCTATCTACTAGGTTTACCGTTTTACCTTTAATCGAAGCAGCTACAGAGCTACGTAGGCTACTTGGTTTAAGCGTTGCAGCATGGTTGCAGTCTACATTAGTCCTGCAGTGAGTTTAATCAAGTGAGGCGAAAAACTTGCAGTTAATCTTTTTCTTGAAGTTTTTTCGTTCTTTTGGTGACTTTAACAATAACCTCAACTAAAACTACAAGTGTGTATAACTCGTAGCGCTTTATCGTTTCTGATGATGTTGGTCGTCAGTACCAACGAAACGTCAAACAATAAAAAAAAAAACCTAACTAGTTTTAGTTGAGGTTATTGTTAAGGAAGTGGCTAAAGTTACGTGACCGTAACATTTGCCTCTTTAGTTTATTTTATTACTTCGTCACGCTCTCGTACAATCAGGGAAGCGTGAAGGGATAATAAAATAAACCAAAGAGACAAATGTTACGGTCACGTAACCTTAGCCTCTGCCTATTGTTAAAGTCACCGGAAGAACGAAAAAACTTCAAGAAAATTTGCATAATGCCCGGTGAACGCAACACCTCTAGGCCTATTCCAACCTTTGCAAGTTGCAGTTAATCTGTTAATGTTGAAGATAGGTTGTTTTAAGAAATTATTTTAAGGTTAAGTTCAATGAAAATATAATTTACAGGTAAAATTAATACCCTATGCAGTTGGATTAAGTGTCATTCCATTGTTCGCGTTGAACATTTTTGGTGATTGCGAAGCTGCAAGGAAGTGAGTTGGGCCGCAATGATAGGAGTAGGCTTTGAAGAACTGAAATATTTTGATCTAATTCGATTGCATAATTCCTTGGTGTGCCTTTCACCCTCAGGAGGAACTGTCCATAGTTATGGGTGTGAGTGTTCTCTTAAAAGTGGGCAACTGAGGAGTATTTCAGTGTAATACCTTGACACTGTCTAGTCATACCGGTATCAAAAACTTTAATTTAGCCCATGCAATAAATGGATTAAGCCATGCTAAGGCCAGCAGAGAGTAGCGTGTTTAGTGCTTGCTACTGTAGCTTAGATAAAGTGCCGGCCTCATGAGGAATGAGTCGTGACCATGGCCTACTCTGATAAGAGACCACTGCTTTGGACAAAATCGATGAAGAAAGGTGAGCTTTTATATGCTGTCGTATTTCGAAATGAGAAAGGTTTGCCTTCATCCTTCGAGGTGCAGTTCCCTTCGAAAAATTCCTTTGGTGTTTATGCAGGAAGTTTTTTTTATACTACTACCATAATATCAATTTTTTGTTATTGTGGACGTAAAACGTTTTTTGAAGTAAGAAGCGGTCGTCGTTTTAAATCAACCGCTATTGGCTAATAGTCTCTTCTGGTTTAGTCTCTTCTGACTCATGCTTAAGTCCCACTTTTTTGGCAAAAGCTCGCAGATCTTCTGGCATAATTTAGCTGCAAATATTTAACAACTGCAGATAGTTACGACGAAGCTGTAATGCAGCAGTAAGCTTTGAAGGATTCGGTCTGCAGACTGCATTGATCAAACAATCGTACACAGTTTGCTGTTTTCCCAGACGAAAAATTTGGTTGCAAACAAAACAAGCAACGGTGAAAAACTATATCAGCTGCATTCAATTAGCACCTTTGGTTTACGATTAGCACTTCAAGCTGAAGTCAGCACACTAGTTGTTTTTACGACGCAGAGTTACTCACGAAGAAAGATTTTTTGGCAAGTTTCGAGGACCAAACCTTCAAACGTCGAAATTACTTCACTGCATGCCAATAACGGTTTTGCGAGGGGGAGATCAGCGGTAGCTTTTAGATTTAGTATTTGAAGATCTTTCTGTAATAAAGATCGTAAGTTTGTGACTAGGGTCTCGAATTTATCAAAAATGTTTGAAACTGCTAAGACGATGAAGTATTTTCAAGACAGACATATAGATAGACTTACAGTCAAGGCTTGAGGGTCTTCAGTTTTATGCTTTTAATCTGTTTAATGTTCGGTTTAATTTATGCTATTAATCTGTTGTTAAATCATATAGATAGACTTATTGATAGACTTCACGCCTGCCATACTTTTGGGAATGAAACGAGTATTTAACTCCTAAAACCGAAAAGAGGCATTGAAATTGTTCAGCAATCAGTTTCAATATTTATTTAAAACTCCTAATTTCAGTTTAGGTATTTTCAATAAAATTGAGATAATATGGTGAAGACTTTTTGAAAAACAGGTTAAAAGCTCTTTCAAAAATTAGTATCAACTGTCAAATCGAGCTCGTGGAAAGGTTCATGCGCGGTAAAAAAGAGCCAAGTTTCAAATTGTTTTGAGTTAGCTGCTGTGTAATTGAGCGTCTTTGCAGTGCTTTTGTGAGTTGAAATGCTCTGGCATTGATGTGGTTTTGAACAAGAGCAGCCATAGGCGCTTTTGGAAAATTTAGACCCGCTTAAGATTGGAAAGTAGAATCAAGATTTTGTGATCAAGGACGTGACCAAAGGTTTTAACCAGGGCTGCGAACTCGATCGAATTTTATTCGAGTTCAAGTTCGAGTTTGACAAAAATAAGCTTTTTCGAGTTCAAGTTCGAGTTCAGGCAGAGGAATATCCAAAATCGAGACAACTTTTTTACCGCCCGTGCTCATGCAATTAAAAAGATAAACATATAGGTCGCATTGGCATGAACAAATAAACGACATGCCGATTTTCTTTTAGTAAAATCATAACTTCAATTTACACGGATTGGGCTTACTTGAACAACAAACTATATTTCGTAGTGATGTTTTATTTCTTTCCAACAATTTAAATGTCTTTCCAATGAACTCAAACAGTTTTATTCGAGTTCAACAAAAATATTTTTTCAAGTTCATGTTCGAGTTCGGAAAAATGATCGAGTTCTGTCGAGTTCGAGTTCAAGTTAGAGTTCGCAGCCCTGGTTTTAACCCTATTGATTGATTGATTTCATGTGGTTTGAACTGCAAAAGTTTGCCTTTGGACGCTGGATTACTGTAACAGTTTTCGGTAGCCTTATCTCTTGTTCATTGCGTGTGAGCTGCATACTTGATGAAATGACTGTCTGCTTGTAGAAGGCTAGACTCGCAATGCTATTCGGTATCCACTAAAAAGTGGTATTTGTAGCTTTGCTGTGTGGCATTATGATGTGAGAGGACGGTGTGGAAAAGCAAGCCAGCAAATTCGCTTGTTGTGTTGGCAAAGCTTGGTGGCAGGCGTCGAGAGCTAAGAAGGATGAAAATGCAATCAACTCTATTAGTAAGCACAGTGCTACCATGGACTTACCATCGGCAAAGCGTTCTTTTCTCATGCTTTCGTTGCTGTAAGTTTCGTAGATCCACACTCGCGAAAGTGGCCATCGCAAAGATATTGCCAACCGGTGACACACTTCTTCGTATCAAGCGACTATATCATACTGAATATCAACTACGTAAAGATTTGATTTTGAGTAGAATCAAACCGTTGATTTGGTTTGTAATATACCTAGTAAACTTATCTTGGTCATGTGATTTTTTGTTTTGCAAACAGTCGCTTGGTGTCATCAAAGCGACAGTCTGATGAGGTTGTACAAACTTCGAAGTTAACAGTGCGATTGTAACGAATAGCGGATTCTTTGGTCGTACTTGATGGGTGTGGTTTTAAACATTTTGGTAGGATTTTTGATATAACTCTTATAATTTTTTATGATTTTAATTCAATTCTAAGTTTGTTTTAGAACAATGGGCAAAAGAAATAAAACGTATGTAAAAAAGTCGCTGGCCCACTCTTTTCTTTTTCGCTTCGCATCCTTGAAATAGCGATATTTAGTTAGTTGTATTTGAAATTTCTATGAGTTGTAATGCTTTCTTAAAAATTGCAAGATGTTGCTTGTTTCGTTGTAAATTTGGTTGAGCTGTAGCTTGCAATGGCTAAGTAAGTACGTAAAGTGTTAAGTTGGCAGTCACAATTAACTTTTTTATGCTTGCGAAGATTATTTTTTTCGTAAATACTTCAGTCAGTGGTTGAGCACTCATACACTTGATAAAATGGTGCAATTTTCGCGTTATAAACAATATGTAGATACTGGATATATAGGCCAGCTGGATGTAAACCAATTATTTTTTTATCTAGAAAAATAACGAAGTAGTTGGTGCTCTAAAGCAGAGTTTCCCAAACTAGGGTCCGTGGACCCCTGGAGGTCCGCGACGATCGCATAGGGGGTACGTGACAATGTAGCAAAAAATAAAAAAACTAGAACTTTTAAATGATTTTTAAACGCATTTAATTACTGCAGTGATTGAAAATCTTATGGAGAATTTTTTTCTTCTTCTATCTCTTGATTGTTAAGTAATTAGTAAAGTTAGTCATGGATTATGATACTCTTGCCTTTATTGTTTATGAATTGCAATGACAAGTTGAACGCACGAGCAGAGATGATAGACTTATAGATGAGAAAGACCCCGATGCAAGCTTATTAAGATATAAGTTTATAAGATATAAGACGAAAGCTTTAACGGCCTACTTTCTTTTACATCCTGTTGGTAGAGCTAATTAATGACTAAAATCATTGCAATTGTGTAAATGTAAAATCAAATCAAACCTTTATTATACTTGCGGTAATACGCAGAAGCGTGTAACAAGTGGCGGGACCCATCTCCGCGACTGTGACTTTATTAGCGGCCGTGCATTACAGCTTCGACTACCAAGAACCTTCGAAATAATGACCAAACTGCTGTTGGCAAAGCTGTGTCTGATTTGATCGGCCCGGGGATTGGACCCCAAGACCTTGCGCACCGATTATGATGTATTTTACAAATACGCCAGGGGTCGGCAACCTACTGCACTTGAAGAGCCATCTTAACCAATATCCAGGGGTGCAAATCTATGCCGAGTATTGGGGGGGGATGATTTAGCAAAATTGCCCATTTTTTGATATTAGGGGGGGTGGTATTTAGCAAAATTGATCGTTTTTCGAGGTTTACTATACATCGTATGGGAAATTTTCCACTTTCGTGAAAAATATTGGTGGGTATGCTGCCGGATTATTAGGGGGTACATCCCCCATCTCCTCCTGGTTTTGCACCCATGCCAATATCCCAAAATATTAAACACACTCTGAGCAGCAAAAACACTACAGCAATCAAAAAATTTAAAAAGATCTTTGTTTCTTCCTCTCCAAAAAAAGATCTTCGTTTATTCCCACAAAAAGCCGCAACCTGAGGATCAAAGAACCGCAGGTTAACGCCAATCGCTCGGTCTAAATGTAGGCTACAATTTATGGACATATATTTGAAACAAAAGCTGTGAGAAGCAACCCCATCCGTCCCGTTCATGTGATTCATATGTGTCGGTAAACATGAAATTACGATAAAGCACAATTAATTTTCGTTTTGCATTTTACGCTTTTATAGCAGTTGGGTGAAAAATTAACGCAAGTTAAAAGTGGGTCCGCGGTAAACTTGATTCTTAAAACTGGGTCCGTGACAGAAGAAAGATTGGGAAACCCTGCTCTAAAGCTACCGGTAAATAGTTTGGTATCCTCAATTTCAATCTGTATAAAAAGTTGGCTGTGCCGGTACGATGTGGTGTTTAAACGTGTTTGTGTTCAGTGAACAAATGCCGAAAAGTCAGCGTTTTAAATTTGCTGCAAATTAATTTTTCGAGGAAATTTTTGGCCAACGAAGATTGAAAATCCTTGCTAAATTTTTAAGTCTATATGATGTGATTCAAAAAGCTATAAAAAATTTACGAAAAGATTTGATGCATAAAATTGTTGATTTGCGTAGATAGCTAGTTCTTCAAAGTAATGTGGTGTGGCTGCTTACAGTATTTAATACAGCGACGAGTGACGACTCTAGGGTAGCAGCTTTATTCCAGAGTTTGTCTGGGACAGGCATCGCTGTAAGAAAAAAGCATTCATTTTTTCTTTTAATTTTGAAAGCACTTTATAAACTCCTGAGAGATTACGTCGAATGTTGATCATTTTTTGTAAGTCTGTGATGAACTAGACCATCTTTTATGATCGATAAAATTCAGTAATGTGAAAACCTAAGCTGCAATTATGTGGCTTGATAAAAATAGAAAAGTTTTGGCTATGTTCCTTGCTTGTTACCTTTAATATCTCGAAAAATGTAATTAAATAGTCTAATTAATAATTGGTAAACCAACTTGTTAGCAGTCATGCATATGAATATGCAACGTAAAAAGTAGTAGAATTTACCTTTAAATCAGAAATGTGCGATTGTTATAGACTACTACTATGAAATTGTTTCTACGATTTGCTCTCAAGAAAATGATTTCTTTTTCAGGTGTGAGGTTTTAGTAAGTTTAATAGCCGTCATGAATATAAGTAGCATGACGAATTTGGAAAGATTTGATTGTTGTGGAAGCGAAAATCCGGCTTTTCATTCAGTTTATAAGGACTATAACAGCCTACCTTGCTGCTCTTCCTATGATGAAAAGATGTCCGTTAGCGAAAACACTTGGGTTTGTTTTAACTCTTATCCCCTCACCCCACCTCTTTCCCCCAATGTGGACTTTCCTGCTGCCCCCCTTTCTCCCAACATAGAGCTTCCCGCTATCGACACATTTACCAGTTCATTTCTCACTAATCCTTCAACTTCTGCCGTAGACGAGCTCCTAAACACCAGTTTTGCGCACGACATTCCTCCTGAACTTCCTGATTTAAGAGACACTTGTAACGAAGTTTTTGATCAAGAGTCTACGCATATTGGTGCAACATCGAGAAAAATTTTCAATCAATCTTCAAGTAAAGACTGCATGTGGAATGGCCGTGGTTTTCGATCCAACTTTCGCACACGCCGACAAAGTCGTAGTGCGTCACCGGGAAGTCCCTCCTGCAGCCCAGTCAGTGGCTGCATTAATCCGCGCTATGTGTTCAGTCAATTCAATGACCGACGAAAATCGTCAAGCCCAGCCAGACGTTTAAAACCGATTAATGGACCATCTAGTGATTCAGGTATATTTTTGTGCCGTAAATAAGTTTGCGTGAAATAAGAATATCAATAAAATAGCACGTTACAGTTTCAAAGAGAACTGAACTCTTGCTAATCTCGTTCGGTGACAAATGCTTAATGTTAGAAGTTTGACTTAAACCTCAATTTTACAATGAAATGCGTCAACTTAAATCTCAACTATACAATGAAAAAATTCACTGTAAGGCAATCAACAGATAGCATTTCAATAGAAAAACTTTGGTAAAATGTTGCTATTTTAATATTAAGCACGAACAATTAAAAGCTTAATTGGGAAAAATATTTGCGTTAAATTTAAACAATAGCTAATGTTAGCCACATTCTAAAATAATGGAAAATGTTTTTTTTTAACGGAAGTGTCATTATCGTTGGTTTTGTTGAGGCTTTTCTATACAATTTAATGAGTAATAGTTTGTTGCATGTGTGGTTGTTCAAGCTGGTAAATCGTCGGAAAAAAACTGTTTAATCACCCGAGAGAGTTTTGTCAAATTCGATTATAGTTCAAAGATTCACATAAAAGCAAATTGAGTTAAATACTGTTCGATGATGGGAGGCGCAGATGCTATAAAACGACCGTTCGATTAGCACTGACTTCTCGACTTCAAAGTGGGTTTTCTTGCTGTGCAAGGCGCATATTCATAAAGGTTTTATCAAAGTTTATAAATGCCAATTCATGTTTATTCCTGTTTATATGGGGTTTAAGATAACGATTTATAGTGCCATAACGTGTTGAATCTGTATACATTTTTCTAAAAGTGCTTGTAGTTATAACTAAGCATTTGTTTGTTTTTCCCATATTATTTAAATCAATTAAACAAACCGGCCCGTGTCAGTTTTCGTGATTTGCTAATAATATGTCGCTGGTAGATATTTAAAACAAATTTGCAAAGCAAAAATATCTAAATTTGCAGTGGAGCCCTTTAACAATTTTATTTCACCCGGCAACGCCACGTACTCATTAAACCTAAAGAATTAGTGAAGTTTTTGTTGAGGATAGTTTCAATAAAAACAATTTTTGTCGGTATGCTGTGATACTCTTTTTGAACTAATGAGGTTTTCAAACTGTCAATGTTAACAAAAAGCGATTATTTCTTAAGAGTATAGGTGCTCCCACTATCTTCACAATAGATTGTATCAATAGGTACAACCCAATAGCTACTTTCTTCGCTAATTTTTCTGCAGTTGTTTGATTGCAAGTTTTCATCAACTAGCGCTGATCCAATCACGCAATCAAAGCGCCCCTATCTCGGTTTACTGCGACAAAACGGAAATAGCAATTTTCTGACGTGAAAAACTTGGTCTGATTTTCGAGTAAACTCGATTATGCCCAAAAGTTGGGAGTTTATGTGATAACATAACAAGGTGGGTTTCGCAAAATTGCCGAAACATTTTTAAATTAAAATTCATAAATTTGTTTGAAGTTTAGTTGAGATAGGTTATCAGCTGTTGACCAGTTTTATCGCCGATTTACTCGAGCGTGACGTCGGTTGCTGCAACTTTGTTTTTCATTCATAAAATTTTTGCACGAATTTTTCGTACTCTGTGTTTATGGCATCAAGCTTAGCGTTTTTTTTTTTTTGTGGGTTTAGCTCACTTATGCAAAAAATTAATGTATTTCATATAGTTTTAATACTAAAATTTAGGTATGTTGGTTCCTTTGTTCGATTTTTATCTACTTTGTATACTCTTTGTTTTTTTTTGCCAAATTTATTCGAAAACGCAGAGCCAAAATTGAATAAAAAAATAAGCGCATTACACTTTCAATCGTTAGCGGCAAATTTTCATTGATTTTCCGATAATTTGCCTTATATTAAGTTTTATTTAATTGCAGTTTACGAATACTTATCCATGACAGTGATAAATTAACGAGTTAAAATCAGCAGCTTTTGATCAGCAGCACATTATCAAATAGAATTCTGAAAAAAATTCAACGATTTTACCAAGTTAGTTTTAAAGTGACTTAATCTGAATGAAACTACTGCGCTTGTTATTGCGGTTTGAAGTTTTAGTTTTCGTAAAAAGCACAAAGGTAACTACCAAAACCTGACTATGCCACATATAGACGAAGTGTATAATTATGTGCGAGAAAGTAGCAATAAATCGAACCAATGACCAGTTGCAGACTTACAGACAAAGAAACAACCAACAACCACTTAGCACAAAATATAATTTACGAAACATCAAATCCCAATAATTTTTTACTCATTTGGTTATCAATCTCATTGAGGTTGTTACTCCCAGTTGTTACTCCCAGTTTGTCCACCCTAATCATGTACGATCTGGCCTTTTGTAAGCAAACAATTAAGTGCTTTCTCACTTCTGTACAAAATTTGTTTGGGCGTGCATGACAATTTTTTTTTTTGTAGAGTATCTATTCAGTAGTGGTAAAATATTGATTAAAAATGTGTGAAGTAAAATTGATACCGGTAATAAAATTCTTATTGTACGAACAGTGAACGATAAAATAGCGAAAAAAAAAGAATCTTTTCTGACTTCTTCTTGTTCTGACTTCTTCTTGACTACATTGTGTTGGCATTGCATAGCTGATGTTGATGTAAATGCTTTTTTTTACATAATCAAGGATGTCAGATGACAAAACAAGCTCTTGAGATGTTTGCGTTTAGTCGTGTTGGCAGAATAAATTTCGCAATACGGTTTCAATGGGCCGTGACACTTGGATAATTATTTTGGAACTCAGAGATTAATCATTTAAAGGGGTAAGGGGTAATGTTTACTTGTCGGGCGTTGTGGTAGATTATTTTGAGAATCGACTGTTCAAGACTATCTGCCTGTTTTGCAGTTCTTTTTGCCTCGGAATTTTTACTGCAACTTTCTCCGAATCACATTGCCTTATTCTCGCCAGTCAAAACTATTTCGTTGCGCGTCGCCTACCGTGAACACATTTGTTTGCTTGGCCTCCCAACTCTTAGTTATAATGTGACTGTTATTTTTGCATCAAAAATATTTCTCATTGTGATAAGTCAATCGTAAAAACTTGTTGTTCTCAAGTCACCACAGATCTTTTTAATGGTTTATGTCGTCATATTTTTTTAACGAGTCCCTATTAAAAAAGTGGGTCTTCGACAATGGACAATTATTTTAGGTTCTGGGTCAAAGACATTCATGTCATCAAACACTTTTTTGTATTAAAAAAGTGGGTCTTCGACAATGGACAATTATTTTAGGTTCTGGGTCAAAGACATTCATGTCATCAAACACTTTTTTGTCACCCTATTCTGTCGTCGCTTTGTAAATGGAAGTTGAGAAAATGCAACTAAACGCCTCACCTTCATCTTTTTATATTTGTAAGTTTTTTCTTTACGTGTAGCTGCTGAGGAATGCGTTTGTTTGCCCTATATCTTCTACTAGCCTCCTCAGTCGTAACATTTTCCCATATTTTTAGCACATTTTAGTTGATCAATCCCAGTGAAACAGCGAGCGAGCGAGCTAGAGTATTCCCGCTTTCTACGTTTTGGTCGTTGCGTATACGTGCGTTAGTGGGGGAAAATAGTTTTGAATTTTTAATGCTGTAAAACTTAACCTACAATATTTTTATTTTATCAATTTTTGTATATTTATAAGGTAAAATGATTTTTTGCATGAAAAAAATTTACCAAAATTTGCATAATTCTGCTTACCTGTACAAAAACTTAAATTTTTTAAAATATTATTGATTGAACCCATAAAGCTAAATGGTCTCCAAAAAAGGTGTTTCTTCTTTAAAAATTTGATCTTTTGAATTTAATGTGTTAAATGCAAAATAAATTGCGTGTAAGTCTTGTAAAATGTTCTGAAGTTACGAGGGCGACGAAAGCTTAACACTTACGTGTATTTGTCACCGAGGCCACCAACATTGTGCTAAAGCAACTGTGTGACATTTTTTAAAAATTTATAATAAGATTTCGCCGACCCATAGATAACGATAATGACGCTTTTCATGAAATCTGCCTGAGCTCACAGTCACGTCCGCCCGCAAACTTCGTCACATTTCAAAAATGCAAAACAATGTGCTAAAATTTTTCTTTAAAACTAAACTTAGGTTTCAGCATCAATTGGCGAAGTTTTAAAAAAAAGCGAAGTGCAAGATTACAATAATCATGAACTCTGGTAACGTTCGCTTCGTAGTTGAGGAACTGCAGTTCTGTTCCTGGTCCAGTCGTATCAAAAACTGATTCGCAGTGCTAAGGCCGTGTACTTGGCGATCTCAGATTAAGTGATAGTATGGAAAAATTACAAGTTCAATTACTTGTTCAATGTACAGTTGGCCCAATATTGTATCTCCACAGAACAGTTTGCCCAATATTGTATCTCCACAGAACAGTTTGCCCAATGCTCAAGCAAAGTCAAAGTTGAATTGCAAGCGTCATTTTCAAAAATTACAAAAAAAATCAACTCTCGCGATTACTTTGCTGGGCTTTTCAGCAGAGTTGCAATGCTTGTAAAACTTGCACAATCTTTAACATATGTAACCTCGAGCATTGTTCACTGCCATCGTAGTTTCTTTTTTGTTATACGAGAACTTCAAATTGTCCAGATGTTTGGTGAATCTCACGTATAAGCTGGCAGCATAGCCCATTTATCAGCAGTACAGCATATGTTACTTACTCTTGGTGTCGATTTCCATGTAGAAAACTATACTTCCATCCTATACACGAATTATACAACATCTTAGAACGACTGCCTGTGCATTGTCAAAACTTCAACATCAGGAAATATCCCTGGGATATTTTGTTACAGCACGATAAGAAAACGGATGCTTATACAAGAACGTTCTTAGCTCCAATATGCCGCATGTGGCGCTCCCCTTGATGGGATGTAGACCAATATTTTTTTTATGTTTGCTTCTTATGCGCGCAAAAGTTCTGCAAATGTCAATGGTTGGATGTTAATCTTTGATGACAACAACCCGAGTAAAAAGATGAGTCTTCAACATGCTTCGCTATTCTAGTTTTGATTTGTGTAAGAAAAACTACCGCTTTCGAAATTTGAAGATGTGAAATATTTTCATAGATATTGGAGTGCTCTGGATATTGTTTATTTCATTTGTTCCTGAGAGTGTGAACTGTGATCATAGAATTCGAGTGTTTTTATTGACTTGTAAAAAATTTCAAGCCAGACGTCAAGCACTTGTGAGGTGAAAGAACAACATTAGGTCAATGGGTTTTCCATTTTTTGAAACATTCTCCTTTCATGCTTGCGAAATTTATTTGCCCTCTTGACCATTTCACACATACTATTTCTACAGCTGACCCTCTTCAATCCAATGAAACTTTTGCATCGACTTTTGCCGCTTTTTATTTCAAAAAACGGAAGTGAAAAATTCAATGCAAGAACAGGGCTGCGTGACAAGCGTTTAGTATTTTAAGTTACCCTTACATGGGCCTGAATGGTAATTAATTTTCCGTATGCTCATGGACTACATTTTTATATCAAATTACTTCGCAAACCACAAGCACATTATACATTTTTATACATTACCGTGCTTTAATAAATTTTGTAAACATAGGAAAGTGCTAATAAGAAATCCTTTTTTTGGGTGTAGGAATATTACTCTTGCGCTTTTCCCACTTAACTCTATAAAACCATGCACTTTTTTTAGCAGGTAGGCTTTGGGGTGGGATGAAAATAACTAAGGAATGAAAAAGTACATTGGAAGGTATTATGTGATTAAAAAAAATTGGCTGAGGTTTACTGTTTGGTTATTACCTAAAAATATCTTTTTGGTGTTCTTTGACCACTTATTAATATGCTATGTTTTTTCTTGCAAAACTTCAGCCATCTCCAACGACACATCGGAATCTTAGTCTTGAAACATTTTGGTACGATTATTGTATTGTTACAACAATGACAGACGTCGTCGTTTTTGCTTACTGACTTGTTGCTTGTATTAATGTTTTTCTAGCCTACTCGAAAACCTTTAATGGTGATTGCGAAGCCAAAGCGCTTGAAACTTTTGAATCATCGCATACCTAGCCCCAGAAGATCTTTGTTTATCCACAGATCGAGTACAGCGCAAAACATCCGTGTTTGAGTTGATTCAAGTGATGTGTCATAGGTCCCCCGGGTACATCGCAATCATAGTGGTCAAGAATTAACTTTTTTTTGCATTCCGCGTCGCTTGCGGTTTTTGATTATTGACTTTTAATTGTTTTAACCGGCACTGCTGCTTCAGACGTTAATTGGCTTCGTGGGTAATTTGCTGTTTGCGCGATAACAATCTTTGCGAATATTCGGTTAACCAATTGTTTGGCAATTAAATGAGCTGCGTGTCCGTTTAATCGCTGTAAATACAAATCGAGGTTTAAGCTGGATCATTTTCAGCACAATTTACTTTATCTGCCAAGCTCCGGGTGTCTGGAAGCATCGATTCAAAAGGTAAGCACTAGAATAAACGAAGTTTTCTGGTCTGTAGAATAAGATTTGAAAAAAGTAACCAAAATCACGCTTGATTGACAGGGGTGCAAATCCATGTTGAGCATTGGGCGGATGATTTAGCAAAATTGATCAGTTTTCGATATTGGGGGGGATGAAATTGGCTCGTATGGGAAATTTTCCACTTCCATAAAATATATTGGGGGGATAGTAATTGAATTTCCGAAAAACATTGGCAAGTCACGAGACAAATCTCATCCTACAGACCAGAAAACTTCGTCTATTCTAGTGCCTACCGATTCAAAAGCTCTTGGAAATCGATTCAAAAGCTTTCGAAACGAACAATATTAGTTTGGTTAAAGGTCGCATCTGACCCCCAATATCGAACAATAATTGTTGTAAAATATGCACACTTCAAAATTGCTAAATTTTGAAATATTTTTTGTATTTTTTATTGTATATTTATCCTCCTATCACGAGAAAACGATCAATGCGCTATGCGCTCGCTAAGGAGTTGCCAGCCATGTGTCTACCACACCAAGATGGGGGAATCCCGCTAAGTATCTTTCCAAACGGCACACAGCGAGTAAACTTGCCGGCTTGTTTTCCACACTGTTCGTTTAATGCTGAGCGTCAAGCAGAGAAGCTGCGAATACCAATTTTAAAGTCATTGGTTTGACCCTACTCGGAATCAAACTCAAGTCTACAGCTCCCGAGGCGGACGCTCTTACCACTCGCCCATCTGTCTGTTTGCTTTACTTCTTTGCCAGGAAAAACGGACTTCGTAAGTTTTGTTGGTTTGGGTAGGCAATAGAAGGCTTCTGAAAAACCTAAAGACGTAAATCTTCGTTTTGATATTGTAAGTGCTTGTGTTCTGTTACAGTCAGTGAATACTTAACAATATGTCAATAGCCATCCATGCTTTTATCAATATAGTTTAGATTCAAAAAGTTAATGTCTAATTTGTTGTTTTATTTCTAACTAACTGCAAGTGGTAGACATGTTTTGATTGCACAGATGGCAGGTTTTTCGCACCTGCATGAACTGCTTCGATACATTGTCAAGAGTTTTATAGGTTAAATTTGCTTGTACAATCGGTAGTTGAAATTCTTAATGATGGAATTTTGTGTTATGAATATGTCAAAAACAAACAATCTTTGCACAAAAATTTTGTAATTGTAGCTGTGCTGATAGTCAAAACGCAGGTGATTACTGATTAAGGTAACGTTAAGAGTTGGTAAATTTTGTCATTTCCCAACACTATTGTTTCATATTTTAAAATTACTCACTATGTATAAATCTTGTTGATTTCTTTTAAGTGATTTGAAAGTTTTATCCAGAAAAATTCTGTCCCTCTTTAGTCTTCTCTTATGTATTTGCTCAATTGTACATAAAATGGCACGAAAACTGTTGTCATTTTAAAACTTTTAGACATACTAACTTTTACGCATAATCAATACTAGAATACTGACTTGCTTTTATTATTGTCTGCACAAATTTGTCACTGATTTTTATCTGATCGAATACGTCACGAAATTGTAAACAACTAAGCTTGCTTAAGTTATCGGTGGTAATCATGGCGGTGGTCCAATCAACTCAATCGACCTCCACGCGTGTCCATTTAGCTGAGTAATTCTTCTTTGTCAGGTGGATGAAAGGCTCCATTGAAGAGTATCATCCACGGTCAATCAGCAGCGATCTTTCCCATTTTGATACTTGCGTTACTTGATATTTTAGTTAAATAAGATGCCCAGACGCTTAATTGTGACTCTTTTTCCCTCGAATTCGCTATTATGCAGCCACCAGCGATGCAGAATGGTTTTTCGGCGGATTACAGCAGATCTAATTCTAAGAACATCTTGCAAAATGAAACTTATGGTGTAAAACGCCATTCACATGGCAAAAATTAAGGAAGTTTACACCAGCACTTGCTTCTGCTAATACGTCTTGCTGTGACCCAAATAGCGTACCACTTTTTTCCGGTATTTATGCAATTTAATTTGCTTGACGACTGATGGCCTGGGAGAATCATCGATCAACGCGCTGAATCTTCCATACTTAGTTTGTGAAAAACCTGTCATGTTGTCTCTACTCTCAAAATGTAGGAAATTATTTTTCTCGAAAATAATGAATTCAGTGCGAGATGTTGAAGCGTGTAATTCCAAACCCTGGAGTTTTATTTATTTCTTTGTCCAAAAGTTCCGCTTTGAAACTTGGAACCTGCACTCACGCAGTTGCTAATAATTATTCTTTTTGTTTTAGTATTATAAACACCGGATTAATGTGATCCGTTTTGTAACGTTTAGCAAATACAGTAAGCAGCTAGACTTTTCCTGACCGTTTGAGAAGAGTATGGTTACATCATTCTGTTGTCTTGAAGAATGTTAAATTAAAAATCGAAATGACAAGCGACTAAACAGTTGGCATTTGTTTGTCTGTTCGTATATGTTTCTCTTCCATTTAGAACCTCCGATAGCGGTAATTTTGTAAATTCTTAACCTGTCCGTTCGTCAATGTTTAGAAAGTGAATTTGAGTAGGAATCAAGAGAGGGTTGTTTGCTGTTAATACATGAGGATAGCAGACTCTTGGCTTTAAAAGCCTGCAACGCTTGCGTATTTTCTGAGACTTAAGGTCGCACAACAGTTGTTTGCGGTGAATTTAGCAACAATTTACGAGCTGTTGTTTCACATACAGCAGCTGCAACTAAAAACTTGTACTTAGTCAATCGAATACGTAATGCATGTATGAGCAATTGAAAACCCTATTTCTTATTATTACCGTGTGATCTCGCTAGACGTTAATGCAAAATGAGTAGAAACGGATAAACCACACAATGAACGTAGATTAGTTGAGAGGTCACGGCCTTCCCGTTCCCACCACTGTTTTGCGTTATTAAAGCTATACAATTTAAGCACAATTCTACTTCGTTATCGTAATGTTTAAAATTCCATCGGTATTCCGACTTGTTTCTGCAGCTTGAATGCTAAATACCAGATCAAACGCTAATGATGTGCATGCCGGAGACGTCACTTCTATTGCGCAATACAGATTCGTTTTAAACTATTGTGACGTTATTGTTAACGTATCACCAATTGTGCTATTTTCAGTCATGTTGTCATTATCCCTCGAGGAGAGCTTTATTCGCATTAGCGAACTATTACCATCAAATCTAGGTCAATATCAAGCCTCCCTTTCATTAATTCAGAGTTGCCAACCTAAAATTAATATTTGTAATTATTTTCTGATGCGATAAGCAATTACTTAAAAGATGAAATTTAAGCGAACTAGAGCGTGAAATTCATTTTGATCGACTAGTTTAAAAAATTACCATTGCAGTTTAATAAAATTAGTTTTTTGATGACGTAATTTCGATAAAATTGTGTAACTTTTGTGCTTCTCATGAGAATACTAATTAAAAATCGAGTATATGGTTTCCAAAATCTACGATTTAAAAGTATCTCTGTGACCGTTGAGTAATAAACATGATCACATTATTTACCACAAAGTTAGAACGAGATATATTTAGGTTAGAAGCCAGTAACGCGCCTGTGGCTGTACAGTAAAACCGCTGTGATGACCGACAAGTTAAATATATGCATCGTATAGGCTTTTTCTGCTTTGTATGCAAACGCTCAAACGCTACTTCATTCAATCTTTACAGCAACTTACCACCTGTCGTATATTTCGCTAACCAGCGGGCTTTAAACCTGCCTCAGGCAAAAATACAGCTACATTTTTGCAAAAATGTTTCAATGATCGAAAATTCCTCCTCGATGATCCAGGTTACACCTTAAAGCGAGAGCGATTTAGAAATTTTATATTTAGACTTTTACTATTTTAAACTAGGCTTGCTTGTGAGTTGCGATGATTGAGTTCTTCACAACAATAATTTTTATTTTTTGCAGAAGAAGAAGTTGATGTGGTTACGGTCGAGAAGAGTTCCCCCCGAATTTTGAGACATCCTGCTACTCTGGGTGTGCTTTGTGATGATGGAAAACTCCTTGGCACCATTGTCAAGAACAAGAATGGAACTCAGCCACAACTTGCTTTAATTACCACCGGTTCCAAGCAAATGGAAGCAAAAACTACTGATCAGTCCGCTCGCGGTCGAAGTCAGTTTAAAGCAAAAACACAGCCAGCTATGTCCATGGTGATTAAGGGCGGCAGTGGTCCTAAAACCCTTAACGTTCAATTGAAATGTGTTCCAGTTATAAATTCAAATTCTTCGCGGGTGTCCGTCAAAAGAAAAATGAATGGCAACACTGAACAACAATCCAACAACACAGTGGTCCATCTTATGAGACTGACCCCTACATCTTCTAACTCTGCTTTTCCTGAGAGCCCCGAGGACGAAGATGTTGCTGGTGGGAAAAAACGTGTTCTGTCGCTGGAAGGTGTTTCAATGGTTTCGAGTTCTGGAATCAACCGCCTGAAAAAAGACACTGCTACCGCTGTAAAAATCAAGAATGAACCTATTCAATTCAAGACCAGTGCTTTTCCAATGCAAACATCCAAGGGAGAAACAGTTGGCCTGATAACATGCGAAAAAAGAAAACCAGCACGAAAGACAACTAAAAAGCCAGTTATAACCACACCGTACGAAACTCCAACGAATAGTCCTGAAAGTTCAAACGGAGATGCTCCAATTTCTCCCAAGAAAAGAGGAAGTGGGGGGCGTTTCAGCGGCTCCGAGGAAGATTCTATTCGTGCTGCTCATAATGTGCTGGAGCGACAACGACGAGAAGGCTTACGTAATCTTTACTACGATCTACGAATGGTGGTTCCAGAAGTGGCTGAGCTAGAAAAAGCGCCTAAAGTTTGCATTCTCACCAAAGCAAGAGAGCATGTGATGTCGCTAAGAAGAACCGCCACTGAACTACAAACCCAAAAAATGATCGCGCAGGAAAAGCAAAAATTGCTGAAACAACGACTTCGTGAAATGGCTGCTGAGCTTACCTCAGTAAGTTCCACGTCTTTTAGAAACTCTTTTATTGTGAAACGAGAATATCCGATAAATAGCGAACAATCTGCAGTTTATGTAAATTGAACTGATGATATTTTGCGAAGTTGGAATTATGTTTATTTGTTTGGTTTTCTTTCATTAGCTGGTGCTTTTTGATTTTTCGATTATGTTATTTAGGTTTTTTGCTGGTGTATCATGCATAGTGTTTGTTATTTGTAATATTTTAATATCTCATGCGGTTTGTTTGGGGTTAAAGTGGTAGCATGTGTTTTTCACCTTGTAGTTTGCCTTTACAGTTCACAAACATACATTATTGATCTTGTTCTTATACAAGCTTTTAAAACATGCGATAGTTAGTTGGTTGTGTTGTTTTAGCACGTGGGCCTAATAAATGTAACAAGAAGTCATTTTATTCCTCATTAAGCAGCAGTTTCCGTTTTCGAAAGCCAAATCAACGCAATTCAGGTGTAAAAACGACGTGCTTTATTGTGTTTGCTTGGATTTTTGTATAAATGTATAGTCCCGTTTTAAACGTTTTGTCCGCCGCTTTTCGAATACAAACAGTTGTATGTTAATACAAAAGTAATGCCTTGTCATTTCGGTGCTTTTCTGTGCGGTTTTGCGTTATATAATGAACTTGTAAAAAAGTAGTAAAAAAAAAACAAAAACAGAAGACACTGCCTCATTCCATGCTTGGAATTGCTCGAACAATTTATTATCACTGCCAGTAGTACAAATCATGAAGTTTGTTAATAGTTTTGCGGCGTTGCCTTGTTTTGCCATAAACTTTAGCGTAGATTGCAGGCCTGACTTCTCCACTGCCTAGGTTGTCTTCTGTACCAAAGTAGTCTCGAATGCCATAGCTTTTAGTTTTAGTAGTAGATAAGAACATGTATGCCCTAATTCTCTTGTATATTGTAAATTTGCTAGAGCGATCTACTGTTTTTTTGAGTTTTTTGCTGCTTTCTCAAGGAGTCTCTGCTGCTAGCTCTACTTCGTTGTAATTTTGTGACACTCAGTATTCCTTTACTCACTGTATAGTATATGATACGTTTACTATTTTGCCTGTTGTGTGTGCGTTGTGAGGTAAAAAGACGGAAGGATATGTACTGTTGAGCATGTGGAGTAATGGCTAGTAGATGTGAGGAATAGAGTGTGGCTAAGCATATGGGCATGCAAGAATTAAGTTTGCTGCTAAAATACTGCTTTCTTACAAAAATTGTTAATGCCGATTGCTATCGTATGGACACCTTCGTTCGGTCTTCAATTGATTGTAATTTACATATAATTCGCTGTTTGCTAGTTAGCTTTTTTGTTGCGTGCTTTGCTATTTTTCTTTTTTATATGATGTTTTGTAATTTTTTTACATCCAATACTGCTACACGCTGCTATTTTGGGATGGGGCACTTAACGTAAGCTTAAAAAGTTTTTTTGCCAAAACTATGCCCTCTCCCATACTTTGTGAATAGTTTGTTTTTAAAGACTGTGTGTCCTTGTGTGATTTTGTATATATATAACTCTATTTAATTAAACTCTTGCGTTTTTTCCTCGTTAGGACAAAATTTCGTTGATCAATTTTTTTCTTTGTTCGTTTTGGCAATGACTGAAGGAGTTAAAATACCTCTTGTCCCCGTTATGAAGTGTTTAGTTGGTTGTGGACTAGTTTTGCTAAACTGACGTAAGGAGTTTTGCTGAAATGTAAAAAGTATTTTGAAATCGTAAAGAATTTTGGGCTAATAAAGGACAATAAGAGGAAAGTTTGGGGCATTGTTATGAGAAATCTGCAAGAAGTTTAGGGCTGTAATACTTTTAAGTTGAATATTATTGCGCAATTTAAAAAGAAGTTAATACACTAAATCGCGTCACGAATTTGCGGTGCCCTCCTTCACGGCTTTTAGGCAATACAGTTGCGATAGTGGTCACTGCTAACACCGCACTTGACCAAGTATCAAACAACTGTGCAGGACGTTTACCACTTGGCCGAGCATCTGTCAGTGCCAAATCGGGTGAAAGAGAGCTCTTCAAGCATTTAGGCCATTTCCTAAAAAATTGATGGGTTTAAGTAGGTAGTGTGATTATATTTCGTAGTGGCCACTTCCCTTTTTCACTTTTGCCGAAGTCAATTAAAGTGCAGAGTATTAGGTAACTTAATACGTGGATATCGTCGTTGCATAGATTCAGGAGGATAGAGTAGTCACTGCTTCTTGAACTACGGGTTGCAATGAAACTTTGGGGAAACGAAATGTTAGCTTCTGCAAAGTTGATGCATGGTAACTAACAGCCTGCAAGAAGGTATGCGTATCAGGGCCGCATGTTTTGAGGTATTTGTAGAACAAAAGCGGTTGAGAAGTTCTGGAATAAACAGTGCTGAGGCTAAGTGTAGGCCTAAAATTTTGTCTCAAAGCCTGCACTCATAGGCTTGAGTTAAGTGAATTGTTCAGGGCTAAGGTATTCATACGACGAATCCAGCAGTCCTTTGAATTTAAAAGCGTTTCCCAAGTGTACAGTACAATTGAATTTTCTTGGGCGATACTTACACTCAAAAAATCTCGAAAAGACAAGGTTAAATATAGAGTTAAGTTGCTTTTTTTCTGGACAAAGTATATAGCAATGAAGCTTGGGACCGCACTAAACTTCCTTACTTGCTATAGCAATACAAACAACGCTTCTACTGCAGGGAAGTTTACAGTTCAATCTTCATATAAAGCTATTACACATTATTCAGAGTATTGCTCACACTCAGCAAACTTATGTAATGCATTTAGCTTCATTTTTATTACGAAAATAGCGTATGGTGATTGGTGAGTCAGGCTATTAGCAAAACTTTGGACAACACCGCGTATGACATATCGATGAAACCATATTTTTCGCACTCGTGTTTGGCAAAGCAGACAAATTTCAGCAGTAAATGCTCATTTTGAAATTTGCAGGCCGTACCACTCACCCAGAATGAAGATTTACAAAAATGGACAAAGATTGCTTAAATTTGAGTCAGTGCAAATATCAAAATATGTAAATTAATTTTATAAGCAAATTTTATTACCTTCTTCATCAAAATATTTCTTCTATAGCGTCAAATCATGCACCACATTAAACACGATTCTCAGTTTACTTTGGACTTTAATATCTTTTTAACAATGACTGTCCATCTCACTGAGAGACCATCTACAGTAAACACTATTTACTGACTGACTAGGTCTACAGCTAGCATTATACAAAAACATATCAGCTCGGCATGAAAAAGCTGAACTCAAATATGGAGTAGACAGCTGTATCCTTTCTTCAAAATCTGTTTGTGTGGTGATATAATTCCAAAATGTAGCACGGTCAAATTGGTCCTAATGCAGCTGTCCCTTTTGGGGAAATCATCATTTTGAAAATATAATGATGAACCACTGTTAAGAATAATGAGGTTACGATTTACATGCTTCCAAAACTTTTGTGCTTCAGTAAACGAAAGTTTTTTTTAATATTTTGTGTGGTCTTGAATACTAGAACAGTGGTTTTTAAACTGGGTTTGGTGAGCTTGTAACAGGGTTCGGCCAAGATCGGAATTCACGCAAGTAGTTGTGTAGAATTCATGTTTTGTTGGTTTTGTGTCGATACATAAAAAGCCTAAATTGAAAAAAGTGCAAACAAAAATCATATTTGGTGAAGGACTTAGAATCAGGGGCAAAAAAATTAAGCAAAATTTTCCTTAAATATTGTTCAGAAAGTAGCACTAAAATGACCACTACAGTATCTAAATTTTCAAAAGTTTCCGCGGAAGCATGTCTCCGGACCCCCCTAGAGCCATTTTTGCTCCCCAATTTGCTTCAAAAAGAAACTACGCTTAAGTAAGGTAATAATTAACTTGGTGCTCCCCCGATAAGAAAGTTCTTAATACGTCTCTGACGTGAAACATTTTCAAAGGGCTTATTTAAGCCCTTTTCCGGGTCTAAACGTCTATAGCGTCTTTTCGCTTAGTTGACACTGAACCTAATTGAAAATTGCATCCTCCACCAAATTTTTCTGGATCCACTTCTGGTTAATTAAGGGTTCAGTGCATTCCTTTATGACACTTGTTGGGTTTGATACCTCCGACAAATTTAAGAACCACTAAACTACAATATTAGTAAAGGAATAAACATCATTGATGACGTCATCTCATCCTCCTTTTTACCTACGAATATCCGAAGCAATTTTGCGGAAGTTCACTCGATCTCTGACAAAAGTTTACGAGGTCGCTTTGACAAGTTGTTGAATGGGAATGTTTTCCTTCACACAGACTCGACATCTCTGGGAATAAAGCTTTGAAATTGCTTTCTACGTGAAAACCAAAAACAAGATTTTTACAAATTCGGATAGGCTAGGCTACAGTATATCAAACAAACTGCCTAAGGTGGTCTGCCACTTCCGATTGAAGAAGATTTGGTAGTGATAATAAAATGGAAAATTTGTGAAAAATCTGTACGAGCTGTATTACATATACTGTATTTTAGAAGCTATGTTGAAAAGGATACTTAAAATGATGAGTGATTGAAGACATCGCTATTGGCGCGAAAGGTTATGGGTTCGATTGTCGGACCGCTCAAACGGTGTTGTCTGTGTCTCGCCACTGCTGCGGCGTTTCTTTGAAGCTGTGTTGCCCAGGTGCTTAGCGGCGAAGATACAAAGCTGGCCACTCGTCACTCGCTTCGCTGTAATACCGAAGATTTGATTCCAATGTTTTGAAAATCTCTCTCTCCTTAAACGTCTTTTGTTTCTCAATCCACATTTTTGTCACTGCCATAGCAATGATCGCATATTTTGGGGATCTACGCAAAAATTTTAACGAGATTTAACAATGCCGTAGATTGCTGCAGCATAAGATAATTTGCATTCGCAATCAGTGATGTCTCGGAAATTGCTGATTTGTGAACGTTTTTTTATCCAAAAATTCTTCATTGGTACTCGCAGTATTACGCCGAGGTGTGTAACCAGTTGCGGGGCGCATCTCCGCGGCATAGCTCCTGGGTAGCATAGAAACGTTGCAACGGTGGCTAGCCGTTGGCAACAGTGTCTAATTTGACCGGCTCAGGAATCGAACTCAAGACCTACCGCGCCGAAAGCGATGTCTTTAACCACTACGCCTGCCCACCGGTCATTGTGCCCTAATTCTACGCAGTAAGCAGACCCTGTACTTTCGCTTCTTCGTTATTCACCACTGGGTGGGCGTATACCATCTTAGAACTTTAAAGCACTCATTTTTAAACTTACCAGTGTTAACTGGCGCACCATATAATTTTCGTTACGTAAAAATGCATTTGTCAAAGTTGCAATGGTAATAAACAACAGGCAATATTACATAAGGTACTAAGACAGTGGCGTGCTCTCCCATATGCATTGCTCGTTCCCTCTCAAGCCTCCTTCGATGCACGTAAAAGCTGCTATTGCTTAGATTCCAGAAAAGTCGTGCCTTTTGTGATAAATCTTCATGGCGTCTCATTCTCTCAGAAAATTTCTGCATACGCCCCATACCAAAATAAGCGACGAACCAAATAATAACGATAAATAAATTATATCGGGCCAAATCTTAGGTGGCGGAAGCACGGGGATGGGGGCCTGGATCCCCCCCACTTTTTTCAGGGCGGGGGGGGGCTGGGGGCTCCTAATTTACGCGTTCATTTCTACAATAATACCTCTGCATGATTGTATTTGAAATAGGCCTACCATTAAAATTGAAACCCAAGAAAGAGATTAAATCCAGAGACGTTTTCTTTGAAATTCTGTTTGTGGGGTGGGGGAAACAGGTAAAGTGTAACCTTCTTATAGCAAAAAAATTAACTTGCGGTTTGTAAATGTTAAATTGAGCATCTTAACATATAAAAGGCAAACCAGCGTTTGCTTTTTCTAGTCAGAGAAAGCAATTAAAACGTTTCGATTCTAGTTTTACATGCGGCGATGCGATTAATGAAGTTGTATTATTTCTCTAGGCCTACGCATCATCTTATCGGTGGAGAAAATAACGTTAATTGGAGTTGAGTAATTGATCATTCCAGCTTTATCTTTTCGATGCTTCAAAAAAGCTTACTGCTCTCGTTTCCGTGACCGCATGGGTGAAACCTCCATTTGAGCGCCATACGGCCACAGTGCTCTATTTTTCAACCCTTCTCTTTTATCGTGGCGCTCTATTAGAGGTGGTGTTCAGTTTAGGAGGATAGTGCTATATTTTTTGACTAGCTGGTCAGAACTTTGGGAAGATAAATTTAATTAATGAAAAGAAAAAACTTAACAAAGTTAACATTTAACCTTGAAAGAAAAAAAAAAAATCTACGGGTACGGTTACACAGTTACTGATTAGTAATCAAAAATCTAATGCTGAAAATGAAGTGACACGACCCTGTGTAGCCGTCCTCGCCCATTTCAACACCTTCCCTTGTAGTGGCATTAGGCCTACTGGTGGTGTTCAATTAGAGAGTGGCGCTTTATTTTTCAATCCTTCCTCTATAGTTGCGCTCAAATAGAGGCTTTACGGAAGGTTATAGTATTTACAGTAGCTGTTGGGGCAGGGCTGCGAACTCGGTCGATTTTTTTATCGAGTTTAAGTTCGAGTTTGAGTTCAGTTCATATATTTTACAAGTTCGAGTTTAGTATTTTCGTTTTTGCGAGTTCGAGTCCAGTGAAAATTTATCAAGTTCTTTCGAGTTTAGAAAAAAAGTGTTTATCTTGAGCATGTGCAAATGAAAATAAACTCGAGCTTTCTTGAAATATTTCGAGTTCGATTTCAAGTTCTCAGCTCAGAATATTTACGAGTTTGAGTTCTCAGCTCAGACTTTTTTCGATTTCAAGTTCGGCAAAAAGATCAGGTTCTTTCTAGTTCAAGCTCGAGTTCGCAGTCCGTTGTTGAGGTTGTTAGAAACAATAAGCTTTAGCTACACAATTACCCTGTTCACATGTCCAATTTATGTGGGCTTCAACCCACGGTTCTTGCTTCTAGTTTCTGCATCACAACTAAATTTTTGAAATGATTATGACATTAAAAACTTAATTGCGGTGCAGAAACTAGAAGCAAGAACCGTGGGTATGAAGCCCACATAAATTGGATATGTCACATGTGGACAGGCTAAATATGGGTTGTAGGCGAAGAAAATCTGGTCATTGCTTTTGGGCCTCCCCACTTTAGAAATGCTTCCGCCATCGCCGGGCCAAATATCATTCACTTTTTTGGTGGTAGCGTTTTGCTAATCGAAGTATAGGCCTAATGGTTGATTGTTTCACCGAAAGCACTCCGCTGTATCGAAATCACATAATAGAAAGCTATCATTCTCTTTTTTTATTCTCAGGCAATCATGGTATGCATGGGAAAATCAGATTGAAAAAGTAGTTTGAAAAGAAAATATAAAAGATTAAAAGGTCAACCACAACGTTAAGACACTTGTGTAATAGCGATTTTCGAGTTTAAAGTGTTTTGAAGGGCAATCTAGTAAGAATTGGGTCAGGATTTGTCACACTTGGAATTCTTTTAACTATTCATGTAGTTTGCAGTTAAAAGTCATTCAAAAAAATTCAAAGAAGTTCACTACATGCAGATTGCAAGAACACTATTTTTAATCTATTTCGACAATAGTAAGTTCTTCTGCACCAGTGGCGTAGCAAGGGGGGCGGTCCGCCCCAGGCGGCACGCCGGGGGGCGGCATTTTGGATAAGCTTTATGCAATTATTTTTCTTAATTACTTTGAACAACTATTGCTTGGCTATATCGCTTATTTGCTAATCGTAAATCATCTTACTGTGTTGCCCAGTGCCCAGGCGCAAAGTTGCGGAGATGGGCCCCGCCATCTCGTTTACGCTTTGGTGTATTCCCGCGAGGATGAAAAAGATTTGATTTGAATGTGTATTATGTCACAATTGCGCACTGTTTTCTTCTTCGTATTTGCATAAGTTGAATCGCTCACACTCAGTGTGCGAATGCAGTATAGGCACTCGGCAGTACTGCGCAAGTGACATGGGCGCACGCAGGAGGGGGGCACGGTCCCATGGCCGACCCCTTTGGCTCTGTAATAAGGTGCTAAAACCAAACTTTCAGTCTATAGTTTCTCAAACTAATAACGGCTACAGCCTCCTTTCACTTATTTTAGCAAAGCTTCTGCTTTTAGACATAAACTCCGAAAACGTTTTTGCATTGTCTATAGTGACTGCCAGTGGCGTAGCCACGGCGGGGGGGAGTTACAACCCCCCTCCCTATTGAGCCTCAAATGACGTCATACATAATCGAAACTGTGCGAACAAAATGCATTAATGGTGAAGCACTCAAAGTTAGGGGCCAAAAATACGACAAACTTTCCTCAAAAGTTGTTCAATAAGCACTAAAATGGCCATTGCAGTATGCAAATTTTCAAAAATATTCCAGGGAAGCATGCCCTCGGACCCCTCTAGGATCGTTTTTGGCAGTTAAGTTGCTTAAAAATAACTCTGCCGGAAAAAATACGCTTGAAAAAAGTGACAAAAATTGATGCCCCCTCCCTCAAAAAATTTCTGAATACGTTCCTGACATGAAGCATTTTCAAAAGGCTTATTTACGCCCGCTTCCGAGTTTAAACGTCTTTGCATTTAGTTAACATTCAACCTAATTCAAAATTACATGTACCCCACTAAAACTGTCTGGATCCGCTCCTGTATGCAACGTATAATCAAATGTGATGTTCTCAACCTCCTCCCCCCCAATTGCAAAATCCTGGCTACGCTAGTGGTGACTGCACTCACTGCATGCTTTTTTTTTTTTTTTTCATATAAAAGCACGTCAAAAAGAGTGTTTTTTTGTGTGAAAACCGCAAAAATTTGTTGGCGGCTACGCCCCCAGACCCCCAGACCTCCAGGCTACGCCCCCAGACCCCCCGGTTATGTCTCCACCCCTTGGCCAAATCCTGGGGACATCACTGCATTTGAGGGCGGCAATTTCTTGAACCACCCCGGGCGGCAGAACCTCTAGCTACGCCACTGTTCTGCACTGCGCCCTTTAGTTTTTCGACGTGAAACTTCCGATGCAAAAATCTTGGCTTTCCTTTTTGCAACAGGACTTTGAAAAAAATTTCCTTAGAATATGTTTTGCTTCTTCACCCTCCAAATGTCTAGAGTGATTACGGCATGCCGCATGCCAGATGGCAGTAGTCACAGCTCACTGCGCGCACAGTTCGCAAAAGACTGTTGGAACTGAAAGGACTAGCAACTATTTCAAATTGGCCTACTGCAGTAATTAAAATAAACTTTTGTTTAAAGAAATACCATTACCTGCATACGGGAAAAGAAAAATAATAGTAAAACTAAATTCACAAAAAAGCTCTCCCAGTCGGGGAATCGAACCCCGGTCTCCCGCGTGACAGGCGGGGATACTTACCACTACACTAACGAGGACTCGACTTTCACATGAAATTTTTACATATTTAAACAAGTGTAAGAGCTATTAAAAGATTGATGATGCTAGTTTTTTACCGTTGTTTGGTTTAGTTGGGTCCATTACTATGGTTTCTTATTTCAGGTTAGAAAAACCATATCAGTATATTTTATTACAAACAATACAGCCAAGATACAGCTAAAAATACTTGGCCGGATGTTTCGGCTCACATACGGTGCCATTGTCAACGCTAAAAAGCTTACGTTATGCTGGGTCTTAAGCCATGATGCAAAAAAAAGTATAGACTGCAGGATAAAAGTGTATAAATGATGCAAATAAAAGTATAGACTATATCAGTATAGACTGCAGGTCTACAACACCAACATAAGATTGATGGAAATAACACAGTACCGACGCAAAAATATGGAGTAAAATTCCGAGAGACATTTAACTTTGTGATAGTCACAAATTTAAAAAAGAAATTAAAAAGTTTTTAGTAAATCAACATTAGCAGATTAGATCAATACAACGATTAACAGAAATTCATTCGTAGATTTCGATTATCAATGCTTGTTTTCGAGTTTGCGGTATGCTTTCCTTATTTGCAATCTGTATTTTAGTTTGTTTTTGGTTACTTGTTTTTTATGTTTTGATTTTCGATTCGGAAAATTACGTTAACGTTTTGTGTTTAGCGAAAAATACCATTGTTTTAGAAGTTATTGGTGGCAACTGACTTTATTGGCCGAGTCCGAATGGTTTTTCCGTTGTCTCCAGGGGTGCCGGAACGGGGGAGAAGCAGGAGGGCAGCTGCCCGCCCTGCCTTTTTGACTAGGGGGGGCAAGGGGGCAGTACTGCCCTTAGAATTCCATTGGGATGGTAACGAAGTAAAACATCTGCTTTGTAGCATAGCGAAGGTATCGGTGATTTTAGTTTCGCCTCCATTTTCTGTTAGTTAGTTAGTTAGTTGCATATTTATCCTCCTATCACGAGAAAGCGATCAATGCGCTATACGAGCTCGCTTAGGAGTTGCCAGCCATCTGTCTTCCACACCAAGATGGGGAAATCCCGCTAAGTGCCTTTCCCAACGGCACAACAAGTATACTTGCCGGTTTGTTCTCCACACTGTCCCTTTAATGCTGAGCGTCAAGCAGGGAAGCTGTGAATACCAATTTTAAAGTCATTGGTTTGACCCGACTCGGAATCAAACCCGAGTCTACAGCTCAAGAGACAGACGCTCTATACCACTCGGCCATCTGAGCTGTTGCAGCTATTCCAGCTTTAATAGGACTCGATTCCAGTTTTTGTGAACTCGTAATGTTTATCTAGGACTTGGACTCAGTGGCTTAGCCAGAAATTTAAAAAAGGGGGGCATAATTTCCACATTTTTTTAGGCGTACTTTTTTTTGCAGATTCACAAATTTGAAGCTGAATGAGAAACAAGAAAGACTCTAGGGGGTCCGGGGGCATGTTCCCCCGGAAAAATTTGAAAATTTGCATGCTGTAATGGCGATTTTAGTGCTTTTTGAATAAATTTCATGCAAATTTTTGCTTTAATTCTGTTTCACCAAATATGAAGCACTTTGTTCGCACATTTTCGATTATGCATGCCTAAGGCGTAGGGCTTATTGCTATCAAAAAGGTTTGAAATTATGAAAAATTAAACACATCAAAAACATTTTTGAAAATGGCTGGTGGGAGGATGCATACCCCTCATCCTACCTCCCTGTATCCTTCCCCGGCTATAAGCTATAAAAACCATCAAAAGAGTCTGGCATATGTTGGTCACTTGGCACCATTAATTTTCTTCTTTTTACTAAAAGGCAGAGTCAAAAGGGGGGCCATGACTTAATGCCCCCCCCCCCCCCTAAATACACTACTGCTTGGACTCACGCCATTTTTTTTACTGACTTGTACTTTGCGTTGTGAAAAAAATAATGCGAAAAGACCTGATGGTGAGGATTTTAGTTTTTCGATGTACCGGTATGAAAAATTCAGTACAAGTAGCTAGTAGCATAGAAACGTAACTTTTCGTGCTTTTAGCGATAGCCAACTAAGTTTTTATTACGTCATTTTTATCGCTTCTCACCCGCTGTTTCCAGCAGGCAAGCAGCAGCTGTGAAAGTGTTAGTGTTACCATGGTGTAACTGTAAGCGTAAAAGTAAAGAACGGCGAAATCAAAGAATCCACATTCTCGTCTAATATAATTTGTCCGTTAATTGTGAGTCAAAAAAAAAAAAGCACGAGACAATGCATTCTTTAATCGGTTTGCAGGAGCGTATTTAGGGGGGGGGGGCATTGAGTCATGGCCCCCCTTTTTGACTCAGCCATTTAGTAAAAAAGAACAAAATTAATAGTGACAAGCGATTGAAATATGCCAGACTCTTTTGATGGTTTTTGAAGCTTATGACCAGGGGCGGGTCCAAAGGGCAAAATGAAGGGTAGCTTATGCATCCTCTCACCAGCCATTTTTTAAATGTTTCTGATGTGTAGGCTACAATTTTTCCCCAATTTCGAACCTCTTCAAGAGCAATATAAGCCTTACGCCTTAAGCACGCATTATCGAAAATGTGCGAACAAAATGCATCATATTTGGTGAAGCACTCAAAATTAAAGTAAAAAAATGTAAACAGAATTTGCCTAAAATTTGTTCAAAAAGCACTAAAATTGCCATTAAAGCATGCAAATTTTCAAAATTTTAAAAGATACATTTAAAAGATGTTTTTTAAGATACATTTACAAGATACCTACATTTAAACGATGTTTTCGGTGCTTTTAAATCTGTTTTGTAATCAAAAAATAATCACAATGATTGTTTAGTACTCGAATTGCGACCTAACAACCATATCGTCTGAGCTTTCTAACATCTATATCTCGTGATTAATTAACCAAAATACTTGTAGCAGTAGTAGGTTTGATTTGCTCAATGTTTATTGATGCAATTTAGTTACGAGTTTGCCCAGATGTAGAACCATCTTTAATTAATTATTAGTCGCACTGTACTGTAACCTGTAATGTCCCAGGACCACATTATCAGTATCACAAGCTCTTTGCTGTTACAGAAGTTTAAGGAAGTTGGGGATCGCTCCGATTGTCCTCCTCAGGATCCACCCCTGCTTGTTTTACAGCCAGAGAAAGCGAACAAAGCTGCAGCGAGATCGCTTCATAAGGAATTGCCATCCACCCCAGGGGTGTTTTAAGAGATCGCGGAGCCCGAGGCAGATAAGAGTGAAGTCCACAATTTTCGCCCAAAATCAAAAGAAAACCAAAAAAAAATCACACGCCCTCAGATCAGATGTCCAACTTTCCGCTTAAAATCAAGTGAAGACCAAAAAAAAGGTCATTAAGTCTAAGCTCGAGATCCCTGAATCCCTGAACACCCTCCTGAATCCCTGAACACCTGGAAAAAAGACCCTCGTAGTTTTGAAAAAGACCCTGAGTATTTGCTCCTCCAAAAATGGCCTTGTTACGCCACTGAGAATCAATACTGTGTTATATTCGGCGCACAGAGATTTTACCAACTGCTTTTTCAACACCAATGCAAACTACCCTGCTAGCGGCCTACAAAACAGATTCTGATTGATGATGTAAAAAGCGTGTAATGAACTCAGAGAATATTTATCGATGGTGATTTTATAAAAAACCTCTAATATACGCGCGGTAGTGGATTAGAAGTTATAGTAAAGTGTAGATATATTGTAAGCTCTTAACACTCGAGTTAATGTAAATTCTGAGTCATCCTCAAACCTTTGTGCTTTGAAGAATCCATAATCAGAATTTAGAAAAATATTTTGACTCATGCTACAACCTTGTAACAATCTGACAAAAACTATGTGACGTGCCATGAACAACGCTGTCTTAAACATTAAATTTTGAAAACTTTGTCAGGCACGGTCACCATAGGGCAAAGCAGAGTCGTAAGTCGCGCTCAAGTGTGGGCATTAGTTTGAAAAATATTTCGGGCTTAGTTGGGGCCCATTGCCAAGCGTTTTCAAACAAACGACCACCTTTTTTTCAGCCCAAGTACTTCTTTTTGTCTTGGCTGTATTTGGTTGCTCAATTTAAAGTTTTTAAAGGGAGAGGAATTCGTTACAGACCTGTATTGCCCTATGTAACTGCTTAAGACCAAACATTTGAACTTTTTCGGGCCTGACCCTGAACTATTAGCGGCCCTTTGGAACGAATAAGTTAACTGAAACGAGAATCTTTATCATGCGAACTTTTTTCTCCAATCGCACTCAAGGAGTTTTGATGAGTGAATTAAAATACCGATTCGAATAATTACTGTACTATAGGTTCACATCAGCTTTACCCAAAGCAATTTGCAGCATGACTTCATGCTCAACATTTGAAAAAATGTTTGCAATAATGACACTGAAGGTTATTTAACAAAAACGCTTTTCTTGACGCTTTTGTCTTTTTACAGTATACTACTGCTTTCGATGTTCAATGTTAATGATTGATGCCGAATTTTTAAAATTTGAAGCTGAAATGAGTATCACGAAAATTTCATAAGTCTTGTAGCATAGAAGAAACGAAGTCAAGTTGAAAATTCATTTAGGATTTTGACTTTTATTGAAGCGAATCCTTGAACCGAAACAATTCAAGAAAAAGCGGAAGCATGACCGGAACTACTTCTATTATAATCTTTGAATTTGAACTGAATGAAATGAACAATTTTTAAATTGATTCTCTTGTCCTCATAACGGCCGCCAAAGACGCAGAATCATTCATTCCTCACTGCATTATTTGTAGTGAAACAGACCATATAATTTGTTTATGTAAATGGAATGCTTGACCGTTTTTTTTTGTGTTGTTCAGGTTAAAAGGTAACATACAGGCAGGGGCGTAGACAGGGGGGGGCAAAGGGAGCAATTGTCCTTCCCCGAAATATTTTCAGTTACCACTAGCCTACAAACAAAGATACTTATGCTATAACGTAAGTCTACAAACAATGCAAACACGAGTGGATTAAGACCACTCGGGGGTACTCGTGTGTCCTTTTTCGACAAAAAAATACGCTAAAATGAGTGCTTTTTCTTGTAAAAACCCTAAACATTGCTCTGCCCCACCTGGCTGAGGGCTCTGCCCCACCCCCCATTAAGCTTTGCCCCCAGACCCCAGGTTGTGTCTCCCCTTTACTGAATCCTGAGTGCGCCGCTGGACAAGCCTATGAAGTTTTGCCCCCCCCCCCCCGAAATTTTGGGCTGGCTACGCCACTTCATACAGGACTGCGCGTGGATGGTTTTAGGCAGACATTGTGTAGAGTAGATCATTCTTAAAAATGATGGCCCATTACAAATATCAATCATGAATGTTTGAACGCTGTTGGTGAACAATTGGACGTACAAAACTAACAACGCACATAAACTAAGCCCTTTGCACTTTCCGTTTGTGATGGAAGGAATTTGCGAATACTAAATTTCAATGAGCCGATCGGGAATAAAATCCAGTGTTCCGACTGCAAAGTCCCGGTACTCCTTGGAGCCCGGTTTAATGTTTTGGTTAGAGGTGGGAACCGGCAAAGCACAGCGGGCCACATTGATTGCATAGTGTTTTCAGCGAATCACATTTGCTTTAAGTTTGTAAATTTTACCTTAAAACTACACAACTTTAAGTTGCAAATTTGCAAAGCATTCATGGTGAGTTGTTTTTTATCGCAAATCAGACTTTTGCGCGGTTTTTATGTCAAAATATATTACGTAGTTGAATGTGAAGCAGTTTTTAAGAAACGATATTGTTTTCTATTCTACTGATGTGTTGTACACTTAACAAAGCTATGACGCGGGCCACATTCCAAACTTATGCGGGCCGCAGGATTTTTACCCCTGGTTTAGGTATTAGGCTGTGTATTTGGTAGCAAAAATCACGGGTTAGCCAACTATACGGGTTCAATCTCATCAAGTGGTTGTGTTAGAATAACTTTCAAAAACTTCAAGAGAGAAAAATATTTTGGGTCAAAATTTTCCACAATTAGCATATATTCTTTTAAGCTTTGCTATTAAAGCGAGGCCAAATAGTGTTTGCTAAAAAGTTGGTAAAAATCTAAGAAAAGGAAAACAAAGCTTTTATATTTTGGAAGTGCGAATCAATCAGCGTATATCGTTTAAATTTTCATATTCGCTTTCTGAGACATTTTCTTTGATGTTATGACTTTAATAGGATTTTTATGTTTTGTTTTGATTGATGAAATCATGAGTCGAGACAAGTCTTGTTTAAACCGATTCATTAAATCATAGTTTCGGTAAATTATGCTTAAATCTTCTGAGTTTTGTTGCATTTTTGGCTGAAAAAAGAGCAATTTTATAAAATCGTAAATGTTTTACTATAAAAAGCGTGTATCCTAGCAAAGTTAATAGATTCACCAGTAAGTACCAGCAAGATGTTTATTACAATTTACAATTATGGCCCATCACTCATCTGCAAATGATGTCCCGATTCCCAGTCATTCTGCCAACGCAAACAAGGTTTTCAATCGTCTACTCTTTCAGTTTAATTTAAAAAATACGAACACGAAAGGTAATAAAAACAACGTAGGGGTATGCGTCACCACTTCTTGCTGAAGAATCTCTAAGCTAGTTGTTTCACATGATTTTATCTCAGTTTCTCTCACTTTTGTGCCAAATGAAGATCCGCTAAGCTTCAGTTTTATTTCTCAAACATTAGGTGTAGAGGAAAACGAAAACCTTGATTTTGTTTACGTTATTGCGCCTAATCGTGTAACGAGTGTTAGACCCATCTCTGCTGCTTGGGAAACGCATCTCCTAGGAAACGTCAGAGCTGTGGCGTGCCGTTAACGACACTGTGTCCCATTTAATCCAGTAGGGAATTGAGCCCCAGACTTGCCGCACCGATGACGATGTCTTTAGCTACTATACCAACTGGCCGGTGAGAAAAAAAAGAATAAGAAGCAAATTTTACATATAGCTCCTTAAAAGCGGTTTTAAAAACGTTGGAGATATTATGCTGTAGAATTAAAAGTTTGTTCCGAAACGCGATTGTGAACTTATCTGATCATAATGGTCACTAGGAGGTCACAGAAATGTCAAGTTGTTCCAAGTTTTCAATGATCGAAGGTGATTGGTTGAAAATGCTTGATAGATCATTGTGACGTAACAAGAAGCGAAGCCGAGCGTAAAGACGCTTTTTGAAATCATCGAAATGTTTTTCATTAGGCAAAGGTGATCAAAATAAAGCGCACCAAAAGCATACGTCGATATAAATTTCAATATTTGTTCTGAATTAAATGTTTAACGCATACCGATACATATCAGTTGCAACAGCACTGACACTAGCACAAATACAGTCACACAATTTCAACATGAAAAATATGGGGCGCCGTTTGGAAAAAAACTATTCGTTTTGTGAACCATGTTTTTTGAGCTTATTTAGACCATAGTTTGTCCGATATGCATATTGGAAATATCCTACTTATATATCGGACAAAATGTACTCTAAGTCGGACCAAAATACACGCGCAAAATAAGTCGGACAAAATCGTTTTTTTCCAAACGGCGCCCCATAGAAAAAGCCGATTAAAAAGTTAAATAAGACTTTTATATGAAGTTTGGACCAACTGAAGTGCACAATCTGCGCGGTGCTTTCACTTGCTACCCCAAACGCTTAACAACCTTGTTGATGTGTTTCTCTCAGTTCACTGCAGCTTACTTTTCGAAACTTTGCCTAATACCGGTACCCGGGTATTTTTATCCTACGCGCTGTCAGAAGCTAAGAATACTGTTGTTCCTAGATCTTTTCATTTCGCGGGAGTTAGGCGATGGAGTTCGATTACCAGGCTGGTCAAATATAACACAGTGCCGCCAACTGCTCGCCCCGATGCGACGTTTTTTTGGAGCTGTGTTGCCCAGGCGCTATTAAACCGCGTAGATGGGCCCCGCTACGCGCTTCGGCATAATACGGTGAACGCAATGAAGATTTGGTTTTTGACTTTGAACTTTTCATTTCACTCTTTGTTAGATTTTTATGTAGGCCTACAGAAAGTCTGCTTGAGCTGCTAGTCTTTATGGAAAGCACTACCGACTAGGCTACATTGCTCCAAGGTTCAATAAAAACCCTACGTTGAAGTGGCAATCCACTGGAAAGAATATGAATTGATACATCTTTATTACGGAAACTGATGTATTTTTTAGTTTTACTGCAGAAAATTAGCATAAAAATTATCTGATAAGCAGACATTTCTGGTATTCAGAAGTAAAAACCAGTTCCACATTATTCAAACATAGCCGATATCTATCAATTTCTATAAACCTTAGATCTTGCCGAGAACAAAGAAATTTGAAAATATTCCAGGTCACCTGCGTTTGAAATAATTGTGTAAATAATAGTGAATATCAGTTTGTTCGAATTCTTCAGGTTACGTCGCCGCGTTTTTATGAGCTCCTAACTTCTATCCACATGAAACGCATAATCAAATCCACACGTAATTAAACATTTTAACGGAAATGCATACAGACATAATTAAGTGTTGAGGGTGATGACTTGCTTTTGAGCAAAAAATATCTCTTTAAGTCATTTCAGATCACACCAAATCTTCGTATACTCCTTTAACGAGTGGTAGAGCCCATCTCAGCGACTTAGCGCATGAGCAAAACTGTTCCTAAGTAAGATCGCATCGGTGGCGAACCATTGGCGACTGTATCCGAGTTGACCGACCCGCGAATTGAACCCTTGACTTCCCGTGCCACTGCACCAACGCGCCACTGTACCAACTGATAATGATGTTTTTTAGCCACTGCACCAACCAGTTGTATTCGTTTTTGATGATTTGTTTTAACTTTTAAAACAAAAGTAAGCTTAACAGGTTGCGGCATGCATGAATAAGAAGCAAATACTATAATTATCTTTTAGGTATGCTTTGCAGTGCAGAAGCATGGCGTAGTTTTACCTTTTTTTTTTTAATGAACCGTTGCTTTTAAACATCTTTTAAGCTAAGCCACCACGCGAAAGTTAGTTGTCATGCTGTTGGTTGATGAAATGCTAATGGTTCATGAAGCTGTGACAACTTAGGAGAATCGCTATATATAGTAGCTTATGCTCTTCAAGTTCAGTCATTTGAAAATCTTAACATTTTTAAAGTTCACGATTTCCGCTCCTGGATACACTAAGCAAACTGTTTAAATATGCCACACAAATGGGTTTCGAAGTAGTGCTATTCAAACAGCAAATAAGAGAAACGATCAAAAGCTTCGAGTAACAACGCAACTTGAAAGTGCTCACTCACGTTTCTTAAGTAGAGCGAGCGGTGCATATGTGTAAAAGCACTGGAAATGCAAAGTTCTATTCAAGTTCAATGAAGTAATAACTTGGTATTATCGATGAGTTCTTTATCCAAAACATGTGTCGAAACGAAAAACATCGCAATTTTCAGCCTAAACTCTTAGAACAGAGCTTCTCAATTGATTCTGGTCCGTAGACCAGTATGCCAGTGCCTATGCAGATATCTCCGTGGACCCCAAAAAAGCTGATAGATCCCAATTGCAGAAAAAACCATAACTGGTGTGTGAAGCAAAAAAGGGTCTTCACCTCACAAAAGCTTACAACTAATCAAACAGAAATAGAAGGTCTCTCCACTGCAAAATGACCCGCGAATTGACAACAAAAATACATGCATGAGCAAAAAAATTATAAAAAACTTCCTCAAATTCAAGTAACAGGATCATGGACCCCCAGTTGAGAAGCATTGTCTTAGAGTGATAGGTAGCTTATATTCCCTAGCGCAGTGGTTCTCATTCTTTTTAGGTTGCGGACCTGCAAAATTTTCAAATAAATTTTGTGGACCGGTGGACCTTAAAAACCAACCAAAAACGTCATGTTAAAACCAAGTGCTAAAGTCACCTACTTGATTTTCGTCAATGGGGTGTTAGAAAGAAAAGGAAAACACTTGGCTGTTTGTTTGTTTCCGTTTCATAATCAAATTCCGGTAATCATACTGCTGAATTTCGGCCAATTATATGTTCTTTGATTTCATATACCACTACAACTCGTGGTAAATGAGTGGTCATGCGCTCGGTTCATTATTTTCACCTCCAACGTTTTTTTTTTACAAGTAAAGCAAAACTCAACGAATCGCCGTGCATACTGCATGGACTTGTCTGTTTAGCTGAAGAAAAAAGAATTGAGCGTGCGTAGTCAAGTGGGTTACAATAAAAAGCACACTATGAATCGTGGTATAATGCTGGAATTTATTTGGTAAACCGGCAGAAAAGCAGGGACGGACCGCTGCCGGTCCGCGGACCAGCAGTTGAGAAACACTGCCCTAGCATATGTCACGGTCGAAATCAATATAGTACCTCAAATGAAAAACAAAAATAGCCTCTTTTAACCGACAACCATAGGCAGCATAAAAATATGAAAAGTGCTTCGTGATAAGGTTATCACAGCCAATGCAAAAGTTTATACTGTACGTCATTTTTTTATTCAACTTATGCTTGGTGCTTAGTAACTCAATTTAGTTTGGGAATAATTAGCAAACTTTTGGCGTTACCCACCGGAAAATTTGTAGCAGGGCGTTTCCGTTTTATGTGGTATTTTAAAGCCGTCACCTTCTGTAGTTCATAATGCGTTATTGCCAGTTCGATGTCAAATTTTGATATCGCAGGTTTGAAAATCGTAATCTAAATTACGTTATCCATAGTGGGACTTTACGGTATGTGAGCGATTAAAAGTGCAGTTTTGAAATGTCCTGGTAACAGATTACATAGATTGATATATTGTTATGGAAATTTGCTTCACCAGAAAGAACCAAGCCGGAAGGTTGCTTTGATTACTAAGCTCAAACCTTCCCGATCAATTTTGTTGTAGGTAGATTGCTTCTTTTTAATAAAAATTTAAGATGCTTTCCGCAATCCTAAACTCTTTAACGTTTTTACTCCATGTCATTGCTTTTCTTTCTATAAGATATATTCGTTTATTAAAATTTCACCTTTGAAATATTTTGAATGAAATTTCTGCTTATGGTATGTCGGAAATAAGGCTTATGGCAAATTTTACATTCTATGTTGACCGCCAGGCATTTATATGCAAGGTTATGATAGAATATAAAACAACTCTTGAGACTTACGATAATACTGCTTTGGATTACATAGCGAAAACTATTTCAATAAATCCTTAAACATAGAGATTTAGCCGACTCTGGAAATCAAAGTTCCCGCGGCAGCTGATAAAGTTTATTCTCTGACAATCATATGATTGATCACTTTGAAGGAATCATATTGTCTCATCGTAATATCTAAAACTGAATCATAATAAACCGATTTTATGTGCACACCGCTTCAAACTGCAGTTGCAAAATTTAGTCAGTCAGCAATTTGAGCGACTTCACGATTTAATTAAACTTTTAATCACTGTATTTTCCTTTTCGACTTACTGTTAAAGAATTACTTTTTGGCTTTGATCAAGTTCTCACGATTTTGGTAAAGATTTAAGAAATTTTTAATTGGGATTATTCAGTCTTGACACTCTTTCAATCACGTCATTTTAACAGCAGAAGTAGAAGAACATCAAATTGCACAACAACGTTTTTAGTATAATCCGATTCTCTAAATAGCCACAAGCGCCGCAGTCTTGCGAAATCTATAAACGAGAGTGGAATTTATGTTATGTTGTAGCATGTGAGAAAAAGTAGTGACCTTGCTTTCGTACAACATAAGTTGACCGAATGCTTTAGTTGAACTCAACTAGAGGCCAAGAAGATTTTTCAAGGAATTTCCAGACATAGTCTGCGAAAACCTGCTATAATACTTGCTTCAAACGCCGAGTAGTGTTTTCTTGCAAAAAAGCCTACTAATATGCAATCATTAAAATGTTATTTGTTGTTTTACATAAATTATTATCTCAATTTGTTGATCTCTCAAGCTCAAGGCGGATACCTTGAACTCCAAAACTATAAACGCTTTTATCAGACACAGAGTTGATGCAGCAATAAATATTCAACTTCACCAAGAAACTTTTGTTCAAACCATTCAAAGTAGGCCTACCTAGCAAAAGACGCCTCCTGGTTGTCTTAAGATGCATTTACCGAACTCGCGTTTTTGGGGTCGCGCCTTTCGCCAGCGTTATTTCATTTACCGCTCTTATTGTTTTTCAAGCAACTGTTTACTGAGCACGCGATTGACGCGCGCGATAACCTCGCGTTATTTGTCCTCGCGAATTTTCATCTTGATGAAGATAAAAAATTGCTCGTACCATGCGAAAATGCACAGTTTTAATGAAATCTTAACCGCTCAGCTATTCAAGTGGGTGGAGCGCCTGCTTGTGGAGTTGTAAACTCTTGGCTCGATTACAAGTCGGGTCAAATCAAAGACAAATTAGTTAGTCTGTTTACAGTTCCCTGTCCACATGTCCAACTTAAGTGCACCAAAAGCCCTCTGGCTTTCAGCTTTGTAATCAAATATTTGATGTCATGATCCCTTTTTTTTAGTTATGACCTTAAAAATTTGATTATGATGCAGAAAGCCAGAGGGCTTTTGGCCGACTCCAATTGGGAATGTAGACAAGGTAAGTGTAGCAGCTGCACTGCAGTAGTCCGCTATCTCGCTCTTTCGCCAATCATTACGTGGTACAACTGGTACATTCTCATGATTATGTCACGAAAACCTTGCTTTAAATACCTTTGCAACATCAATACAATTGTTACAATTAAGAGCCGAGGAACTAGACAGCCTCCCTGCTTGACGTTCAACGTTAAAAGGGACAGTATGAAGAACAAACCAGCATTTTTACCAACTGTTTGCTCGCAACAGAGGATAATATCAAGGGGAAGAGAAGACTTCGGTGAACACACCCGTGTTTCTTCCAAAAATCGCGACCTACAAAACGCGTGTTCGGTGAACGTAGCTTTAAACAGATTTCTGAACGACGATGAGAAAATGCATTACTACAATTAATAAGCAAAACGATGAGTGCTGAAAGCGATTATCTCACCGGCCCCATTATAACTGACTCTCGAAGTTGCAGAAGATTAGTTTTGTTGCTGAAGATTTGATGATGCGGATACAGTCAGTGAGATAAGGATCCCACCAATTAATCTCCACACTGGAAAAATGTGCTTTAAAAACGACCAATTAATTTCCACGAACAGGAAAAATGTGCTTTAAAAACTATTGCTTCTGTTCAACGTGTCTACAGATAAGATAATAGAGCTTTATTTTTCTTTTTTAAGCTTTTTTCTAGGTCAATCACTGACTTCGCGGACAATGGTCACGGATTATCTTTATCTAGGCTCAATAAGAGGGTTTAATGCGACGATAGGTTAATTAAACCGGCACACATTGAATAGCCGGTGCGTGACAAACACTTCAAAATGGTGTTGAATTCCCTTACAGTAAGAGCTTTTGTGAGTTTAAGTCCACTCAGAATACATCAAACCCTGATATCTTTTCAGGAGCATGCTTACTTAATTTGAATTAACAGTAGCCTAACTTTCTTTTACCTTTTGGACATTTAGACCTTTTAAAATCCAATCCTTTGTATCACATCAGCATTCAGACAAAAGTAAATTGAGTGTCTAAAATTTTATCCAAAAAGCCTTTTATTCAACAAGATTGGAAACAAAACCTAGTAGGTCTTTGCTTTATCAATATCAATTGGGTTACATAGCAAACATATCTTTAGAACCTTTGTCTGGACCTTTTGGGTCTGTAGTTAGTAGTTGTTCTCTCTAACACATAACTTTTCTCAATTCAATCAAAAAGTGTGTTGTAAACAGCCTTTACAAGTTCCATTAGATTCGCGGTTCACTGAATCATACTGCTGATGTAAACCTTTTTTGCTCGTGTGTCTTGTATTCAGTTATTACACATAAACATTTGCTCTGTTTGTTGCGTTTCAGACAACAAAAAGTGTTGCTAATTAAAAAGCAATTTTCAAAAACAAATAAAAGCGATTATGTAACCAAAAAAAACACACTCATCATCATTCTCATCATCAAAAAACGAAGCATATTTTTAACTGGGTTTTATCCCATCTATCAAGGTTTCTTATAGCAGAGGCCTGGGGTCCATGATCCTTAAAAAATTAGAAAGTCGTAGTTGTAAAAGCTGAATATTTTTCAAGAAAGTTTCGAGCAGGTTTTTCAACCTTTTTTTGCTTATGGCCCAATAAACGATAAAACATGGCGGTGACCCATTTATTTTTATTACAAAACACGAAAAATAAACGTAACAGCATGATCAGCGAAGCTAAAGTTGCTTTTAGTCAAGCTCTGTGGCCCATTGAAAACAGTGCCGAGGCCTACTTTCGGGTCATGGCTTTTAGGTTGAAAATCTCCAGGCTAGAGTAAGGAAATATGTCAGCAGAGTTCAAGTCCAAGAATAATGGAAGCGGATGGGGTCGCCAAAGCGGTGAAAGTTAAGACCTTCCTGGGAAGTTGAAGTCAAGAGTCAAACCAAGGAAGAAGAGGTAATCGTAGTTTGGTTTCATAAGTTTTACTAGGAATTTCTGATACTGGTTATTGGAAATTGCATTCTTTTCATTCACCACGGATTCTGTACAACAATGATATGCACAGTAACTTCCTTTTCAAATATAACATAAGTTTGATTTTGAAGCAATTCACTCCAAAGCAAGTGAGATTTAAGGCATTGCGCAAAAATGTTTAAATTGAACGGCTAAAATTGCAGTAACCGTGCCGCTGTAGCAACCAGGGCTGGGGAGCCATTGCAGAAAATGTCTGGCTCCGGCTCCAGCTCCGGAGCTCTCAAGCGTTACATCTGTGGCTCCAGCTCCGGCTCCGGAGCTGAATATTTTTTAAGTGCGGCTCCGGCTCCGGCTCCACAAATTATGGTCGGCAAAGATTTGCTTCAGTCTTAAAGTCAGACCATCAGAGTCGAAGCATTTTCTGTGAATAATCGGAATGCTGTGAATTTATATGCAGACAAAAGACGCAAACCTGAACACTGGCAAGTGGTAACTAATAAATATACGTGGAAATTTGTGCAGTCTTCACGAGCATCTGATCAGCTTCTGGACTGTCCAGAGTTCACCTTGAGATTATATTCACGGGATTGTCAATTATTACTAGTTTCCAAATTCACTATTTTATGGTGCATAAGGTGGACGCTGACAGGAATGTTGTTTAGTTTTCAAGTCTATTTTTCATTTTTGTTTGTTTTTCGGGTGTCACGGCCATGTGCAAGGTATGTTTTCCCTCTTATCTTTTTTTCCCATGTCTTAACGTTTTTTCTGTTTTGTCTTGTCTTTCTTTTCATGAATTTTCTCTTAAACGCTGTCGTTTTGTATTGTATTTGCATTAACAAGAATAAAAAAAAATTACTACTTATAAACATAGTAGGCCTATCCAGCTGACTTGCAAAGAAAACCATGACAAATTTGTCAAATAAAACGTGTATAATAGCTTATTAATCAACTATTAGTAAACCAAAACGCCAATGACAGCACAAGCTCACTGCAGTACGACTAAAAACGAAACCGACATCGTGTGTAAGATCACGTATCAGCAAGTAAAGCATCGCAAGCAAGGTAGCATCTTATTATCCAGCAACATAATATATGCTCGCTAGTCACTACCTCTAATGCCACATAATATGACTTCAAAACTTAATTCCATGTAAAACATTTTTGACCTTCACAAAATGATGTAAAAGTGTTACAGTTAATTTGTTCGCAAAAATAAAATTGCTTCAACTAAGTCTTCTTTCATCGAAGCTCGAAGATCTGAACGAATTATTCGCAGTGCTGAAAATAATCTTTCGACGCTAACTTGGGTAGGTGTTAATCAGTCGTAACTGCTTTGCACGTTTGTTTTAGCAATTTTTAGCTTGCCGAATGGAAAAGCGAAAATTTGATTTTTCTTTGATTCGCCAATGTTGGCCGATCAAAATTGAAGCAAAAATCAACTATTTGATTGCACTTTGATCAACAATCAAAGTTGATCAGTGTCGGTGAATGCGAAAAATGAGGTTGATTACAAGTTGAATCTACTTTGAGCTGATCGTAGGTTGATTCGTGTTGGTGAATTCGACCCTAAGTACCGGTACTGTTCTTCGTGTGAAATTGATGTTGTGAACGTTTTATTTTATCTGTAGGCTTTCACTGATGTACCAGCACATGCACGGTAGTAACTAAGCTTACGAAAAGAATAAACTCTGCCCCATTTTCCTTTTTAATGTTTCTTAAGTGTAATTAAATCAGCCTAGATTAAACAGACATAATGAGAGTTAATTGTCACTAGTATGCCGATACTAGACTTTGTTATGCATAGGCTTACATTCTTTTTTTGTTGTTATAAAACGTTTTTGGTGTTGACATAGATACCATCTCAAACGTGCCAAAATTTGCAAATGATGCGAACTTGTTTGTCTAAACACTACGCTACAAGACAAAAAACAATTGGTTATAGAATCAACAAACTAAGTGGTCTTTTTGTGCCAAAAATTGAAGGCTCGGTTTGGTCAAGATTTTGAACCATTCGGAGCCGGAGCTAATTGTTTCATTTATGGCTCCAGCTCCGGCTCCGGCTCCACAACAAATCCAAATTACGGCTCCGGCTCCGACTCCGGCTCCGAGAAAAATGCTTGGCTCCGGGGCTCCGAGCTCCGGCTCCGGCTCCGGCTCCCCAGCCCTGGTAGCAACAAAATTGATCTCCTGCATGACGTAGCCTAATTTTATATTTGCGGTACCAAATTTGTATTTATAGGTAGGCACAATAACACTGTGGTTATTGGACTTTTGATTCTTTTTCAGAGCACTGTAGTACAATCCACTCACTGCTATTTGAAACCATAAGAGAAAGAAGCTGATGTGTGGGAGTATGACGCTGACTTCACTCTTTATTTGTGTTTCAGTTTCGCGTGACTGTTCTTTCGCTCTGATGCAGTGATTGTTACTTTTCACTTCTTATATCAAACCTATTAGTTTTCTTTGCTGTTGATTGGCATCAAGAAACAAAAGAATTGTCCATTGTTAATAATAGCATTCGCTGTATACATTCGCATATAAGTTTTAAAAGTGTTAAAGTAATACAACACTATGAAGTACTTTTCACACTGTATTGTGAGATGGTTTATTTACTTTTGATATCTCACTTTCTTTTTGTTTCGATCGAAATCTTAGGAAATTGTGAATCAAACAAAAAGTTTTTCGAAAACTTGAAAAATAGAAAGCAGCACTAGAAATATCAATTGCAAAGCTAAATCCTAACAGAAAACATCAAAATTAGAGCTTTTATGTAAGTTTCCAAAACTCAATAATAACAATCTGAGGATTGACGCAAATTCACGTCATGACATGAGAAATTGATCTGAAAAGAAGGAAAAAACAAGAAGAAACTGAAACGCATAGAGCGCTATTGTTCAACTTCGCTCTTTCACAATGTTGGTTTCTGGATTCTTCCTGTATAGGGAGTTTCACAGTGATTTTTTCACTGTGTTATTACTTCTTATTACACGCTTGCTGAAAATCTCTGACTCGATGTTTCAGTATCTTTTAAATAAGTTTTATCGATGCTGACGATTGATATCCTAAGAGTTTTGCAGCTGCAGTACACAAAACTAATCTTAATGCACTTCAATAATTGCATGTTTTGCTATACCTTAGTAAAAAGCTGCTTAAAGGTTTATAAGATTGTATTATGACGGTGCTTTCGCACCGATAGTTTACGATGTGAAAATTAAAGTGGCGAAGTAGAGCACATAAAATTCAGGGATGCATCCAGAATGTTATTAGGAGAAAGGGGCTGAAAATCAAAAAAAAAGGTTTACGTTACTATCTTGTACGTGTAAAATTATTGAAGAACTGATGTGTTGATTCGTGCAACAAAAAACGTAATGGAGGCTTAAGAGAAAGCCCCCTAAACGCCCGTCTGAGTTTGTCCATGAGATTGGGCCATTCTTTCAAAAGTGCTGTATCTGCACAACACGCATGAAAAATATTGCACATCTTATAACGCTACAATATTTATTGAATTGAATGCACTGACTACGAGCATGCAGCAGGTAGGTTTTTTGAACTGATCACAGTCTGCATGTAACGTCTCAATGGTGATGCAAACTGCAGTAGAAAACCAGAATCTTCGGAAACGGGTATACATCTCTAGCCCTCAGTCCAAGAGTTTTTAACCACTAAAAACAGGTTCAGCTTCAAATTATTTTAATGAATTTACTTTGGTTTAGACCTTAACTCTACATCAACTATGATTGTGATCAATTCGAAAAGGTGAAATCATATTATTATTAGGGCAAGTTTTTGTAGCACTAAAATTCTGAAAAAGTTGCGTTTATTTTTAAGAAAAGTGGCTCTAAAAAGTTGCATATATTTTTTAAAGAAAGTTGTAGTAAAAAGTTCGATTTAGAACTATGCACAACGAGGTTATGCATAACGAGCTTAAACACAACGCATATTGCACAACGAGTTGAAACAACACTGCTTTTGTAGCTTAAGCCAGGGTTTCCCAATCTTTCTTGTGCCACGGACCCAGTTTTAAGAATCAAGTTTACCGCGGACCCCACTTTTAACTTGCGTTAATTTTTCACCCAACTGCTATAAAAGCCCAAAATGCAAAACGAAAATAAATTGTGCTTAATCGTAATTTCATTTTTACCAACGCATATGAATCACATGAACGGGACGGATAGGGTTGCTTCTCACAGCTTTTGTTTCAAATACTTGTCCATAAGTTGTATATTTAGACCGAGCGATTGGCGTAGTGCAGTCTGTAACTTGCGATTCTTTGATTCTCAGATTGCGGCTTTTTGTGGAGATAAACGAAGACCTTTTTGGGAGAGGGAAAAACAGAGATCTTTTTAAATTTTTTGATTGTCGTAATGTTTGTGCTGCTCACAGTGTGTTTAATATTTTGGGATATTGGTTAAGATGGCCCTTTAAGTGCAGTAGGTTGCCGACCCCTGGCGTATTTGTAAAATGCATCATAATCGGTGCGCAAGGCCTGGGGTCCGATCCCCGGGCCGGTCAAATCCGACACAGCGTCGCCAGCAGCAGTTTGGTCATCATTTCGAGGGTTCTTGGGAGTCAACGCTGTATTGCACGTCCGCTAATAAAGTCACAGTCGCGGAGATGGGTCCCGCCACTTGTTACGCGCTTCTGCGTATTACCGCAAGTATAATAAAGGTTTGATTTGATTTTACATTTACACAATTGCAATGCTTTGCTATTGTTTAGCTCTACTAGATGTAAAAAAAAGTAGGCCGTTGAAGCTTATATCTTGTACTGTATCTTATAACCTTACGAGTATATCTTAACAAGCTCGCATCGGGGTCTCTCTGATCTAGTCTATAATTTCTGCTCATGAGTTCAGCTTGTCATAGCAATCCATAAACCATAAAGGCAAGAGTATCATAATCCATGACAACTTTAATTACTCAACAATCAAGAGATAGTAGAAGAAAAAACGTTCTTCAAGATTTTTAATCACTACAGTAATTAATTAGGTTTAAAAATCATTTGAAAGTTCTAGTTTTTTTTTTTTTTTTTGCAACATTGTCACGGACTCTCTGTGCGGTCGTCGCGGACCCCCAAGGGATAACTCTGGCTTAAGCAACTCACTAGTTACCACACAGTTACACTTTTCAAATATTCTTGATTTGGTCACAAAGAAAGCTACACTTAAAAACATTCAGCTCCGGAGCTGGAGCCACAAATGTAAGACTTGAGAGCATCAGACTCGAGCTGAAGCCAGACCTTTTCTGCAATGGCTCTGCAACCTGGTTCTAACACAATGGTAGTACAATTTCTAGGATTGTAGCTTCAAAGCATACTTTTCAAATGACAATTTCACTTTCTCATGTTGCGCAAAAATTTAATAAAGTTGTTATAAAAAGTTGCACGTAAAATCGAAACAAGTAGCAAAAAGTTGCAAAATAAAATTTACGGAAATAGCGTAAAACACTAAACTATGTAGACTTTGAGTACTGAGTGTTTTGGAAGGTCGAAAGCTGTAAAAAAAAGTTGCAAAAGTGGCAAAAATTGTCCTAGATATTATGCGAGTAAATGAGCTTTCGGTAGCTCATAACAAATTTTTCTGGGTTTTTAGATAAGCTAAAATAAAATGTCTGTTGTATTACGTAGTATAAATATGTGAAAAGATGACTGTGTCTGTAATTCATTTTTTGTTTATATTATTTTCAAAACGAAAAGCTTTTGGCATTAAGATTCCAAGCACTTAATTAGCTTTTGTTTAATTGTTGACCCGATGCAAAGAAGTTAATTTTGAAATAGTTTTAATGTCGAAAAGGCAAACAATCTTGGTGTTTAATCCAAATTAACTTGGCTCACTGTTCAAGCGGTGTCGGGATTCAGTGTATTCTTTGATTTTCACGACCACGCAACAGCTTACTGTTGCGACGTGGCACAATACAGTAGGACGAATGGCATTGGCACAGCCGCAATTAAAACCTCACTCGTTATATTGTTGAGAAATTTTTTGAAAGGAGTTCGCGAATAATTAGATTTCTGCTAAAAATAATTTTGATGCTAAATCTTCAATGAAAAGTCATAGTCATTGCTACCTAAAGTCCCTTTTACACTTTGGCGAATTCAATTGCGACTCCACTACGAATTATAAAATGTGGAGCCGCAGTGGAGTTGCATTTAATTCGCGGTTGTTCGCACTCATTTGTAACGCTGTCGCAACAGATTTGCCGACGTTTACTAAAATTTTCAACATGTTGAAAAATTTGATTGCGAATTTTTGAGTCGTAATGGAGTCGCAACTCGCAACGAGTTCGCAACGGCATCGCAGTGAAATCGGCATGGTATTGCCACTTTACGGCGAACCGGTTACGAATTATTCTGCAATGGATTAACAGTAGCATCGCAATCAAATTCGCCTAAGTGTAAAGGGGGCTTAGTTTTTTTCATTCGCAAAGTCACGTGATCGTTTTTGTGTCGTCACAATAAACATTGGTTTTGCGTTGGCGGTATTCTAAACCTTTTACTGCGTGTAAAGTCGGAAAAAAGTAGCTCTGCATGTGATCATTTATTCATTTTTAAAAACCTTTTAAATGACTGAGTGTTTCCGAAATCAAATTGATCTTTTGTTCACAATTTACGTTCACATTGCTAACGTTTTTGATAAAGCGCTTTTTTCCTTTGAAAGCAAAAAATACGAAATACTTGTCTGAATTTTTACCCAAACTAACTTGCCATCAGTAACAACATTTTAAATTGTAAAGCTGCGACTCTCACAACAGCTTCAGCTTTTTCCATCTTAATGAATGAAATTCAGCTGAATAAGCAGCGAAGTTTTTGCGTTGTTGAAACATTTTGTCTAACGTAATTTGAGGTAATATAGCAAAATGTTAGACCTTTTCGAAGCAGAAATTGCCTATAATCATTCATCAATCAACGGTAAAGCAATGAAGCCTATATTGCCAAGTGTACTGGACGTGAAAGCTGTCGAAAGAAATGCTTCCTTAGCAACTTGTAGTTCATTTGCTACAATTTAAATCTTTTGATCTTCGCCGTTTGAAAATTTGAGAACTATCCCAAGAGTGTTAAACTGAAAGATTATGAATGAGGAAGCAATGATACACTGACGTTGATGCTATAAATTAAACGATTTTTAGTCCTATTGAGTTATAATCATGTATACTTGAAAGCCCGTGTCCGGTAAAGCGAGACAGGCTATCTGCAGTATCTTGCAACAGAAGCATTCCGTTCATCCTGGCTACTAATATTTTGCAGCTTCTGGGGACAATTAGCAAAAGCTTTCCGAATAGTTTTTTTTCGAAAATATTCTCTTACACTATACTTTAAAATCATATCTATTACCAACAACAACATCTCCTCAAGCAGCGTTGGATTTCGAACTGTAGCAGATTATACAAAATACCGCCTGCACTTCTAGCTTTACAGCACAACCATGAAAAGATTTCTACGTTGAAATTAAAACAAGTTTTTGTGCGCATGTGAAGGTTTGCAAAGATTTTTTAAGTCATATGCAATTGCAGCTCAAGTATTATCTATTATGTTTGTGAAACACACGTATCATGGAAAATGATCTAGCTGGCTAAAGAACACGTGAAATCAGCTGTGGAGCCCAATGCGGCAACCACTCGGTCATAGAGCAAAATTTCCAAAACTTTGCCAGACATGGCGTAGCAGTTGACACACATATCTATAGCGCCACCTTTTAACTGTATGAGCACTTACTCGTAGGTCAAATTTCATAAAATAAAATTATTTTGTAAAGTTATTTCTTCGAAAGCTCAGGAATTATACTTTGGTACTATATTTATTTTTACTGTCAAATGACTACCACGAAGAATGGCACAAGTAAATAGGTTGAAGGTCATTCGATCTTGTGACTTGTCACTGTCTAAAAACTATTTTGAAGCAATTCTATAGTTTTGAAAGCTTAGCGATACCGGTAGTCATGGGCGTAGCCAGGGGAGGGGGGGCGCGGAGGCCATGCCTCTTGCTTATGTGAAACCCGGTTTGTAGAACGCCATGTAGGCCTATCGGTACCGGTGAAGCACTCAAAACTAAGAGCAAAAAGTTACAATAAAGCATGCCCGAAATCTGTTCAAAATGCACTGAAATGGCCATTACAGCACGTCAACTTTCAAAAATTTTCCGGTGGAGCCTGTGGAGCCTTTTTTTGTTTCTCAACTTGCTTCAAACTAATTCTGCCGGAAAAAACTACGCTTGAAAAAATGTTGAAATTTGGTGTCCCTTCTTTAAAATAATTTCTGATTACGCCTCAGACATGACACATTTTCAAAGGGCTTATTTACGCCCTTTTCCACGTCTAGACCTTTATCGTTTTTGCATTTACAGTAGTAAACATTCAACCTAATTCAAAATTGCATTCCCCCACCAAAATTTTTTGGATCCACTCCTGGCCTGAAGTAAGCACGCATAAATCGAAAATGCGCGAACAAAATGCATCATATTTGGTGAAGGACTCCGAATGAGAGGCAAAAATTTTGGGGTTTGTTTGAATTAACCCGTGGTTCGAGGTTGGGGTTCGGGGTTAGGGTTCGGGGTTAGGCCTTTACCCTTACTAATAACTCACTGGCGCCCCTAGCGGTCCTTGTGCTCGTGATACATACGCCTGTTATAAGATGCGGCTTAATTGAAACAAGCTCCAAAAGTTTGATCAAAATTTGTTCAAAAAGCACTAAAAAGGCCATTACATTATGTAAAATTCCAAAAGTTTTCCGGAAGAGCATGCCTCCGGACCCCCTAGAAGCGTTTTTTCCTCAATTTGCTTCAAATTTACTCTGCCGGAAAAACATACGTTTATAGGCTAAAAGATGTCACAATTTAGTGCCCTCCTTAAAAAAACTTTGAACACGCCTCTGACATGAAACATTGACGCGCTATTCCGGGTCTGAACGTCTGACTTCTTTCTATCTTGTTAACACGCAACCTAATTCAAATGTGCATCCCCCTCCAAAATTTTCTGTGGGGTAAGATTTTTGAAACTTTAGCCCCCCCTACCCAATTGAAAATCCTGGCTACGCTTATGCCGGTAGCTGCATTTATTTCCTTTTTTTTCTGTTTTTGTAAATGTAGACGGTATTGGGTTGTACGTCTAGTGATATGAAAGCGGACACAAATCGGAAGAGGTCTAGTGGCCTGCGGGACGGGACCACTTGCTGAGAGATGTACTGAGTACCGCATCACATCCTGTTAAGTGCTTACAGAATAATTGATGTTCTTAAATGTCTTTTGCCAAAGGCATACTTACATAAAATCCCTATAGTATCAGATGCTAAAAAAGTCACATTAAAGAACCTGTGAGAATTATTGATATTTCCTGGTGTTCTAGAACGATCAAAAGCAAATTAAATCAACTGACGTCAACATTAGATTGAATAGCTGTGAAGTAGCTGTGGATTGGCAGCTACCGCAAAAAGTTTTTCTTTCACCAAGCATTGGGAACTGACAGAGTTTTTCCATCAACTTAACTGACCTCGTCCCTCGAGAAAAATACTTTTATTTGCTAACAACAATATAGGCATCAGGCAAACAGTTATAGAATAGATCATACGCACCGACTGCACTGTCATTATAAAATTTGCGCAGTTGCTTGCTCTATTTCGCTTATTCAAAATTTTGTGAAAAGTTAGAATTGACTAAATAAATGAAGAACACTGCCGATATTACTCTCCGTATTGAATTTCCTCTTTGGAATAAAAGAGCATTAGTTTACAGAACATTTAAATAAAAAGTAATTAATATTTAGTTTGCACAGAACACTTAATCCTTGATCAGAAGAGTTTATCCGAAACTATGGCTTAAAACCGAACAAAGGAAGATTTAGCCGTTTCATGTACAACTTTTGGAACATGAAAAGAATTATTTTACAAAACTTAAGCCAACACGTTTTAAACAATTCATGCGCTCAAAGTCAAATAATCAATATTTCGAACGCTTCACAAGAATTTTTTGTTAACGCTAAGTTTTGAAATGTTTTTTTGGGGGGAAATTCTTTTACTTATAAACATTCCAGAGACTCGAGGAAGCCCTTTGCATTAATTTAACCTACCAACCTACTTGAAATCAGCTCTAAATTGTAAACTTGCGGAGCCCTGGACTGTACTGGTGGAACCCCGGCTGAAAACCACTGGTTTACTGGTTTAGTCGCAAAACAAGATTGAAATTTATTGTTTATGGTCCGTTCACATGGCATTTTTTCTATTCAATTATAATGCTTACGTGACGTAGAGTATCGTAGGGCGGCAGACACGAAATGTTTTTCGTGTGAAGTGCGATTACGAATCAAAAAACTTGCTTATTTTTGCAATTTTGTGAGACAGAAGGTAGAATTAACATAACTACTAGCATTACTAAGCATTAAGGAGTTTTGAACTCTCTTATTATCTTCCCTCAAATCCGCTAATGCAGAGCACTAATCCATGAGTTTCATTTTCACTACATTTACTATGTCTTTCTAACCATGTAGCAAATTTTGCAAATAAACACATTCATTCATTTCACCTATTAATCGGTTTCAATAGTACGCCATGGCTTCAATATAACCACAGCATAAATCATCTATATGATTATACACCAGGCATGGACAACGTACGCCCGCAGGCCGGTCCGGTCCGTGAAAGGATTTTGACCGGCCCGAAGACTGTATCCAACCATAGCCTTCTCTGTAATGTAGCCCAATGCCTCATTCCTGAGAGTTGCAAATCGCTATTGATTACCTGCAGTCTTTACTGAGGATTTCTACATCAAACATACAGCCAGAGATTTAGCAAGTTGTTGACAACTTTGATCAACCACAAATATCTCATTGATTTCAGTAGTTATTGAAGTGCATACAATTAAGGTAGTACGCTGTGACAAAATGATAAAATCATTGTGTTTCCGGCCTGCCAACTGGAGAAGTTGCCCACCCTTGTTGGGCACTATCACTAGCTATTTTTCCAAAACGAATTTAATGAGTCGGTACGCTTACGTGACACTTTTTGCAATCGATTGTTGGTATGTGACTTACGTACGCCAATGATACTTTTGATGTTTCAAAATTTGATGGACTAGGATTATCTTAATAAACAAATCATACTATGTTTCATTGAAGATGCAGCAGAGGCTGCAGAGTGCTGGTATGCTTACAAGTGATTAATGTGCTATAGTTGCTGCAAATACGATTTGATTTTGTACTATTTTATTATTAGTTTTTGTAGAAAAAGCATTAAAAATGGTGATGATTCTATACCGACTTTCTAGCATTAGTCTATAACATAAATTCTTGCTGCTTGTTTTTGTACGTACAGTCGTACACGCTACCAACATATCTTGATTCGGAAAATGCAAGATTGTGCCGTAGCATGCATTATTACGCAAAGCTTGAATCACTGCGGCTGCAACTGTTGTGCAAATGCAAAAGCACTAGAGCTCAGCACCGCTCTGGTTCGCTTTTTATTGAAGATCGTGAACTTCGTCCTTACTCTTTATTATTACAGTAAAACATCTAGAACCCTGTTAGTTGTTGCGAAAGCTCAATAACAAACCAATTAAGTTTAAATTTAGCAATTTTGGAGTAAATTTTCACGATATTCACATTCCTGTAAAACTGTAAACAAATACATTTATTTCAGATTTTAGTGTTGAAATGCTTTGAATTTTGGATCTTAAAATTTTGTGCACACTCACTAAATTTCCTTTGAGTAAAGTTTTATGCCATAAAGAATGCAAAATCTTAAATTTTTTTCGCATAAGGCTATCTTTTGAGATATCAAAAATCAAATCAAATTTTCATTATACTTGCGGAATCACGCCGAAGCGTGTAACGAGTGGCGGGCCATATCCGCGGCTTAGCGCCAAGGCGACAAAGTTTCGAAGAAACTTCGCAAGTCGTTGGCGACGGTGCGACGATCTGACCGGCCGGGTAATCGAACTCCAAACCAACCGCACCGACAGCGTGTGAACTGAGTAAGCGGCAAAAAATAATCCAGTTTAAAGAATTGAAAGCATTGATTAATTTTGTTTGTTTTTAAATTGGCCTTTTAATAAAAAGAAAGCAATTCACTTAGCAATTTTCTTGTGGGAACAGCATAATTTAGGCGAACAAGTGTATCACTTATTTAAATTCTAGTTGTAACAACTGAGCTTGTTAGCTTGTATTTTTACAACATCATTTATCAAAAACTTGTCAAAGTTATCCTGTAATGTTAGAAATTAATGGTGAAGCAAAAATTCAGCGTTGCTTCATTCATCAGCGATCTTGGACAAGCGCGCGAAATTTCAACGATTAATTTCAGAAATGAAACTGAACCAGCCGTGTTGAAGCTATTCGAACGAACTATGAAACCATTTGAGCAAAAATTTAGGCTTGGTTACAAATCCACACGTCATTATTTTTTGGTTAGCATCATTTTTTTGAGGAAAACATTGGATGCCAAAATAAACCTAAAGGGCTTATTAGCAGCTAAAAAATGTTATTTTGCTCCGTACGTTTTTTCCGACCCCTTAATTAAACGCTTTAAAAACTGCTTGGATCAAGTTTTAAAAAGTTAATCTGTGGCTATTAGTATAAAGTTTGTAGAAGCCGCTCCAGCTTGGTTAAATTTGGACCACCATCTTTTTTTAAGAATAGTTTCATACCAGTTTCTCTCGTTTATTCATCAAGCTTTTTAAATTTTTTCATGTTTGTATTCATTCATCATTTACTTTTCAATTCTTCAGCATGTTTTATGATGACGTATTGGCGATAGAGCAGGAAATGTTTAAATTAATTTGTGTGTAAAAAAATGTCAATCAATAGACATTCACAGCTTCCAAAAATGGGTATCACAATGCAGTAATTGATTCAAATTAAATGCGTGAAAAGTTGCCCATTAACTCATTTATCCTTTTATCGTCATGAAAACCTGATAAGTAGGACGATTTTTTTTGCTGGCTGCAATTAACCTAAAAAGTGTGGAAACAATGTTTCACAGGTATGGGGTGTGTGGGGTCAGAATTTAAGAAGTTATAAGGTTACAAAAAGTTACATTTCGTGTTTTTGGGTTACGTCATATTTTTTAGGTAACTTTGTTTTTGTGCTATTGTTTTTGCCATACTTTCCAACTTTTTTTATCTTTTGTTGCTTCCATTGGAACAGATTTACAACCTGCAAACTGCATCAGAGTGTGTATGTGTTAAATATAAAGCCCACAAAGTTCTGCACCTTCCAACAATGCATTAGCATCAGGGCCGCTGAGATGATTTTTGAGGCTTTGGGCGAAAAATTAAACAGGTATGATCAAAAGGCATTTTCTAAAAAAAATCAAACAAATCTATGATTGGCACTTTCTTTTCGAAAAGAAAAAAGTCATTCACCCCCGCGTGAGCCTCTGGGTATTTGCACCAGTTTTCCCTTTTCAGTGGTACAAGCTGCTGCAGTAAGCAGTTTTTCCGTGTTGAAGCTACTTGCTAACGACAGAAACTTTTTAACCAAAGAAAGTTAAATACTATATGTGCGTGCTCCGTAATTTGAGCACCTAGTAAGACTATTTTAATGCTTTTTAGCATAAACCGCTGCTGCCTTTTTGATGTTGCTTGTAGTTATTTTAGATAAGGTCACATTTTGGTTACATTTTTGCTAAAATGAAGTCACATTTTCAAGTTTTTTAGGTTACAAAAAAATCGCCCTACTGATAAGTATGATTACTTAGGCAAATCCAAAATTTCTTTACAGGAGTTTAACTCTCTGGATCTACCAATATGATAGTTTTTATGATTGTAACAACAAAAATTTTTTAAGCGGAAATGCTTTAAAAACTTTTGGGTGATTTTTGTTGAAATTGTGATGAAAAGCCTAAAAAGTAGTGAAAGACCTGTGTCATTTGAAAATTAGATGATGACGTACAAACATCTAATTATTCTTACTGCGAAGCGCTAACAAATAAATAAATAACGGAGGTTATATTCATATTATTGATCTAAAAAATATTCATCAGAGACTGCGTATTGAGCTTGCGCTCTTCAAGTCAACATCTATTCGGTATACATGCCATAGGCGATCTGCTCTCAGGGAATCAAACCCGTCACAAAGGATCTGTAACCTGCGCGTGGTATGTCCAGCCCATGTAGCTAACTGAGGCTGATTGCAACATACAGTAGTGGCTTTGCGCTGTAGTGGGCGAAATAAACTTATAAACCTCATTTTTGTTTCATGAACTGTGAACACTCAAGTATAAAACCACAAGTAAAATTTAGAAACAAGAGGTCACAGCTGTAAAAAAATTTTAAGCGGTCTATGATGTAATGTATTGGTTTAAATTTAAATAAGTTCTTTTGTAATTTTCAGCGGTAAAGACTTCAATTTTTTGACTGGTGAACTTCTAAACTGTCATGATAAAATTGTTGCAAATAGAAGACGGATCTAGGAAAATTTTCACTGTTACTATTTGTTATTTCCTTCTATCAAAAACAGCTTGACAAGCTAACAATGTTATGGGAGCTTAGATTGAAATGATTCATTGTTCCGTAGCCTACCTGCGTTATAAAGTTGGTGTGTTGTTAATTAATGACTCATTTTTCTGAAAATAAAGTTGATTTTCCAGCACAATATTCCAACATAACACCAAAACATGCTCCCTATTAAACTTTGCTCTAACCCAAACAACCATGCGATTAAAAAAAATAGAAGTAGCTTGAGGATTTTTTTTAAGTTTAAGAGATATTTCTAGTTTGGTATTTTTTGCTGGCTCAACTTGATATCAATTGGCAAGGTACTGATAGAAAGTTTTTTTTTTTTGAATACATTCTTATGATTTCTTGTCTTTGCGGCGAATTTAACCCTACATTTCTTTTGAACTTACATTTCGAGTACCAGCTTCTAATACTACACAAACTTTACGACGCAAGAGGTCGCCCTTTGTACAAATTTCTACCCTTATGAAACCGAGTTGACCGAGTGGTTGGTGCATTCGGCTCCAAAGCTGTCCTCGCGGGTTCGATGCTCAAATTGGTCATCTTCTATGGTGCATGCAATTTACTAATATAAAACCTAAGCTGCAATTACATGGCTTAAAAAAGTGTGTGAGTTTTTTGGTTGGTTTCTTTGATTGCTTTAACTTTGTTCCAAAGTCGCTACGAAACCAACGGGTCAGAGTTAAAGGTTAATGTGCGTCTTGGAAGAATGGCCAATCAACTAAACCCACTTCCACAACAAGATTTTAATTGTTTTCAGCTTAAAATGCAGCATCAAGAACAAAAGACCGACAATTAAGCTTATTTACCAGCAGCACCTCAAGTGTTAAGTAAGGAAATCGTTTTGGCGGAGTATTATACAGAGGAAGTTGAGCACTCCATATGGCAGCTACAGAACAAAACAAAATGTAACCCACCCACTTATTAAAGGCTCTAAGGATATCCCGCCTCCATAAGCCATTGTGTAAACGTCTCTTTCAATCAACTAACAAAGTATAACATTATGTAAGCCAACATACTTAAATGCATATTGCAAGAATATTGCTGAGATTCTTGCAGTTGCTTTTTCACTTTTATTCTTTTTTTTATTGGCAATTTTTTTAGATGAGGAGGTGAGAATGAACATTGAATATACAGTAGGAAAAAGCATAAAGTGCGTATTGCCTGTTTATGCGCCTCAGTATCAATCGATGATATCCTTTTAATCTACATCTGTTTCATAATTTTTTTTAGCTGCGTCTTAAAGTGTAAAAAGAGTGTAAACCAAGTCATGATTCTTTAAAAGGAGTAATTCCACTATAAACAAACTTACTTGTTATAATATTTTTATAACTAAACTGCAATTAACAAGATATTCCAGACAGTCAGCCGCCGAAAAAGTCTCTTCTGAAACCAATCTTACAAATCTGCTTAGTTAAAGCTAACATGATACATTACCAGTTGCTATAGATACTTTCTATAAATGTGGGACTGCTGTCAGTACAACTTATAATATATACTTAATTTTTACTTGGAATTTACCTTAATGAAAAGCTCATCCAAGTGTAAAATAGCCACAAAAAAAAAAAAGAAGAAAACTCGAACGATGTGAGACGGATTTGAGACTACAAAATCTATCCGATCATAGAAATTGATCGCACATAGCCCACTGTTACCGAATTCTCTATAGGAACTACACAGCGCCCATGTTTGGAAAAAATTGGCTGGTTTGTGTACCGGCTACGTGCTTTAGCCAAGGTCTCGCCAGCTCCAATCAATGATGATCACTGTTACGCAAATAATGCGAATCGGGTAAAGTTTTGTTGGGTTGCGGTCAAAAATTGTAAACTACGTTAATTCATCTTTGCGGTAATGTTTTCTCCTACGCAAAGATGTCTGCCAATGCACCCTTATTATCTGCAGTCTCTTACGTATCTGAAAAAAACAAGTCCATTTTAATAAGGGTTAGATATCACAGCAACAAGGCAAGCCGAAAAATATTGTACTTTTGCTTGACTAACTGGTAATACCAATGTAATATTGCGATTTCGAAATAATAGATTCATTTAAAAGGGTGAAGTAGCGGTTTTTGTAAAAAACAGTGAGGTCATGTAATTGACGTTAGATCTCTCCGCTGTTTCCGTGCTCGTTATTCTTGATCGTGCTAGTGATGTTCGAACGGCATAAACGGAATTTTTTTCACAAAATTCCCATTTTTACATGAGCAGGTTTAAATTAATGATGCTGTTCGACTCTTTAATTAATCGGCAACGCTTTTGAAAGCGTCGTTTCCATGAAACTAGCTGCACTGAAAGAGTGGAAATGTAATATTAAACCTTCCTTTACGTTGTGACTCAGAGCGCTATTGACCGTCAGTAGTTTGTGTTACGAGCGCATTTATTTTAATTCTTACACAAGAGACGCTGCCTTTGGGAGAGAGGCATTATTGTGACTATTGTGACTTCTCAATGAATCATGGTGAGTCCTTATTCAAAAGCAATGCTGCATAGACTTTTTTGAAAACTTTGACACTGATCAGAAACAGTCGATTCATCATAGTGGTCTGATTGTATCGTCTTTCTTATGATTAACATTGTCCATAATGTGCTTGATAAATCACGACACTTCATCGACATGATCTTAAAACTCAAATTTTTCAAGTCAGATCAAGCTCGCGAAAATTCAAACGCCTTATTTGTTTTTCGTTAAGTTGCCTCATCCTCCTATCAGGCGAAAGCGTTCAAAGCGTCATAATCAGAGCGTGATCGGGAGTTGTCGGCCACCTGCCTACCACTCCAAAATAGGGTAACCTCGTTAAGTGCCTTTCCCAACGGCAAAACAAGAAACTTGCTGACTGGTTCTCCATGTTGTTCTTTTAGTGCTGAGCGTTAATCGAGGAAGCTACAAAAAACAATTTTAAAATGATTGGCTTGGCCTAACTCGAAATCAAATCCGAGTCTACAGCTCTAAAGGCAGTCGCTCCGTACATTCGCTTACCTGAGCTATTAAAATCTGTTCTTGCTGTAAGTCAGCAAATCTGGGATGCTGCTCAGGCAGAAGAGCAGCATTGCATGGATTTAGTTTGTAAAATCTGCGAAAAGGATTTGACTTTTTTAAAACAAGTTTTATATTGTAGAATTGTAAAATAAATTGGGCTCTTATTAGGAACGCACTGGCTTCAAACTTTGAAAAATAGAAATGTTCTTGGAAACTTTTTGCACAAAAAAAAAACCCGTAACTTGAAATAGAAACTAAACTGGATTTCCGAAGTATAGAATTTGGGTCAAGTTTATTTACGCTCACCCCAGAGCTAAATCTACCAGTCCATTGAATAAATGTACTGTAGGGTAGTCATGGCTAACTAAGGTAGGCCTTAGGTCAGCTATAAACGATTGTAGATTAAAATGTTTTGAAATTGGCACAAACTCAAAAAGTGAAAAATAAAAACAGGGTACGAGGGAAAAAAATTCAAACCGTACAAAATAGTACGTCAGAACTAAAAACTGGCAACAATACTAATGTGGCAGCCTATTCATAATTTTTAAGAAAATTTATTGAGTTCGAAATTGAAGAAACCTTATCTACAATGAGCAAAGTAGTCGTTAGAATTAATTTGTGAATGAAAACTATGCAAATAATTGAGTCAGCCGCCATTCTTTCGATTGTTATCAGTCTAATTGGTAGCTCAACTTGCAGAGCATTTTCAAATTAATGTTGCTTTAAAACTAGCTTATCTTTTCAATTTCGCGTAAAAATCTTGATTGCACATACGGTTTGGTCAGTTAATTTTTTGACCAACTCACGCCAATCGTACTTATGCGGTTAACCTGCTTTTCACGGATCGCCAGCGGCTGGGGCTTATCAAAACCATTATCGCATTTTCAAGAGGCGCCTGACCAGGTGATTGAGTGATTTCGCTACTGTTGCAGATTACTACTTACATTGATGAGGTATCGACATACATACGAAACACGCAAGCTAACTGAGACTACGTATTTTTGAGCCTTAAGTTTCTAATTAAATAAGCTTGTTCGCGAATATTTGTAAAGCTTGCGACGAATATTTGCCCTTGTACTTAGATAATCCCTATTCACACGCAGTAATCTCAAAACAAATCGCTGAAGTTAGCGAAGTGAAACTTGCACTGACGCTGTACAGCTCACACTTTTGCGTCAAAAACTACAAATTTGAGACCTCCTTAGAAATTATGTTATAGCTATGGCCACCTCTTTTTATGCTTACCGCTTTCTCAAACAAGTTGAAACAAGTTTAGGCCTAGCTGAGTATCAGGAACATATCCAAAGCAGAAAATATTTTGTTCTGCTTCAATGTTTGAAGAATTAATGAATAAATGCTGATATATTTACAATTATATCTTGTGTATTGTAAAGAGTGAGGGTTTTGATGAAGGGATGATTTCTTGCAGGTGCGACGTCTGTTGATAAGGGGTAGAGCGGGATTCATTTCGTCAAGATTGGTTGGGCGTATGCTAGGTTGTATTTATGGACTTAATAGTTTGTTGTTTTTCAATTCTCCCTGGGATGCAAAAATGAATTAATGATTGAAAAATGGAGAAAGAAAAAAGTTAAAAAACATTTAAATTACTATAAATCATTCTACGTAATGCAAAAAGTGATGGCAATAGTTAGAAGTTTACATGGCATCACTAATAGTAGCCTACAGACAGGTCCAAGATTGTTCAAAGTCGCTCTTGCGCTTGATCGCAATACACAGATAATTAATAGTATCGGTACCTAGGGTATGCCGTAATAGCTAAGAAGCCTGATTCCATATTTTCCTTGGGTGATCATTGGCCACTAGCAGCTCTCTACTGCCAGCTAGCAACAAACTGCGTTAAATCAAAGCAGCACAAGGTCTTCCAGTAGTGTTCGTAATAGCGTCACCACGCGTTTGTTTTGATTTTTGGTAGAGTAAGAGTGTCTTTACCTTAAAAAGTAACTCTTTTGATATCTTTACTAAAAACAAAACAAAAACAGAGAACGTGCCATGGATAAAGGTACGTATTAGCATATGCTGTAGAAATGAAAATAAATTTCCAAATAATGTAAGACTTAAAACGAAGAAAAATGCAACATAAAGAATAAGAGAAGAAACTGGCAAAAAACAGTTAGCTTATAGCTAACATTACTTCTCATGATTACGTTTTGTGATGCCACACTCAAATTGTAGTTGTAGACCTGCAGTATCACAACAACCCTAGAATCTTGCAATAAATTGTTGCAACTCTTTCTATTGGTGATTTCTATTCACAGTTCACTCGTAAAAATGCATGCGAGACTTCCAGTTGGTGATGATATTTAGGTTATTATTTACTCTTGCTGATTTACTTCCGTTTTTACAAGCGGGGCAAATGCCCAGGGACCCTTAAGGCTGTAAGGACATACTCCGGGGGTGGCCATTTTTAGAAAATCCTCTTTAACAACCTTCTGTTTTCTTTAATCGTAGCCATTTTGTCCCCGGGCCCAAAAGCCCTTTCAGCGGCCATTCTGATTAAAATAGGCTTTTAAAGTGGAAGGCATTTTGCAAAACTTTTTACATTGCAAATGCATAAGAAACGACAGCGGCCTATTCAATTTCTGTTCCAACTTAGTTCAATCATGGTTCAACTGCGTTAAATAAAAATTGCGCATTAGCATATTCTTACCTACAACTTCGAGCTCCAGCTCTGGCTCTTCAGCAATGGTTAAAAAATTGAGGTGAACAACTATGACAAAAAATCAGAGGTCTTTTTTGACGAAGTTTTTGAGCTGTTTGGAGTTGGAGACAGTAGTTGTTTTAGTTTCGAGACTCTAGCACTGCCTCCACAACGATGCAATCCACAATGCAAATTATATCTTCAGCTCCTGCTCCGGCTCTATCAGAAATGTTGATCTTGGCCTCCGAGCTTCGGCTCCCTAACTCTACTCAATGCTAAGTTTATACGTCTGTTCGCATGCTTCTTGCTTCTGTGCTCTTGTCCACTTAACTAGTTCTTCCACTATCGGGAATTTGCGGATTGACTTTTTTGTCCTACGGTCGAAAAGACACCCATGCAGAATTTATGTAAAATTAAAAGACCAAACGATTTTAAAAACAAGGCTGTTGTATCCAGTAGCGTACGCATAGGGGGAGGCTCCTATGCGTGCGCCCCCCTCAGGCCTTCTTCGATACGTGTTAAAAGCCTATGTCGCTTAGATGCTGCTGGAAAAATCGTACCTTAATGTGGAAAAACTTCTTCGCTCCATAGGCGCACGCAGGGGGGCACGGAGCCATGCCCCCCTCTTGGCCCTGTAATAAGGTGCTAAATCCTAATTTTCAGTCTATAATTTCACAAACTAATAATGATTGCAGCCTCCTTTCACTTGTTTTAGCCTAGCTTCTGCTTTTAGACATAAGCTGCGAAAGCATTTTTGCATTGTCTATAGTGACTGCACTCACTGCATGCTCTTTTTGAATAAAAAAGTGTGCTAAAATGAGTGTTTTTTATGTGAAAACCGCAAAAATTCGTTGACGGCTGGGGGCTACGCGATGCTAACTTTCATTGAACGTTTTACCCTCCCTCTTTTTCCAAATCCTGGGTGCGCCACTGCTTCGGGCGCTCCCCTCAGCAAATTTCTGCGTAGACCACTGGTTGTATCAAGACGAAAAAGTGTTCACATATGGGTACCGGTAAGTATTTCTTTGCACTCAGTATTTGTTTGTCAAATGCTATCACTGCCATACATTTGTGAAGTCATAAAACAAACAAGCAAACTTAAGTTAACGCTTTGTAAAATGCTCACGCACTCATACAGAACAGCTACAATCGAAGCAAGGCTAAAATCGGGGAGTGCTGTAAGCCTGTTGCTTGCATGTAGCTGAAATATGTCCCCTGACTAAGTAGATGTGACTGCGCAGAAAGGGTGTGGTTTATAAGGAAGCAGATAAAATATTGATTCCGGTAGGAAAAGTCAAATGAAGAAAACAACACCGGTATTACTTTCTGTAAGGCCGTCTACACAGCTTTTATACGATAGCTTAGTAGAGCAATGGGCTGACAGCAGTGATGAAGTTTACTGACGACAGAATGATGCCCAAACTTTTGACGCCTTCGATACGGTCTTGATTCTTGATCATTTTGCTGTAGCAAAATAGCCCATTGGGTAAAAGAAATGAAGGAAACGTTTGATCTTAGTAAGAGAGATAGTTTAGTAAAAGATTTGCGGTTCTAAGTTTAGACGTAAAGTCTATGTATATGTGCAAACGTGATATAATATAGATGGTCGAGTTGGTTGTACTAAGAACCATTTGCTTTTCTACCAAGTTTTTGGTAAAAGTGTTCGTTGTTAGTAGCAGGGGCGTTTCTTGTGGGGGGAGGAATGTGAGGAATGCACCCCTCCCACCAGCTATTTTCAACAATGTTTTTGATAAATACACATTTTTTATAATTTTAAACTTCTTGGATAACAATAAGATTAGTCTTACACCTTATAAGCACGCTAAAATGTGCAAACAAAAATGCATCATATTTGGTTAAGTACTCAGAATTGGGGCAAAAAATTTAAAGAAGATTTACCCTAAAACTTGTTCCAAAAGCACTAAAATGGCCATTAGAGTATGTAAGTTCGTAAAAATTTTCCGGACCCCCCTAGAGTCTTTTTTTTTTCAATTTACTTCAATTAACTCTGACGGGAAAAAATGCGTACAAAAAAATGTCAAAATTTGTAGCTCCCCTCTGAAAAAAATTCTGAATACCGGTTCGCCCTGACATGAAACATCTTGAAAAAGCTTATTTACGCTTTTTCCGGTCTAGGCTAATAGTGTAACGTCTTTGTATTCAGTCAAAATTAAATCTAATCCCCCACCAAACTTTTTAAATGCACTTCTGTTTAGTACTGCTCTGGCCTTTATTTAACAATTTTATTTATAACTTCAACTTACTTTTTTGCTTTCCTTTGTTTTCACCGTTTAAATCCACGTTTTTACGACATTGCAGATCAAGGGCTTGACGCTCTTGAACTTGCACTCCTTTTTGTAATAGATGATAGTTTAGCAGTGCCATGTAAGCTTCTGCTTCATGTTACTTTCATTGCTTATTTCACCGTTACACGTTAAAAAATCAATTCAGTTGTCGTATCATAATATATAATATTTAAAAAGAGTGAAGAAAGTTGAAATCTACTTTTATTGAAACTTATTGAGGCAATGGAAAGCCTTATTCATTTGCAATGTAAAATAAATAGCTCTGATGGCCGAGTGGTAAGAACGTCCGCCTCGAGAGATGTAGACTTCGGTTTGATTCCGAGTCGGGTTTAACTTTAAAATTGGTATTCACAGCTTCCTGCTTGACGCTCAGCATTAAAGGAACAATGTGAAGAACAAACCGGCAAATTTACTTGTTGTGCCATTAAAAAAGACACTTAGCGAGATTTCTCCATCTTTGTGTGGTAGACAGACGGCTGGCAACTTCTAAGCAAGCTCGTACAGCGCATTGATCGTTTTCTCGTGATAGGAGATAAATACGCAAACAAATACTAAAAAATACTAATACTAGTGTTCTATCCTGCCTCTGAGGTAACTGCTCTCCAGATGAGCTCGTGGGTGGAAATCTGCTCGCCCTGCTGTATATAAAAATTTGTTTCGAGGTCTGTAAAGAAGGATAGCGTAGCACCAGTCAAATATAAACACTGCAAGCTTTTTCTCGACATACTATGTATCTATAGATTTTAAAGGTTTTGTTGTACAAAATTACATTTGCGAGAAAAATGTACTTGTGCATTTGCAAAAATACAGCTCAAATTGCAAAGAAATGAAAACGGGAATTATTTTGAGCCGAAACTAAGTATGGTTAATGTATAACTTCGACATTATTACTTCAATTAGCGTATCTTTATTGTGCATGTGAGTCGCCCGATATGCAAACAAACATCTTATCATAGGTGGCCGCAGTTGAAACACAATAGTAGCGAATATCTTGAATATTTTTGATTACCCGTAGACAGCAAATTTAATCTCAGACAATGTGAAGTTGTTTCACGTTCAGCACACAACGTCGTGTGATTTTATTACATTCCGTAAGCGAGATCATGCTGAGATGAGTTAACAACATTTATGCATTTTGCTAAGTAGAATGTGAACGTGTATTCACGTTGCGAAAGCAAAGAAGTATGTGACTTAGTCATTGTTCTGATGGTCAGACATAACATCCAAACTGATGATTTTGTCTGGACATTTTGATAATAACCACACTAGTTCACTACAAAAAGAGGTTGACAATCAGCAATGTGAGCCAGGAGCGTATTTGGGAGAGGGGGGGGGCAGGGCTGAATTTACGTATAGGCTAAGCAGGCTGAAGCCTAAGGCCTCAGAGAAAATGGGGGGCCTCGGAGAAAGTAAGGGGCCTCATCACGAACAACGAAGACCTCCCCTTTTTTTGGTCTTCACTGATATTTTTAGTGAAAATACGACATCTGCGGACGTGAAGACCTGTTTTTGGTTTTCACTGATTTCTAGTGGAAAAAATAGAAATAGCCTAGGGCCTCTCATTGTCTAAATCCGGCTCTGGGAAGGGGGGGGCATTGTGCTGTGCCCCCTTCCCCTTTTACTTGCTTTTTAGTAAAAAAAAAAGATTAAAGTTGCTAAGTGATTGAAATATAGGCCTACCAGACTCTTTTGATGGATTTTGCAGTCTACCCCTACCTCTTTTTAAATTTCTCGCTACTTTCATGACTGATGTGAGCAAATAATGATTATTATTACAGAATACATAATAAAAGTTAACATTATAATGTTTGGTGAACAACAGCAATAGTTTGGCAAAATAACTGTGCGAAATATCTTTGGTTTCTTGCAGATGGATTCAGCGCTTTTTTCGTATTAATCATTTTCTTCCTTCTGCAGAAAAACAAACCTGTCATAACTTTAAAAAGACTACCGGTAGACAGCAAAAAAGTGCAGCAAGAAGAAGTAGGGGGCGAGCTTGAGCTCTTCGACTCATTAAGCACACCGAATTCAGTTTTTGGCTTTATTTTGTTTTGGCTAAAAGTGTTACTTGAACTCGATCGATAGTTTGTTACCAATGTTTAACAACAAAAATCCGCAGCAAATACTGAAAGGAGTCTATTACTTGAGATGCACCGGTGGAGGTGGTGCAACCGCGCAATATTGGTTTCCTTGTAGTGTCTGCAACTGTTTGTCAAGTTTTTGTCAATATTTGAACAATAATCTACTTTTGAGGAGATGGATGACGTTTTATCAGTGAACGTGGTTATTAGCGCAAAAGATAACAAGTTAGCAGATAACATGAGTAGAGGATTAGAATTGGAAAGATAGCTACATTTTTCTAACTTTTTAAGTGGTAAATGTTGTAAAACATATCTTTTGATATGACATGAAGTTCTGTAACTAAGCTCTTCATGAATATTTGCATCTTGTGTTTTTTGCGTAGTGTTATTTGTTTTTTGAAACAGAATTTTAAATCCACAACTTTCACCAATCTGATAAATTTTGCTTGTTTTAATTTGTGCTGTTACATAGCGATGCTTTTGTTCGCTGAAAAACTGCTGAAGTATATTTTAGTATGGGTCACAGTAAATGCTCTACTTCAGCATCAAATGATAGTCGATGGAATTGACAGACTACAACCAGGTAAATTTATGTAATGTACATGTAAGTAAGTGCTGAGCATATTAGGCTTCAGTACATCGTAAAAGATATCATAGTGCAACCTTGATGAACTAAATTCATTAGTTCCTTTGTTATTTTATCGACAAAAATCTTTTTTGTTATACGAGTTTAAAGTCAAACGTTCTTTAAAAAAATGCGATGATTATATCAAACTGTATTGATGAGATCAATTTGTGGGTTAAACTTTTTGATGCACTTTGGTTAGAGGCTTGAAAGAGTCACTGCACCGAAAGTGAATTTCGTGTGCATGATTTATAAAATTTCAGTACGGGCATTTTATTATTGCACTAATTACAGTACCGGTATGTTGAAAGAAATGTATTTTATACAGAACCTGTTTTATTCCAATTTGTATAATCTCCAAACTATGATTATGTGTACGAGTATTGCTGCATTGTGCCATGCCCCCTCCCTCTTCTGACTTATTAAACTCTTTTGATGGCTTTTGCAATGCATATTCCCACCACCTCACTCACACCCATCCACTCCCCTTTTTAAAATTACTCGCTACCCGCTGTGCACATCACATAAAGTATTTCGTAATACACTTACTTTTAGTAGAAATGTTAACAAAATTCAGCTAATGTTGCTTATGTTCTGTAGATAGTGTTGCTTATAGGTGTTAGTTGTAAAAACGTTTGGTTATTTTTCAAATATTTTCAAGCTTATGATGTTTTTAGGATGTAAATCGTCCGAATTAGATATTGCTTTTCTGATCGATTCGTCGGATGACGTAGATGCAACATCATTTGAATTTTACAAAGTAAGTTATAAATGAGAATTAGTACGCTATTGACTCATTTCTTTATAGGCGCTGAAGTTGATAACTTTGCTTCCTTCATGAGAGATAGGTTTGATTATAGCCTAAGGAAGCGCCACAGCGGTTTTCACGCGGCAAGAAACTTAATTTTGTGATGGTGAACGCAGAGTTTCAAACTTAAGGTGATTCCCCTTTTTGAACCGCTTAAACCAGTGGTTCCCAACCTTTCTTTCGTCACGGACCCCTTTCAATTTATTCTCAAGCTTACGGACCCCTTCATTTTTACGACCAACCCTAAACAAATAATTTGGTGAACTAGGAACTTTAGAAATTTTACAAATGCAAGCGAATTTTAAATGTGATATTGTAGACAAAATTAAATTACAAATTGCTCTAATCATAACATGTTACATTCAAGAACCATCCGAAAAGTAACTTCGAAGAATACAGGTACCTTCGTGCAATAATGAGAAGTCTGTTATTGTCTTTTTCGTACCAAGACATTGAACTGAGGTTTGGTGGTCAGCGATTACGCAATATCAGGACCGAAACTAGGCAATGTGCCCCCCCCCCGAAATCATCTTTCGGGGCCCCCTAAAAACTTTTTTTTGGATGATGATACGAAAGAGCGAGCACCAAAGGGGCGATGCCAATCTAGAGGGGTCTGGGGGCATGCCCCCCAGAAAATTTTGCGAATTTGACCTTATTTTGGAGGCTTTTTGTGCGTTTTAAGCCTTTAAAATTGCTCACTTTTAACAAGCGCCTTTCACTTGAGGATGAGGGACCCTAGGTATGCCACCAAACGTTTGTTTGCTAGTTTTGCGACTGCTATATTTTTCGAAAACTTTGCAGGGGGTTCACTTGAGGATAAGGGGCCCTTGGTATGCCACCAAACGTTTGTTTGCTAGTTTCGCGACTGCTATTTTTCGAAAAATTTGCAGGGGGGCCCCCCATGGCTAAAAGCATAAACATGATATGGGGGCCCCACATCGCGTGAGTTAAGACAAAAGATATATTGAATTTAAGAATAGGCCTATTTAAGGCACCTATATCATACGTTGAGTTAATAGTACTACGTACTGACTATTTACGGGGCTCCCTTTTTGTGCGGGCCCCCCCCTGGTTGGGGGGGTTCGAGGGGGCGCTAGTATCGGCACTGTGCAATATTTAGGCAAATAAAGAAAATCAGCCTACCGTCCTACATTATTTTCGTACTTAAAAATTGCTGCCTTGTGCCAATTAATTACCAAGAAATTTCTTGAATGTTGTAGGTTAATTTTGTCAAATGCCAATGCACTCACGGACCCCCGGCAAGCTTTTTGCGGACCCCTTGGGGATCCGTGGACCCCTGGTTGGGAACCAATGGCTTAAACGAAGCAAGTTTGAAGATTTTTTCTCAGCACAAATGTGTTAATAGTTTTGATGAGAATAAGAAAGTTTTATGATTGCATACTATCCAAGTAGCTTTCAGGCTGAAATTGATTGGCTCCTGGAACTTTTGTAATGTAGTCTTGTACAGAACAAGCAGTGATGGGCACGATAAACCTTTCGGTAGTAAAGCGATAACGATGATCGATAATTTCAAAAAAACGCTGGGGGATACCGATAATCGATAAATCTTAATTTCTTAAAGCGATATCGGTGATCGATAAACTATCGCCGATAAAAAATCGCCGATGAATTATCGCGATAAATGCCCATCTCTGAGAACAAAAGAGGAAAAGAATAAATCAGCTGGCGAATGAAAACAATTTCTCTTATTTTTCAGATTTTTGTGCGAAACATTATCAGCAGCTATGACGTCAGTGCAACTACCGTTCGCGTATCAGCTTCTATGTATGGAAACGATGTGAATGTTTTGAATTTCTTAAATGACGTCAACGAAGTTGGTGGAGTTCCTATTCATCCAAAACCCTACTCACAGACTAAACTAAGCAAAGAAGACATTTTAAATCGTATTTCTGCGTCTTCACCTGCTAGAGGAACCCGTAGGGTCGGACACGCATTATCATACATTTGTGACAACGTATTCCAAATGAAAACTCTTTCTTTTAGATCTGTACCAAAAATAATTGTTGTGATATCAGGTGGGGAAAGTGTTGACGTCATACCACGTGATTTATCATGCTTTAACCAGGCTACGACGTTCAATGAAAGTCAGCATCATGTTTCTATTATTGGCCTTGGATTGGGATCTAATGGAGTGAATTCGTTAAGCAGCAATGCCGTGAGCAAAATACTACCAATGCCAAATTTCGCCAGCGTGATAATTCTAGATAATGAAGTCTTTGATTTTATCTGTGGTGCGGCTGTTTATTCTTGCCCAGTGGGAAATTACGATTTGGTGTTTCTTTTAGATGGGTAAGTCATGTACTTCTAGAAAAAAGACCGAAGGTCTGTCTATTCTCCAGAAGTACATGGGTAAGTGTTACAATACACATAGACTAATAGCCGTGCATTGTTTTTTTCTTTAATTTGTAGTTTGTTTCTTTTTTTGTTTTGTTGTTGCCCTACAATATGCAAGTGATACAGTACATACATTTTACTTTTTAGTTGAATAGATTATTTTGCTTGTCAGCAAGATAAATCCTAGAAAATTGCGTAAAGATTTTCTTGTTTTATTCAAGTTCAGTAAACGGAAATGATTTCGAAAGTATGAAGAAATATGTTGTTGAGATCATATCCCAGTTTGAAATTGGTGAAAATATGACACGAATTGGTTTGGTATATTTTGGTGAAAAACCTCATTCAGTTTTCGATTTGTCTACTTACACAGTGAGTGAATTATGCTTGTAAGATTTAGAACAAATGTAGGGTGTACACTCATCATAATCATCCAAAAGTCCTCACTTTTGTTAGGCCTATAATAAATGCTTAAGGCTTCCGATAATAAAAAATACTTACTAGCTTCCTATTTTGTCAAAATAATTGCAGCTAAATGTTTGTCTAATACTTCAGCCACCTTCAACAAACTTTTCTTAATACAGTAGTACCAACAGTAGTCATTTTTCAGTGTTAGCTACGAACAGTGAAAACGCAGATGTTAGTATGGAAACAGCGACAAACCTAGTAGATTAGGTTAGGCCTACACAAATTGAGAGTTGACCTCTGAAAACATCATCGATATTCTTGCCCCTTCCACTTAAACAAAACACTCTTTATGACAGTGACTTTCTCCATACTGTGAAGATATGCTTTAGCCTAGAGTAAATTTTAAACAATGTTTATATCATATGTGGCGTCTATACACTAATGTCTCATTTTTTGACCGATTAGCGGAGTAGCTAAAGACACCGCAATCGGCTCGGCAAGTTTTGGGTTCAATGTTGGGCCAGTCAAACCGAACACAGTGACGCCAAATGTTCACCACGGCTGCGACGTTTCTTTGGAACTCTGTTGTCCAGGCGCTAATTCGTGGAGATGGGTCTCGCCACTCCTTACACGCTTCGGCGTCATACCGCGAGCACGTTGAAAGTTTGCTTTTGATTTCATAGAACTTTTCATCAATGGTTAACGCCATTCAAAATATTGAAGCTCTTCAAGAAGTCGCAAATCCAGAGCTTGCGGTTAGACATGTTGCACAGCAAGCATTTACTGAAATGAAAGGTAAGCTATGTTTATGAGAATGCCAACAAGAATTTGTTTGTTTGTATTGTATAACGCTCATCGCTGACAACTTAGTCTTATTTTATGCCAGTATTTATTCGTCGGTTTTGTGTTATTTTAAAAGCGGTAAAAGTGTGTCTTGCAACCTTTAAACCTTTGGGCTTAAATAAAACTCTCCTGTCACCCAAATTGTTTTTAGATTCTTTGATTGGTTTCCCCAATTATACCCCGGTCAAAAATCGATGTAAAAGTAGACTCGTTGATACAAAGTCAACGTGATAAGTAGATTATACTTACAGTATACTTACAAAACTGACGCAGTACTGATAGCAATATTTTGAAGAATGTATGAACGAATACTTCGGAAAATTGGTTTCTTACCTACACACTGTAAAGACCAAAAAATTTGTTTAACCAAAAAATTCGCATGCTTTTATGCAGGGGCACGTTTTGAGTCTCCGGAAATACTGATCTACATCACGAGCAGCAATTCGGACAACGAAAAAGAACTAACGGCTGCTGTAGAAGAACTGCATTTCTCTGGGATTGTAGTAAATGCTGTAAGTATAACCTGACTTAAAAATACGAAAATGCGATGAATATCGGTAAGTAAAATATTAAACCTTAAATATTCCAAATGTTAATGGCTTGAGCCTAACTGTCAAAAATATTTGTTTGAGAGAAAGTTTAAGCAGCCATCTCCGGGTTTTGTGTTTTTTTAATATTTAAACAAATTCATTTCGTTCATAGATAGGAATAGGAAGTGATGTGGACAAAACCCAACTTCAATCTATTGCTACAGCACCAGCTTCTCATCATGCTATTACACTTTCGGACTATAGCAAACTTCTCAGTACCAAAGGCACATTAATCAATACTATGTGTGCAACACTTCGTCCTTGTAAGTATAACTGAAGGATATATATTGTACTGACTATGAGGCGCCGTTTGGAAAAAAATAATATAGTTTTTTTCACATGTTTTTTCTGCCAATTTGAGCTACATTTTGTCCAAGATATTATATATGATATTTCCAATTTATATATAAGGCAAATGTGTGGCTTAAAAAAGCCGAAAAACTGACGCAAAATATATAGCAAATTTATGAGTCGTCGTTGGGAAAAAAATAATTTAAATTTTTTTCACATGTCTTTTCAGTCAATTTAAGCTACATTTTGTCCAATATATTATATGGGATATTTTCTATTTAAATATGTGGCTTAAAATAGCCGAAAAAACTGATACAAAATTTGTAAACAATTTCCTATATAATAATATATAAGACAAATTATTGCATAAATTTGCAAAAAAAGCAGCGCAAAGCCCATCCTATACGCGCTGCTTTTTTTGGCAAATTTATGCAATAATTTGTTTTATATACTGTATTAAATATGAAATTTCCTCTATGTTTTATGCTGCGTTTTTTGGTTAACTTGAGCAATAATTTTTCCTATATATTATATAGGAAATTTTCTATATGTTTTGCGCTGCATTTTTGGGCTAATTTGAGCAATAATTTGTCCTATATATTATATAGGAAATTTCCTGTATGGTTTGCGCTGCATTTTTTGGCAAATTTGAGCAATGATTTATCTTATATTACATAGGAAATTTCCTGTATGTTTCGCGCTGCATTTTTTGGCAAATTTGAGCAAAAATTTGTCTTATACAATATATAGGAAATTTCTATATATTTTCCGTCAGTGTTTTTGGCTGTTTTAAACCACTTATTTGTCCTATATACATACAAAAAACTCCCTATATAATATATTGGACAAAACGTAGCTTAAATTGGCCGAAAAAACAAGTGAAACACCTAAATTATTTTTTTCCAAACGGCACCTTATAACTGGCATCACCTACGACTCGTTTATAGACAGAATCATTGATAGACGGTGGGAGAATAAGCCAAAAGAACGACGGTCATTGTGCGAAGCGCTCTAAGCGCCCTGGCGTTACCTATAGAAGAACACATTTCTTTATAATTGTATTGTCCCCTAAAATGTATTGATTTGTGGTACCGGTACGTAAGATCCAACGCCATGAGAGTATAGCTCTCAAGTGGCATAGCCACAATACTTCCCCTGTTCCTGAGTGATGAAAGGCGCTGTAGGCCATCAAAGAACTCAGTAGGTACAGTAGAAGGCATAGAAGTGACGATCGAAAGAAAAAACGATGGGTGTTGCGTCTTGTGTGTTGCAGTCATCGGCCAAACAAGCCCAGAATCACGTCGGGGTTACGAGTGTGGTGGATTGAATCAAAAGAATGACGCTGCGCTTCTGGCCTTGTTCTAGCGCCCGTGCGTTATCTTTTGAAGAACAGTATTTCCGTTACGCTCATCTTTTCTTTTCAGCTCGACCGTTATCAGTGATTGATGTGCAGTTGGTGGTTCACAGCTCGGTTACTTCTCCCGATGAGCAGCTCGAAAACGCTTCACATCTAAAAACTTGGATTAAACAACTTATTGATCGCTTTTATGTTGGTCAATATTATTCCAAATTTGGTCTAACAACTTATGCAGCAGGACAACCAACATTGGAGCTTGGATCCTACCAAGAGTTGTCGAAAGGTTTGCATTTATAACTTAGTTTTTGTAACTTGGTTACAAGTAGGTTTGGACTGCTAAAAGTGATTTGTACTAAATTCTTGTGTTACATGAAGTACTATGTGTGGTCTTAAGATGAAATTTGCAGAAATGTCAGTTTTATGTGTACGTCTATGATTATCTGGGATTAACCCAATTGTGAAAATAGTGATAAAAAAATGATTGCGAATTATTGTTATCCTCGCGGTGTTACGCCAAAGCGTGTAAAGGTGAATTTACACGCTCCGATCCGTTCCACTGAGCTGGGCTTTGTTTATTCTTTATAATGCCATGCTGCGTGCCTCCACCTTGCCCAACTTTGCTCCACTTGCGTCAACTTTGCTTCATTGCTATGATGAAAGTACTTCAGCTACGCTTCACTTGCGTCCGCTTTCTCCACTTGAAATCACGCAAGTTGACGCAATCACCTCAGCTCCTTTCCACCCTTGAATCGCTCTTGTAGCGAAAATTTTGAAGTTGAAGTGAGCGGAGATAGATTTTGAAACATCAGAGTCTCAAACCTTTAAGTGGTTGGCGATCTAATACAGATAGCTTTGGCGATCTAACGACGAGAGTTAAATGCAGTTGTGAAGATACTGTGCTTTGACTTGATCTATGCAACCTTGATGAGCAAATGCAGCCCGCTAAATCAGGCCTAAACCTTCAAATCGTAAACTTTACCTTCCAAATGGTTAGCTGCATGTATTTTATTTTCCGGCCGGTTGGACTGACTAACCTGTTGTTTTAAAATGTAAAACTTTGCATATGGAGGTGTTTGCTGTAGGTTATCATTAACTTGGTTTTATAATGTACAGTATAGTTATTGACTTTGGTAAACTATTGGTTCGTGGTGGTTAAACAGCTGCTCAAAATACGCTGATGAATTAGTCGAAAAAGTAGCTAATGAGAAAGCAGGTTACTAATTTCAGCAAAGATTACTAATCTTACTTCCGCTCCACTCTGCTCAACCTGATCCAAAATTTCGTGAAAACAGCTTTTCAGCTCCGCTCCGCTCCATTTGCTTCAGCTTTGCTCCACTTGCAATTAGTTTGGTGTAGATCACCCTAACTAGTGGCAGACCTTATCTCAGCGGCTTAGCGCTTAGGCAACACAGCTTCGCAGAAACATCGTTGCGGTGACGAGCCTTTGGCGGCATTGTGCCTGATTTGACCGGCTCGGGAATCGAATCCAAGACCTGCCGCACCGATTGCAAAGTCCTTTACCGCTGCGCTAATACTATTAATGCTTTGTACTAACGATATGGGTTGCTTAAAAAAAGTCGCTTCAAAAACAATTTTGCCACGTTGTATTGTTTCAAAGTTAAATTTTGTTTTGTTTTTATATCAAAAACTCTTCTCATATGCCCAATCGCTAATTCCTTTGATGTATGGACTATAGCTGTATTTTGGTTAACATTCGCATATTAGATTTTTTATAGTAATCATGTTTTTGGTCACTGCTTGTGGATAGTTCATCGTACATATTTACCCTGTCCACGTGTCCAATTTTAGTGAGTTTTAGGCCCAAGGTTCTTGGTTCCACTTTCTGCATCATAATCAATTTCTTGATGTCAAAATCATTATCTTTAACTATGACATCAAAAAATTAATTACTGTACAATGCAGAAACTAGAATTAAGAACCGCGGGCCTGAAGCCCACTAAACTCGGACATGTGGACAGGGGTGATTAAGCTTTTATATCGCTTTACAGCACTGAAAAGATAAAGACATAGTACCGGTAGATCGCAATAAATAAAGCGACTGCATTTCAGTGAGTAGTCTGCTGACTTGCAAAAAATGTTATTATTGTTCAGACGACTTGTTTGAAGAGGTTAATGTGGTCGATACACTCGCTAGCAGTGACCGTGCTTCACTCGGGGCCATGTTGGAATTTACTTGGAGAAACATGACATCATACGATCGTTCAGGATCCAAGCAGGTAAAACTCGTTTTTATGAACATTTGAATCAAACTGGTCGATCGGATTGCTTTCTCTTTTTTTCAAAGCCTGCTTCATGTTCACTGAATTTTGTGTCAGGGATTTTCTTAACATTGACAAACATTGAACCCTAGCTTTTGCATGAAAGAGAGAGTATTGAATGCAGCGTATCGAGAATGGTGGAGCAGTAAAACATTCCAACCTAATTCACTGATGCATGATTAGTTAGTTCGGGAACTGTCTGTCGTACATTGATTATGGAAGTGGTTCTTCACCTTCTATGGTGCACCCTTTGAGTATTAGTCAAATTTTTTCGTACCTCAGTCGACAAAAAGACAAAAAGCACATTTGCATTTAAATCAAATTTGCAATTCTAGATTTAAGTAATCTATTTTGACTGCTTGTGTTATGTCATCAGGTGGTTGTCGTGGTTACTGACTCACCATCGGCTGATGAGGTCACTGAAGCTGCTGACAGGTTTCGCTTGAATGATATTCCCGTGTTTAGCATTGAGTTTGGAAAAAGAATTGACAACACGGAACTAAAAATTATTGCGACTAAACCTGACTACTTCATTACAGTTCCTGACGGTGTAAGCGGTTTGAACAAAGTGACGTCAAATCTTGCTTCACTTATTAGTGACGCTACGAAAGCAGGTGAATTACTTTGAACTATTTGGTATAAAGGCCTGTTTATACCTAATTTGAAATACTTGCCGCAAGTTTAGAACTTCTTGTTCAAATATTGGGAATTTCGGCGTCTATGGATTGTAAATTCAAAGCGTGGACATTAGCAGCAACTCAAATAAGCTTACATCTACCGGGTTTCAATACAAAGAATGCTTTTTCATTATGTTGATTGGTGGGCTATGTCGGCCATGAAGTTATGCAAGAGTGTACTTCATATCTAAACTAAAAAATAAGCACCCTTTTTTTCGCAATTACGAAGGCTTACGTGCTCTCTTGATAGATACAGTAGAAAAGTTTCAAATATAATTTGACTGTTTGTTAATTTTCATGATTAGTTAATGGAATATTTTTGCTTGACATTGTTCGTCTTACTTATATAATGCAATAATGAAAAATTGCCAATGCTTGAAACAGGAGGAAATACTGCAGAAAGTGAATAAATGAATTTTCCAAATCTTCATTGAAAAAAACTGACTTTGTGAAAAATTACATGTTAAGACATTGAAGAGTCCAGCATGCAGAAAATGAAATACTAACTAAAATATTTTATGCATCTTATTTGAAAGTTTTGCCTCACATTGATTATCTTTTTAAGCAACGTTCGTAGCAAAGTACTGTATGACATAATTTCAGAAAAATCGATCACCAATTGCAAATTAAAGAACTACCAACAGGCTGTTTGGCGATGAGGCTCTTCAGAGGGGACGTTAACGCAGAGCCTCACGGCGAAACAGCCTGTTGGTGTTTTTTTAGTTTGCGATTGGTGATCGATTTTTCTCTGTTTATGCTCTGGTGTGTACCATTGAGCTCTCTGTTTGGCGAAGCGGTCAAACCACGTTTGCATGACGGAATTCTATTCGCAAGAAGATACCTCCTGAAGATCGCGTTCAGCGTGAAACAGGCTGTCGAGGTCGTAGTGAAACAGTTTTAATGCTAAATCGGTTGATCTGATATTTGGTATGACATGACTAGGCCTATGTATTTTCAAACGTTTTTCACTTTTTAGGATATTCCGATTTTCAAATGTCTGACCAAGGTTTGAACTTGAAAATATGTTTTTGGTTTGACCGAAATTAAGTAATAGTAATTGACAAGTATGATTTGGATGGTGTGAAGCAATTGATTACAAAGGTTGAAAAAACCGTTAAAAAGTGCAATTAAGTGATTGTTTTTAGTGTGAAGCCAAGATCAAACTTGCTGCAAATTCGAATAATGTGTTATTTTAACTTTTCTGTCTACCATGGCACCTTTTTTCAGTTTGTGACAACATAGAATTGGACATCCAATTTCTACTTGATGGATCAACAAGCATCAACCGCGAAAACTTTGCTAAAATCAAAGAATGGATGAAATCATTAATATCAACATTTGACATCGGCATCTATACAAATAGAGTAGGTCAGTTCGATCATTATCGAAACTTCAACTGTAAATACGGTAATACGAAGTTGAGCCTATTTGCAATCGCCTAGAAAGCGTGTCATGTAACAGATTCTGTGAAGCACACCTTTTATGGTCGTATCAAGCGAATTTAAATTTCTGAAATGCTGTTGCCATTACTGACTTCTTATTATTTTGCTTTTTATTGGAAACTAGGTTTAAACCAATACAGTGACGATCCGGAAGTAGAATTTCCACTGAACCAGTACTTCACTCAACAATCACTTTTCGAAGCGATTGATGATGTTGCTTACATGAAAGGAAATACTTACATTGGAAAAGCAATGAATTTCACGAGAGAGTTCAGTCTGGTGGAATCTGCTGGAGCTCGACCCTATGTTAAAAAGGTAAAGGGTTTTCCTCCTTTCAAAGCAGATAACCGAGTGGTAAGAGCAGCTCAGATGGCCGAGTGGTCAGATCGTCCGCCTCTACAGTTGTAGACTCGGGTTTGATTCCGAGTCGGGTAAAACCAATGGTTTTAAAATTGGTATTCACAGCTTCCCTGCTTGACGTTCAACATTAAAGGGATATTGTGAAGAACAAGCCGGCAAGTTTACTTGATATGCTGTTGGGAAAGGCACTTAGCGGGATCCCCTATCTTAGTGTGGTAGACAGGTGGTCGGCAACTTCTAACCGAGCTCGTTATAGCGCTATGATAGCTTTCGCGTGAAGGAAGGATAAATATGCAACTAGTACAATACTAATGCAATGCAACTTTATTGTAGAAACGACTTTGTTATGACGGCAAAATAAATTTGCTTGCTGCTGCCGCTTATGCCAGAGCATGTAGGGACTCTAGCCGCAGCCAATGCGACCAACAGAAATGGTAAATTGGTTACTGCACGTTGTGAAACTTCGCGATTTTTTAAAGCGTAGTGAAGGATCTTGGAAAAAGTATAGACGCATTTCAACTGAAAAACAATTCTAGACACGAAATAGCCTCCAAACTAGATTCATTAAAGACAACAAAAATTGATAAAAAGCTAGATAAACTACCGACCAAATTTGTTGGTGGTTGTACAGAAGTTTCCTAACAATTCAGCCGATCAGTTAGCTCAGTTGTTACACACGCTATCAGTGCGGTAGGTCTGGGGTTCCGTTACCGGGCCGGTCAAATCGGACACAGTGTCGCAAACGGCTCGCCATAGCTGCGACTTTCCATCGGAGTCGTGTTGCTCAGTCGCTAAGGAGATGGACCCCGCCACTCGTTACACGCATCGGCGTATATCGCTAGTATAATGAAGATTTGATTTTGATTGAATTTTTAGATCCTTCTTGTAATGACTGATGGTCAATCAACAGATTCAATTGAGGGAGCAGCTCAACTTCTTCATGACAACGAACTTACTCGAACATACGCTGTATATAGGACTTGTATTTTTAAAAATAACGTTGCTTGCTTAAATAAGTTTAAAATCACGGAATGGTCGTAAATAGATTTTATTATCAACTTAAGAATGAATGCTTATGTAATATTATGAACACGGATATTTTACTGTTTATTACTTCATGGCTGAAAATGAAAATTAAGGTAAATCTTTAAAAAATTAAAGTTTACGTGATTTAAATAAATGAAAAAATTAAACGAAAGCGTTTCAAACTTTTTTTTCTTATCACGAAAATAGTCTTGTCTCATTTGCTGCAAAAGTTTCTTTTAGTGTTTCGAAAATGATTGGTAAGATTTAGAACACAAGGAATTATATTCTTTTTCGCAAAGTTCTCTAAAAGAATTTTCGATCTTAAAATGCACAAACCTGGAAGCAACATATATAATTGGTTCACTAGAAACAGTTTTTATATGACGCTTGGAGTTACATTAATCTTTTGCTATTTAATCCCGTTTCGATGTTATGTCCAATTAGCGAGCTCAAATTTTTCTTTAAAAGTAATATTTTTGAGATTTAAACGTTTTTTTGACTGCATTATTTTGAGCTTTAAAAATACATCAAATATATCAGTAAAAAGTTTTTTGAAATGCTGAAAAAAGCTGGACAGCATCTTTGAGCCAAATTAAAACAAATCACATAGTTATTGCTGGGTTTTCTGCTGGTTTCGGCTGTACACGTACGCACATGCTTTCATCTACCACTATAGTTTAGTTGCATCTGTGCAAGAAATTGTTTTTGTAATGTAATAAATGTTCCAACTGTTACGTTGTGTAGATTGGTGTTGGTGAGGCGTCGTGGCCTCAGTTGAAAACGATAGCATCTGATCCAGATTCTAAATACATGTTTAAAGTTGATGATTTTGATGCGATTAATACAATACGAAGCAGTTTGATTCAACGAATTTGTCAAGAAGGAAACAATACGATATGTAAGTCTTTTAAAACTTTTGTTAACAACCTTTCTTCTTGTAAAAACACCTGTTTCACCACACTCGCTAGTAATAACATTGCCCAAATTCCCAGAATTTTTTTTTGCTATGCGATGTAACTGCATTCTTTACATTATACCTGAGTAGTCGAATTAAACAAGCTATTTGGTGTTTAATTACAGTACTTCAGATTAATACAATGTATTTATTTCTTCCATGCCAGAAGCTGTTGGTAGTTAACAGTCGCACTTCTAAATTTAATTTATGTTTAGCTTGCCCTCTTATTGAAATGGACGCGATATTTTTGATTGATGCAAACATTGGATCAAGTAATCAAGCTTTTGCGGCCACGAAGAAACTTCTGACCAAGCTAGTCAAATCATTTGAAGTTGGCTCTCATGCATCAAGATTCGCTGTTGTGCAGTATTCCGATATACAAAGGTGATGATGTTAACTACTCCTTCATATGGCAGTGTTCAGAAAAATATTTCGGTTTATTGATATGATTTCACTGTATCCACTACAGGTATAGCATACGCAAAAGGGTATACCTACAACCTTCCCCAGTTATTAATTGTGGTCAGAAGGGGCGCTCGCCTGCCACCACGTCTATTTAAGCCACTGAACATGTAACAGGTTATACGGTCCAATGTTTTGATGGAAATATCCCCCTTTAAATGCGGTCTTTTTCCTTCTCCTATGCGAACAAAATGTAGTTATTCAGTAAACATTGAACTAAAATTTAACGGTAAGGTTTTGATAGAGACTGAAAAATGAGCTTACGCTCAGAAATGTGTGTCAAATGCGATTGGTCCTAGCCATAAATCAATCCCGTCGCGAACATCCCTAATTTGATTTAATGATAAACAAGCATTAGTGTTGCAATAGCTCGTTTACCGTAACTGCTTTTTTTTAATTTTATGTATCATCAACTTAAATTATCTATTTCGTAGATTCATTTTTAAATTTGGCGTGATACTGATTTAGATTCGTTATCATATTACTTTCTGGAATGTTCAAATCAACAGAAATCTAAAACTTTGAATCTTACATCAGCCTTATATAGACATAAATGTAATTAATGCTAAGTTTAAACTAATACATATATACAATGCACCTGCTTGAAATACTGACCTTGCAGAACAAATTTTACAGAATTGAAATTAATCTTATTGACCATGATTCGTCATCATCAGTTGTAGAGGCCATCAACTCCATGCCGCAACTTCCGGTCCTGCTTCATGGTCAGTCGTTGCTTGGTGAAGCCCTGCTCGAGATTGGTCAAATTTTTAAACAAGAAGAACTTGGATCACGAATGCAAACATCCAAAGTACGTCATTCAATAGGGTTGAGTTTGCTTCATTTAAAACAGTCTATTGCATTTCTAACATGTTTAAATTGCTTTAATCTCATTTTGGTTGTTTAATCCCGTCTGTTTTTTTGTACAATCGTAACTTTTCTGTAGAACCTGGTCAGTAGCGAGACATGTTGTGGGTTGTAAAAATGTGGAAGTCAGTTCTTCGTTTCTTTAAACGAAAAAGCCTTGTTGATACTGTAATTTCAAGTTGTATATGCCTTCACTGCCCTATACAAACTGTAACCATGTCAAACCTTTTGTTCGAAACGTAACTACAAGTTCTTGATTGAAAATCTTGGCTTTAGTGAAAACGAAATGTTTAATCAACGTTTTTAAGGAAAAGCTTGCAATTAAATTGGTATTAAAACTTACGTAACTTCCTCTTCCTTCAATTTGATGGACTCCTCTTTTGCAGGCGTTATTTATCATCACAGCTTCCGCTTCTGACGACGATCCATCCCCGGCTGCGGCACAGCTAGCTCGAGACGGAGTTGATGTGTTTGTGATTGGAAATGGAGCGAAATTCAATCAGTCTCAGATGAACAAAGTGAGTTGGTGTCTATCTCAAAGTTTGTTCACTTTCTTGCCGTTTTTTATTTATATCAAACCTAAAATTCAAAAGAGTCTTTATCAAAACAATGCACCATCAAAGATCGTCTTGGAGGTTGTTATATCGAAGATTTCTTGCAACAGCGTACTATGAAAAGAAGCGGCATTTTGTATTGTTTAAAGTTTTGAAATCAGACTTAATGTGTGAATACAAAGCTTGGTGCTTCATTTCGTCAAAAAATAATTAAGTATGTTTTAGTTTGCCGTGATTATGATTGAAAGAATTAAAACCAATACTGAAAAGGGCACTGACGATTCTGTTTTAGTTGTCGATATTAGCTCTGATTTTTTCCGAAAAATGCTTCTTCCTCGAGTGCTCAAAAATTAGAAAAACAATTCTCATTCTCGTCTTTTACCAAGTTCAGAAAACTGCTTCCGAATTGTCGATTGGCAGTTTCGGTGCGTGAAAACGTCTTGAGTCATGACGTAGGGCTATGTGGTATTTTAGAAACCTGCTTCATGTTTAGTTGAATAATGTTTGATATGTGTAGATGTATGGGTAGTACTTTTGTGTTTTGTACAGTCGATCAGAAAATCTGGTGTACATACACACTGGTCCAATGTCCATGCTAGCTGGGTAGTGCCTCCTTGTGGCATCAAACGGGCAACGATCTCGACAGGCCGGCTAAACTACCTCAGCAACCCTGCTGCCTTGCAGAGTATGCTTTTTTAGGCAAAGGCTAGGCCCACTGCTTATAACTGTGGTTGGCGTCAGCAAGGACATGCGGCCATAAAATAAAAAGCTACGAGAAAACCTCATGAAGATGCAAAAGAAACTTTTGGCCCCTAGTCCCCGGCAGCCTAAGGGCTGTGGGCAGGGGGTGCTAAGAATCTCCGGGTTGAAACTTATTAATGAAAAAGTTGCAAACCGTCTTGGAGTTAGATTTGGAAGCTGGAATGTTGGGAGTATTTCTGGCAGAGGAACGGAGGTGTGCGAAGAATTGAGGAAGCGAAAGGTAGATGTATGTTGTTTGCAGGAAGTGAGATGGAGAGGTAAAGGGACTCGCTTTATCGGTGTCAAGGGAAGGAGGTACCAACTGTGGTGGTGTGAAAATGATGACAAAACCGGAGGCGTGGAAATATTGATTAAAGAAGAACTCTGTGAGAACGTGATAGACGTCAGAAGAAGGTGTGACAGAGTTATGGCAATTGGATAGTCTTTGGAGAAGAGGTGGTGAGAGTGATATGTGCTTATGCACCACAAAGTGGAAAACCAGATTCAGAGAAAGAGAGTTTTTATGAGGATATGGCGCGTGAGTGGAGTATGGCAAACGCAGATGAAATGGTGTTGGAATTGGGAGATTTCAATGGCTATGTGGGGAAATGTGCAAAAGGATTTGAAGGTATACATGGAGGGTATGGAATAGGGAAAAAATGTTGAAGGAAGAATGTTACTAGACTTCTGCGTTCAAAAGGAGTTGTGTGTTGCAAATACGTGGTATAAGAAGAGAGATGAAAGAAAGGTGACTTACAGTTCAGGTGGAAATGATACAGAAATAGACTTTGTTCTGGTAGGAAAGGAAAAGAGAAAGTATCTACGAGATGTGAAAGTTATCCCTGGGGAATTGCAGCACAGGCTGGTGGAGGTTGATATGGAGAAGCGCAAACTGAAGAAGTCCGGGAAGAAGAGTAAAAGAGTGAGATGGAGGGTGTGGAAGCTGAAGGAAAAAGAGATTAAAAAGAAATTTGAACGAAGAGTAGTGGAATTAGTGGACACTGAAGCAGTGGATTTGTGGGAGTGCTACAAGAATGGTGTTTTAAAGGCTTGTGATGAATTGTGCGAAAAGACGAAAGGAAGAAGAGATCAGGGAAACACATGGTGGTGAAATGAGCAAGTAAAGGAAGCGATTGATCGGAAAAAGAAAGCATTTGATACGTGGTGCAAAAATCGCTCACCGAAAAATAAAAATAATTATAGGAAAGCGAGAAACCAAACAAAGAAAGTGGTTGCAAAAGCCATGAAGCAGGCGGCGGAAGAAGAAATGAAGGTGCTATGCGACATACCAAACGAAGTTTTCAAGTTGGTGAAGTTCATGAGAAAGGATGAAAAGGACATAAATGGTGGAGGTTGCATGAAGGATAAAGATGGGAGACTTGTGGTTAGTGAGAAAGATCGTGGAAAATTATGGAAGGATCATATGGAAAAGATCATGAATGTGGAAAATGAATGGGATCAGATGGCAAAAGCAGATATGGTTGAAGGACCAGATGAAGAAGTAACTTATAAGGAGGTTATGGAAGCTATAAATAAAATGAAATTGGGAAAAGCAGCTGGTCTGTCTGAAGTGAATGTGGATATGATAATGGCGAGTGGAAAGTTTGGTGTTGGAGTACTAAAAAAGCTGTGTCATAGAGTTTTGGATAGAAAAAGTATGCCAGAGGAATGGAAAACAAGTTTTGCTGTTCCAATCTTTAAAGGAAAAGAAGATGTGATGGATTGTGGAGCATATAGAGGAGTAAAGCTGCTGGAGCATGCAATGAAGATAGTCGAGAGAGTGCTGGAGAAGAGAATAAGAGAACTAGTGAAGGTAGATGCTATGCAATTTGGCTTTATGCCTGGGAAGGTCACGACTGATGCTTTATTTATTTTGAGAAGGATGCGAGAGGAGTTTCGTGGAAAAGAGAAAAAGCTGTACATGTGTTTTGTAGACTTGGAAAAAGCGTTTGATAGGGTTCCTAGGAAAGTGATGGAATTGGCAATAAGAAAGAAAAGCTTTTCAGAAGTGTTGTTGAAAGCAGTAATGAGTTTGTATGAGGGTTCAAGGACGAAAATCAGAGTTGGATCGGGTTTATCGGAGGAATTTGGGGTTAGAGTTGGTGTGCATCAAGGTTCTGTGATATCACCATTGATATTTGCTATTGTGGTTGATGCAGTGACAGAACAAGCAAGAAAACGGCTATTGAATGAAATTTTGTACGCGAATGATCTGGTGCGGATGAGGGAAAATTTGGAGGATTTAAGGGAGAGGTTCCAAAGGTGGAGAGGTGCATTGGAAAGCAAGGGAATGAAAGCAAATATTAGAAAGACTAAGGTAATGGTGAGTGGTGCAGAAGGAGAAATTGTACGTTGCAAAGTAGATCCGTGTGGAATATGTGGGAAAAGAGTTATGTCTAATGCGGTGTTGTGCACAGTGTGTAAGAAATGAATTCACGCTAGATGCGCCCAAACAAAAAAAGTTTCCCGCAGTTTTGCACAACAGTTTATCTGCAGAAGATGTGAAGATATTGGAGACGGCAAGAAGAACCAGTGGAGGTGTTGTGTGATGAGGTGGAGACTGTGAAAGGTTTTTGTTATCATAGAGATAGGCTGAATGCTAGTGGTGGGTGTGAAACTGCAGTGACTGCAAGAGTAAGGATCGGATGAATGAAATTTGAAGAATGCAGAGAGTTACTACTTAAGAGAAGTTTTTTTTTGAAAATGAAAGGGATGATGTATTGTAGCTGCGTAAGATCGGCAATGTTATATGGAAGTGAGACGTGGTGTTTGAGGGAAAACGAGATGATAATTTTAAAAAGAACCGAAAGAGCAATGGTAAGATCAATGTGTGGAGTAAAACTAGTGGATAGAAAGAATACCGAAGATCTGATGAAAATGCTGGCCTTGAAGGAAACTAACCCTAACCCTTGAAGGAAACTTTAGATAAAATGGCACAAGCGAATGGAGTAAGATGGTATGGACATGTGGTTAGGAGGGATGAGGAGAGCATTTTGAAGAAGGCAATGATGCTTCAAGTGAATGGATAACGAAAGCGAGGACAGTCAAAGCAGACCTGGAAGAGACAATTTGAAGAGAGTTTGAAGAAGATTGGGTTGAGAGTGGAAGAGGCTACAGGTCGTGCGAGAAGGAGAGAGAGAGTGAGAGCGATTGCTGAGGGAATCAGGTGCATCCGGCCACTTTCGGACACGAGGAAAAAACGGATTAAAAAATGAATGATAATGATGAATCGCACTTGGATTATGTATCTCGAGAGTGTGAATGCTTCTTTTTTCTTGTCTATTTTTTTTGTTTTTGTATGTCCTAGCGTTTTTTACGCTGCGTGGTGTTTTCCTTGAATTTATTCTCACTCCAACACTAGCGTTTCCGGTGTATTTAAATTATCCAGAAGAATTGGTTAATTTCAGATTGTTACTTTGCCCCCACCACAGCATTTTTTCCCAATCAATCGGTTTTATCAATTATCCAAACTTGAAAGAAGTGTAATGCGAAGCATATGCTCTGCTATGACGTCAGGTAAGGAGTAAGCAAGGTATTACACTTAACGAACTAAATAAAGTTTTATTGTATTTAATAAACAAATGAAGTAGTAAGCTTTCGCAGTGCTGGAAAAATGACAACAAATTTTTAAAAATCTATTGTTGGTGATATCAGAAAAACGTAAAGAAGAGAGAAATATGATAATGCTGAAGTGATGAAGAAAAAACGGAAATGCTCAGCCAAAGTTAGGCCTTAATCTTTTTTACAATTTAAAACTTAATAACGAAATACATCACTCCTCCGTTTTGCAATAACTCTTGAAAAAAAAAAGTAATTTGCAGTTACATGCTTGAGTAAATTTAAACTTTCGAAGGAATTACTTTTGGTTTGCAAAATTAATCTTTTATAAGATGAAACTCCAACTGATTGTGCTAGCATAGGCCTAATTAAGAAACTTTTGATTTACAGTAATGTGCGTGTGTGAATATTCTATGTTATTTCCAGTTTTTTTATATTTTTTTAACAGCTCAGATAATCGAGTGTTAAGAGTGTCCGCCTCTGGAGCTGTAGACTCGGGTTTGATTCTGAGTCGGGTCAAACCAATAACTTTAAAATTGAAATTCACAACTTCTCTACTTGATGCTCGGCATGAAACGGACAGTATGGACAACAAGCCGGCAAGTTTACTTGTTGTGCCGTTGGGAAAGGCACTTGGTGGGATTTTCCCATCTTGGTGTTTTGGGCAGGTTGCCGGCAACTCCTAAGCGAGCTCGTTATAACGCTTCGATCACGTTCTCGTGGTTGGAGGATAAAGGTGCAACTAAAATAGTAAGAAAATGCTAAATACATAATCAAATGTTCGCAGTTCAAATTCAAGAATTTGCCTTTGTAATTTGGTTAATTTATGATTTTGAGGAAAATCGCAATACTCTGTCACCGGAATCGAGCAACCTAGTATTTTTTTAAAAACGTCCGAAAATGGCATCTGTCATTATAATAATGTTTTAAAGTCAAAGCTTTTAATCTAAAAACGCATACGGACCGGTAATAAACTTCACAAGGACCGGCACCGGGCCGCGGCCCGGTGGTTGCGGACCACTGCTCTAAGTTCTCTTCAGTTTCGCGATACATTTTTTGTTGCAGATTGTAAAAATCATCAAGTTGATCTCGTATTTCATGTGGATTGTAATTTCTTGGGTTTTAGCCAAAACCTCGAGATGATGAAACAGTTTTTATTGAGTGTTGTGCAAAAGTTTGATGTCGATGATTCTACCGCAAAAATTGCTATTCTGGGTTTATGGCACTTAAATGTGAGTTGGCGATAATAGCTCAAAACGAGCTTTAGTTTATGTATGATGTTTTTCCAAATCTTGTTACTAACGATGCACCAGCAAGCCATGTTTCACTAATTGCCCGTCTCATAGATTCGCAGCCACCTATTATCTTATATGCAAAGAACTAATCAGGAGATTGCAAATTCTTTGCTTTCAACCTTCGAATGGTAATTATATTTTTTATACCTTAATGGTAACCTCGGGAGAATTTCTACCGAAAATTAATATTTAAAAAACTTCCCTTACGCTAAAAATTCTTTTGTTATGAAAGCATACAATGAAAGTACAACTGACGGTTCTAGGTTTAACATAATTTAAATGGAATTACGCTTCGCATCGTAATCGTTTTTGAACTACAAAAAATACTTCAAAAAAGCTCTTTTTTCAAAATATCGGCAAATAATCTCGCAAAACAAAAAACTGTGATCGAATTGATTTTCTTTTTTGTGAGCGTGTTTTTTGGTTGTTTGGCCATACTCTGACAGCGGCTCACCCCTGCTCCATCTTTTATACTACTTTTATGAGAGGCAAAAAAGAGCTAATTTTACTACTTCCTGTTAGGGTAACATCTAGAAAAATTGTCCCGAAATGCGTTTCCATAAACAAATTAAGAAAAAGAGCCGGATAGCACATCCCTCTTCTGCTAAGTTTGGTAGAGCTATAAAGGTACTGAGCTCGACAAGCACTTTCTTACTTCTTTCATATGTAAATCACGTGATCAAAAACTCGTCGGGGAGAAAATCACCCCGCGTTACCATTCTGGGATTAAGGTAATAAGCTAAAAATCACAGAAAGGTTTGGAAAGTTCTAAACAATTTCTTCAACAACCTTTTTTCGTCTTTTGTAGAGCCACGGAAGCTTGGAAAGTGTTATTGCTGCAATCAACAGCTTAAAAAGTTTTGGTAATTACTCACAAGAGCCGTTACATCTTCGACTTGAAGAGGCTTTTCGACCTGAAAATGGAGGAAGACAAAATGTGCGTTCCATCGCAGTGCTGTTATCCGATAGGGATATAATCAATGTGAAAGAAAAAGACGAGATTATTTTAATGGTAGGTTTTGCAACTGAGCGTGCTTATTAACTACAAAGGGTTATGTAATGGAGGAGAATTGACTAGAGTGCTACATAGCTGTCTACGTATCACAAAAGTTAAATTTTCGTGGATGGGCAAACGTTTAGAAATGATTGTTCGTGATTAAGGTCAAACATTCCTAAATATGCATATATTCTTTCTTGAGTGCGGCTGATGAGGGCCAATAACCCGAAGCAGCGTTATCCCGCTCTGCGGTACAAAATTGATTGGTAGTTTGAGTTTTTACAGGCTATTAGTCTTCAAAAAACAAGTAAGCATCAGTAATCTGAAAACGAAAATTTCTAAGCTATGCACATTGCACTGGTTGCACCTTACTTTGGGGCCAGACATTTGGAAGTATTTTAGTTTTTACGAGCACCATTACAGGGCTGTGTAGAAAATCTGCGTGGATGGAAGAAAGACGTTGCTCATGCCTTTCATTTTTATGTTTGATTGGCTTAAATTTTCGAAATTTTTACTCACACCTTGGAGTTTTGATACATGCTTGCAGACTGAGATTCGACGAATTACCCTAGGAATAGGACGATCTCAATCATTAGACGAATTAGCATCTTCTCCTCGTCAGCACTATTCTTTCTATGCGGAAAATTATGATGAATTATCTAAATACGAAACTCGCCTTGCACGTAGGATCTGTGGAGGTGAGTTCTTATTCAGCTCATAATTATGGTGTTTATTGCAGGGTTTGAATCTTAATTTAACTCGTGTCTCACTGCGAAGCACACCAGTTGTCTGTGCATTAATTTTGTTTATAAAAATAATAGTAGTGAGTTTATGTAAAAAAAAAAACACTTCTAAATTTTTTCGATTATTGTTATCATAATTTGAAAAATGTGTTTGTATCATAATTATAAGTTACGATTTTCGACTTCACGATTTTTTTGGACGTTTTTTGCTTATAGTAAACGTTTACTTCGTTTGCATGGACGATGACAATATGAAACATAGTTCATGTTTTTGTTAATTAACAAGATAAGATATTTCGCATCAGCTTTGATAACAGCTCCAACGGCGGGTGGTGAAAGCGTCCGCCTTTGGAGCTGTGTAGTCGGGTTTGATTCCGAGTTGGGTCAAATCGATGACCTTAAAATTGGCATTCACAGCTTCCCTTCTTGACGCTTAGCATCAGACGGACGGTGTGGAGATCAAGCCGGCAAGCTTACTTGCTGTGCCGATAGGAAAGATACTTTATGGGATTTCCTCATTTTGGTGTTTAGATAGACGTTACAACTCCTAAGCAAGCTCGTTATAGCGCTTTGAGCGCTCTCTAGTGGAAGGGAAATATATGTGCAACTAAATACATGAAACACTTTACGCAGGAGAGCTATTTGTTGGGTCTATGTAGAATCACTCTTTTTGAAGTTGAACTTCGTTTTTCGTAAATGTGGACTTTCCGTATATTTGATACACAATATGTCGTACGTAGGTTTGTTTATAACTGTAAAAACTCAAATTTACAATCGCTGTCTTAATTTATCTGTATAAAATAATAAGAGCAATAAGAGTACCAAAAATGATCAAGTATAAATTTCCGTACAATTTTTAAGAGCCATGAGTCTTAGTGTTACTGATGTACATGGTTGTGTTTGCAGACTCAAAATGTCCAGTGTTGTTTCGAGACAATGAAACGATTGCAGGTATGTAGAATTTCCTAGTATCATTGACGTGTGTTTAGCATGTAGTAGGCCTTCATAGACGATGAGGAAGAGCAGACTCGGCAACCGTGTCGTCTTATTTTGACAACCCTCATGGTCCTTTGCTACTCCTTGTTGTGCTTTTACTTTGTTTTATGAACATCCGTGAATCGTGTGCTTATTTTTTGTGCGACAATATAACTTAAGTGTTCGTTTCAACCTATCACCTAGTGAATAGAGCTTACTGTAGCCGTGTGAAAGTATGCTAGAAATATATTTCACTATTCAAATAAAGAGTTTATGAACTAGTGTTACTGCATATCTCGCCACAAAATTGGACTGTTTTTTTTTTTTTTTATCTGCGATTGCGATATGTTATCGCTACATAAAAAAGGCAGTGACTGAAGGCCTGAGAAGCGGCATGAAGTCGATATTTTTATCAAGTTATTTTTATTATTTTTTACCGTTTGGTATCACTGCTGATAGTAGCGGATCCAGAAAAGTTTGGTGGGGTGATGTAGTTTCGAATTAGGTTGAATGTTGACTAAAGGTAAAGGTGCGGGACAGCGGATGCAAGCACGCATTGTTTAGGCCATTCTCAATTGGCGGCCCATTACAATTATTAATCACGAATGATTGAACGCTGTTAGGGACACACATAACAAACAACTCATACACAAAACCCTTCGCATTTCCGCTTGTGCCGAGCGCAAGGCGCGAAAGCTGCGAATACTATTTTTAAGGTCTTTAGTTTGACCAGACCGGGAATAAAACCCTAGTCTCCCGGCTAACAAGCGGACGCTCTCAACCGATACACCAAGCGCCGGTGAATGCTGACTAAAAGACAAAGACGTTAGACCCGGAAAAGAGCGTAAATAAGACCTTTTTTGAAAATGTGTCCATGTCAGCGGAATATTCAAAATTTTTTAGGCGAAAGACAGCAAATTTTGACATTTTTAAGCGTATTTTCCGGCCGAGTTAATTTCAAGCAAATTGAGGAACCAAAACTGCTCAAGGAGGGTCCGGGGGCATGCTCCCCCGGAAAATTTTTGAAAATTCATGTACTGTGAGGGCATTTTAGTGCTTTTTGAACGATGGTTAAGCAAATTTTTTGCTCCTAATTAGTCCTTCATCTAAAATGTTGCATTTTTTGCACATTTTCGATTTATGCATGCTTAATAGGGCCTAAGGATTTTTGTTATATTGAAGAGATTCAAAGTTATGGAAAAAATTTATTCATCAAAAACTTTGTTGAAACTGGCTGGTCGGGGGGAGGATATCCCTCATTCCCCCCCTCCTCCCTGGATCCGCTTCTGGCTGTTTATGTGCTGCATTATGATTTTTCAGGTTTGGATTTACTGGAAGCTTTTGGAATTAAAAATGGCAGCGCTGAGGGAACTCGAGAAGAGACTGGAATGAGGGGTGATGACGTAGCTTATCGAGTAGTTGGTTGGAGAGCAGACTTGATAGTCCCATTAAGGTTCGGTTATTTCACAAATTCACGGAAAAAATATGGAAACAGAGTTTTCAATAATTTATTGTGATTAAGAAACATTAGTGGCACCTAAAACGACCTACGCACCATAAGTGAAAGTACCAACTTTTTTAATTCATCAATATTTGATAATTTTTTTTGTGAAATGCCTACCACTTTTATATGTTTCGTTGTTTAAGTTTTTTTTTGTAAGATAATACAAACTTTTCCCATATTTTCATTTACAATCGATACTTTGATGATTCAAATTTTCATAATATTACACGATAACGTTGGACATTCCTTACAAAAGCTAAAGAGCGATGTAGACTTGTGAAAAGTATGTGTAAAGGTGAATGTCACTACCTTACCTACCTTACGAGTGTTTAATACTCGAACAGCCGAAAGTTTACATAGATTTGGTTCAGATACCGTGTCGTTTATTTAATGAGATATGGTCAACGTTTGGCATGTTAATTAGGCGCAGTAATGCATGCATAGGCAAAAAATATTGATGCCGTCAGCGTGAACGTAGACTATTAAAAAATGTTATGGTGCAGGCAACAGCGTAAACATGCTTTTTTGCTTTGCATCCGAGATAGTGCGCAAGCGGATAGTAGACTTCGCCCAACCTGTGTGGGTGAGATTTAACCTACGTAAAAATGTGATTCGTGGATGACTGCTTTCATTGTTTGGCCACAGTCCACAGATGGAATGTGGTTCCTAGTACGACGGTCACCAAGATTGGTGGAAGGTGTAAATCTACGGGACTGCGTTGCTCTTGTTCAATAACTAATGAAGAGCACTGCGCCTATACTAAGCTCAATTACGGTCTGTCCTATGATTAGTAATCCAGCCGAGCGTTTCGGCTATTTCTCATTTATTTTTCTGGTTGCCTGCGTAATCTTCGGAAAAACGTCAAAAGTTAAAAGTGAACAAGTGCACTAAATAATATGAAACAGACGAGAAACATTTCCACTGTCCACATGTCCAATTTTAGTGGGCTTTAGGCCCGCGGTTCTTAGTTCTAGTTTGAACATCACAATCAAGTTTTTGATGTCGTAGTTAAAAAAGGCAATTACGACATCAAGAAATCATTATGAGATCAAGAAATTAAACTAGAACTAAGGAAATTGGACCATTGGATATATAAACAGGGTAATTGTTTCCACGCAGAAAAAACAGCATCAGCTGCGGTTTGGCTCAAAACGTCTTTTCTTACGTCCGAAATCCGCATCGTGTCTCTCAATAACTCCTGAAGCCTAGATGGAAATTTGTTGTGGTTTCGGTACTGCATTCATAATACCATATGCCGACAGCTAAATTAAACTAATAAACGCGAGTTTCCGCCATCAGTGTTATATGAAAAATTGTTCAACAGTTACATTGTAAAAAAATTTGCACTTTTATTGAATACTTCAAAAAAAAATTCGGTTTGCGCCAAAAGTGACAAAAGTTTACGGCGCATGCAGTTCCTCACTGCACTCTTAAAACAATTAAGGCATAAGCAGCAATTTAATGAAAAAGATTACTTTTAAGTATACGCAGTTAAATTTAATGTGCTAACTCACATATTTGGTTAGATCTTGCGTAGGATGCACAGCCTTAGAGATCCGAATTCAAGCAACATTAGCATAAAAACCTGCTTAGAAGATCGATTTCTGAGTTGTAGTTTTTATGCGTTTGTATTTTGCAGCTCTGCTGTACCGGCTCGTTGTTTATATTATTTCACACTTATTTCACTTGTAAACATGAGGAAAAAGACTCATCAACGCAGCGATTGGGATATTATAAAAATCACTGATGATATTGGAAACACAAAAATATCTCTGACTTGTCGTGGAAGGAGAAAAGACTTTGTTATTTTTAGGTAAAACCCAGTTCTATCTCTCTCTGGTAAAAGCAAACTGTGAATGATTTACCAATATTAAAGTAGGGAGTCAATCTAAGTTTTTTCCATATAGCAACAGTAAAATACGGAGATCAGACTTTTTGTAAATGAAAATCAAGATTAAATTTCTTAACTCGCATAAGTAGACTGATTCAACTGCAAATTGTTTTTGGGAGGCAAGAATACTTAATGTTTTCATGACTTTCTAAGCATCTTTGCCATGTGTTTCAAAATAGAATTACTTATCATACACTTGATGAGAGATGAGTCCGGATGTCTATTTTTCTTAATTAGCTCACAAAAACAGCTTTTCAGTTTGAAGCTTTTAACGTTTATGCAATGTTGGTTTATATAATCTATAAGCAATGTTGTAATTTTTCTAAGTGCACAATTTTAAGCAATGTTGTAATTTTTCTAAGTGTACAAATACTCCGTCTTTTGCTATTTTCAGAAAAGGCGACTCCGATTTAGTTATTAAAAACAATGTTTCTGCAACGTTCTTCAATCGAGAGTGGCACAAATTAGAAATTCAATTTGGAAGAAACGAAATAAGATTCTATATCGATTGCTATTTGGTCGGTACTTATCCTGTAGATGTGCCAATGCATCAGATCCTCAGCAAAACCGGAAACATGATCACCGGAAGCTACGACCGCAGCGGCAAAAGTCCTATTGTAAGTGTTCCGAGTGAAACCGAATTTATGATTCTCGATTTTGACCATTTTGTATTTTTTATTTCTATTGAAAACCGCTAGTATAGTGCGTACAATTGACCTAATTCATTTTCATAATCAGTGGATAGTTTTGCTTACGGTTATTTAATATAGGGGAACATTTTGTCCTCTTCATTACTATAATGTCGGATATATGGCAATTGTTGGTTGGGCAGGATTTGGATTTAAGTTACATACAAACAGTAAACAAAAGCATGAATATGCTCTGGTTGAAGTTCTGTTTGATACTTTGTTTATTTAGCCCTTATGTCTATTTGCCAAAATCCGAAAACCCTTTACTTGTTTGAGGAAGCTTAATTTAAACATAATTACTGAGCCCATCAAAAAATTGGTGCGAGCCCACTTTCTCAATTCATTCTGGTATGTTCTGTCCCTGAATTGGGCTTTAAACAAGTTTTTTTCTTAGGGCATGCAGAATAAATAACTTACTAGGAAGTAATATCTACATTTAGTCAGCATTTAATTTCGTTTGCTTTTGTCCACGCTTTTCTGCCCAACTTTGAAGTTTTTGACAATACAGATGCCAACTATTATTGCTGTTTTTGGATTCTAGTTTTCTCTGCAAGAAATGATTTTGAAGTTCCACAACGGATGGTTACCTGAAATAAATTCAAACGAACTGTGCTGTGAATTAAAAAGATATAAAAACAAAAGAGTGAGTTAAGCAAAAAATAAGCAATTTAATAAAGAGTCCTTATAGCCTGGAATGAGTCTAGCCTGGATTGGTTAAAGATAGCAAGGCTGACGAGATTTTTTTTTCATAGTTTAACTTTAACCGATCATTGTTTTTGCTGCATAGCAACGAGTCTATTTGTAAACTTTTAACAACCCAAAAACTTTAAAACGCACTTGCAACATGCTCATTCGATGATGCGATAAAAAGAATTTGCAATGTTCAGCAATCTATAGGCTACATCTTGGTACCTAGAAAACGCAGCTCTATCAGCACAGAAAATTGCCGTAGTGATTTTGAGTCCCTACTGGCGGCAATGTGATAATCATTAGTGACTTTGGTGCATATGACTGGAATAGACCAAACATTCAACTAGATCTCCCAACCAAAAAGCGAGCACTTCTTAGCATTTAGCCAATCAGCTGGCCTTTGAAAACTGATTCCGCAAAATTATTGTTGAATGTTTTTGTATTTTATTCATTTTTTGCTGTGAATGAAAAGCATTTTAGCTATTATTCAAACAAATCTTTTGTATTAGTGTCGTCGAGATGTGCCAGTTCTACCTCCTCCAACTCCAACTGAGCCAACTCCTTCGATCCCAAGCTTTACAGTGAGATTTGAAACCACAACTTCTTCAACAGTTTCGTCTACGGTTTATGATCCTGCAGGAGCTGAGGGGTCTGGCGTGGTTGTCGAACCACTTCCATCGCAAAACTGCTCATGCCAAAGCATTGTAAGTACATCTAGTCAAACGACGAGTTTTGTCCAATTTACACCAGATCTCGGTTCTGGACTTTCTTTCAAAAGCTCTACGAATCTGCTGTATATTCAGTAGGTACATTTCGTTTTGCTAGCCATGTGTAGCCAAATTCTCTACGTTTAGTTTTATTAGTTTCTGTAACGATTATCTACGTCTATAATATGATGCATATGTTGTGATTGCGTTTACATTTCATTATTAACAGGCCAGACCTCCAGGAGAAGTTGGTGTAAAAGGAGAGAAGGTAATTATGATTATCTATTGCCTGAAATAATGAAATAGTTATTGGTAAAGAAGGTTTTGTACGTCGCCAAACCAATAATGGTGTCACTGACTAATCATTGTAATCAAACATACTTATCGGGACAAGCCTTAAATGTGATGTAAAGTTATCGCAATGAAGATTTATTTTTGCAAGTTACAACGTATTGTGTTGTTATTGATAAATCCTTACACTTCGATAACTAAAGTGCGTTAAAATATGATCTCAAGGTTAAGTTGTACTTCTTAGCCCCTTCACTGCATACAGAAATAAGATGGAAGTAGAATCAGTGAAACAAAACGGAGCGATGGTAATACGATTGTGTTTTTTGATTTTCTGCAATGCTGCAGGGTGATTTGGGTCCCCCCGGTCCACCAGGCCTCCCGGGACTTGGTTCTGAATCTGAAATAATCATCGGACCACCGGGACCGAAAGGAGAAAAGGGAGAAGTTGGAAGGAACGGGATAAGCGGAGTTCAGAAGGGTTGGACTCAGGTTAGTTCGACACTAATTTTAAAACTGCTTTGATCAGACATCAGAGAAATTTCAAAACCCCTTTTAGAGAATAACAGAAGAAAGAATGAGACGGATAGCAAGGGAGGTTTTGGATGAAGTCTTGGCAAGTACGACAACTAATATAAAATCAGCAAATGTTAAAAAGCAAGGGGTGCTATTCCATACAACTAGGGATAGCTATATATATCTATGGTACTCATAGTTTAATATTTGAACCTTATTCCATACTGCTCATGATAAAATTGAGCAATCAAGGAGAAAATCCCACCTAACTAATCTTCACCTTTAATACCCAAAAGTATATCAAGTCAACCCATTTGCACTGTATTGTGGGACTATTGATTTTGCCCATCCTTGCATGCTTCTGGAATCAACCAGGACCAATTGCCCTTTGAAGGTTGCCATGTGTTGCCGAATTTTCTCTGCTGAGTTTTTGATAAAACAATTAATATGTAGCTTATTCCAGCATGAAGTAGTGTCGTTTGGTTATGAGCAACGCAACTGGTGCGCCCGCTCTGATTGAAGCGTTTCGGTGTCAGTGGGAAATTTTTTGTTGTTATATCATCATGCTGTAGGTGTGATGTATCAATAAAACGAGGCAGAAGTCCTCAAAAACATTGAGAAGTTTGATTTAATGTGATTGTGTCTAAATCGCAATTTGGCCTACAACACTGACATCGTTACCAATATCATACTTCATCATCTTTACTTTCGTTGTATTTCATGTTCATAAATGAAAATCAATTTGAAGATGCTTACTGCTTATGCATATACTCAGAAAATATAACAAATATATGCACCGTTATATAAGCATTTAATAAAATTACATTAGCACTGCATCTTGCCAAATGTTTGCAATGTTTACTATGAGCACGGTCTTATCGTAAAAATATTATTGGCTTGATGGCTACTTGTGAAGAAAATTGCTTTTGCTTTATGTTCTTCCAGATTCTGTCAATGCTGTCAACGCTTTATTCTATTTGTGCGTCCCTCCCCCCCCCCTTCACACACACACACACCGTAGAGAGTCATGATCTTTCGTAATTCGATTAGAGGCGTTGGTTTTACCTAAAAATAGAATTGAATTGAGATATACACTACTTTTTATTTGATCAACTCCGATTTACATCATGCAAAGGAATTGGGATGCAACTTATGTCCATGGTTTTTATTTCAGCTGAACTACCTATAGCCATTGCTAAATACATGGACACTTATTTTAATGGATACGGAAACGGTGAACGTGGTCCTCCTGGACCAGCAGGGCCTAGAGGATCTCCTGGAAATCCTGGTCCAATTGGTCCAATGGGTCCTCGAGGTGATCGCGGTTCTCCAGGAGCACAAGGGGTACCTGGAATAAGAGGCCTACCAGGTACCACATAATATTATAAAATATTCGATGTTGATTAACTTTACAGCTTCATAAACATTAGCAATAAACGTATTATTTTCTTATTACTTTATGAATTAATTCGATGTTACTATTTATGCTTTGACTTTTAGGGCAACATGGTAAAGATGGACAAAAGGGAGCAACTGGGTCAGGTTCAGTGGGACCAATTGGTCCTCAAGGACCCAGAGGACCACCTGGTAATGCAGTCCTCGGGCAGCCAGGTGAAAGAGGTCTTCCCGGTAGACAGGGTAGAACAGGTCGTGCAGGTCCTAGAGGGTATCAAGTAAGTTGAATGGATCAATTTTTTTTAATAAAATCTTTTACAGAGGGTCCCCGGAGCCCCTGGATTTCACAGCATACGAGTATTTTGAGCATAAGCACTGGACAATCAAGTGTTGTTTGTAGGAGCACAGCATCATTCAGTTTAAGTAACGCGATATTTCCGCTGTGCTTCTCAATAATTATGAAAAGAAGTATTCAGTGCTATTCAGTTTTTCCTATTCTACCACAGGCCGATTGACGCAATGATTGAGGTTAACGCTATCGGCTCGGAAGGCCTGGGCTTTGATTCCCGAGCCGATTAAATGTAACAAAGTGTTGCCAGAGCCTAGCCAACGCTTCCGCGTCTTTTCACGAATTTGCCTGGTGCTAAGTCGCGTAGATGGGTTCTGCCAATTTTTACACAACAGTGAAGATTTAATTTCTTTTCTACGGCAGTTTGAATGGAACAAATTGATGCCAATTGCGTTTTAGTTGAGAAAAACAGGCTTATCACGTTCGCAAAAAAGGTTTGATTTGGTTAGGAAGAGAAATTTGTTTTGTTTCAGAAGGACTTATTTTGGTGCGATAACATCTGATACGTCAATATGGATAAAGATTAGCTATTTTGCTAATCTTCTTTAGTTTGTGCGTGAGTTACTCGCTGAGGTAACTCAAATATTCTTTGCTTTAACCAAATGTTTCACTCACAACAGCCTTTGTGTTTGAAGTGGACATGTTATTGGAGCTTGACTTTCTGCTTTATTCAGGGAGCAACAGGACCACCTGGTTACTGTGACAGCCGGTATTGCCACCAAGCTGTGATCGAAGTGATGAGTAACAGTGAAAATAGTCGTTTTCTTGATTATGGGGACGAAAATTGATGAAGAAACTCCGTTGTACGCTTATTAATTATTATTCAGCATATTACGTTACTTGTATTTTTACGCGTTTGTCAAAACAAAAAAATGTTTTTAAATGCAGTTAAGCAAAAAGTGTTTTATCATCAAAAAGTTTAGCAATAAAATATTCATTTGATTACTTTGTGATGTCAGAACACAGACGTATCGCAATAATTGCATAAACTTTGTTGCAACGTTTTGGCTTAAACACTATACTACTAGCATTGGCTGCGTAACTGTGGCTTCAAGTTATAGTCAGTGACAGTGAAGCAATTTCAATGCCATTCAAATCATAATTTTTACCTGTTTGTGTATTTTTAAATAACATAATTTTAGAATGTGTTTTGGCCTGAGGTTATTTCGCGTGTTTTTGTTATACTATCAGCATATTTTGTGTTATAAGAGCAAGGCAGTGAAATAATAGAAGTAGTGTTCCATGCATTAAAGTTTTCGTAATTACTGGAAGAAATTGTCACCACAGTTTTTTTTTCATCGATGTTTTAGTGAAATATTCGTGTTTTTTTGCCAATAAAAGCCAATATTCAGCAAATTTTAATCAAAATAACATAGTCTGTATTACCGTAGCTGCTGCGCTGGAGTAGGATTTGACGAATAGTGCATTAGGGAAAAGGGTGAGATTTTTTCTAAGCTCAGTTATTCACATAATAACTGTTAAGACGATTATTTGAGAAAGTTTAATTCGGAAATTTATGTTTCTGTTCTTACAAAAATTGAAAGATGTTTAACTTGTACCGCCCTAGTCCTGATAACTCAAATATCGCTTTTTTGCAGTAATTGAATGAATTTGCTGTTTTCATTGACTCAATTCTTTATCGATCACAGTTACGTACACTGACCCAAAATATAAGCAAATTGGAATGGTTTCATTACGCAAATCTAGCCGATAATTACGATGATTCCTGATATTCTTTTCCTTATAATGAGCTTATACTTTTTATAAAGCTAAATTATAAAGGATAAAGCAAGAAATGTAAATCTTTCATCTCGGGCGTATCGCTAAATACTGAACCCAGCTCATCCAGCCTATAATTCCGTGCAAAACTGACCTTCTAACAGAGCGATGCTGCCAAAGTTTTTGGATTAAATCTACTTTCAGAGTTACCTATTCAAGTCATACCGTTACATCACCACTTAAATTAAACGTTGTGCAATATTGCCTTAGCGAAAATTTCCTTTGTTTTTTTTTTTTGTGCATTGAGCTCATGAGTCATAATATTGCGTTTATATACTGTAGGGAATGATGTCGCAAAAATTATAGGTACACTAGTCAAAAACTTAAGGTACAGCGTTGCAAACTATATTTGGTTGGGAAAATACCTGCAGCGATTTGAGAAATTGACACCTGTGTCTATAGTTTACATTGATGACGTCTCGAAACGGTAAAAAAGACACAAATTATTTTCCCGTAGCTTATATAACACCAGTTATGCAAGGTTTTTTTAATGCTCGATAAGAAACTATTGGCAACGCGCTCGGGTACAAAACTATAGGGTTGTAGCAGGTGCTCTCCTGATAGTTTAACTTAACAAGCCTCTCATTCACAACCGGAACTTCGCATTTTCTGCTATCTACTACAGCTTATGGTTGATATTGTCTAACCAGTAAGTTTATTTCGGCAAACTTTATAGTTTACGACTCCCTGATGTTTTTATGATTTTCTCATAAACCATTTAGATTTCTTGTTTCAACATATTGTTTTCTGGTCACTGGTTGGTAGAATGCCGAATTGGAAAAGTGGACTCACAAACCTTATGGAAGAGGGGCCGTCACAAAGCCTTTTTAACAAGAACTCGCTTTTGGGTTACTGTTTGACTTCTACGCTTTAATGTTTCATTTATTTAGGTTGTTCAAGGAAACATTAGTGAGCTTAGGTTACGAGTGGAGGCTCCTCAGTGGTAATGGTAGTTTGTTTCATTTAACGACCAAACTAACAAACAAAAACAATGGTGGAGAAGTGACAGCAACAAAACCATATACGTCAAATCATGCTTCAGCTAACAAAAAATTATTCAACAAAATGCAAAGAAATGCAAGTGACGTATTTTCTTTGAAATCAACAAATATAATGCGAAAAAGCACACATGCATAACTAACAAAAAAGAAAAAAAAAAATTAAAAAAATTTTGATGCCAACTTAACCTCTTTAATTTTATAAGTTCATCCTCTAACCCCAGATAGGGAGGCTAGCAGATGCTACACCTTGCCCAAGAGTGATCTGGGAGCAGCTACACTTAAGAGATAGCTCCATTACGTCTCACGGACGAATCCCCGTCGCCGGATGTCGTTTTATGTCATTACCCAAGACAGTTTATTTTTCAAAGCCTCAGTGACATCAATCAATTTTAACCTATACTTTTGAGTGTTTATTAAAAAGATAAGTAACACAACTTTTATCTGTGAAATTATAGGCACTTAGCGGGATTCGCCATCTTGGTTTGGTAGACAGATAGCTGGCAACTTCTAAGCGAGGTCGTTTAGCGCATTGATCGCTTTGTCGTGATAGGAGGATGCCACAAAACAATTTCTCGTGATATGCAACAAAATACAAAACAATGCTTTGGTGTAAAATTGGGGGACCAAGATAAGACATGGGCCACCTACAAAGTATGCTTAACTGGTATGTCGACATTCAGCTCGTGGATGAAAGGGACGAAGCATTTCTCATTTGGAGTTCCAATGGCATGGCGAGAACCACAAATCCATTTTAGTGACTGATACTTCTGTGCTGTCAAAACTACCGGTTTAACACCTAAAACGAGGTCTTCCGCAGAATATCTCAGTTTGCCATCAGGAATTCAACTAAGTGTTTCACAGTGATGAACTTCCAATAACAACTTTCCATGGTTTTCAGCCACATGAAAGTGAATCTATTTCTTTAAGTAAAGATAGAGCGTGCCGTGTTAAGATTTTGTAGTTCCCCATTCAAAAGAGTGAGCCACAGCTGTTTATTCAAGCAGAATTAAATGACTTAATAAGAGAACTTGATCTTCCAAAAAGTTCTGCTGCGATCACGACTGAAAGTAGAAAACATGGTGGCCCCTGAAACTAAAGTGAGCTATTATCGGTACAGGGATTCCAAGCCCTTCTCACTCCCAAAAAATATTGGATTCGACCCTGACTGCAGTATTGTAGGCGTACTAAATAATTCAACCTAGCGATTTCTAGCTTTAATCATTTAATCCAGCAAAATTGACGTCATCGCATGAAATGTTTGTAAAATCGTTTTAAATGATACGTGCTGTATCAGTATTAATTACTTGGCTTTATTATTTAATAAATCTTCATTATACTTGCGGTATTACGCCGAAGCGTGCAACCAGCGGGCAAAACAGCTTCGAAGAAACGTCGCTGCGGCAGCAAGCCGTTGGCGATACTGTGTCCAATTTGACTGGCCGGGAATTAAACCCCTGACCTTCCGCGTTCCGCACCGTTAGAAGACGATAAGCTAAATACGCAAAAAATCATTTTCGACAGAATCGCTACAGCGTGTCTTCAGCCACTGCTCCAACCGATCCAGGGCCGAAACTAGGCAATGCGGGGACCCTCCTGAAATAATCTTTCGGTGCCCCCTAAAATTTTTTTCTTGAATGGGGAAATAAAAGAACGAGCCCCGAAGGGGCGATGCCAAGCTAGGGGGTCTAGGGGCATGCCCCCCCAAAAAATTTTGCGGATTTTAACCTTATTTTGGAGGCTTTTTGTGCGTTTTGAGCCTTTAAAATTCCTCAGTTTTAGCAAGGTTTAGTAGTCTGTTTTACTAGGTTCCTTCCAAACCCACTAAAATAATGCTGCAAGCAAACCCTACTCTAACATTTCGCTACCTATGCGAAGAAAAAACATTTTTAAGGCTTATTTTTGCACCTTTCACTTGATGATGAGAGGCCCTTGGTATGCTACTAAACGTTTGTTTGCTAGTTTTGCGACTGCTCTTTTCGAAAAATTTGCAGGGGCCCCTCATGGCCAAAAGCATAAATATGGTATGAGGGCCCCACATCGCGAGAGTTAAGACAAAAAATATATTGAATTTTAGAATAGGCCTATTTAAGGCACCTTTATCATACGTTGAGTAAATAGTACTTCGTACTGACTATTTACGGGGTCCCCTTTTTGTACGTGCAGACTATTTACGGGGCCCCCTGGTTGGGGTGTTCGGGGGGCGCTATAGTTTCGGAACTGAACCGACCGGTTGTTTTCCCATTCGAGCTGTAGTCTGAATTATTTTATAAATATCGCTGCTATTTATTTGATGTCGTTACACTTTGGCTGTTATGGCATTTTTCGAATTGCTTTGGTTGCAATTCACCTCAATAGGAAATAACTGTGTACTGTGTAGCATAAACGTTGCTGAAAATTCATACAAAGTTTGCTAAATCGTTTTTTCACAACGACGCCTCATAAAAGTGCACATGAGGAAAATGTGCAGATAAAATTGTGCGCATTCTTATGTGCACATGATTTTTGCACATATATTGTGCGCATGAGCACACTCAGTTAGCTTGTGCACATCACTAATTGTAAACATTTTGTCGTTTTACCTCGTGTCATAAGAAGGGCGTACCCGAACAATGCAGTCACGTGCTTAATGTGATCGGGTCCCATTAGAACCCGAATTATGTTCTCATTAAATTTTTTTTATGATTTTTCAGGACTTCACATATTTTTATGTTCAAAAAACAAATTTGAAAAAAAAATTAATTATTATTTCAAGTTTTTGTTTTTTCATTTTGTCTTTTCAGAAGGACATTGGGTTCTCAGTACCTTTTGCGTGCAAATTTTGTGCGGATAAAATTTTGGTTCAAAACTGCAATAAAAGCGTTTTTTATGTATATTTAAGTGAAAATTTTTTGAGGGACAATGGAATAAACGTATTTGCTTTTAGTTTTTGTTTTATTAAAAACAAGCATGCTCTACAAAATCAATTTCCTGTAGCCTACATGTAAACGTGCAGTTAGCTCTTCTTTCAGTAGGTAGGACAATAGCCAACTGTAAGTTTGCGTGTAAAATACAGCAAGAAAAAAGATACGAACACGGCTGACCAAAACAAAGTTCATGACATCAAACAGAATTGTCTTTTGCCTCTCAATCCTTGATTCACATTGCTTTCAAAAAACTACTTTTTGTGAAACGGCGCAAAACAGTCCATATGCAGCCATACTTTGCACTTTTGGCACATACGCTGAACTTTTTTATTGCATAGAGCACAGCGTATTTGCTTTTCGGAAGAAACAATTAAGTGATCCAAGCGGTCGTAACGTACTTCTGGGAGCACTTTGAAGGATGGGGTCATTCGGACACCAGGTCTTTCTTTGGCCGTTTGCCCACTAGAAGATAAGTAGAGCATAGCTACCCTTTGAGTCAAACCCAAGAAATTCAACCTATCCAACGACTGTTCATTAGCGACGCTCCTGTACAAAAGCCATGCATTTTGCATTTATACTCCCAGCAACCAGGAGAGGAATGGCCACCACCAGTATTGCAGGACGCAATTTTCCGATGTTGTGGTCCATTTGATCCACTCCGCCCATGTTCTTATTGTATTGGGCTATCAGATGTGCTTGATCTATTTCGATGTCTTTTCTTTCGGCTTGAGACCATCGCTGAGCCCTCTTCAAAGGGGAAGCTCCAACACAATTGGAAGCCATGGTTACAATGCTGTTTTCACGCCACCTAACCAAAGTAATACCAGCATCTCTATCGGTTAATCGAGCAAAGCTTCCTCTGGGTTTCTTTTTCATGCTGGTTGGTTCTTGAAGTGGTGCTTTTTCTGTTCGATTTTGGCAAATTGTGCCAGTTCCACCAAAATTTTTTTCACTCAAATACTCCATGAGAGGCAAAGTTGTGAAAAGATTGTCAAAAAATAAACTGTAGCTATCATTTGGAAGTTTAGAGATGAGGTCAGCTACGTACTACCAAACCTCCCATTCCAAGTCCTTCAATTATATCATTGGTGTTTGCTCCTTGATACGGTTCTGCTTGCACCAGATAACCTTCAGGGGTGCAAAAGCACCACACCTTATAGCCAAAACGTATGGGTTTACCATGTATGTGTTGTTTCAATCTACGCCGTCCAAAGTATGGCACCATGGACTCGTCGATGGAGAGGCAGCTATTCTGAGGAAAATGTTGTAGCCATTTTTGATTCAGATCAGTGAAAAGAGTAGGCCTACGCACTTTCGCATACCTGTCATTTACATCCAACTGCTCATTGTACGTAAAATAAAGATAGCGAAGACATTCCGAAAACCTAATTCTCGACATTGCTCTAGCAACAGCAGCATTTTGTACAGCAGGGGATCGTTCCCAATACATTTTTCTTTTTGGAACCTTGTTCTAGCCACTGACCAGCAGTATTGCCAGGAGAGTCCTGATTTCTTGTATGCTGGTTTCAAAAGAATAGTTACCGCATTGTCTTGCATATAACACTGACTGCTCAACAATCAAATTAACCAAATCATGATCAAAGAAAAACTCGAAAAATTCCACAGGTACCCAATCTTTGCTTGTATATTGATGTTTAGGGTTATCTTCTGGTATGTTTGAGCGAATATTTTCTGCAACCCACCTTCTTTTTCTTCTATTAGTTTCTTTTCCGGTTCTTTTTGTTGTTTTTCTCCTGTTACTTTCGTTTTCTGCAGCAGAAGAGGTGGTTGCATCTTCTGAGGTGCGGATAACAACTTCTGTTGGGGCAGCAAGTTGTTTTCAAGAACGATGATTCAGACTTTCTGGTTCATCCTCGTCGTCACTATCCTCATCAGACAACGTAGAACAAGGAGGAAGAATATGCAGGTCAGCCCTTGCAAAGTTTTCCTTAGCTTCATCCAGTCGAGATAATGCATCATGTAAGCTTTGCCTGAAAATAACGTCAGTTAGTGGTGGTCTATGACAAAGTGACCTAATAACTACCGGTACCACGTAGTTTCAAAAGCTACTAAAAACCCATTGTCCTTGTAAAAGGACACAAAAAAATAAACAAATATTGCAATGCGAAAAACATACAAAATCCAACTAAAACTTTTTTGACGCATATTTATGACTCTTAAAGCTCATTATTACCAAAAAATAAAAAATGAAAAATAATCCCAACTTTAAAAAAAATACTTACAAACATTCTCTAGCTTCAGACATTTCGAAAGTTGAAAATCAGTCCAACTTCTTAGAGCACAAATTGTAAAGTTGACCAGCTATTAGATTAAACCTACTTGTTATTAAATCCACTACACCTCTAGTATCTAAAAACATAAAAATCATTTCATGGTGCAATGTAAAAAATAATTAAGCTTATTTAAACTTTGATGTCCTTTTAAAAGGACATTGGGTTTTAATGGGTTGATGAGGAGAAAACAGGTTGACAAGCTGCATAGTTCCCACGAGCTTATATGTCCTGGCTGAATCAACATTGACAATAACTGTAAAAATAATTATTGAACAAATATCTGGCCTTTATTTAATAGCAGCTCTTCTGCTGTACATTGTTGTCATTTAGCAGTAACGACTTGAACACCATGAAGGTTCTAATTTTATTAAGTTTTATGGCTTTGGCGTTTGCCGTTCGTTTCGATGGGTAAGTTGAATTAATCCAGCTTGCTTGCCAAATTATTTAAATACCTTTTGTTTTTTTGTGGTGTCTAAGCACCAAACTAAATCTCTGCAAAGAATTTTTTAACTTCTGATTCTAGAAATTTGTAAGGAATTATACGCCAGGGGTGTGCAACTGGCGGCCTGCGGGCCACTACCCGGCTCATCAACCCATTTAATATGGCCGTTGTCAACACCCTAACTTTGCCCTATCAAGTATATAAATCATAATCCGACAGTTTAATTAAACTGACAATTTAGACTTCGCATAGGCCCTAATATCTTCTTTGTAGCTTAGTAAGAGGAATTTGTAAAGTAAGCATTCGGTAGCTCTGTGGTTTAGATTCGTTCAGTTATCAGATGTGTTTCGCAAATTACGTTAGATACAATGTCACCCGAAATAGGAAGGAAGTGGTGTTAGCAGTCATTATTTTTTTAGTTGATTTGCTATCCGTGCTTTTGTTTCGAATTGCTGAAATGACTGATAGAGCGTCTTTCCCTATACCTGCAGCTGTGGACTTCCCATTGATTACATTTAGTCGAGTCAAATCTGAGACTTCAACGTTGGTATTTCCTGCTTGACGTTCTACGTTAAACGGACAGTTTGGAGAACAAGCCGGCAAGTTTACTAGTTTCGTTGGAAAAAGTGAAGAACGAAGTTGTTGCAACTTCTGTTAGAGCTGATATTTACAAACTAAGCATGAACTTTAAATTTCAAGCGTCCCGCTCAAATGTTAGATAAAAACAATAGTTTACGTGCATTGCTAGATTTTTTTAGTTCGTTGTGTACGTGGAAAAACTAAGTTTTTCGTGTGGCCCAGCTGAATGTTTGAAGTTGGTTATTATGATCCCCCGACAAAAGTGTTGCACACCCCTGTACGCACTCGTGACAAGCTTACTCGTACTTCTTGAAGTAATAGTAACATTTGTAACATAATATCGATAATTCAGGGGGTTGTTATGAGGATGTTAACTTTATCACCAAGTTATGTTTTGCAAACCTATTAACTTAGAAACAGCCCGGTCAAAACTTTTGAAACTTTTACCAGAGAAGGAGAATCATAAAAAACACAAAATATGCAAAATAGGGTTTTCAGCAAAAATCGACTTGCTAGGTTTTGCAAAATAATGGTAGCAGTGTGACCGGTCTTCAGCTGAAAATAAAACAGGTCAACAACAGGGAGGAATCCAGGGTGATATGGAAGATGCATCCTTCCCACCTGTTATTTTCAACAATGATTTTGATGAATACAATTCTTGCATAATTTCGAATCTCTTCGATAACAATAGGCCTAATCTTTACGCCCGAAAGCACGCATAAATCGAAAATGTGCGAACAAAATGCATCATACTTAATAAAGGGTTCCGAATTACGGGCAAAACATTTAAACAAAATTTGTTTAAAAAGCACTAAAATGGCCATTAACACCACGTAAAATTTCAAAACTTTTCCTGGGGAACATGCTTCTGGACATCCCTGAAGCCGTTTATTCTCGATTTCCTCCAAATTGACTCTACCGGAAAAAGTGCACTTAAATGATGTTTAAATTTGGTGTCCCCCCTAAAAAATTCTGAATTCGCCTCTGACATGACACATTTACGCCCTTTTCCAGGTCTAAACGTCTGATGCCCTTGTCTCTAGTTAACATTTAATGCATTTCAAACTAGCACACCCCCACCAAAATTTTCTGGATGCGCTAATGGTTAACATGTTGCATATTTCTCACGAGTCTATATGACCGGCTAAATCAACATTGACGATAACTGTAAAAATAATTATTAAACAAATATCTGGCCCTTATTTAATAGCAGCTGTTTTTTATGCTGTACATTGTTGTCATTTTACAATAACGACTTGAACACCATGAAGGTTCTAATTTTATTAAGTTTCGTGGCTTTGACGTTTGCCGTTCGTTTTGATGGGTAAGTTGAATAAATCCATCTTGTTTGCCCATAAAATAGCTTGTTTTTTTGTGTTTGCTGAAGCACTAAACCAAATCTGTCTACATGAAAGTTTTAAATTTTGATTTTAGAACATTTTAGGAAATTATTTGTACGCACTCGTAACAAGCTTATGCTGTGCTAGAGTAAAGAGATTTTCTTATGTAGAAAATTATCAAAATAGTGAAGCCATGCTAAGGCAATGAAGTCCTCCGTAGCGCCTCTAGCTGTTAGTAAGTTACAAATGAAGGCCAGTAAAGAAACCCTTTAAAGATGAGAAAATTTGAAACTCATTTTACAACCGATAATTACTTGTCCAAACACATCGCAATGATTCATCCAAAATTGTTAGCGTTGCCAAGCGTAAAGAAGAAAGCTTCGCATTGCGCCAGCTCCCACTATAAGCAACCCATTCAACCCATTCTTTCATTACATTTCCGTAATTCTTTACAGGGATCAGGTACTTACCCTCTACCCTATCGCCCCATCTCATCTTCGCTTGATTGAAGAGTTGGAAAGTTACGACAACTTGGTAAGTGAGCTGGGTGATATTAAAAATACGTTATTGCAGCGTAATTACAGCTTCAGATACCGCAACTTACAAGCTTCTAGGGATCTATTTCTGATCAAAAAAATTGGTAAGAAGCCCACAGTAATTCATTCTGATTATTATTTGGTGCTCATTTTGCAGTTAATGAGATTAGGCCGCTAAATTTTTAAAATTTAAAGCAATTTTTTTTCCATGCCCTGTAAGACATCTTGCTAATTCATCGTAACTAAAGATCATAAGATGGACAAGTTAATGCAAAACATTAGCTTCCTTAACCACTACTTCGTTATATAGTTATGGACCTACGTTAACGTTAATTCGCTAAATTTAGCTCCAATTGACGGAAGTTAACTAAATTCGCTAAATTGTTAATTTTGACTTAAAACGGCATTTATTTAAAAAAAAAAGCTTAAAATTTTTAATATTGTTTGCGTAAGCATTTAAGCAATTTTTCTGCTTACAAGCAATGTGTTTTGTTATTTTTATCGTGCTTTTTGACCTCATTAGTCGTATTTTGCTAGTTTATCGATGTCAAACTTAACCAACAATAAAAGAAATAAGCGTTTGCAAGAATCTAACGAAAGTTATCAAACATTAACGGAAGTTAATTTAGTCCGTTCATTTCAAAAAGAAATTTAACGACATAACTAGTTAATGAAAAAGTTAGCTTCGTTATTAACAAATTAACGATTAACAAAATTGTGCCCACCTCTGCTAAAGATTAATTTTTACCTTTTGTAATATGTCCGGCTGTAAATTAGGTATGATTTTGGCTCTCGTGTCTTTTATATTGACCATGCTTATAATTTTTGCGGAAAATCAAAGGTCATTTAATTTAAGATTGCCGATTGGTCATAAGCGTTTTGAATTCTAACTTAGGAGTTCGGGTTGAAGTTGACTGGTCACTTTCTGCTAAAATGCATTTTGAAAAAAGCTTTTTTATCAAAAAGACCAAACATTGATTCAAAAATCAAAATGGAATTTTTATTATGGATTTTTGGCAGGCCGACTTTTGGTCTCCTGAGAATGCCGCTTCGGTGCATATCGGTGGAGCAGTTGACATTCGTTTTCCAAGGTATGGGCTAAACCAGCTTGTTTGCTGTTTTGTTACATGAAAGTTGGTTGTTAATGGTAGAGAGAGAAATCGCAAAATTGACCTAAATCTTAGCTGGCATTTCTCTGCGGTCAACAATTACCCTGTCCAGCGTCCACTTCTCTAATTTTCGTGGGCTTTGTAGGCCCGAGGCACTTAGTTCTAATTTCTGTATTATAATCAAATTTTTAATTTCAAAATTCACTATACAATCACGAAAATTGGACATGCGGACAGGGTAAATGTTTTTGCTTCATTAAACAAATTTAAATATGATTTGAATTTTTGCAAGAGTGTCTTAAGACTAACGACAGTATTTTTTGCAGTTTAATTCAGGAAAAATGCAGTATGTTATATCATGCCAAATTAATTTACGTAATATATAGGCTTAGAATTAGAACTGGATCAAAATTTAAGAATTCTCCTCCAGAAAATGCTGAAATGATGTAAAAAAATTAAATTTAAGCTACATGTAAGATAAATCTGAGAGAAGTATTATGTTTAATTGTTCATCAAGTTTTAAGCGATGTTTGCTACCAACTACTGTATTATACAATAGTATACACCAAAATCACTACGCAAATATCAAACACTACATAGGGGGAAACTTTTGGCTAAAGAAGATATAATTCTCGGGATTTCGAAGCAAAAGAAAAAATTCAGACCCCACTAATAAGGCCGCATGTGTTCAATATATTGCAGATAAATGTTGAAGAGCAACATGCTAACGACCAGATGGCCGAGTAGTTAGAGCGTCTACTTTTAAAGACTAGTATTTGATTCCAAGTAGGGTGAAAAGTAATGGTTCAAAGATTGCTATTCGCATCTTCCCTGCTGGACGCTCAAAATGAAAGGAATAGTGCGGAGAACGATATTACAACTTTGCTTGTTGTGCCGTTGAAAAGGGCAAGCAACGAGATTATCAAGGCCAAAAATGATAGACCTGGTCGCCAGCAACTCGCAGAGAAACACAAGCACAGTGCTGCCAGTAGCTCACCATCGCTGCCGCGTTCTACGGTTGCAGCTGTGTTCCTTTTTTTAAAGCCACATAATTGCAGCTTTGGTTTTTATTTAAGTGAAGTATATGCATTATGGAAGATGACCCAGCTGAGTGTCGAACCCGCAAAACCAGATCCGGAGTCTTACGCACCAACCACTTGGCCAACTCCATATTATGCGGGCTGTGTTCCTTTAGGTGCTACTGTAAATTGCAAAGATGGACACCGCCATCTTGTGACGCACTTCGCGCACCACACGAGAATGAGAAAATGAATGAATGAATTTGTTTGTCATGGTTATGGTGTTAACTCTATTAGTGGCCTATTTACGAGTATTTAGTTACTTGCTTATTTTCTCAGCCGATTTCTTCGTATGGTGAAAACGAAACTTACTGGAGCCAAAATGCAGTTTGACGTCAAAATAAACAACGTTCAGAGTCTCATTGACACGCAATTTAGCATGAAGCAATTCAACCTAGATACAAAGGCACACGACTATAATAAATACAACACTTATGACGAAGTAAGTGGCTTCATTGAAAAAAATTTTAGCTAACTTTGCAATGATTATAATTTTATATCGCCAGCATTGGAGAGTGAAAGCATAAACGTATAAGCTTTGAACCTTGCCTTATACTTTAGCCGTGGTCGCTTAGCTACAAGGTATCGGTTTTTATTACAGATTATTGCCTGGGCAAAAGACATGGCATCTGCCAACAGTAATTTGGTCACATACAAGCAATTAGAGATCTCTGAAGAAGGGAGAGAAATCCCCCAACTTACCATATCAACCGGAGCTCCATCCATTGTGCTGATTGACTGCGGCATCCACGCTCGTGAATGGATTTCTCCTGCTTTTTGTCAATATTTTGTTAACAGGGTAGGAGTGTGATTTTTGCTGACAGAAGTAAACGCGCTTGCACAAGTTCTATGCCCTTTACCAGCTTGTCAAAATCCAGAAAAACGCTTTCACTTTAATCAATCATGTTTAACAAACAGCTTAGATGGCCGAGTGGTAAGAGCGTCCGCCTCTAGAGCTGTAGACTCGGGTTTAATTTCGGGTCGGGTCTAACAGGTGACTTTAAAATTGTATTCACAGCTTTCCTGCTTGACGTTCAGCATTAAGGGGATAGTACGGAAAATAAGCTAGCCGGTTTAATTGTTGTGCCGTTGCGCAAATCACTTAGCGGAATTCTCCCATCTTCTAGTGTTAGGCAGGTGGCCGGCAGCTCCTAAGCGAGCTCTCTATAGTTCTTTGATCGCTTTCTTGTGATAGGAGGATAATTATGCAACTAAATAGTGAAATACTGTAATTTTAGACAAAATTAAGCTGCTAAGCTTTTAAGGTCACTGTAAATGGAATTTGTGAGTCATAGTCGGAGTAGTTTTAATATACCGGCATAGCCTAATTATTTCATGATATAAGTATTTCATTAGTAGATTGTTTTAGATGGTGACCGAATATGGCTCAGATTCAGATGTGACAAACATGCTCAATGAATTCACCTTTGAGGTTATGCCGCTTCTGAATGTTGATGGATACGCTTACACTCACACTGATGTAAGTAATTCGTGCAGGCGTCGCTCGTTGTTTGAAACATAAAAAAACTACTTCGCAGTTCAACTGCACGTCATTTGAAATACATTGCGAATTGATCAAAAATTTTTAACCTGAAAATTACTTAATTGGTTTTTTGATACCAATAACCGCTGCAGTTGCTTATAAACTTTCCAGTTCATAGAATTTTTGAATAGCTGAATGCAAGTATGAGAGCCAAACAGTTTTGAAACATTTCAATCATCAAAACGTTTCGATTTGAACTTACTGTAAATCATTGTCAACCTTATTTGAACAAAAATCAATCGAATTATCGCTGAAATTAACAGCGCCTACTGCAGCATGTACTAAAACCTATACAGACAAAATGTTTTGTGCAATGTCTAGTGTTCGTTATTATTGGCTGAGAAGCAAGGTTAAAGAATACTTCAGGAGTCGCAATTTTGGGCCGAGACCCGCCAACTGTCGCAATTGAATACTGTTTTAGTAGTACGGTATCTTCAGTGAACTGCCTTTTGTTGAACTGTTTTCTGACAGCAATGTGTACACATAACGTAAACAAAAGTAACATTTTGCTGTTTCTTGTGGTTTTGTATTGCAAGCGACAGTGATGTCGTACTCGAGTACCACTTTTGGGGTACTCGTACTCGCAACCCCTGGTACTCGGTTAGTACTCGTACTCGAAGGTCAATGTACTCGGTACTCGGTCAAAAAAAGCGCTGAGTACACGAGTACATTTGGCTTTCGCTAGAAGTAACAAACTAAGAACAAGATGAACTTTTGATTGCAAACTACAGCCAATAAAACCCGTAAATAAATTGATGCGCCTTCTCAACATCCCAAACACTAAAAAAACGTATTCGTTTATGTTTTTGCGACAAACTTTGACCTGTTACAACTTAAAAATTGTTCTTTTGCTAAATTTGTAAAAGTACTTGTACTCGAGTACATTTTTCAATATCAGTACTTGTACTGGTACTCGAAGTTTTGTGTGGTACTCGTACTCGGAAGTTGAGTACTCGACTCCATCACTGGCAAGCGACATGTACCGCGCAGGTTACAAATCCAACCAGACGAGTTCGATTCGCGGCTGGAGCCGATCGTATTTCGCACATATACCGGGTTGCTGCTGACTCTAAAAGCGCAAGGTCATTCGCAGTTTCCCTGCATCCGTTACATTTTTCAGCTCATTATAGCTTGAAAATAACCTCAGTTATCTAACATTATTTGGTTGTGAGTATGGCTCATGTGTATCTATGTCAAGGAAACTTTTTTGTTAATCTCCTTGAGCGAATAGAACAGGGAGAATCCTAAATCAGACACTAGCATCAAACCCGGCGTTTTTAGAAACTAAGTCACGTCCAAGTCAGTATGGCCAGGGGCCGCAAATTGAACCTGAGAGTTGCGGTAAGATTGTTTACCTGTAGGCTATGTTTGGCTGCATGGCTGTGAAATCGTAATATCACGAGGGAAGCACGGTAAAGCCCCTATCCTCATTTTGTTCTCTGTGAATAAAAACGTAGGACTATGAAGTTGTACCTCATTTTGAGTAATGAATCACGTCTCATCCCAAGAAAACTCCCTAATTTATTTAAGTCACGCACCTGGCAATACGCGTTGTATTTTCATTTGCAGTGTTTTGCACTGGCTGGTTTCGTCAAAATATCAACAAGTTTTACTTCAAAATGTAATGAATGTTTTAACCTTTTATATTTCACGGCAGGATCGAATGTGGCGAAAGACCCGATCTAGACATGAAAACAATGTTTGCGTGGGCGTTGACCCCAACAGAAATTTCGACGGCGGTTTCGGTGGCCCTGGATCTTCCGGCTCCCCCTGTTCGGACACCTACCGCGGCCCTGTGGTAGAATCAGAAAAACTCACTCAAGGACTTTCTAACTTTATAAAGCAAAACCAAGGAAAAATTGAGGTAATGTTTTTCGTTAGTATATAGCTATTAAATTTTAAGTTCGAAATTTTTATAAAAATATATCGCTGCGGTTGTACATTGGGTTCGATTTGCGGGCCTGCCAAATCGAACACTGTCACCAACGGCTCGCCACCACTGCAATGTTTCTGTGTTGCCCAGGCACCAAGTCGCGGAGAAGGCCCTGCTTCTCGTTACACGCTTCGGCGTAATACCGCAAGCATAATAAAGATTTGATTTTTTTGGTTGACCTCATCAAAAAAGGACCAGCGGGGTTACTTTTGCAGTAAAATGGGAGCTGTTACCAGTCTTCTGTTTTTATTTTATTTTTCTATTGTTTTGTTGATGACTAGTCAAAACTTAGCGGAGTTACTTTTGCAAAATATGTGCTTTGTGTCATAGCTCTTCTGCAACAAATGTTTTTCCTTTGCTTAAAAAAATCAATTTTCCATTTTTTTGATCGAGTATTTCCCAAATAGCTGTTTTTTAAAAAAGGAAAAATGAATGCAAACAAAGCCATTTTCGAGTTGTGACAAAACGCATAGGCTTTAGCTTTCCTTCTTTAGCTGTGCTCTTAAAAGTTATTTTTCATTTTAACGAGTTTTGCCTTTATCCCGATTGATTTTTGCTTTTTTTGTGCTGTTTGAGCGAGTATCATCAAAAAATCAAATCAAATCTTCACCATACTCGCGGTATTACTAACGAGTGGCGGGGCCCATCTCCGCGACAAAGCGCCGGGACAACACAAAAACGTCGCAGCTGTGGCGATAGTGCGTCCGACTTGACCAGCCCGAGAATCGAAGCTCAGATCTCCCGCACCGATTGCGTACGCTTAGGCTTAGCAACTAAGCTAATCAGCCGACAGCCGGAAATCATAATAAAAATTTTATTCAGTTGAGAAGAGGTCAGAAGCCGCAGAGAAATTACCACTGAAGAACTGATTTTATCAACAAATTTTTTATCATTTTAAAAAGTACTGATCTGAACTTGTGATAATATATTAGCTAGAATTTCATATATTTTTATTCATTAAAATGTTATTTTAATATACCATTATTATTTTAATCGTTAAGTGGCATTAAATTTAGTTAATTTCACAAAAATTGAGCCAAGTGATTATTTTTCAGGCTTATCTCACTTTCCACAGCTATTCTCAAGTTATGCTTTGGCCATATTCATACGAGGAAAAAGACGTTGATAATTTTGATGAACACGTAAGTATGGTTTTGCGGTTTTGCCATGCATCTCTAATAGTAACTCATGATCCAAACTCATGATCCGAACAATAAAATATATGCAGTCTTTAGAATTTTGTTATAGCCTACTCTGTAAAATGAGGCATTTTTTTCACATTTTTTACTGCTTGTAGGCCTATTAATTTTTTTTTTTTTTTCGATGCTTTTTTCAAGTTGTTTTGGGAATTTAAAAATCTGACTTTTCTATCCCTTATGTACTCCATAATTTTTTAATTTGAGACTTTATTGCTCATTGGCTTGAATCTTTTTAGAAAATTTCTACTTGCTTTTCATTCCTCAAATTTTTGAAATGTGCAGGATGCAGAAACAAAACATTAAAGTGGTCGCTGTAACCTTGTGTAGTGTAATGCATGAACAAAAGCTATCATTGAAATGCACTATAATTCCGTGTTTGTGATTTCATAGGCTACGCTATGCATGAACTTTTTAAGCAACTGTTTTTCGACTTTGCTTTGTTGCCCGAGGTATTTCCGACTTATTTTAGATATTATTACGCTTTAATTTTTATAGCAAGGGTTTTGTGGAAGCTCAAAAAATTAACCAATTCTCATTTATTACAGTATAACTTAGCGCGAGATGCTACGAATGCTCTTTCAGCCGTACATGGTACAAGATACACTTTTGGGGCTGGCTGGGACATTTTCTGTAAGCTTTTGTTTTTTCTACATTTTCAAATGGGAGAAATTTTTTGTTTCTTTTACCAATTACAAGGTCAAAAAAGGATTGTTTTATTAATTTATTTGTTTTTATGTTGTTGAGGCACAAGATTGCAGCAAAAAGAGCTATTAGCTTTTTTAGATCGTTAGGCTACGCAATACGCATCTATCGTCCAATGAAAATTTCGTTAAGTGCCTTTTCCAACGACAAACAACAAATGAAGTTGCTGGTTTTATATTTCGTGCGTTCAGTGGCCGTCAAACAAAGAAGCTTTGATTAACAATTTTTGAGTCATTGATTTGATTTGATCCGACTTGAAAATGACAAAAGTAGACTTTTCTGCAGACGTTCATGATCGTATAGCCTACCTCCAGCTGAGCTTGATGCTGGTTAAGATTAGTTGACCACTCTAAGCCCCAAACAATGTTGTCTTGTCCGTTTATGAGAGAATCTTGGTGCAACATCTGTTGAGGTAAATCAGGAGTTCAAATTTATTTTAGATCTAGCGGCTGGTGGCTCTGATGACATGGCAAAGGACTATGGTGTTCCTCTATCTTACACTATAGAATTAAGAGACACCGGAAGATTTGGATTCCTTTTACCCGAAATTCAGGTACGCTTGTTAAAGATTTATATGTTATATTTTTTTTTTTTTTTTTTACTTTTTTTTTTTTTTTTTTCTTATTTCAAGCCACTTTATTGCAGCTTGGGATTTTTGTGGTAGTGAAGTACATGCATCATAGAGATAACCTAGTTGAGCATCGAACCCGCGAAGCCAGCTTCGGAGCCCAACACACCAACCACTCGGCCAACTCCATGTGCATTTATATGTTATAATTACCCTCATTAATTTTAACAGCTCAGAGGGCCGAGTGGTATAGAGCGTCCGCCTCGTAAGCTGTAGACTTGGGTTTGATTCCGTGGTTTAACAACCCCCCCCCCCTGATTCCGTGTCGGGTTAAACCAATGACTTTAAAATTGGTATTCACAGCTTCCCTGCTTGACGCTCAGCGTTAAAGGGACAGTGTGAAGAACAAGCCAGCAAGTTTAATTGTTGTGCCATTGGAAAAGGCACTTAACGGGATTCCCCTATCTTGGTGTGGTAGACAGATAGCCGGCAACTCCTAAACGAGCTCGTATAGCGTATTGATCGCTTTCTCGTGATAGAAGAATAAATATGCAAAATAAAAATACTCACCAATGTTGTTGAAACTTTGAATCAAAGTACAACAAAATGACTCATTTCGCATTTACTTATGTACAGTTACCGCTAACCGCAGCGATGGCCCGCGCCACAACTTCGTTTAGAGCAGAACACGGTAGACTTTAGTCTTTCGGAAAAAATGATCCACATTCAACTGCTTGGCTTAATAGTGGCATAAAAGCGCCTCAAAATTTCTGACTTTAAAATAAAAAGTAATTTGCCATAACTATCTGGTAAATTTGCGAGGTAATATTGAGTAATTTTTCAGCTGAATTTATCAATTAATGATAAACCTAGCTCCCTGGCAATAGGCCTACTGTGCAATTGATATGGCCCATAGTGTTCTGCAGGCCCTCTACCAATGGCCTACGGTGTCCGTTGCAAGCGGAAATGCGGCCTTGGATTTAAACTTTTCCGCAGACTAACGGAGATGATGCTCTTCTGTGACAAAGGCGTTGGACGTACAAAAAGAATCAAAGCAGATTTCAATATGTCTGTCATTTCTGGTTCGAACCACATTTGGGTTTTTTTTTAACCGAACACGATTTCACTCTGCATAAATTGTTGATTAGAGTTAAAGTTACTAAAAGAAGTTCTTCACTCATTACTATAAAAAACAGCAAACTCAACATGCAATATAAGAACTATTCTTTGAAGAATTTAACTCAAATTTAAGAAGAAGGATCATGCAATATGTAATTTAAGAACTGTACCGCTGTCAGTCTCACATTCAAAGAATCGTACTCAAATTTAAACACAATCTTATTCAAATAGAAACGTAATATATTAAAGCAATGAAGCATCAAGATGATTCTCGTCAAATCTTTATCAGTGTGCGAAGTAGAAAATTTTTACCATGGGGGATGTTTTTTTCTCCAATTTTGTCTGAATTCTGAACCCAGATAACAAGACAATATTGCAAAAATGGTATTTATTGTTCATGGGACGTCGTCATTGGTCAATGACCAATTTAAAACAGTGGCGCAGGGCGTACTGAGTGTTGCATACCACCAGCATGATGAACGAAAATTTTCAACGAGAGAATTTCGAAAACTTCATTACAGTGGCGCACCCAGAATTTGGCAAAAGGGGGGCACAACCGGGAGTCTGGAGGTGAAACCCCCAGCCGCCGGAGACTAAGGGGGTCTGGGGGCGTAGCCCTTAGCCGCCAACGAATTTTTACGGTTTTCTCATAAAAAAAAGCACTCATTTTAACATATTTTTTATCGAAAAAAAGCATGCAATGAAAGCAATCACTATAGACAATGCAAAAATATTTTCGCAGTTTATGTCTAGAAGTATCGAAGCATGGCTAAAATGAGTGAAAGGAGGCGTTGCAACCATTGTTAGTTTGAGAAATTATAGACTGAAAGCTCGGTTTTAACACCTTATTACCGGACCAAAGGGCGGGGCCATGGCACCGTACCCCCCCTGCGTGCGCCTACGCTTCATTAGCTTTGTTTTAGGCAGGTTTTTGTTTCATAAATGAAGCTAGGGGTTTAGGGGGAGAGCAGCAAGCTACCCAAGCGGGGTCCGGGGCGGAGCCCCGGCAGCTCCAGCATTTTCTTAATTCATTCTCTCAATCTCAAATATGATCTAAAAAAAGTTTGGGAACCGCTGCTTCGACATTTTTTTAATGCTTTCACCATGCTTTCACTAATGCTTATAAAAAACTGCTGACGTATTTTAGTGTTGATGAAAAATAAACTGTTCTGAATCTGTGCAGTTTAATAGGCGCGCTGCAAAGATTCTTCTTGACTGGTTTGTGAAGGAAGTCATAATGGCTACAAGATACGCTGAAAAGTGTCGCCGCAGTCCGTAAGCCACCCACAGGCTACACGTACACCGCTAAAAAACATTTTACTTTCGGCGATGCTTATCACTGGGGGGGACGTTGTGGCATCCCCTCCAGGACAATTTGTTTTATTTGCTTGAGAGGACGACAATTTTTACTGGGGGGGACATGTCCTCCCCATCCCCACCCCCTACTTCGCACACTGATCTTTATATGAGTAACACATTACGGTGAGTTCAACTAAGGTCAAAATATGACTTGATTTATTCATTTTTATCCTCCTGTCACGAGAAAACGACAGAGGCGCTATGAATAGGACGAATCCAGACTCGCTTAGGAGTCGCCTTGTGTCCGAGTTTTCCGCTTGAGTTTTGCTTTTGACTTCTTCAATTTGTTGCTTGTTAGATTCCACCAAGCAGAGATAATTGTCTTGAAGCATCCTATTTAATGACGCAACAACGAGACTTGAACCTTCAACCTTGCGATCATGGCCGTCGTGAAAACGACACTTCGAACCACTTCTACATTTTTCTTTAATGTTGTAGTTTACTTTTTCTACATTTCTTAAATCTAAAAATACATTTCTTAAATTTTGTAATCATAATTGTTATTGCATTGAGACTGCTACGAAATAAACTACTCGTTGAGGAAACCTTTAACTTGTATAAGAACACATCTCAAGAATCTTGTGAGATTGCTCTTGAAATTCGTGAGCCTATCAAATTGTCCAACGTCCATTACAAGCTACAGCTGTCAAATGATACTAATTTTTCCATTATAGTGAGAAATCTCTCTTGTAGCCTAACTAAACCTAACGTCATTTAAAAGTCCACTGGTCGGTTAGTTCAGTTGTAAAGCACATGCTTTCGGTGCGGGAGATGTGGGATCGGATTACCGAGCCAGTCGAATCGGCACAGCGTCGGCTCGCCTCCGCTGCGATGTTTTTTCGGAGCTGAGCGGCTCAGGCGCTAAACCACTGTGATGGTCCCCACCACTGATTGCGCGCTTCGGCATAACCCCGGGAGTATGATGAAGATTTGATTATTTTTAACAACTAACTCACGAAATTGTGTAAAAACAAAGTGATTGCAAGCTGTAGCAGGCCGCAGAGGTGCTAACTTTGCTTTTGGGTGCAAACCAATGCCTCTGAGCAGTGGCGTACGTAGATTGGGCACCTATTATGCGCGCTCTTTCGGGACCTTCTCCAGACCTCGAAACCGCAATAGTTTAGGTTTTCCTACAGAAAAAAAAGCCTTATTGCGAGAAAGCTACTTTACGCATAGCTAACCCGGAAGAAAATTTCTGCGTACGCCCAATGCTGCTAAGATGTCATGTCAAAAATCTTTCAAGTTTCAAGGGGCTAAGGTTTGGAATTCTCCCTCATCAGAACTAAAAACTTTATCCTATTCGCGATTTAAAACACTTCTAAAAAACAAATTTTTAGAAAGTTACCGTTAAATATATATTTACAATTATGCAGCACAATTAAGAGATTGCTTCTAATCTCAATGAACTACGGAAATCTTACCAACTGAAATTTACTGCAGTATGATCCCAGGGTGACTGCTTGACTTGTAGACCTTAATCGGTTCTTCGCAGTCTCCTTGTTGATGTAAAAAAAATTTTTTTTTCTCGCTAATATTGAACTTTTTTACTTGTCCCTTGTGTTGGCCTAACTTGTGTTTGTTTTCTATTAAGACATCAACTAAATAAATTGCTACTGACTGACTGACTAAAAAAAAGTCGCATAATTTAGGTTATATGCCTTGTTTTACGATATCAATTTTAATTGTAAATCGATCAGCTTACCGGTATCGCAAATCTTAAAAACGAAGTTTGTGCCGTTGTATGAATAGTTGCTTAGAATCATTGCTTAACAGTAATTCAATTGACTCTGATAACAAATGACTTTGGCTATTTTTACAGATTCAACCAACTTGTGAGGAAACATTTGAAATGGTCCGTGAAGTTGGATTACATCTTCTTACAAAGTGAAATGCATCAAAGTGATAAAAGCCGCTAATGAGTTGGCATTGCAAATATAAACTACTAATTGAACATAATATTGTGCTTCTTATAAAGAATGCGTTTTTTTTACGTAATGAACTTCCACATGTTTTTCGAGCCGCAAACGATATCAATTCATTCATTTCATATATCACTCTTGCTGTGATGCGCTGCAGTGTGTATCGAGTTGGTGGTGCCCATCTCAGCAACTTAGTGCCTGATCAACACGGCTCGTAGAACGCTGCTGCGATGGCGAATCATATTGTAGGAATTCCAATGTCTGTCTGCTGATCGTCAAGCAACTTTAGAGTCATTGATTTGATCCGACTTGCAATCGAACACGAGCCTACTGCTGCAGAGGCAGACGCTCTAACCACTTGGCTATTTGATCAGTTGATGTCAATTTTGGGAGTATATGCGTTAAACATTCTGAGCAGATACAATGCACAGCATAGGCAAAAAGCAGATTAACCTACTCTAAAACGTTATAATGAGGATATAAGAATATGAGCTTCATTAGTATATACACACATTTATTTGTGAATTGCGACAACTTTTGAATTCTGTACCAAAACACCATTTCAAGCTTACCCTATAACATTTTAATTTTAATTTTTACGCCACTAGAAAATTTATTTGAAAATGGTATGTCCTAGTCAAAACTGGATTAATTTGGAAAATTAAATTCTATGTTTGAGAGTTTCAATGTGGAAGAACTTGAATCAGAGACCGATATAAGATACAGATCATCATCAAAGTCTTTTTTTTGTTGAAACTTTCTGGTAGAAGCCGTAGGTTGTTCATATAGCACATTCATACTTGAATGGAACTCATTTGATTCGTCTCCTACTGCATCGTGCGAGCTTCTAAATTTGTAGCTGAAAAAGCTTTTTGATGCTTCGTTTTTTGCTGCAATGTTTTGCATTTCCAAAACTTTTTTTGCAGAGAGAAGTTGAAACTCTTTGGGTTTGTCTTGCTGGGGTTGTTGGGGATTAGGAACAACAGGAAAAATAGGTGGTCTTGGCATTTCGCGATTCATTTGAAACACGCTGGAAAGATAAAAGCTGGGAGAAATGATGTTTTTCTTTTTCTTTTCTTTTTCTGGAGCCTTAAACAAACTTTCTCGACTTGAATAATATACAGGGGAGACATCACCAGGAACAGTTAAAGGCAAAATATCAGTCTGCCTTCTTATTCTTGTATCAGGCAACATGCTTGACGATATGACTCTTGGAAAAGCAAGTAAACTACTTACTGGTTGGCGGTGTCGGTTCTGAATGTACCACAAAGCCAACCGGTACACAAAGATATATTGCCCCTGCAAATAATTGAATTTATTTTAATTTAAAATTCGATTTTTAGGAACTATACACCCTTGGCTAATTTTGTACTTCATTCTTTAAATAGAAAAGTAAAATAAGATGCAGTGACTACCATTCAAAGAGCAGTGCGTTCCATAAGGCCCCTCGAACACTTTTCGTAAGCCATTCTCAGTTTGCTTTGGGTATTTATCCTGTCCACATGCCCAGTTTTTGTGGGCATTAGACCCGGGGTGCTTTGTTCTAGTTTTTGCATCATGGTTAATTTTTGAATGTCATTATGACATCAAAAAATTGATTACTACGCAGAAACTGGCAACAAGAACTGCAGGCCTAAAGCACTCACGAAAATTGGATATGTGGACAGCGGAGTTGTAAATGAGTTGCGTTTGTCTTGAGCCGTAAATTTCTTCAAACTAAAATCATGGCTGTATCCTAGGCTTGTTATTTTGCCAGTGTGTTCTTTATCTTCTTTACAGTAATGGCAAAAACAACGTTTTTGAGTTGAAAACAAGCACGGAATACGGCAAAGGGTGTTAGGACAGCAGCAAATACAAACTTCGCAATAAGTATTGTTGAAACAAGAAAATTAAGAAAAATGATGCAAAAAACTGTCATAGGAGCAATCGACTGCTACTTTGAAATTGGTATCAAACAGTCATAGATATCCCCGTTAAACTCTTAAATCAAAAGTAGATAGTTTACCTCTGTTTGAACCATTTTAGTCCGAGCCTCTCTCATTTCCAAAACACACTTCACCACATTCACTTTTCCAACATCGTCAATTTGATCAAAGAGAATATCCATTGCAATGTAAGTTCCCGAACGACCAACTCCAGCGCTTCAAGCAAATGTATTAAGTCAAATTTTGTAGGTATCAAGTCAGCGATATAGGCTACGCCTATGTGTAAGCTCTTCACCTCAGCCTGCTTTCGCTACCCAGAAAAGTTATTATCGCTCAGAATCTCTTAAAAAATCGTGCTCTACAGTAATATGAGAGAGCTTCTTCACGCATACCTCGTCCGAAAAATATGGTGAGAACCTTGTACATGGTATCTTCAACGGATGGTTATTTTTCAAACTCCTGTATATCTATACAAAAGGTTCCTTCAGAAATTCAAAGTATTAGCTCCCTATTTACAGTGCAAGGTAGCTTATGCTTTAAGCAGGATCATTTTATTACACATTCAGACTGCTATACCTTTGTACCTATTTTGTATTTGGTTAAAATTCGCTCAAAGCGAAGAAAAATAGGCTGTTGAGTCTGACAATAGATTCAAATGCCATCACCAACAGTGTATGGTAGTTAGCAAAACAGAATAAGAGCAATTAGAATTAGTGATGTGAACGCAAATAAAAAAAAACAGGTTCTTGCATATATCAAACTTAGTGCGAGGCTTTCACATTTTGGGGAACGCTGATCATAACAAAAAATAAGAACGGGTTCGCACAACTCCCTGAAGTCCAGCACTGATTAGAATGAGAAAGTCCATTGTCGTTCATATATACAGTAGTTTTACTCAGCATTGCATGCTTCGCTAATGGACATGCGAAAACCTATCTGTATTGCTGAAACATTTAGCTACAAAATAAATAACTTTGATTTTATTATTTCAATTTTTAACACAGATCTTGATCGCCATGGTCAACGCTACTGACGGTTCATTAATACGAGATCTTAATACTGATCTAATACTGATCGCAGTTATGATCGTAATACTAGTAATAAGGATCTTCATCTACCATTTACCTGCAATGCACAACAAGTGGAGTGTCTTTTTGACTAGCATGATGACTATTGACCATATGTCTTAAAATGACCAAAGGTTGAATGCGATCTGGAACGTCATGGTCCTCCCATTCCAGATAATGAAATTGAGTAACGACTCGTTCTTCCTGAATAATTGCAATTGTTAAGTAATAAACGGCCTACTGAAACTAACCTAACGATTACAAAAATGAAATATTCATCATAGCGGTATTATGCCAAAGCGTCTAAAAGACTAACGGGGTGCTCATCTACGCGACTAAGCGCCTGCACAATGCAGCTTCGAAATTCAAGAAAACGTCGCGGTAGGCAAGAAAACGTCGCGACTGATTTGACCGACCCAGAAATGTAATCCTAAACCTTACACACCGATAGCGATGTCGTTACCACTACGCCTATATGCCGGCTAACTTAACCGAAAAAAATAATAATTAGTTGCCACTGCCTCTCGTTTAGCTGAACCGATGAGCGGAGGCCGTTGTTCAAAACTGTATTTAAAGAGCTGCCTATCTCTTGCAACAATGTTATTCCTCCAAAAAAAAAATTATGCAAACCTCCCACATAACAAAGCTACTTTGCTTTGATAGCAGCCAAAGTAGGCGTCCTTTGCGAAACGGTACAGGTAATTAAGTTTTCAGCGTGTCATCAACGTTCAAAGATATTAACTCCGAAGACAGGATCAAGTGCGAAGGACTATCACGCTGAATGAGGCTTTCAACAAATCACTTCGCATTAATTAAAAGTAACGCGTTTATTTATTTGGTTTTTATACTATCGCCCAGTAAAGTTTTAACGGATGCTTATGCTAAAGCATAAGGCAGGTTTTTTCACCAGGGGTACACAAAGGTGGTTCAAAGGTCCGTAAAGCCAAATACGAAGAAGATGTACTAGACATGGCCATTAAGTGCGGTTTCATACTGAAGAGGTCCGTATAAATTTTATTCGAAAGTTTAGAAGACCACGCTTAAATGGTCAAAAACATCGGCACAAAAATTCAATTCAACTTTATAAGAAGCACAAAATGCATACTCAACCTACTTCAGTCGTTAAGTCAGTCATACGGAAAGTTCTCTTGGTAATTGGGCCACCTTCCTCTTCATTTTCTCCGAAAATTTTGTAATTGTCAAAAACCCAAGCCATATTACGTGGAGGCCAATATTGATGGCATTTAGGCTAAAAACAAATTAAAATGACAAAATGACATAGGAAACAAAAAACGTTTCACAAAAAGCAGAATAAGCCGCCTAAACCATTACAAAATGAAATCACAAATCGATCCCAGCATTTCCACCAGCTGTGACAATCGCATAAAACATCTGGAAAATACAGGGGATCCACTTTTAATTGTAAACTACTGCCTTGTCCACATGTCCAATTTTAGTGAGCTTTTTCAGCTCGCGGTTCTTGGTTCTTGTTTCTGCGTCATAATTAATTCATTGATGTCATAAAAAGTGATGATGGTATTAAGAAATTGATTATGCTGCGGAAACTAGAGCCGAGGGCCTGAAAAGCCCTTAACAATAGAACATGTGGTCAGGGAATATGTTGTCTTTCCTTGATTTTCTATTCCTTTTGGCTCGGAGCGCCAGGCGTGCGCTCTTGTCCAAACAAGAAACAGGAAAAAACTCCAGAACTAATTGGGCTGAATCTCTGCTTCCGTTAGGATGAACTTGGATCAGTCAATGTTGGCACTACAACCGGCAAGTTCACTTATTGGGCTGTTGGGCAATGCACTTAACGGGACTCATCCAGCACTTTCGAGTGATATGGATGGGAGGCTTACAACTTCCCTCAGCGAGCTCGTTAAAGCATATTCCATTATGCTTCTTCGCGATAGAAAAATGAATATGAGGTAAATAAAGAATAAATGAAGAGTTTTCAGCTGTAGCACATTCGAAATTCATTCTCTATTTGATTGGCTTTGACTTCACTGCATCAGAAATACTTCGGCATGCCCTTGACCAGCTAGTGCATATATACAAATTCAAACCTCTTGCCTGTTTACTGACATTACCGGCATTGACGTCACGTCTGCCTAGTGTCTAGACACCCGGGTTCCTCATATAAATCTCTCCCTACCTTTATACCTCCAAAATTTTCCATATCTTGGCAGTACAGAAGTAGATAAAAACAGAAAAATAATAATCACGTAAAACTATGGAGCTGCTGGCAGTATCTATATCTTAATAGTTTACAATTCGACAGCTATCCAACCTCGGTGGATCAGAATTTGTTTAGGAGGAGGCTAGGAAGCAAAAAAAGTTGTTGTAGATCTAAAAGTACCGAATTACAAAAAATGTAATATGTAGGCCTTATCACTAAAGTTTAATGGAAGGCCTTGGCCCTTGCGGATCTAAAAATGTCTAGCATAATTGACAGTTAATGTAGTACTAACCCGAAAACCTTCTATTGTGTTGCATAACATTACAATAATAGCGCATTTCTGTTCCCATATCATCCTCCAGAAATCGTCTACCGTGTTACTCATTGGTCCTTGTGACACAATAAACAAGCGATTGTTGCGATAACCCTGATGACAGAAGATTATAAGTTAAGTACCGTATTACAAACTTCAACCCAACTCATTTAATTTAAGTTCAGCAAAATTACATACCGTAAAAGCAAGCACGTCAACGTACTAAATGAATAACATCACTCATTCCTCATAAAGCAATTTTGTGGACAGAAGGCTGCGAAACGGCTTGGAAGTCTTCGAGTGTACAGCCTCCGAAAAATCACAAAAAACATCGGTTACTTACTTTAATAAAGGATGCATTTACATAATCTTCTTCCGGCCCGCCAGTGAGAACAACTCGGCTATCATCAACTGCAAAACAATGTTTTTACAAACTTATGAATATATGAATATTCACAAAACTTATGAATATTAACAAACGTTTTAGTTCATATAAACGAGTAAATAGTTCGTTTGCCTCTGGAGCAGTAGATTTGGATTCAATTGCCAGTCTGGTCAAACCAATGACTTTAAAGTTGGTGTTCATTGCTTCCTTGCTTGACGCTCAACGATAAAGGGGCAGTGTGGAGAACAAGCCGGCTAGTTTATTAGAGCCATTACTAGAGGCACTTAACGATATTCCTCTCTTTGGAGCGGTAACTAACAGATGACCAGCAAATTCTGAGCAAGCTGGTTTTAACGCTTCAAAAGTTTCTCGCGATAAGAGAATAAATATGCTGCTAAAAAAGTAATTACTCCTTGTACGAATTTTGTAAAACCCTCGGTGGTTATCACCAATGCAAATCTATTTTCTCCGAAATAAGATAATTACTAGGGCAAGTTTTTGTTGCACTAAAAAAATGAAAAAGTTGTGTTTATTTTTAACAAAAGTTGCAAAGTTGCTTGCAAAGTTGCAATTATTTTACAAAAGTTGTGAAGTTGCATGAAAAAATTTAAAAAGCGGTGAGATCAGTCGTCAAAGTTTGTGTCTATTATTGACATGAACATGATCTTTTCAAATACCGGTACACTGCTAAATATTTTCAAACATCGTCTTGAGCAAAGTGACGGTCTTTAGCTAACAGCTGCTTTGCCCAGCATGCTAAAGCTCATAATTACAGAATATAGCGAGCCTATTGTCACAAAATATATGACGTTGGAAGACCTCATTCATTGCGCATTCTGTGACAATTACTGCTTGCAATAAAACAAAGTAGACGTAACGCAGACTTACTTACATCTAGGAAATTATTAATAAAATAATTAGACATGACTGTTCATACCTTTTCGCGAGATTTTTTTAAAATATTTCGTAAAAGCTGCAAAAAATAGTTGCCTCTAAAAACCGAAAAAGTTGCAAAAAGTTGCAAAATAAAATTTTGGCAAACACCTCCATAGATACGGTAATGAAAAATTTCGTTACTTAAAAAGCTTCCCCAAGCTGTAAAAAAAAGTTGCAAAAGTTGCAGAAACTTGCCCTAATAATTACTCTGAAAAAAAATTGGTTAACTCAAAGTTTTACTAGCAGTGCTTACATTGTCATACTCACAAGAGTAAACGTCGATGTAACGGTTTTTTATGATGTTGAAGTATTGTTGTGAGGTGTCAAAAGGTTTATCCAGCTGGAACGTTTCAATTGTCTACAAACAAAAATATAAACATTAGTCCCTAGTCGGAAGGCCTTCATTATGCTTGCGGTATCGTGTTTCAGTGTGGGACGAAAATAGGTTAACGAAGGAAATAAAGCCTTAATAATTTTTGTACCTGGACGTTTCGACAACGTGGAATAAGCTATCATCATCAGCAGCATATGCAAGGCAGTATAAAACTATGCCATGCTATTATATACTTTGTCCACATGTCCAATTTCAGTGGGCTTTAGTCCCGCAATTCTTGGTTGTAGTTTCTGCATCATGATCCATTCTTTGATGTCATAGTTAGAAAAGTGATTATAACATCAAGAAATTGATTAATTTCTGCATCCTAATCAATTTCTTGATGTCATAATCACTTTTTTAATTATGGCATCAAAAAATTAATCATGATGCAGAAACTAGAATAAAAACCACAGGCCCAAAGCTCACTGAAATTAAACTGGACATGTGGACAGGGTCATTGTTACCTGATATTGATGTCTCAGCATTTCGAAATTATTTGCAGAAGCCAATTTGAAGAAAGTTCCGAAATGGCGGATATCGATGGACGTATTAACCGGGAAACATGTGTAGCGCTTTTTATCTAGCAAAAACATTTTATTAGTGCACTTGTTCATCAGGCTCTGTTAAGGCAGGGCTTTTCAATCGGGGGTTCTCGCTCCCCTTGGGGGTGTAACGCAGCTTTTTAGGGAGTGTGAAGGACTTTTCAGTTTTTTGTTTTGTATACAGACTGCTTTCATTTTCAGTTGATTTATTTCCAACTGTTTCAGTGCTGTCTTATTGCATGTGTTGTAAGGGGTGTGATAATATCTTCAAATAATTTGAGGGTGCGGTATAATAAGAAGATTGGGAAAATGGGAACCACTGTTTTAAAGCGTTTTAAGCCCCTGAACTAGGCCCCTGGAAGCAGGAAACATTATGAAGGAAAACAGCAATTTCCGCAGTTTGAGCCGTTGTGGAATTCCCACAGGTTTAATTCGGGTACCAAATATCTTCCTTAAAAAAGAACTGATTAACACATGGCATTTTCGTAAATCATGAATTATTTCCATGGTGAGGAGAATCGAGAGCAAATCAATGGCATACTGGAAACTTGACGATTAGGCATAAGTTTTAAAATACCGTGAAAAATTGTAAAATACAAAATCAGTCAATATTCCTGCTTTCGCTAATTTATTGCAAAACGATTTCGGTCAAAAAACTGTCTTCAACATTCTGCAAACACCCAATAAACATTTTTAAAAAAAATGTGAACTAAAATACAGTAGATTAAATTAAACTTATTCTTTTCCTCAGAATTTTTTCGATGAATTCCCTAGCTATTTTAATTCAAAATTGTTTTTAAACTTTTTTGGGGTGTTTGCAGAATGCTGAAGATGTTTTTTGATCGAAATTAATTTTTTATTTTATATAGTTATTTTATTTTACTGATTTTGTATTTTACAATTTTTATGACATTTTTATAATTATTAAAACAGTTCTAACGTTTGATCATCTATATAAACGTCAATAGTTTTTTATTTACATAGTTTTGCAGTATAAACATTTTAAGCTGTAATTTTAGTAACTTTACGAATAATATTTAGAAACATTGTATTTCGTTATATTAAGTTTTCTTTCAAAAATATAGATCGCTACTTCGCAGAGTTCTTAATTCGTTCAAACGCAAAATAAGCAAACAGTTTTTGAAAAATTTAATACTCACTTAATTTGAAAACGATTGTTGCTCTCTGAAAATAATGCAGGAAAACATTAAGAACTGATTGCAATATAGGCCTACTTGCATTTTGTACAAGCAAAACATTTGCCTTGGAAGTAACGGAGTCTGGATTTGAGTGTCGATATTTGTGACAAAACACAGCAACTATAACTTGAACTTTAGCGGAGAGTTGGCCTTTCTGGCACGTAAAAAAGTTACGAAACAAAATTTTTACCTAAATACGACTATCTTTAATAACTATCTTATGTAAACCAATTGATGGCTGAACTTTCTGTCAGGCAGGTAAATTAAACAAACAAAAAATTCAAAGCACACCAAGTCAAACTAGGAAAGCAGACTAATTTTCGTTACTACTGTAGTAATTGACTGAAATCTGAAAATATGTTTTAACAAATGTGGTGATCACACAAGTGCACTAAGTCAGAGTATAGGCTTATACAACGATAAACACAAATTTTGTACCGTATTAGGTGATGCTAAACTTTCGATTGGATTTAATTTGTTGAAACGAGCTGCAAAAGAAAAAGAATTAGTTATAAAAAAAACTCGAAACATATTCAAATGAGACCAGTGTTGGCGTTCAGCCGGTTCACACGGCTATGGAACCGCGTCACGAAATTTTATTAGATCAGCGAACCTGCCAACATTGCTGTTTACACTTGTACCATGACTTGAAACAAAACCGGCTGAAAATAAAACTTCCGTAATAGAACCAACTGGCAAAAAATTGTATCCTAACATCTATGAATGAGACGTTTCGGTTAAAGTATACAGAACCACTATCATTTTTTAAAGAAAATATTAGACACAACATATAAACTTGTAGGGAACTAAAATGTATTTTGAGGGATATATATCCTCCTATCACGAGAAAGCGATCAATGCGCTATACCAGCTCGCTAAAGAGTTGCCGGCCATCTGTCTACCACACCAAGATGGGGGAATCCCGCTAAGTGTCTTTTCCAACGGCACAACAAGTAAACTTGCAGGCTTGTTCTCCACATTATCCCTTTAACGCGGAGCGTCAAGCAGGAAGCTGTGAATACCAATTTTAAAGCCATTGATTTGACCCGACTCGGAATCAAACCCAAGTCTACAGCTCCCGAGGAGGACGCTTTTATCACTCGGCCATCTGAGCTGTTATAAAATTGAAAAATGCTACTTTTCCGTAATTTTCCGCATATTAAGGCCGGAACAAGGTCCCGAAAACGCTTTTTAAAAACCCTGCCATTATCGAAATCAAATCTTCATTATGCTTGTTGTACTATGTCGAAAGGTGTAACGAGTGGCGGGGCCCACCTCGGCGGCTTAGCGCCTAGGCAACACAGAAACGTCGCAGTTGTGGCGAGCCGTTGGCGACGGTGTCCGATTTGACAGACCCGGGAATCGAACTCAAGACTTTCCGCGCCAATAACGATGTCGTAAACCACTACGCCAGCCTTTCTGTCCAAATGTTTAACGTGATCTGGTTTTATGCATAATCTGTGCTAAAATTTTGAAAATTTTCCGCAAGCGCGCTTGTGGGTTCGTACCTTTTAACCATTTATGTTCATTCATATTGGGTATACGAAATGAACCAGTGTTAAAAGCTTTTTCTCTGTGAATATAAAAAAGAACAAATTAATTTAAACCATTTTTAAGTTTCTCATCAGAGTTCATTAAACAACGGGACACTGATGTAAGAATTTGGAAAAAAGTTTTGTAATGCAAACTTGCAAAACTTTTATTTTTCTCGTTATTTGCTCAGAAAAACATGTAATTGAAAATCTTCATTGCACTCGCGCTATTACGGCGAAGCGCTGCTAAAAAACGTCGCAGCGGTGGCCAGCTGTTGGCGACGCTGGGCTATAAGACCTGCCTGGGAATCGTGTGCTCAGCAAATGAGCTAACGGGCCGATCTGTTACTTGGCAACTAGCTTTGGCGTATTATTTAACCAAATTTGTCATTTTGCAATTTAACTCTTATTGTCATCAATCTGTATTTTTTTCTTCATCTCTCTTTTTCTTTACTCTTATTTTTACACTGCCCGGAAAAAAGTTATTTTTCAGCTTTTTGTTTAACCGGTATTCTTGGTACAAATTCAATCATCCAAATCCGTGTCTCACGTCTAATATCAGGTGTAGTTGTTCAGCTACGCCTCAAGTTTACATCAGGACGGGACAAGCTGTTGCAGGTCCGAAGCTTGTGATACGTACTGTACATCTCACTAAGATAAAACCGCATTTATATCTAGTTATGTCTGAACGTCTCCGATGAAACCTGAAAAGGGTGAAACGCGGATTTCAACAGATTGAGTGCGTGGAAAGGTGACAACTCGAAAGTCGCCAAACCGATTCAACATAAAGCTATTTAAAACCGCATGGAATGCTAGACTAATTACCATACTAATCACTAAACAGGGTAATGAGAATAGCCTTTTATGAAAGTTTAAATACATTACTTTTCCTTAAGGTATTCTTTAAAAGTTTTCCATAAAACTATTGAAAGTAACAATATTTCACAAAAAACAAAAATAAAGAAACCGACAGCCCATATTTCGTCGGCACAATTTCCAAATACGATACTCTCTTCACTTCGTCCCAGGTGGGAATACGATGCAATCTAAAAACAAATGTTGCACTCTAACAAACCTCTTATAGTGCGGCTATACTATTGTAGAGCCCATAACTGTCGCATAGCCTACTGTTGTTGAAAAATTGCAGAAAAAAGTGAAAAAAGTAACTCTTGCTGATTCTTCCCGATTTCATTACGATTCCCTCTCGAATGTCAGCAATTGCTAAGGTGAGACAACCGGCGATAGTCGCTAGAGCAATGAGCCTCTACCAGTGTAACCGTAGCGCATTGTAATGGCATTCCTTACGCTAGTATACAAAAAAATTGCGTTGTAATCGCGTTTTGCGTTGCCCCTTTTGAATACACACGACAAGTTTTTTCCACTACCTTTGTTAGGCGTAATTATTTTACTGCTTATCGACCCTGCTGCGGCCACTGGCATCAGAATCTTTTATAGTTGGCTTCGCATTTAGACTTACACGTCCCAGTACCTAGTAGGATATGCTTCAGAGGCCACTAATTTGAAATTACGATTTCACTCCCCGCTTTGAACTTAAAAAACCTAGCGTGACTTGCAGACAGTGAACACTGTTTCGACCTATTAGGCCTTATCAGTGCAGTTGGTGTGACCGACATTTACTCAAGGCTATAAATACAGAAGGGATTTTTTGCTTGTGGTTTGTAACTATACGGGTCACCAAAACCTGCAAGAAACCTCTTTGCCCAACTCGTTCGCCCGTGAAAAAGCGGGGGACAAGGTTTTTTGCAGGTTTTGGTAACTGGTATAGTTATAAACCACAAGCAAAAAATTCTTTCCCAGGTATTTATCGCCTTGAGTAATTGTCGGTCACATCATCTGCACTGAAGATTCTAGCGTGACTGACAAGATAGAAAGTTAAATACTCCAGCATATCCTAACTATAGTATTTATTGCAAATAAAGCAATTAATGTAATTTTCTTTCAATTTCAATTCACCCAGATTAGAATGCACTAGTAACTGCCAAATTCTGAGGCTACTTGATCTTGTGAATCAATTACTGTAGATTCTTTAGCCTTATCATTCTTTTAAAAACAGGCAAGAAACATCGTGATAATTGACTTGTATTTCTTAAGCATCAAGAAACACTAAGGATAAAAAATCAGTACGCAATCGACCCTTGGTGCTGCATGCGTGGAAAAAAAGTTTGCAGCTCCAGAACTTTTTTAGTGTAGAAGCTGATTAAAATAACGTATTTTTGAAATCACAGCTTAATCGTTACATTTTTGAAAATGCACGTTTTAAATATACCGATTAAAACACACGCTTCACTATTTTATGCAGAAAATATTACTAGCATTGGCATCTCAATTGACAATTTTTGTAATAAGCTTTCAGTTTTTTAGCACATATTTACCAATAATTGCATTGTTTGTTTTCTAACCGGTAACATCAATTGGTTTAATTACATCACTGCAGCACCTACAGTATTGCAAAATGTCTGCAATTGCAAGCTTCCTAGTGCAACAAAATTTTGCGCTAACCAAATCCCTGTCAGCTAAGCTCAGAAAGTGGGAATTGTAATTGGGATTAGGGATAAATTCTTAATTACGCTGCCCACATGTCCAATTTATGTGGGCTTTAAGCCCACATTGATTTGGGCTTGTTGTTGAGGGCTTTCTGCATCACCATTAAATTTTGATGTCATAATTTAAAAAAGTTATTATAACATCAAGCACACAGCAATAACCCTACATCAATGTGGGCTTAAAGCCCACATAAATTGGACATGTGGAGAGGTATAAGAAGTAAATCTAAAAGCAGCCGAACAGTAAATATGAAGTAGATGAAATTGGAAATTGAGTAGCTTTGAATAATTTCATAAATTGTATCTAACTAAAAAAATCACCATCAGCTATTTTTTGCTGGTTTGGTTTGGAGGTGATGCAGCCAGGAGCGGCGAAACGAAATTTTACCGAAGGGGGAGGACGGCATTAAAGGTGTATCCAGTAATTTTTGAAATATTGCGTTGTTTTTGCAGCAGTGTGGTGCGGTAAGAACTGAGACCTTGGAAAGGATCTGTGGAGATTCTCCCAAACAAAAAATTGAAAAGCAGAATGAATTAGGTGCAAAATTTTCTCACAAAAGATACAAAGCTGCTGACAAAAATGAGAGCAAGATCTTACCAAAAATTTGCGTTATGTTCTTAAAATTAAGAGTTGACCAATACAATCTCACAAGGAGTTGACAAATTGGTCAAACGATCTACGTACGAAACATATGCTTACAAGACGAAGCGATTGCCTGCATCTCATTGCTAGATAGCTTATCATGCTAAAGTTATTGACTGTTTCACACTGCTTTTTGTTGAAACTACCCACTGACTGTCGAAAATTTTGACCTCTCATCTCAAGGAGCGGACCCAGAAAATTTCGGTAGGGGGGTGCGTTTTTTAATTAGGTTGAATGTTTACCTCATGCAAAGACATTAGAGGTTTAGACCCGGACAAGGGCGTAAACAAGCTCTTTAAAAGTGTTTTGTGTAAGGGGCGTATTCAGAATTTTTTTCAGGGAGTGGAAGGGCACCACGTTTCGACATATTTTTCCGGCAGAGTTACTTGGAGGCAAATCGAGGAACAAAAACAAGCTCCAAGGGGAACGGGAATGCTACCCCGGAAATTTTTAAAAAATTTAGACAGCGTAACAGCCATTTTAGTGCTTTTTGTGCAATTTTTAAAGGAAAATTTGTTCAATTTTTTTACTCCTAATTTTGAGTTTTAACCCGAATTTTGAATCCTTCACCAAAAATTGATGCATTTTGTTCGCACATTTCGATTTATTCTTGTTAGGCGTCAGGATTATTGTGATCGAAAATTTTCAAAACTTGAAAAAACTGCATTCATCAAAAACACAGTTGAAAAGTGGCTGGTGGGGGGATGCATACCCCACACCTACTCTCCTGGATCCTTGCTCATTTCTAGCTTAAACTAGTTGCCACACTATGCAGCAGCTAAGTACAGGAAGACCGGCGGAATGGACGAGTGTATCATCATAAACAAGTTATCAGAATGAATATTCATTACAACTTGCGATTGTACTGTACCTTGTGCATGTGCAATCGCCTATTTTTCTACGTGAAATAGCGATCTATAAGATAAATTTGTTCGATAACTGAGTTATTTTTCATCAGCTGTAGGCCAACATTGTACGATACTGATTATAGCAAGACGTTTTTTCACCTACTAGTGTTCCCCCTGTCCTCCTCTGAAAATCTTCTGGGGGACCCTTCTCCCCCGTTCCGCCGCCCATGGCTGCTGCTCCCATACACGAGCTGTCACTGCTTATGACATAATCTAATCATCCAACTTCAATAACAATGGCACATAGACCACAGCCAACGCGATTTGAACAAATTAATAGGTGAACTTTGTTAAGTCTTGATTCACGCCTACCGTAAATGTAGGGCATCTTGATTTTGCATTCCAACTTTCTGGTATAGCCATTCCAAGCCTTTCGCCAACTTTGGTTGCTGGTAAAACCTTCCCAGTTTTATTTTCATTGCTACCAAGTATTTGCACCTGACAACGCACGAACATTATAAACTACTTTGCACAACTTTCCAATCAAGCTTTTAGAAGAGCGAACCCAAATAGGCTATGACCAATAAAAAGTAATTGTTTTGGTGAACAAAATTGGGTTTTGCTTAAAAACTCCACCAGATTGAATTCTGCTATATGTCATCTAATTAGTAGACCAGCACAAACACCACTCAGGTTTGCGTTTGCTAATAAATTGTTTTTTAAATCAGCAAGACATTGCATTTGTAGTTATTGCTTTTTTTATAAATCGAAAAAGTTCTTATCGTGTGCATAGACAAATTGATGAGTTCTAATAATGTATACCTATTAGAAAAACAAACAACTGCGATTAAATCAGCATTTTCAGAAATTTAGAAAAGAAGTATCTTAGTTTGCTTTCGTGAATGCAGAAATTATGTTGTTGCTGATTTATGCTAATTAAGCTCTACACAGGGCGCTAATTCAAGATTTCTTTTTTGGTGTGAGAGGAGTGGCCATTTAATTTTATGGTTTTGTGGCATCGTGCATGGACATTGATCCGAACTCACAATTTTTAGGCAACAATGCTTGCAACAATCATTTGCTGTTATAAGTGCATCAGGGCAAAGGGAAGAAAAAAGGTAAAGTTGGGTGATATGGACCACCAGGGTGATATGGACCAGTTCATAACTTCTTTTACAAGAATTAAATAAAATCGTTTATTGCCTAGGAAAGTCATATGTTGCCTGATGGCTGATTCTCAACATGGCGTACAGTGAAAGCAGGTGCGATTTGCGCCGACAGCAGTTTTTTTTTTGTTTTTCAGCTTTTTCTTATAAAATATAGCATTTATTATTTATCTAACTGTTTGGACCAAAGCAATCGACTAAACGTTAAGCTGTCGTTATTAGTTTGGTTTACATTCTGTGGGCATACTTTTGTTATAGGTTCAGATTTCTTCAGCTTTTCATATAAAAAATTACGGAAAAAATGTTAAAGGCCATGTGCGTGGAGTGATATGGACCACCTATGCTTGGGTGATATGGACCAGCGGTCCATATCACCCGATCGAATTTTTACATTACGTGGGTAGGCTACTTTGTAGCAGAATCATACCACTTAGCAGATGCCCAGTTACACATCGAAGAACATTTGGAGCAATTGGAGTGAAGAGTCCCTATTTAAGGCAATTGATAATCTCCAAAACGGAAATTCATTGAGAAAAGCAGCCGAACAATTTAAAATACCACGGACAACTCTAAGTCGCCGCTTATCAAGTCCTCAAGTTGAAAAGCTGCCTATGGGTGGCAAACCAACATTGAATATATCCATGTTATAGCACCCATATGGATGGTCCTTATCACCCGTCTCAGCAAAAATTTATCGGTGGATATGGGCCGCACAAAAACTTCTCTTGTGACTTAAGTGCTGAAGTTGAGATCGTCGCTTTCATTATGTATAAAGTGGATGGTAGGACACACCATAGCAGCAAATAGTCGACGCTTTACAACTAGCCAATTTTCCTGAGAGCTTAAGCGTCCCATATAACCCGACTTTCCCCTGTCATCTTAACTCTCTGCATCCGCTTAGGGTTTTATCTTTTTTTGCTATGGAGAGTCGCGATTACAAAATATCACTAACGTCTAGACTCTAGATTCTTCAAAAGCTACCGCTGACATAGCTCTCAACAACATTTACCTTATACGCAATAACTTCCGATTGCACGTGATTCCATTGGATAGTACAACCATCCTTCAGCCGCACCGCTTGTGCATTTCTAACAGGAAGTGGCCTTTTGTATTTTGAAACAATTTGGAGTGACTTTCTCAATGCTGTTCTGTTACCGATGTTTACAAGAACCTAAATATATAAAACTTTACCCATCTTCAGATCAGTCTACGTTCCTTTACTGACTTATGCCCACTAGTGCTAGATCGTGAGTGAGAAAGTGAGATCTCCGATTCAAGCCGCTAAAATAGGATTTTTGCGAAGAATAATAACGGTTTGACTTCATAGGACTAGATTAAAAGCGCAGATGTGCTTGAATCACTAAAACATGTAACTGCTACTTCTTCGACTTGAAAGATTGCACCTGCGCTGGTATGACAGTACGAATGCCCCACGAAAAAACAGCAAAAGCTGTTGGTCGAAAATCGCTCCAGGACTCGATGGCAGGATTACGCTAAAGTTCTTAATCGGTCTCGACCTTGGTATTTCACCAGCAGAGCATCTACCTTTCGTCGCGGAGGATCGAGACGCTTGGAGGCTCCAACTTGAGCAGCGGTTCCCCCGTAGCCCAGCAAGAATGAGCAGGACTAGAAAAGTGAGCAGGTAAGGCTTATGTATTTGGCTTAAATATTACACAATGTACGAAATCGACCGGTTAATAATTACTTTTTTAGCAAGTTAACCTTTAAGCAAAAAAGGTGTATACCAATTTTTAAGTCATTGACTTTAGGCGACTCGAATTGAACTTCAAGTCTACTTTTCCAGGGCAGTTGCTTCATCCACTCAACCATACGATCGCACAAACTCTGGTTGTACTGCTGTAATATCCATTGCGATTAGCCAAGCCATAAAAACTTTGGGACATTGCCAGGCTGAATTCTGCATTATTTGCTCGTTTATTGTGACTTAGCTAATTTTGCTTGAGACTTCTTAAAACACATTGGTTACTAACTGAAATGTATAAACTGAACTGGCTAAGTAGCTGTGTGCCTCTATCCATAGCATCAAAATTGCTGAAAATGGCGAGTGGTTTTGAGTAAATTCAAAAAGCGGCAAACACTGCAAGACATTTGTAATGTGTTGTAGAAATTAACTGATTCCTTGCAGTTACCCGAGTATAAATGGCTGCAAAGACTTCATAATAGTAAAAAAACATTTCTTATCTGCAACGAAAGCGTGCCAGAAGACAATATTTGAAAAACAAAATACATAGAGATATAATGCTTTTCAAACATTGAACCTGTTCGTTCAAAACAAATTTTTAAAAACTTTCATTCAAAGTTGTTTCCTTGCCATCATTATAAACTTTAACATTCATTTCATAATTTATCGCAGTTCGGTTTTGGACATACTGTAATTCTATAGGTTACAGCCTAGTGCTTGTCAACCTTTTTAAAATCGTGCACAATACTTAACACTCCTACACTCTGGTTTTCACATAGGGTTCCAACCAGTTCTAAAAGAAAAAAAGAGATTTTAAAGAGCGCCCGGTCCTTTTTTTAAGAAAGCAAAAAAAGTCTACTTTTTCAACCACCTTCTCCACACTGACAATGCTTCAAATATAATGAGGTCAATAGTTCTGTCTATTCACAATGATACAGTGATACCTGATATAAAGGTAAATTAAGCAAACCTATCATGGCAGCACAATTTTTAAAAATTTTGGCACACTGTAAGGTGTACATTGTACAATTATACACGCCCGGTTGAAAAGCACTGGGTTACAGAATATCAGTTCTTGGTTAATTCCATTTGAAAACTTAAACTATCCCTCATCTGTGATGTCAACATACCGTTGCATTAAACTTTTCCTGAAGTTCCAACGGAGGCATTTCTAAAAATCCAGTAGAAAAATTGACTGTTTCAAATTTGTTGTTTTCTACTTGGACCTAGCGATGAAAAGTGAAACACAACTTTCATTATGGTTTAAAATAAATGCAGCCAAGAGGAAAAGCAGTCGAGGTTTACTATCGAAAAACAAATTTTTACTTATGTAAGTTTATTCTAACCGAAATAAATAAAAATCAAAAATCAAATCTTCACTATTTATACTCGCTGTATTACGCCGAAGCGTGTAACGAGTGACTGGACCCATCTTCGCGGCTTTGCGCCTGGGCAACGCAGCTCCGAAGAAACATCGCAGCGGTGGCGAGCCGTTGGCGACGCTATGCCGATTCGACCAGCCCGGGAATCGTACCCCAGACTTTCCGCACCAAAAGCGTGCGCTTAACAACTGAGCAAAACAGAGATTGTAAAAGTGAACATTCATCTAAACTATCTCATTTAACACAACAAAACTAATTCTTTTCTAGTTTTAGTTTTCACAACCACAATTTATATCTTAATTATTTTAAAAAATTTTGCAGTTTTTATTTTCATTCTTTGAAAATAGCAATACTGTAGAGGTCTTTAAGATACTGACCTCAACAAAGCTCTCATTGGAAAGAAGTGTTGGGTGTCGCACAGGATTCCACGTAATCCTCACGTTAGCTGATTCAAAATGATTTGCTTTTACAACCGCATTTACGTCAACTGCATTATACAGTACATCAGCAATTACATGAAACAGCAGCAAAATATTGTAATGCAAGATAGGGAATTTTTTCTCCCGATAATATGTACAAATAAAAACATTAATTTGCAACCTATGCCCCTTCCAGAGATTCAATTTTCACCAGGTGTTGGAGCAATAAGAAGCTGGCCCATTGGCTGGACTCCGTATAGTTATTTATTAGCCTTCTACAAGTATGATTTCAAGGTTGTGGACTTGGACCATTTATTACCAGATCATTGGTGTTGTGTTTTCGACAAAATGCGCTATATCAAAACCCTTTTCAACAATTAAAAATTGAATTTTGTAAGTTATCTACAAAATCAACAACTGTTATTGGAATCAGCAAATCCTTCAAAAATTGGTTTTTAATTTCAAGATATATAATGCCGTTAAATTTTTAAACAAAACACATTTTAAATATTTTAAAAACATCAATGCACTTCTTATCATTACCAATGTTTATAACGACACTTACACTTATATTGACATAAAAATGTTGCTTGATATTCCTTGCAACTCTTCGCAGTAAATATCCAGCCATCTGCAAATTGCAGTAGCATTTGCAAGCATTCATTTGCCGCAGTTGATGGAAATAGCTTCGGATCAGATATGGAGTTATCGCTCCAGCGCCAAAACACTTCTCCTATTTCAGAACGTGCTCCAACCCAAATCTCTATCCCTACATGTGAAAATGTTATAGATTAATCGTCTTGTTATCATAAAACGTTTTACAAACTATTGAAAAATAAAGTGGCTGACAACACTTTTCAAACAAACTGGCAATACTTACTCACTGCGAAACAAACAATACGCCTAGAAATAATTTGCAGCGTATCGTCAAGCGCAAACCCTGCATGGAGAAGATCGTCATCAATTTAACATAATTCTAGGCCTACCTTACTACTCATTAAGGAAATAGCACAGCGTATTTAAAATGAGTCTTAAAAAAGCTGAAGTTAGAATTTCCCAAACAATGACCATGTATTACAGCAATTGTCGCATTTGCGTAATAACTAAGCTTTGCCAAAAGGTGAAACTACTGTAGTTGCAGTAAATAAAAGCACACCATACAAATAAAACAACAAGGTGCAGTAGATGCGACCTGAGCCATTCTGTTTCGGGGTTACGTCCCTTACCGCTGATAACCATCAGGAAAAACCATATCGAAAACCACACAAAATTACTTAACCTGGCTTTTGGGCATTCAATATAGTGAAAATGATAGCAAACATAAAACAACACAGTAGGTAGACTGTAGAGTATATTTTTGGTAATAACAACGTTGTTTTTGAAGACTTAACTTACGTGGAGCATATAACGTCGGATTTTCCGTCGGATAAATGTCATCAAGAAGAGAAGAATTCATTGATAGTTTTGTCCCCAAACTTTTGTTGAAGAAATTAAACAAAGAAGTAGTTCCCGGAGTGCTGATGTTTCCTCCGTAGAAATGAAACTGTGGAATCCATTTGTTTTGCTGAGATTCGCACCGACTATTATGAAGTAACCATTTCGTATCTATTCCACGTGAAATGTTGACTTCAGATTTACAAAACCAAGCAATTTGCTCAAAATATTCATTTGGTCTAAAAGCAATATTTCATTGTCGTTAACTTAATAAATTAAAAACCTAACGTGTGAGATCAAATCCATAAGCTTTTGATATTTTTAGAGCAAAAAGTTTTGCTTGTACAGCTTGGGAGCCGAACTTCTTACGCGGAGCAACTGTGTACTACGCAGGTGCATGCTGAAAGGATCTTATCGTTTATTCTCACGTAAAATTAAAGCTTTTTAGTGACAGAACGCATCAAATATAAGGTTCCACAATACGTTACGTCAATAAAGCTTGATGACTTTCAAGCGCATGAGAGTAGCCAGAGGAAAATGTAGGGGAGTGCAAATTAATTTGTTGAAACTTGTTGAAATGCTTTAGCTTTAGATCAGGGTTCGTCAAAAAGGGGTCCCAGTGCTCCCTCACCTGGCTATGCCACTGATATCAAGTTTAAACAATGAAGATATTCAGCATGTTTTTGGAAAAAATCAGTACTTCTTTGCACGACTCAAAAAAAAAATGATACAAACACTTTGAAAATGGTCACATGAATTCATGTTTACGGAAGGTCAGATGCAAAACTTAATAAGTTTGTCAGGTTACTTTAACGCGACCAATAAAACTATACCGTATGTTAACATTACATTCCTCTATTAGAATGAGGAATACGTAAGCCCTTTTTTACAGTAACTACCAGCAGCTTTGAAAAAAGCTGTTTTTGCGTTATTCTCCGTCGTAACTCCTTTGTGTAACTTTATGGGGCGCCGTTGTGAAAAAAACGATTTAGCAAACTTTGTACGAATTTTCAGCAACATTTACACAGTTTCATAACTATTTAGTTAAAGTGAGGTAAACTGGAGCTAAAACGCTTCGAAAAATGCAATAACAACCAAATTGTAACCACATTTAATAAACAGCAGCGATATTTATTAAATAGCGGCGATATTTAATAAACAGCAGCAACATTTAATACATAGCAGCGACATTTAATAAACAGCAGCGACATTTAATAAACAACAGCGACATTTAATAAATAGCAGCGACGTTTAATAGATAGCAGCGACGTTTAGCAAAAGTGCAGCGAAAAATTAAAGTGCTGCGATAATGTGTTGATTAGATCAACAGTGTTTCCATTTCTTCATTTTTTGTAACATCAAATTGCGGTTGTCTCTAGAGTACAGCCACAGTGAAGGTCTAAATAAATTTCTTTCAGTGGACTCACTCAACAAAAAAGCATTGTTACGTATGTCCACAAAAACGCTATACTTTTTTAGAAGCTTAGATGTTTTGTTGCCATTTTATATTTTTGTTTTCAAATTTTTGTATGAAACTTACTAGGAGTTTTTAGTGTACTTGATTGCTAGACTAAATTTGGCAATAAATGAGCAAAGTGAGAAATTTTGATGAGGGATTAATGATAAAGCAAGTGTGCGGGAGTATGGGAAAGGATTGGGGGAGAATGGGGGAGTATAGAGAATTTGGGAGAGTTTGGATGGTGGGGGAATTGGGAAATAGTTTAAGCAGTTGAGTCAAGAATGGGGGTAATATGGAAGTAGCGGTAAAATGTGGTGGAGCTATGGAAAGTGTGTTGAGTTTGTGGGGGAGGTGTCGGCGAAGTGAAGAAGTATGGGGGAGGTGTGGAAGAGTGTATGAGGTGAGTGTGGAGATTGTAGGGAAGTGGGGGAAAGTGTGTTGGGATGTGAGAGGTGTGGGAAAGTCTGGAGGAGCCCACACATTCTTCTACACCTCTCCCCACACCCGACACCTTTTCCCACATCCTCACACTTACCCAACACTTCTCCCCCACACTCACCTAACACGTCTCTCCACTCTTTCTCACACATATTTCCCACCTTCTTACACTCTCTCACACTTCCCCACATTCTTCACACCTTTCCATACCTAAACCCACACCCTTTCCCCAGACTCACCTAACCTGACACCTTTCCCTCCTCCCCCAACACTTCTCCACACTCACTTCCCACACTTCCTCACAACCCCACACCTCCTCCACACAACCCCATACTCCCCATAACGATACTTTATCATTTATGCCATACCAAAATTCTCATTTTGCTCGTTTATTGTCAAATTAATCAAACAAAAAGTAGACTAGAAATTTCTTGTAAGTTTCTTTAGAAAATTTGAAAACAAAAATATAAAATGGTAACGCAAGATCTAAGCTCTGGTTTTCGTTCCGGACCCTGAGGACAGAGAGTGGTTCTACTATTGGTAATATGGATACACTTTGCCGATAGTAATTTAAATTTGGATGAATAAATATCAAACTTTTCAAAATGGATTTCAAGATTACACCAAATGGAAACAGTATTAATCTCATTAACATATTACCGCAGCACTTTAGTTAAACGTCGCTGCTATTTATTAAATGTCGCTGCTATTTATCAAATGTTGCTGCTGTTTATCAAATATCGCTGCTATTTAATAAAATAGCACTCCATAAATTTTATAACACTCTACAAATTTTATAACATGCTGATATACTGCTAGCAATTGTCATCTTCATAAATGGAACAGTATCTGCTTATAGTGTTAATTTACTTAAAATGGACGTAAATTAAATTTTTGTTGCGGAAAAAGTAAGCTCTTGTTCAGCAGCATTATTTCTATTATCACTCACTCACGGTACATATAAAACATAGAAACTTCATCATATGGTTTCCAACTCGCTTTAACGTTGTTTAATGATAGCGAGTAAACAAAACGATCACCGTCAACAAAAACATATACTGATTGCAAATCTGTAAAAATAAAAACCAACAACTTTAATTGAAATTTACGTTACCCAGAGCAGAGTTGGACGCGGGCGGGTTTGCTCGGCCCGAACCCGTCGAAAAAATCAAAAGCCCGATTTCGGCCCAAAATAATGTTACCAAAACACAGTGCTTTTTAGTTACGCCACTATTGTGCCACTATTGCAAAATAAAAAAAATAATCCAAATGAGTGCTTGCTACAGAATAGAGATTCAGATAAAAAATAAAGAGATAAAAAATATTTTGTGTTGACATGTTGAATATCAGCCCGAAAAAAGCTTGAAATAATTTGAAAATCATTGCCCGAACCCGGACCGAACTCGACTCGAACCCGGCTCGAACCCGACCCAAAAAGCCCAGCCCGAGTTCAATTCTGATCCAGTGGCATAGCAAGAAATTAAAAAATGGGAGTGGGAGCATAAGCTGCAAAAGCCATTAAAAGTGTTGTATATTTCCGTCATTTACTTACATTTGATCTTTTTTACTATAAAGCAAAGTCAAAAGGGGGGCCATGACACAATTCCCCCAAAATACCTTCCTGACATAAAAAAATTACGCTTACTGTTGCCTCCTATATATAGCGTTTGATAAGCGATCATAAGCAACCAACTACAAAAATATAAAATAGCAAGATCACTTTATAAATTTTATAACAAATATCTTTCGTCGTTGAGCGCACATCATCAGCCCCAATTTGAATAAGACTGATAATGACCGTTTAAGGACGAAATATATTTTTCATAGAATTTACATAGTAGAGTGTTTCCGCAATTTTAACTAATGATGGACAGTGAAAAGTTGCAATTAGTCAACTTAAGGAGTGATCCTCGCAACAACATCACCAAGCCTGGTAGCGAAGTAACAAACCCACACACTGTCACGAACTGTAAAAAGCTTTATTTTTTTAATTGTTGTACTGTATTACAAAATGGAAAATGTTTACTTAGAAGGCATATCCTCACGTTATGTTACCTCATATTATACATTGCCAAGCAAGTATTTCAAATACAAGAGAAACTGCGTGAGATCTAAATGGCACTGCTGTCTGTGAGGAAATGACATGGCATATAAGTTTTAGCGCTTTTTTTTACAAAATACAAATAAACAGCTTTTACATTGGTAGGCCATATGCAAGGGTGGAAACCTGGCTACTTGGCGTTGGGGTGTTAGTTTCAGTTCCGGTGTGTTGAAACCCACATGTCAAGTTTCAGTTTTGGTTTGGTTTCACGGCTTTTGAAAAATAGGTTTCAGTTTCGGTTTCAGTTTTGCTTACGCACAACCTCGGTTTCTGGGTTTCAGTTTCGGTTTAAGTTTCATCCAAAAAAACTATTTTATTTTAAATACGGGTTATTTAAGTGCTCTACTTTTGAGCGTTTTTGTTGTATTGCGATGATAAGTAGCAACTCAGATGGCCAAGTGAGGAGAGCAATTGCTTCGGAAGTTGTCGACTTGGGTATAATTCCAAATCCGGTGAAACCGAAAATTCAAAAATTAGCATTTACAGCTTCTCTATTTGACGCTCAACATTAAAGGAACTGTTCTGGTATGATGGTGATGACAGAAAAACCTTAGAAACTTCTGCACAGGTTTTAGTTTCAGTTTCGGTTTTGACGTTTCAAGAAAAAACGGTTTCGATTTAAGTTTACGTTTTCAAAAAATTGATTGAATAGGTGTCAGTTTCAGTTAGGGTTTCAAAAATTTCCTTCAAAACCGGGTTTTCAGGTTTAGGTTTGGGTTTTGGTTTCCACTCTTGGCCATGGCCAAAACCGGGCTTGCGCAAATCACTAACAAAATGCGCTATGGTTACCAAACGATTACCCAGCCAGCTTGCTCAATGTTTTGCCGAACAAAAACTCACGAGCTCGTCGCAAGCGTTTCTCACATGTCATAAAGTTTCTTTTACTGCAACGTTAAAAATCGACTATTACGACGCAAAATTCTCACGAACATTAGCTCACAATACGCCATGGGTACCGTAAATACCAACCTTTAACATTCCACGCTTCGTTTAAGAACCTATAAGCCCTCAACTTAATTAAGGAATTATCAAGCTTGGCAAGATGGCTTTGAGAATTTCCACAAATTGTATTTGCTTCATCTGCATCGACCAGGTTTTTTGAAAAGAATAATAAGCTATCATTTACTGATATCCATTGACCTACAAATCAAACTACAATCAGTTATTCTGCCCGCCATTTCTCGTGCGGGGCGTGTGATGCTTTATGGAAGCCCATAAGCACACACCACAAAAATAAATTTCAACTTTCACCTCGGTCGACAAATCTTTTTCGTGATCGACAAAACTATCGACATTTGTCGATCGGTTAAAAGATTTGTCGATCGAGTTAAAGCTTATTTTTGTGGTTTGTACTTGTGGGCTTCGGTAATGTTCAGCTACAAACCCTTTCTTGTCCATGCAACGAGGTTGAACAAATTTTCCGTGCAATTAATAGCGCCTTATCCGAAGTTATAAACCATTGCTTTTATGTAGGCTACAACAATTTAGAAAAAAAAGGGGGACATTGTAGCTTTGTAGTCCGTTCATTTAGTTTCGTCATAAAAAGGATTTGATGGACGAGAAAAGCCCACCACTTATCTTTGTACCATAATTATTTTTGCTTTTAAGTTGCTTTCTATCGTTAAAACAATGTATGTCATGGCTATCGTGATATATAGCCTGTACGTGCTCATACATGAAAAACGATATATAGGATCTCGCTTAAGAGATCAGAGATTTGAAGAAAATCTTTTAATCAAATGCAACCACAAGAAGTATGCTGTAAGAAAAGTCAAAATTTGTGAACTCGAAGCATTTTCGTCCGAGTTCAAGTGTAAACATGAAATGTTTCGATTTATGTGTAAAACAATAGACGTGATAACAATAGACGTGATAACAATAGACGTGATAACAATAGACGTTTTCAAATCAACGAAGATCCGCTCTAAGATTTCCTTTTTTCCCGGATTTTCAACTTCCCAGGAAACGGGAAATTTTCAAAAAATTTTCTGAGAAAAAGTCCTGGGAAATTTTCGAAACCCCAAAAATCCTTAGGATTACCGGGATTCCGAAATTTTCCCGAGCTTGATTATTTTGCAATTTTATCTGATTTTCAGCATTTCAGATCTAATTTTCAGCATTTTGTTATGTTGTTTTGACAAACTTAGTTTGAGTTTTTCAATTTTTTCGACAAATTGAGGAAAAAATTTTGATCTCACAAGCAGTTTGTTTTAAAAAATTTTGCGAATTTTGAAAAATAATTTTTAGTAAGCCAAATAAAAATTTAAAATTTGCGGCAACGCATTTGTTATGTCGGAATGATAGATATCAGTACTACTAAAATCTTACTAATGTAAAAAGTTTGCCTGGATCCCGACATAAATTTCCCGGGAAACATTTATCGATCAGTTGAATTTCTCTGGTAACGAAAAATTTTAAAACCCCTAATTTCCCGAGAAATTTTCCGTTTAGTCTTCCCGGGAGGAAACGCTAATCCAATCATCCCCTTTCTTTGCTTCCTTGCCAGATGGATGGAACTATTTTAGTTTAAGGATAACGTTACTGCTTTGTTTTGAATTGAAAAAATCGTGGTCGAGATTTTTATCTTCCTAGTTCACGTTTGAGTTTAGGAAATTCCATCGAGTTCATGACAAGTTCAAATAACTTTTATCGAGTTAAGGTCAAGTTCAAGCAGTTTTGATCCGTGCTTACATTAAAACTCACGCAGCTTTTTTTGAAATCGAGTTCAAGTTCGATTTTAAAGATTGATATTTTTCCATCCAAAAGGTAGGAACAGCTAATAATCGGAGAACATTTAACATTATGTATTTACATTATTTACAAAATAACATACGGAAAGCAAAATACGCGGAACGTTTTCGGACAAATTGACTGTCCTTCATCAGAGCATGATTAGAAATGGAAAGTGAAAACAGGGCAAACTAACATAAGCGGAAAACAAAAACAGCAGGGGTTATGGCATAATCTAATGTTTCACAAAAGTAATGAAGTGTGAACGATCAATTTGCGAGGGCCGACAAAGTTTATTAACGCGTGACTTAAGTCAGAATGTAGTTACTACTTTACGAAAACACGATAAAATTCAAAACAAATTTGCAATCAATTTTTAATGAAACTAAATAATCGATAGAGTTAAAATACTTTTAATAGAAACGAGCATCCATTGGCATAGAACTGGCGGTTTAATTTCGGTTTGAATTTCTTAATAAGGAGTGCTTCATGAACTTTCGTGTCTTACTCATTTTTATAGTTTCGAAGAATTTTGAACGAAGCCAAACTGTGCGATGAATTGGAATATTTAACGCAGTCCAAAATGTGGTCTTTAATTGCTCTTTTTCGAGATTGATTTAGGTCCAAATGTTCCTTGGCTCTGGTGACCAGATATCTGGAAGACATAGCCAAGTAGGTCAAACCCGTATCACACGGGCATGTAGGCCTATAACAATAGACGACATTTGAGCACAAACCCAAAGGAGTCATTGATTGTAAGTGAAAATAATTAGAAACTTTCATTGTTTTGTATAAAGGCACCAGTTTTAAGCCTGCAATCTTTAAACACAAATCTGACATGTTTCGGAAGAATGTTTCGGAAGAATTAGCTGTTGTTACCATTTGGATATTGAAGATCTCTCTGCCAAAGTTATATGATGTTTTTCTAGTTTGTAAAAAATGAGTTCTATTGTTACTGAGATCGATATAGATAACTAAAGGCTTAAAGCTTGCTGAAAAGAAGGCTTCAGCCGTTTAATCATATGGGCTACGAAACCTCCTCTAAAAAACATTGCTGCTGCTTTCTACGTCGCCTAATTACAGCAGAGATGGGCACCGTGAACTCGAAACACGCTTCAGCGTATCAAACATGTATCGCGAAAAATCAAAATGATGAAAAAATCACGCTTTTAACTTGCAAAGCTCACAAGTGATGGAGTATTAATTATGGTTTGCGTCAGATTGCGCAATTATTGCAAAATTAAAGCATTTAAACTCTATCCTACAGTGAAAATTTAATCAATTAATTCCAGTGATAGGACATTAGACTTTTTTTTCTTAACCGCTGGTTCTCCGAAAATATTCCACTTTACGGTTCAATTGCAGAAATACGATTACATACAAAGCTGTTTGAAAATTGCACGTTCTGTAATTTGCTGCATTGTGACATAAGCCCAAAATTTTACAGAAGTTGGTGAGCGTAACAAGCATTCAAGACCAGTTTTGTCCAGCATGCGAAAGCAGTGTTGCCAGATTGGAGTAAAGTAGCGGATTGGACTGCGGATCTTGAAAGCTCAAAACAGAGGTTATTCAAGTTCTCTAAAAGAATTCCTAGAGATTTTGCTGAGTCGACGTTACCAACTGTCTTGTGTATCGTATGTTAATATTATTCGTAGAAATGAGGCAGCGGAGGCGAGCCGTTGGCGACGCTGTGTCCGATTTGACCGACCCATGATTTGAACCCCAGACCTCCCGCACCAGTAGCAATGTCTTAGCAAATGCGCGAACAGGTACGAGAAATGATGAGATAATCAGTTTAGAAGGAAACTGAAAGAACCTCTTGTTAGTAGGCGTAATTACTGTAGAGCGATTTTTTATGACTGATAAAATCGAAAAATATAACTTTTTTCTTTGAAATGCATGACTTTACATGACTTTATTTTTAAAATAGCATATTTATGAAACAAAAAAGAATCTGTTTTTAAAATTTCAAATCCCATTACTGATTAAACCCCAACTTACTTGACAAGCTTGAATTTACGACGTTGATTACCGCTAAAAAATGTATCCAGTGCCAGATCTTCCGTCGGTTATACTTGACTGTTCCGTTCATTTACTTCACACAAATTTTTTTCATTCATTTTATTTTGCCAATCATCTAAAAATATGCAAACATTTAGTTTGAGAAGCTTGGCAAGTTCGCAAATTTAGCAAGCAGCAGACTGCAAAAGAAGTATAAAAACAAGGTTATCAAATGATGTCACAATGAAACTTATAATGACAAACGCACAATGCTAGCCTACTCATTAAAAAAATGATGTAATGGTAAGTTAAGAGCACAAAGACGGCTAGGGGCGCAAGTGAGTTATTACAAAGGGCCTTAACCCCTAACTCTGACCCTTAGTAATAACTCACCAGCAGTCCTTGTGCTCCTACATCCTAACTCACCTGCGAGGGGCCTGCAGGTTTTAGCAATACTGTTTAGAGGTGCGTTTTCGATAAAAAATTACTGTTGTTTTGATCATGCTCTGATAATTGCAGTTTTACCTACAGCGAACACCACCACTATTTTGTTCATATGTCACATTCAGTCACAAGCAGGGCCGTCGAGAGAAAATCCGGGTCCCGGGGCAGAGGTATGATGCGGGCCCCCTCAGTACCAAAATTTAATTCTCGAAAAAGGAAAAAGTCTTGACATCGCGTGCAGACGTAGCCTTGAGCAGTGTGCGAAGTAGAAAATTTTTACTGAGGGGCATGTTTTTGTCCACAATTTTGCTTGAATTCTGAACCCAAACAACAAGACAATGTTGCGAAAATGGTATTTATTGTTCATGGGGCGATGCAGTGGCGTAGCAAGAAATTTTAAAAGGAGGGGCAGAGCATGATTTTACCACTTTTTTTCAAGCGTAGTTTTTTTCAGCAGAAATAATTGAAGCAGATTAAAAAACAGAAAAACTTTAGGGGGTCCGAAGGTATGTTCCCCCGGGAAATTTTTGAAATATTACATGCTGTAATGGTTATTTCTGCACTTTTTGAACATTTTTCAGGCAAGCTTTGTTTAAATTTTTTGACCCTAATTTTGAGTACTTCATCGAATGTGGTGCATTTTGTTCGCACATTTTCAATTGTGCGTGCTTAAGGCGTGAGACTGATTGTTATCGAAGAGGTTTGAAATCACGAAAAATTTGTATTTATCAAAAAGATAGTTGAAAAAGGCTTGTGAGTTGAATACATTCCCTCATCCCATTCCTACCCCTGGATTTGCCAGCCACAAGCTACAAAAGCCATCAAAAGATTCTGGCATATTTCATTCACTTGGCAGCATTCGTTCTTTTTTACTAAAAGGCAAAGTTAAAAGGGGAGGGGCCATGGCACAATGTCCCTCTCTAAATACGCTCTTGGGGTGATGCCATTGGTCAATGACCAAATTAAAGCAGTGGTGGAGGGCGTACTGCGTGTTTGCACACCACCAGCATGATGAACAAAAATTATCAACGGTAGAATTTCGAAAACTTCATTAGCTTTGTTTTAGGCAGGTTTTTGTTTCATAAATGAAGCATGGGGCTTGGGGGGAGAGTAGTAAGCTACCCCAGCGGGGTCCGGGTCGGGGCCCCAGAAGGTATAGGCTAGCATTTTTTTAATTCATACTCTCAATCTCAAATATGATCTGAAAAAAGTTGGGGAACCGGTGCTTTAACATAGTCTCAGTGCTTTCACTAACGCTTATAAAAAACTGCTGACGTGTTGTAATGTTGATATAAAAAACATTTAACTTCTTACGGTACTTATGACGGGGGGGAGGAGACGTTTTGGCACCCCCCAAGACAAATTTTCTTTCTTTGCTGGGGAGACGACTATTTTTATTGGGGGAGACATGTCCTCCCAACACCCTACTTTGCACATTGGACTTAGGTCTTAACATAGCCAAGACGTAATTTCTCCAGCGTTTCTTCGCGTGCGTCCCTAAAGAACAATTTTATAAGAGTGGGGCCCCTCGATGGGCCCCGGTACTTTGTACCCCCCTGCCACCCCCTCACCAGCACTGGTCACAAGCTGGTGTTTTGTAGGAGTTGTGTATGCCGTATTTTTTTATCCAAGTGGCATTACTTTTTGATATGCCATTAAAGTTGTGTTCAATCTGATTTTTGAGCAGTGTTTTTTACCAGTTTGTGTTCATTTTCACTGTTGTTAAGCATGATTGCAATTTTATCTGATATTTTCGTGGAGTGTGCTTGTTTTTCCTTTGATATTGTGCATTGTGGTTAGTAGGGATGTGCCGGATACCGGATATCCGGCAAATCTGTTTTAACGGATATCCGGTATATCGAATAGTAGCTCTATAAGCCAAAATTAGTACTTCGATGGTTTTTATACTCGCTATCGTCTTGCTCGACTAGCGACCCATGAAACTATTGCATGAGATCATGTGACACACAGGAAACTTTCAAAAGTATTGCGTCATTAGAAATGGACTTTATTACTCTATCTAAGTTGGCCGAATCGGCAACGTGGTCGAGCGGCAGGAGCTGAGTTGATAAAATGACCATCTTATTGATCGCGTTTGATTCAACTCCGACCCACGACACTACGTTCAGTGGCGTACGCACGGGGGGGGGTTCGGGGGTCAAAACTCCCCCCATTGACCATTGGAAAAAATTAAAAACCGCTCTTTTTGAACTGATTAGCGTTTTTTCATACAGAGATTGTGTTTTTCTGTGCTGTATCAAATTGCCTACATAATCTCGAGAAACTTTCATTGTGATGCAATAATACCGGTAGTCAAACTTTTCTGGTGTGTAGCGCTTGAACCAATGGCTGGCTCAAAATGCAAGCCTAGACGAGGTCAATGGGCACTAAAGCTGGAGTGGTGTTGTGATGTCATAAAGACATTGTTCTCAACTGCTATGGCTGGACAAAACAACGTTTCAGCGCAGAAGGCATTCTTGGAAGAGAACGGTTGCAACGCATGCAGATATTCCGCTTGCGATGTCACAATTTTGAGCCATAGCGGCCTATTGGCGTAGTGACTAAACACATCGCTATCGGCGCGGGAGGTTTTGGGTTCGACTTTTGGGCCGGTACCGGCCGTTAGCTCAGTTGTTAAGCGCACAGGTTATCGGTGCGGAAGGTCTGGGGTTCAATTCCCGGGATGTTCAAATCGGCACAGTGTCGCCAACGGCTCGCCACCGCTGCGACGTTTCTGTGTTACCCAAGCGCTAAGAGATGGACCCCAGTGACATTCGCAGGGGTCGGGAGTCAGCAATCCCCTTCCCCCTTGACAATTGCAAAAAAAATGAAACCTTTGTTTTTTAAAACGAACCGACTTTTCTTCATGCGCAGCTTGCCGAAATTGCTATCATGTTTTCATCCCAAACAACACCATACCCCACAAAACATTTTAGCGTAAATCATTCCCTTGCAAGTACAATGATCATTACTCCTTACGTCTGCGTGAAAAGTTGTACCATCCCCCCATAAGTGTTTTTACAACTCGAGCACTGATTACGATGCAATGCTACAATACCGGTACCCGGTAGTCCAACTTTTCTATTGTGTTTTGCTTGAAGTGCATTTTTGTCATTGATGTTGCTGTGAAACATAATTAAGAAGTAGGAGTTTCCTTAGATGCGGTGTATCTGCAGTAACTACGGCTGCACACAATATTTTTTTTTTAAATCAAATCTCGATTACACTCGTTTCATTAAATTTGTTGTTGTAAAGGTAAAGGTACGGGACAGCGGGTGCAAGCACACATTGTTTAGGCCATTTTCAATTGTCGGCCCATTACAATTTTCAATCACGAATGATTGAACGCTGTTAAAGGACATAACATGACGAACAACACATACACAAAACCCTTTGCACTTCCGCTTGTGCCGAGTGCCTGGCGCGAAAGCTGCGAATACTATTTTTAAAGTCTTTAGTATGACCCGACTGGGAATAAAACCCCAGTCTCCCGGCTACCAAGTGGACGCTCTTAACCGATACACTAAGCGCCGGTTAATTTGTTGTTGTACCAAAACGTAGTAGCGAGTGGCAGGGCCCGACCCCGCGGCTTAGCGCCTGGGCAACGCAGCTCCAAAGAAACGTCGCAGCGGTTGCGAGCCGTTGGTTACACTGTGTCCTATTTGACCGGCCTGGGAATTGAGTCCCAAACCTTCCGCATCGATAGCGAAATCTTTTACCACTACGCTATAATCGCCCGGTTTTTTGAGAAATTTTATTAAAATATAAAAAACTAAATTGACACTGCTTTAAGTGCCAAAAGTAAGATAAAAATACTGCCAAAGACGACCATAGACCTACGGAAGATTTGAAGAGGCCTAGGGGCGGAACGAGGGGAGAGACAGCATTGTTTTTTCGTACCGTAAGCTGACTATCTCAGGAGCTAGAGTTCTTCGTTTCCCATAGACACCCCGATTGTAAGTTTGAAAGCATCTGATATCGACGCTGTGATTTGGCAGAAAAATGCTTAGATAATATCGACGCTGTTTTTGACTTTTAATCGGATGATTAGGGATTCCTCTCGCGCATAATTTATTTTAGTTTAAAAACGTTTTGGTTGGAAGGGCAGTTTTTTCTTATGCTTCAATATCTTCACTTTTCAAATTTCAAGCGAGAAACTGCCCCCTTCATAATGAGTGTACCGTATATTGACTGTTTATAACAAGGTTTAGCCTATAAGCGTTGTTTATATTAATGTTGGTTCTTGAAAAAAGTTTTTTTGGAGAGAAGGAATTGCTTGTTTTACCCCCTGGGTGCACCCTGTTTGTAACGTTGCAACAGCTATAGCCAGCCTACTTTAGTCAATTAACCTTCCTATGACCCAGAAATGATTTCAACTAAAATTTTTTCAGAAAATTTTTAACCACGGCCTGACAGCTTGAGTTTCTGTGAAACCTTTTTTCTCTTTAAATGAAACGCAAAGCACTCAGCAAAAATGTGAATGAAATATCTTTGTTGTTTCCGTAGTTGAGGCGTCATATAGCTTAATCATGGTTAACTGCAATTTAGGATGGAAACATTACAATACGATGCCCTTTAATACCTCTAAACTACTGTAATTCTAATGTAGTATCTTTACGTCATCACGATGTGACGTCACTGAAACCCCCCCATTGAAAAATCCTGCGTACGCCACTGACTACGTTTGTGTAGCAACACGTTTTCAACGCTGGGCTATATTTTTGGGTAAAGAAGAATTGTGTTGAAAGTGTGAATTTCGGTCAAGAGTGTGCCGAAAATCGGACGCCAAGTCGGTCGGCCGCCATAGGCGTCCATTCGGCAGGAGCAGGAGTAGTGTTTCCTCGGGTCTAATACCGAAGGGGGCGGCATATATCTGTCCTCCTGGGTTTTTTCATTATTATAAGTATCAAAACGCACGTTGCACTCTGCACGCACATTGCACAGTAGTCAAAAAACAGTTCTAAAATGGAACAGCGCAAAATCTCAGCATAGTTTTGACAAAATTTTGCGCTCATGCTACGTATAAAGCGAGAAAAACAAACATGTGACCAGCGTCAGCGGCGTGATTTTACGAGTGAAGCAATCGAGTTAACAATCACCACACATTGTGTTGATTTATGCGTTTGTGAGCAAGAATTTGTGATAGCAATAGACAAGCAAACTTCAAAAAAGATCAAAATCTTCATTATACTCGCGGTATTACGCCGAAGTATGTAACGAGTGGCGGAGCCCATCTCTGCGCCTGTGCAACACAATTTCGAATCCCGAAAAAAACAACGTCGCAACGATGGCCAGCCTCCCGCGCCGATAGCGATGTCTTTAACCACTACGCTAAGCGGTTGGTATGAGACAAGTTTAAGTTTGAATTATCGCGTGTTTTGCGCTATCATCAAAGCTACTAAAAACGGATGGTTTCATTTGTAATTAGTTACTCGACCTCAAAATTTTTTTATTTTATTTATTTAGTTGCATTTTTATCCTCCTATCACGAGAAAGCGATCAAGCGCTATACGAGCTCGCTTAGGAGTTGCCAGCCATCTGTCTACCACATCAAGATGGGGGAATCCCGCTAAGCGCCTTTCCCAACGGCACAACAAGTAAACTTGCCGGCTTGTTCTTCACACTGTCCCTTTAATGCTGAGCGTCAAGCAGGGAAGCTGTGAATACCAATTTTAAAGTCATTGGTTTGACCCGACTCGGAATCAAAGCCCGGGTCTACAGCTCACGAGACAGACGCTCTATACCACTCGGCCATCTGAACTGTTAATGTTAAAAATTACTGCAAAAAATCGATCCTGCGGTAAATCTGTAATGATGGGTAGATTACAGCAAACTTTAATACAAACAGACGATTGATGAACTAAGGACGTTGAATTAAAGATCTCAACTTAGCCTACATAACGTTACAAAACCGCACAACATTCAGAAGCAGAGACACATCCATTATAATGCTAATGGTACTTTAATACGTCGTTTTTTGAACGTAGAAAACAAAGTTTCTTTAAAAATTCTCTCTCTCTACTGTTTGTCTTCGAGAAAGCATTGGCGCCATGTCCGCCGCTCATTGCATTATTTTTTTCATTGTGAACAAAAGACGAATATGCCAGTTATAGGACAGCCAAGACAGGCTTTTAAACGTAAATTGTATATGCATGGTCTTTTTGGATGAACCAACGATAGTGATCCGCGAACTTACTCCGTCTCGGTTTGAAGCCGATTGATTCCTGCCTTACTGCTACACCATCGAATGGGCTTTCCTGATGACAAAACTCCCAGCGCCAAACGAAAAAAAACTTGCAAACTAAATTAAAATCCATTTGATAAAAAAAATTACAGTACCAACGTAGCCTAAGGTTTGGACTCGCTTTTGCTTTTTGTAAAGAGCCTACACAAAATTAAAGTTTTCAAACTTGCACCAAATTTTTTCACGTAAATTGAAAAGATAAATTATATTTTTACCGAGTCTACCTTACGCAATTTCCATGAACTTTAGAAATATCCGGTATCCGGCCGGATAGAGAAGCACTATCCGGCCGGATACCTCAAAAAGCGCCGGATACCGGGTATGTATCCGGTATCCGGCACTATTTCTTGAAGATCACGGTCCATGTACTAATTCGACAGCTCAGATGGCCAAGTGGTATAGAGCGTCTGTCTCTTGAGCTGTAGACTTGAGTTTGATTCTGAGTCGAGTCAAACCAATGACTTTAAAATTGGTATTCACAGTTACCCTGCTTGACGTTCAGCATTAAAGGGACAGTGTGGAGATCAAGCCAGCAAGTTTACAAACTGTTGTGCCGTTGGGAAAGGCGCTCAGCGGGATTCCCCCATCTTGGTGTGGTAGACAGATGGCTGGCAACTCCTAAGCGAGCTTGTGTGGCGCTTGATCGCTTTCTCGTGATAGAAGGAGAAATATGCCACTGAATAAAAAATCAAAAAAAAAAATCCCTAGTGGTTAGTGTTTTTTTGAGCCTTGGAATTTGTCTTATCTGTTAATTTCAATGTCTCACGTTTTTATTAAACTAAAGCTACTAGGCTTGCATAAAATTAGTTGTTTTCAGTTCTTGGTAACATTTGCTTTTTAAGCTAATCACCTCTGATAAATGAAAATTTTGTGATTTTGAGTATAATTATTTGATTTTTTTTTTTTGGAGTTACAGAGTTAGAGACAAACACATTATAGTTTCTTTTACGAAAGTGTATGTAGTTCATAAGTCATAACTGTTGATTCAGAAGTGATAACAGACTTCAATTCGTCAGCAAAAGTCAGTAAAAGTTTGGTGTTGTAAGCTAGTGATTTTGAGTCCGAATCTTGTGATTTTTAAAAATTTTCTGTGGCAGCAGAGTTCTTTGTAGGGCAGGGGTGGGCAAGCTTTTCACACGAAGGGCCAGATTTGGAAAAACTGTGGAAACCGCGGGCCGCACGCTGATAGGAAAACAAGGTGAAGACCTTTTTTTTAAGATTACTATCCACGTACGAATGTGATCTCCAAAGTAAGAGGTTTTCACCTCGTTTTTTTGTTTTTTATTCCAATTTCGCACCGTTGAGGCTAATTTTTTTGAAAATCACTGCCATTCATGATCTCTAAAAGAAAAAAATGTCTTCCGCTCCATTCACGGTGGGTGTTTAAGTTTGTGTAAATGCCGGAGGGCCAGAATAAGAGGACCAGCGGATCGGATTTGGCCCGCGGGCCGTAGTTTGCCCATGTCTGCTATAGGGATTAGCAAACAACATTGCGTGACTACCCGTCACGCTTGACTGGGGCGACTCAGAATTGAAGCAGATCTGTTGATGCAGAGTTCCTGCTGTCAGCAATAGGCAGTTTTTTAGGGGAAGTGTGGAGGGAAGAGTGGGGAAGTGTAAGGGGAGGTGAAGGTAGGTGTGGGGGGAGATGTAAGGGGTGAGGGAAAGTGTGGAGGGAGGTGTGGAAAAGTGTGTTGGGGTGTAAGGGAAGGTGAGGGGAGATGTGGGATAGGTGTAGGAAATCGTGTTGGGACGTGGGGGAGTGTATGGGGTGAGTGTGGGGAAGTGTGTTGGGGTATGGGGGGTTGAGGGGAAATGTGAGAGGATGCATGGAAGGTGTGGGGGAAGGTAAGGAGAGATGTAAGGGGTGTGAAGAAGTGTGGGGAGAGGTATGGAGGGTGTGGGAAAGTGTGTTGGGTGTGGGGAGAGGTGAGGAGAGATTTGGGGAAAGGCATGGGGGGTGTGAGAAAAGGTAAAGGGAGATGTGGGGGTGTGAAGAAGTGTGGGGGAAGTGTGGCAGAGCGTATGGGGTGAGTTGAGTGCGGAGGAAGTGGAGAAGTGTGTTGGGGAGTGGGAGAAGTGAGATAAGGGAAAACATAAGGGGGTGTGGGGAAAGGTAGGGGAAATGGGGGGGATGTGAATAAGTGTGGGGAAGATGTGGGAGTAAGTGTGGAGGATGCGGGAGAGGTGAGGAAAGAGGTTTTGGGGGGTGAGGAAAAGTGTTGGGGTTAAGGGGGAGGGGAAAAATATGGGAAAGTGTGTGTGGAGGTATGGAAAATCCCAATACACCTTTCCCTACACTTCTCCACACCCCCAACATCTCCGGAGCAAGACAATTTGGCGTACACGATTCGACGCAAACAAACTTGACATGAAGACGATTTGACGCGAAACACGAAGACGATTTGACGCGAGACGAGCTCGCTTAGGAGTTGCCAGCCATCTGTCTACCACATCAAGATGGGGGAATCCCGCTAAGCGCCTTTCCCAACGGCACAACAAGTAAACTTGCCGGCTTGATCTCCTCACTGTCCTTTTAATGCTGAGCGTCAAGCAGGGAAGCTGTGAATACCAATTTTAAAGTCATTGGTTTGACCCAACTTGGAATCAAAGCCCGGGTCTACAGCTCACGAGACAGAGCTTGATCTTGATCTCCTCACTGTCACTGACGCGAAACGTGTGTAACGGGGTCGGCAGGTTAAAAAAAGGTGGAGGTCGGGAGATTGAGATCGGGGGGAGTGTGGTTTGGGTTGGGGTCGGAGGGAGTTGGGATCGGGAGAGTTGGGGTCGGGAGAGTTGGGGTCGGGGGAGTTGAGGTCGCGAGGTTGGGGTCGGGGGAGTTGGGGTCGGGGAGTTGGGGTCGAGGGGTTGAGATGGGGGGTCGGGTTTGAAGTCGGGAGAGTAGTCGGGGGATTGGGGTGGGTCGGGAGAGTTGGGGTCAGGGGAGTTGGGGTCTGGGGAGTTGGGGTTGGGAAAGTTGGAGTTAAGGGAGGCAAGGTTGAGGGAGTTGGGGTTGGATGGTCGAGGGAGTTGGGGTCAGGAGAATTGAGGTTGAGGGGGGTTGGATTCGAGGGGTCTGGGTAGGGGGTCCCGGATCGTGACACCAACCTCCCTGAATCCAACCGTTTTTCAAGCTGCCGACCCTTACTCTTCTTCACACCCTCACACTTTCCCACATCCTCCACAGTCATCCCATACACTCTCTCACACATTCCCCCACACTTCTTCACACCCCCCACATCTTTCCTTACCTTCCCCCACTTCCCCCATACCTCTACCCTCACCCCAACACACCTCCCCACACTCACCTCGTACACTCTCTCACACCTCCCCCCACACTTCTTTACACCTCCACATTTCCCCTTATTTTCTCCAATACACCCCATACTTCTCCCTTCACCTCCCGAACACACTTCCCCACACCCTCCACACTCACCCCATACACTAGCCCACACATTCCCCCACATATTTCCTTGCGTTCCCCCACACCCCCCATACCTCTCCCCTCACCTGCCCCACACCCCAACACACTTTCCCACACTCACCCCAACACACTTTCTCACACCTCCCCCGACACTTTTTTACACCCCCACATCTCCCTCACTTTCCCCCATACATCTCCTTTCACCTCCCCAGAACACTTCTCCACACCCTCCACACTCACCTCATATACACTCCCCCACACCTACCCCACGCTTCATCACCTCCCATCTCCCTTTACCTTCCCCTAGTACATCTCTTCCCTCACCTCCCCCACACTCCAATACACTTTCCCACACTCACCCCATGCATTCTCCCATATCTCCCCCACACTTTTTTACACGCCCCATCTCCCCCTATCTTCCCCACACCCCCATACCTCTCCCTCCACACCCCAACACACTTTCCCTCGCTCGCCCTATCACTCTCCGACACCTCCCCTCACCCTTCTTAACACCCCCCACATCTCTCTTTACTTTCCCCCACACCCCCATACTTTCCCCACTTCTCCCCTACACCCCAACATACTTTCCCACGTTCACCCCATACACTCTTCCTCATCTTCCTCCACATCTCAACACACTTTTCTACACCTATCCCACATCTCCCCTCACCTTCCCTTTCACCCCAACACACTTTCCCAGCCCCCCTGCATCTCTCTTCACACCTGCCTTCACCTCCCCTTACACTTCCACACCCAAACACTCTTCCCCACTCCTTCCCCCACACTTCCCCTTAAAAATTGTCTATTGCTTACAGTACAGTTGCACCTGAGTTCTCCGCATATCGAATTTTGAGTCACCTCATCGAAGCATGTCGGTTAAATAAAGAAACAAAAATGAGAAAGAGTTTGCTAACCCCTATAGAGAACTCTGGTGGCAGCATTGATCCCCATTGGTAGGCACTAGAATAGACAAAGTTTGCTGGTCTGTAGGATAAGATTTGTCACGTGACTTGCCAACATGAGTGCAAATCCAGGGGGGAATGGATCCCCCAATAATCTGGCAGCACCTCGATCCCTCCAATTTATTTCATGAAAGTGAAAAACTCCCCTTACGAGCCAATTTCATCCCCCCAATATCGAAAAATGATCAATTTTGCAAAATTATCCCCCCTCAATACCCAAAAATGGTCAATTTTGCTAAATCATCCCCCAATGCTCAACAAACACTTGTGCCCCTGTCAATCAAGCGTGATTTTGGCTACTTTTTTCAAATCTTATTCTACAGACCTGCAAACTTCGTCTATTCTAGAGCCTGCCAATCTTAGTCCAAACATAAAAACGCTTGACAAAATATTCATGTTTTTGTTAAATATGACAAATTATATAGCGGTACTGCCGTACTGGTAGGTCTACTATGCTTAGAGCTGGTCTAACTATTTTTTACGCCTTGCATTTACGCCTAGCCTTCAAAACTGATGCAGTAGCCCAGTGGTTTTCTACCTGGGGTTCGCGGACCCCCAAGTGGCCCGCGGATGACTTTAACGGGGCCGGCCACAAGGGCTAAGGGGTCCTCTAAAGTATATATAATATTGAAAGTTTTAGCAAAAATAGTGCAGTTTATTGAAGTGCCAGTGTTCATTGATTAATTAATGTATTCTACAAAATAATTTTTTTCTGAACGATATACTATACACTAACTTTACCGGTATAAGAATATGAAATACAAACTGGTAGTTTTATGGCCCAAGCAAGTTCTTCCTGCCTTTTCTTGGTATGACTGAAGCACTGAAACTCTGCAAACTCACACATAAGAAGGCACTGCTTAATTTGCACCAACAGTTGGCGGTTCTACTAAACACCGCAAAGGATTGAAACACCGCAAAGAACGACAGAGGATCTTAAATTGATCTACTATAAACACCGCAAAGAACAACAAAGGACTTGAAATCATACCATAACAAACTGCAAAGAACTACAAAGGACTTTAAATTAGGGTTAGATTAGGTTTGGCTAGGGTTAGGTAAGGGCAGTGATGAGATTCAGGGGGTTCGCACGGGTTCGCGCGAACCCGTTCTTGGAATGTCAGGATAATCAGCGAACCCGTTCTTGCTTCTTTTTACAGACATCAGACCTTTATGAAGGAACCTGTTGTTAGGAAGGACGATACAAAAGAGAACCTGTTCTTAAAATTTTGAATCCCATCACTGGGTAAGGGTTAGATTAGGGTTAGGGTTTTAGGGTCCTTTGTCGTACTTTGCGGTGTTTAGTACCGGTACATCAATTTGAGGTCCTTTGTCATCCTTTGCGGTGTTTCAGTCCTTTGCGGTGTGTAGTAGGAGCCAACTTGCCCAACAGATGGGGCTGAAACTTACTTAGGAACGGTTATTGGTATGTCAAATTCTGGATAGAGAAACTACAGATAATTACTCCCATATTTGGAACTATTGCCTACAATGATTTAGTTTTTCTTTTCACCAAGACATATTTTTTACGCCTTGCATTCACAAATTTTGATCCAGATATCTAGTCATTGTAACGAAATTCGCAGAGCTTAGGTTAGGCGTCAGCAACCTGGGAATGGATCCAGCCAGTTAAAATTTTTCGGCCGGTGGCCTCTTCAAAATTTTTATGTTAAAATCGCTCTCTGTTGAAGGGTTAGTAAATTCCAATATTTATTTCTTCCGCATTGCAATACAACAAAAATCGATATTACATAACTACGAAGTCACACGGACTTCGCATTAGGCCTACGTACAGTATATAGCCTACTCCACTTTTTCAAACTTGTATATAAGTTTCTGGTGCAAATAATAATGTATGTGAGATAGACCAGTAGTGACATGAAACGATCTAAATGTGATTTAACAAGGTTAAGTAGTGAATGTGATATTTTGTAGAAAGCCCCCGCCAGTAATGCAAAAATGCTTACTGGTAATTTAAGAAAAAAACATCCCAGTTACGCTTGAAGTACTACAAAGAGGCTGGGATATTTTTTTTTGAGAAGGGCTTTCTGCAAAGCATCCAACTGGTGCGCCTTCTATCTCCATGCGCAGTTACAATATGTGGATGCCAAACTCCTCTCAGACCGTCAGACCTTTGCATTAAAAAGATTATAAGCACATCTTCAACTACCCAAGGGGTGGGGAACCGGTAAAGCACAGCGTGCCACATTGATTGCATAATATTTTCAGCGGGCCACATTTACTTTTAATTGTTAAATTTTGCCTCAAAAAGGCACGATATTCTGTCGCAAATTTAACAACATTCATGCTGAGCTGTTTTTCACCGTAAAATCAGAGGCTTTTGCGTGTTTTATATGCTACAAATATAGCATGTATAGTTGAATGTAACGCAGTTTTTAAGAAATCTAAATGTTTTATATTCCACCATTTTGTTGTACACTTAACAATTAAAGTTGTGACGCGGGCCACATGGAAAACTTAAGCGGGCTGGATGTGGCCCGCGGGCCGCAGGTTCCCCACCCCTGATTTACCCTTCAGGTAGTCCTTTTTTTTAGTACGCGCTTCGTTTTACGCATTTAAAATTGATTTTCGTTACCTTGCGGTTACAAAATCTATCATTTCCAGTGTTTATTCGCTATAATTCGTCATAATCGAGCCGAAATGCTAAAAAATGTTTGAAAAAGCAAACCATCTACAGGATCCTAAACAAAGGACTACCCCTCCTCACCTGGTAGTCCTTATTTTAGAACGCGCTTCGTTTTGCGCATTTAAAATTGGTTTTCGTTACCTTTCAATCAGAAAATCTATCATTTCCGTTGTTTATTGGCTATAACTTGTCATAATGGAGCTGACAATGCTGAAAAATGTTCGAAAAAGCAAACCGTTTACAGGATCCTAAAAAAAGGACTACCAGGAGGGGTAGTTATTTTTTTAGGACGCTAAGGACTTCGCAGCTGCCTCCGCAAAATCCTAAAAATTCTAAAGATCCTAAGTAAAGGATGATCCATCCTTTCCCAGATACAAGAAAGCCACTGCCAAAAACTGAGCTGTTTTTGCCTGCAGTCGTGTTAAGTGCAGTTGGATTTTTACTTGAAAAAATAAGTGCGACCCATCTTATATCCTCAAGTGGTTAGCTTTTGGCAAGCACAAGCAGCAACAAAAAGGCATCCTTGGTGAAGGTAGCCTTTGATTTTGATTCAAATTAGTTTCAAAAACAAATCAAAAATCATCTCCCATATAGTGTTGATTTTTATGGGGTCCACAACTACAAATTGCTTAACTTAGGGGTCCGCGATTTGAAAAAGGTTGAAAACCACTGCATTATCCAAAGCTTAAACAGTTTATGTCAATGATGTCATAATCAAACAAACCAAATTTTTAGTTTAAAGTCTCACTTAGTGTGATAGTGACTTGTGAACTGTAGTAACGCGCGAATGCACCTTTTTTACCGCATCAGAATTAAAAGTGATTGGATTTCGGAATGGAGTTAAAAATTCTATAAAATCATTCGAAAAACGGAAATGTAATTATGTTATAAATTTTTCTTGTAAAGATTTAAGATGAAATGAAAGTGTTTTTCAAAAGGAGATATACCGGTAATATAGCCTAGTCTATAGAATGTCAGTCCACGTCCGATCTATTTTCAACAGTAAGTTACGGTTCGGATAATCCAGCTCCAACAAAAAAATGGCACATTCCGGCTCCGAATCCAAACCATCCTCATCTCTACTATGCATAGTAGGGTGGAGTAAAAAAAATTCTTTTTTGAAATCGAAAAAAGTGTAGTGCTTAAATCCTGGCAAATGGTCTAAAACTTCTTGAAAAGTTGGTTTTGGGGGGTTGCTCCTATTTTCCAGCCGGCTACCCCCCAAAATGTTATCGCAACTGATGATGCAGGGGGTAATTCTTATATCTTGGTAACCACTGGTAGGAGAGTATTGGTATATGGCTCAAAATATGCGGAAATGCCATGTTCCTATCTGTGCTAAGAAGAAAGTTTTCTCTATTGTTACCACAAAAGAAGTTACAGCCGAAAAACAAAAATTATGGCCATTTTTGATAAATTTTTCGGAAAATTCACTTATGAGTTATCGTGTAAGAAGCACAGTCACTAAATTTTGATCTGTGAAAGTGATTCCTCTCGTATAACGAACACTGTTTGTGATTTAATGCATTAATGAAGAGACAGATGGTGACATCCACTATTGCTGAAATAGGATGAGTAGTAACAATTGCCTCAAATCAGCAAGGACATATTAACCACAAGACTGAAGAGGAAGTCACTGAAATAGGTGTACAGGTAATTTAGTGATTTTATTAAATTGGTTTTAATTCGATGCGAAATTGTTTTTAAATGAAACACGAAAAAAGTGTAACATATAAAGACTGGGTGGTGTCAAGACTGACTACACAACAAAACAATACAAGATGAAATGAATGGCTGCTCTTGGCAGCCAAACTTGCAGCTTCAAACAATTGGTGGCGATTGTTGCTGGAGGAATCAAAATTGGCTTATTCGTATTAAGCATTTGCTTCAATGTTCAGCGATGGTAAATCAAACAAGCGAATCAAACTGCTGTTCGATGCATGGGGACACTCATCATAATTTTGCACATTCTTCAGCTACTAGTTATCGATGTGCTAGCACTTTTGCCACTCCTACATTTCTTACACTTTCATTATCATCTAACATCATCACATAATCAGATAACCCATGGATCCAGATCCAGTAACTTTTTCAACTTAGTTCAGATGATTACCGGTAATAATTTTTCAAACAAACGTGTTGAAGAAATTACGGCGCTTTGAGTGAATAGTTATTTTGCACACCAAGAATATATGCTTTGATTACGATGTTAGGGAATTATAATAGGAAGCGTCTATTTCACCAAAAATTCCAGTTACCGAAGTTCGAAAATGGTGGTTTGTGGAACCGGAAACATCCCCTAACGGTTCCCCTACAGTGAGAGTTGCACTGCAGGAACCAAAAACGGTTACACAACTACGATTTTTCAAACTTCGGTAACCGGAATTTTCGGTGAAATAAACACTTCGATTATAATAAAAATGTAAGAAATGTAGGAGTGGCAAAAATGCTAGCACGCCGGAAACAAGTGGCTGAAGAAAGTGCAAATAACAATGAGTGCCCCCAAGCCCCCCATGCACTGAGCGCAGTTTGATTCGCTTGTTCGATTTACCATCGCTGAATTTGGAAGCAAATGCTTACTACGAATTAGTCAATTTTGATTCTTACCAGCAAAAGCCTTCGGCAATTGCAAACCTTCAGATGCAGAAATAGATGTCTGGGGAAAACTCTGGTATTACACTTTCTATATGTCTTGTCACATGGCCAATCTGTGGAGCAGCTCATCAAATTGGTTACGGAAGCATCTGCACAAATGGAAAGATTTGATCGACAAGATGAGTCATTCGAAAAAAAAAATCAAATCCTACTAACTTACGAAAACATTTGACAGCAAAAAGCAGTTTAAAGTGGTGTTTTAGCAATCCGTGTGACCTCTTTTGCAAGCCGGATGGCCAAAATTGATCTCACTGCAGTTGTTTTTGTTCTAAGCTATTTACTTTACCAAATGGGTGCACCACCGCACCACACTTCTGGAATTTGCCGTAACTATCCCTATGAGGTTGACAGCATTTTTTGGCTGCTAAAGACAACCATTTATTTCATCTTGTATTATTTTGTCGTGAAGTCAGTCTTGACACCACCCAGCCTTTATATGTTACACTTTTTTCGTGTTTCATTTAAAAACAATTTCGCATCGAATTAAAACCAATTTAATAAAATCACTAAATTACCTGTACGCCTATTTCAGTGACTTCCTCTTCAGTCTTGTGGTTAATATGTCCTTGCTGATTTGAGGCAATTGTTACTACTCATCCTATTTCAGCAATAGTGGATGTCACCATCTGTCTCTTCATTAATGCATTAAATCGCAAACAGTGTTCGCTATACGAGAGGAATCACTTTTACAGATCAAAATTTAGTGACTGTGCTTCTTACACGATAACTCATAAGTGAATTTTCCGAAAAATTTATCAAAAATGGCCATAATTTTTGTTTTTCGGCTGTAACTTCTTTTGTGGTAACAATAGAGAAAACTTTCTTCTTAGCACAGATAGGAACATGGCATTTCCGCATATTTTGAGCCATATACCAATACTCTCCTACCAGTGGTTACCAAGATATAAGAATTACCCCCTGTGTCAACAGTTTCAATAACATTTTGAGGGGTAGCTGGCTGGAAAATAGGAGCAACCCCCCAAAACCAACTTTTCAAGAAGTTTTAGACCATTTGCCAGGATTTAAGCACTACACTTTTTTCGATTTCAAAAAAGAATTTTTTTTACTCCACCCTACTATGCATGTAGTTACATGTTGTTTTACATACAATCATTGCCATACCCCAAAATAGGGGGCCTTTAATTAATCTCTATTTTGACAAACCAGACCTGCAATGTATTTGTCAGACAAAGCAACGTATTTCTCAGGTAACGCTACCAGACAAAATTTCTCGGACATATTTCTCAGATAAAACAACCTATTCTTGAGGTAATGTTACCAGGGCCTCTCATTCAATTTGGTCTCAAAACTGTGAAAAGAGTTGATGTGACTTGTGTTTTGGGTACCAGTTGACGTAGCAAAGCGGTTATTAACAAATTGTGGTATAAGATACTAAAGTCTGCAGTAGGAACTACCTTGAATGTCAAGTTAGAATTATGTGAAATTATTATTTGGTTACCTCCACTTGTGGTGCAAAACTCCATCAACAAGATTAAACACTCTGCTTAAACGTACATCACTACGAAAGTGAAAATGATTCCTTAAGGAATCTGTTTCTGGTTCAACCAACATGGACAGTGCATGACGAGTGAAAATTCATAATGTGTTAAGTTTTTGAAGTGTAGACAATGTACCAATAATTATTATTATTAGTGGGCGGTGGTGCCAAAGAGTAACAACAACGTTTAAACCTCTCTGGCACATTGTGTAGGCCATCAATTAGGCCCATTACAATTTTTCACCGCTTTTTTTTTTTGTTTTTGTTTCATTCAGATTAGTCTACTGGCCGTATTCAGCAAGCCTTCCGGCCTGCTGCAAATACTTAGCCAGTAGATTTATATTTAGCTTTTGTACCACAGATTTTATTGTGGTTTTTTCTTTACCAAACACCTTTCTTCGAAGGGCTTGGTAATAAGTGCATGCTCCAATATGGTGATTTGGAGTTTCTTCTTCCAGGTTACATTTTGGACATGTCGGTGACTCGTCACGTCCAGTGGTCTTCCTGTGTTTCTGTAAGTTGCAGTGACCAGTGAGGACTTGCAACACTTGTACCAATAATTACTCAAGCGACTTCCAGCTTCTCAGACCATGACAATCTTATTGTCCAAATAAATGACTGTGGTATCATAACTTTACTAAATTGTCTAGCAAATGCTGCTCGTATACAAAGTCTGTTGCTAAAGCATAGATATTGCAACTAACGAATATTTGATAGATGGTTGTAGTACTACACTGCTATACCTACAGTCTCATGCGATGTTTTAAATTTTAAATATACCTCTCGTAAAGTGAAAACTCTTGTCCTAAGCTTGTTCTGTCCAAACAATTTGCTAAATTCCTTCCGATTCACTCACTTTCCTGGGTGTTGTTATACACCATTGTGTGGTTGTGATAGTGGTGTGCAATCGTTGATTCATGTATTTGAATGCAACTGCTCTGAAAACAGTCATAACACCATCAATGAATTAACAGTTGCGTGTGAAAATGTTATTGATTGCAATATGTTGACAGAAGACTTCAGTGTAATTTTGCTGAACCTTATCCAGTCTACAGATTTCTTAGTTGATAAGTCGTGTGATTGAATGTTTACCTTATTTGAATCACAGTATTAGCATAGTATCCTAAAACAATTGCCTATTGGTTATCATTTCTGAGTTCCTAGCCCAAGGTGTAATCATATTATCACTGTAAGAAGTGTATGCTTATGTAATTTTACTCAGTTACTCAGACTAGATAAGGACCGTGGGACTGCGCCATGGAATATTAATTAGCTAAAAAACTTTATGACAGACTAGGTCTGGAACATATAGTCGCCCCGTGGGCGTCAGTTCACGAATGATGTTCAATGTTTTATTGTTTTTTCTTGTGCTCATCTTTCTCGCGTGGATAAGGCCAAAATATACATTACTTACTTACTTCAGTTTTTGCATTTAGTATTTATGATCTGCTGTAATATTTTTACCTCATCAGTATTTGTGCATATGAAAGTTTGTACTTCATTTTGCTGTTTTGTCAGTATATGTACATAAAGATTACTACAAAATATAGTTTGTTGTTCAAGCAGTCACAATCCATGTAAATTGATGTTACAATTTCACCAAAAGAAAAGCTGCGTGTCATTTATTTGTTCGTGCCATTGCAATCTATATTTTTATCTTTTTAATTGCATGAGCAGTTGAGCACCGGCGGTGAAAAAATTGTCGCAATTTTGGATATTCATTTGCCTGCACTAGAACTTGAACTCAAAAAAGCTTATTTTTGTCGAACTCAAAGTTGAACTCGTAAAAATTAAATTAGAAAACTCAAACTTGAACTCGGACTTGCTAAAATAGGATGAACTCGAGCTTCAACTCGAGTAAAATTTGATCGAGTTTGCAGCCCTGCTTCTTATAATAGGCCAAACCAAAAGTTATCCCCAAATATGACAAAATTTTCGGTTATTGAACATTGCAAATCATGATTGCCGTACCATTTTTCAGTAAAATAGAGGCTTCCTAAGTGAAAGCAATTGACAAATGTATTTGGGCTGGTTAAAGACGATGTTTTCAGCAGTCAGCAGAAAAAGTTCTGGATTGGTTTCCCAGGCCAGCTAAATCAGACACAGCGTTGTCAATTCCTCAGCACTGTTGTAATGTTTTGTTGGATCTGTGTTGCCCAGGTGCGAAGTTGCTGGGTTGAACTCTGCCACTGGTTATCTAAATACAGATTATGTGATTTTTTAATTTAAATTTGTTCAACAGACAAAAGTATGAGTGCTGATGATAATGAACAATGTGATTTTTTGTTCAAAATAATTCTAATTGGCGATGCTGGTGTAGGAAAAACTTGCATTGTACAAAGATATAAAAGTGGAGTCTGGGTTGAATCCCAAGCTAGTACTATTGGTGTCGATTTTTGCATGAAATCGTGTGTAATAAAAGGCAAGCGAGTAAAACTTCAGGTATGCTTGAATGTAACAGTTGCCCTGTCTGCATGTTCAATTTTTGTGAGCTTTAGGCCTGTGGTTTGTGCTGAATCAATTTTTGTGGTGAGTCAATGTTATCTTAGTCAAGTTCGGTATTGTGATCTCATCAACGTAACAAAGAGAGTATCATTATGACGTTTTCCGGGATATCTTCATATGTTGAATCAAAGCAATAGCAATTTTGGACAAAGGCACACGGGCCAAGAAAGCCCTCAAAAACTTGATGGGCCTAGAATTAGGAACCTTGGAACGTGTGGGCTGGGTGTATGTAGACTGCTATTAATCTAAATAGTAGTAGTGTCTTTTATTTCTGCACTGTCAAAATAAATTAACACAGCAATATAGGATTTCAAATACAAACGGACACAGAAAAGGGAAGAAGCGACAAAACGATCAACGTTGTAACATGCTAGTGAGAGTGAAACTTGAAGATGAGGGGATTAGTAGGCATGGTCGCAAAATAACAGTATTTTGGTATTTTTAGACTACGTCGGGCGTTCAAAAAATATGCGGAATTTTACAATTTTTCATAATTTATTGATACAATCGATCTACTTTTCAACCTAGCCTCCATCAAGGTCGATGCACTTCTCCAGGCAATGCTTCCATCCTTTTATCCCATTTTTGAAGTAGTCTGGTGATCGTTTTGTGAGCCATGTTTTGGCTGCTTGCTATGCCTCATTAGTGTCATTAAAATGAACACCTTTCAAGTGTTCTTTAAGTTTTGGAAGTAAAAAAAAGTCGGATGGGGCAAAGTTTGGGCGGGCTATAAGGTGGATGTGGCAGCAATTCCCATCGAAATTCTCTCAAAACATCTCTTACGATTTGAGAAGAATGCGCTGGGGCACTGTCGTGATGGAAAAAAATTCCGCGATGGAGTTTTCCTGGACGCTTTTAGCCAATTTTGCTCTCAATTTCCATAAAACTTCTTTGCAATAGGCGCCTGTAACAGTTTTTTTACCTTCTAAAAAGTCTACCTGCACAACTCCTTCAGAGTCCCAGAAAACAGTTGCCATTACCTTCTTGACAGACCTCTCTGACTTGAATTTGATTGGGCCAGATGATCCACGTGGGATCCACTGTTTGAACTGCTGTTTTGTTTCAGGATTATACTGGTAGATCCATGTTTCATCTCCTGTGATAATTCGATCATAAAAGCAGTCTTCATCTGCTTCAGTTTAGAGCAAAATCGCCGTTGACAATTCACCTCTGAGATTGAGCTGATTTGGGCGCAACGCTTTTGGCACCCATCGCGCCGAAAGCTTGCTGAGACATAAATTGTCGTGTAGAATCAAATGAGCTGAGCCAGCTGATATGCCTACAGTCTCAGCTATCTGATAAACTGCCATTCGTCCATCTTCTTCAACTAGGTACCTAACAAAATCCATTTTTTCATTGTTTTTTTGAGGTTGTTGGTCTTCTGCGACCCTCATCATCTTCAAGAGCATCTCTATCTTTCAATCTCAAAATCTTTCACCATCTCAAAATCTTTCAATCCACTTGTAAACACAAGTTTTCTTTGGAGCGTCATCTTTATAAACAAACTGCAGAGCTTGAATGATCTCCGTTCTTTTCCAACCAAGCTTTGCCAAGAATTTGACGTTAGTTCGTTGCTCAAAATCCTTATGATCCATGGGTTAAAAAGTACTTTAAATAAACTAGCCCTTGACAACTTCGTTTATAAGCGCAAAATGAGTAAAAGCAATTATTCAATTACCGATACAAAGAACATGCTTTTTTGGCTAGCATCTAAAAATTTGTTTTTTCTAGCCGGCATTTTTGTCTCGGAAGAATTCCGCATATTTTTTGAGTGCCCCTCGTATCTACCAAGACTATTTCATTTTTTGTGTATTGATTGCAGATATTGTATATGCTGTAAGAATTAAAGCAATTTTTTTTCGTGAATTTTTATGCATATATTTTTAAACTTTTGCCTTATCTTGAATTAAAACAAACCATGAATCAGAATACTATGTCTACAGATTAGTGGCAATATTAATCAAACTTTCAACAAAATGATTTTTTAGTTTAATATTATTTGAAAAATGAAAATAAAAAATGATCTATTTTTCATCATATAGTCAGAGATAGATAAGAATATGATCACTAACTTCAGATCAAAATCACACTTTTTGAGTGATCTTGATTTTCAATCATCTTCTGAGATCGATCGTGATTTTGAAGATAAATTGATTATGGGTATGTGAAACTGACGAAAAAACCAAGATTTTAAATTGGAGTTCCATTTATGTGAAAAACGTTTTTACATTCAATGCTACATTGTACTTCCAGTATGCTCCAGTGCGTGAACTAGTTCCTGAGATTAACAAATTGAAAACAAAGGCCTAATGTAGAGTAGTCACAGGCAAACTCCTTGTTCCAGCCGATTGAGTATAAACTTTCAGTGTTACTTTTTTTAACAAACCTAAAAGTAGGCCTACTTCTTGAAAAATTAATAAAACTAGGTTTTGGGAAAGAAATTAGAAATATCTAAACTAGCCTATTTTTGAGTTCTATAATATTGTTCAATAGTACTGTATTTGAAAGTAGTTGATTGTGGTTAGGGTAATATTATATGTGTCGTATTATGATATTTTTAATATCACTTTAAATTAAATTTTTTCTTGAAGCCAACTTCTTTTTCAATGCTATCTAGAATATGTCACTTTACAGGGGCGTGCCCAAGAATGTAAAAGGGGGGGAGGCCTCTGTTTTTCGCCCAAAGTCAAGTGAAGAGCAGAAAAAGGTCAAAATGTGTGCAGATGTCCAATTTTCCACTCAAAGTCCAGTGAAGAGCAAAAAAAAGGTCATCACGCCCTCAGATTGTTCTTTATACGTATATCACCTTTACACCTCAAAAGTTTTGTGCATTTGTCTGCAAAGGGGGATCGCCTCCCTGGACCGGTACACGATATTTGGGCGCAGTGCCATATGGGCACGAGGACATTTGGGCGCAAAACACGTGCGAAAACATTTTCAATTAACTTTTTGTTGTTTTTTTTTACTAACAACTACTTTTTTCGCCATGTTTTTGAGAACTGGAAAGTTGTGATGTCAACATCTCAGTATTCTACGTGTACTCTGCAGTGCTCCTGGAGTCCTGACCAAGTGAATAAGAATGACTTAAATGGCATTTCCATCAGCCCTATTTAAAAGCTAAAGATGAGAAATTTGAAATTCGTACTTCACTTTTTTTTGGATGTGTAATCGTCACTTCTGATGATGGGAATCGCATGCCCACTTTGATAGGTGTAAAAGTTGCAGTGCAATCACTTTCACAGAGTTAGAGAACCATTTTTTCGAAAGACCACCGGACGAGATTAAAGATTAGAATCGGGCGCTCGCAAGGTGTTAAATTCTAGGCTCTAAAATTAACAAAAGAAAACAAAAGACCTAAAAGTTCGAACATTTTTGTTGCAATATTCTCGAACGACAGAAACACGTAAGAATAGAACAATTGCAACGACACAGTAGTACATGATTAATATGTAGCAAATTTTTAATGAAAACGTAAGAAAAGTAAGTTCTCGTTTTAAGAAATAGCATGATTTTGAAAAGGTACTTAATCAATCTAATATACGAATGAAATGGATCGTAATTTTTGTGTGTAAATAGCAGCTGACTCATAATTTATTTTATCAAACATGATTCCATTTCAGAGTGTTTACAAATCACAACTGTGTTAAGGATCTTATTAATTTTTTTTTATTTCGCTGTCCTATATTGCGTGGACATTTTCTTTGATGCAAAACTTTTAATCACTCTCTTAGGTTGCTGGACAATTGATCGTAAAAATGAGTCTTTATCTATCGCTAACTTGACCTTTGCTTTGCTCCATCTTTTTGGATATATGTTATCGTTAATTAACACATCTTAATTTCTTCTATGAGATCGTTGCAAACAGTAAATTAAGTATTGGATAAAATCGTTGCAGACACAAAGTAGTTTTTATTAATTGAAAAAAAACTAACAAAAAGTTGATTAAAAATGCGTTTGGACATATTTCGCTCCCAATTGTCCTTTCCTGCAAATGGCACTGTGCCCATATGACACAGCGCCCAAATGTCGGGTTTCGCCCTGGGCCCACTCCTGCTTTAAGGAACCTATGACCTACTGGTCACTGTTCACTTATATTTCTTTTTGGCATTGATTAATTTTTATATTCGTGTTGGTAGTGGCTGAACTTAAAATTCCTGTTTGTACAGACATTCGCCAAAATATGCATAATTTTAGTGTTAAAATATTTTTTGTTGCTGGGGTGAACAAAATTATATTTTTTCCGCTTTTTCCAACGAAATTACTAAATATTCAGACTCACATAAATGAAGCAGACTACGTTTGTTGAGAAAAAATGAACATGTGATATTTGGATAGAAGAAAATAGCTCGGCATTTTAATTCAAAGAAATGCCCAGATATTTTGACTAAAGAGAATGATGTCATTGCGTGTCTGTCAGGGTGGTCCTTATTTTGCGACTTTCAATCTTTTAATTGCAGACCCTCTCAAAAGTGTTAACTCATGAAAAAACACTACCTGAAAAAATTTTTTAAAAAATATTGTTGTTTAGAATTTGCTTAACACTTTCGAAATTTTGACCTCTATTCTCAATTGACTGATATAAGAACACTGATGGAAATGCAAATTTTGTTGTTTGCATATTAATGGAGTGTTTACGTTGCTATATTTTGCAACACAAAGCATGGTATAGCAGAAGCTGAAAAGATAGCTGAGTCACAGTAAAATAGAGTACCTGAAATCATGGAAAGAAAGAAGGCATATTCACTATTCAATGTTCACTGGTGTCACTTGCTTTTGTCATTCAGTAAAGTCTGCTAAGGAGTATCAGGAAAATTTTTATGTGATCAGCAACCAATTGAAGTAAAAATTGCGATTGTTCTTCATCTTTAGTGAGCAGCAAATTGTTTACTACTGACAAAGCTTGAACAGTAGCTTGTGATTTGCGAAAGCTTGAATCAGTATGCCATTAATCAATTGAAAGCTCCAGAAAGTCCGTTTGCAGGTTCAGCTTTTCAAGAATATCATGTTGTTTTTGTGAAATGAAGAAAATCCTTTTCATGCAGTGTTTCCGAGTCAATCTTAGTCCTCTTGGCAGGTTCTTCATCCCCATAAACTGTATTCATAGCTAGCAACATTCGACGTTTTCTATTGGCACACCAATTTCATAAAGCGCCAGAGCTACCGATTCTTCTGACAAGTACCACAGATGTCCTGGTATTTTTTGATAACATTCCTTGTAAATAGTATTATCCACAGGCTCCAGGACCTAAAGCAGCTTAGATTGACATTTAGTGCTTTGACAGCGAGATGAGCACGAGTCCAAGGCTTTACAATTACATGCATTGCTGCAAAAATGCGCAGATTTCTTAGTTTTCAACTCTCTTGTGATGTTAATTTTAATTGAGATCTAAAGTCCAAACCCTGAAATATGAAAAATCTTCATCATCCAGCGTCCATGGCGCACATTATCTGGGGCAGAAAAATCATTCCCTCTGGAAGAAAATAGATGCCAGCTCAAGCACTTTGCGGTATTCATTTATTGGTTGTAAATCCTGAAGTGCATTGCTAATAAATATAGTGATATTATTTTTTAACAGGCTAGACTAATGCGCTGGCCATACCATCACTCATTTCATCTTCAAACTTTAAACATTCTATTTGTCAATCATTTCCTTCTACCTTGGAGTCTTTTAAACAACAAAATTTTCAGGAGCAGATAAGGACCTCATTGTTTCTTTAAATGCAGCTCTTGCCACAAGATGTAAGATATGTTGATGAGGAGCGAAATGTAGCTACTTTTTTTGTAGACTATGTTCAATTTTTGCTCATGCTCCATAGTGGTGACCAATGGTTGAGCTGGTGGTATCAAACCACATACCGGTACCTTGTACTGTGTCTGTAACATTCCTATGATGCAATGTTTCTGCAAAAGCATATTGCTTGAAATGGTAGGAATCCTGGCATTATTAAGAAGTTGACAGATGCCATTACCACATGCAAGCACTGGTAGTCTGTCAAGAAGACGTGTGCAAAAGGACACACGTGAAACAAAAAATTACCAAAAACAGGCTTTAGACAGGTCTTGACTGGCTGAGACGATGACATGCCAGTGCAAATTACTTGCAGGAAATGATGTTTGATTACACTAGCATGTCTGCATTGCATTACTCGATAAATGAAATAAACTATATATAAATGCAAGCAGCTGAACCTTGGCTCGTCCATTGTAAGCTGCTCAAAAAAATATCATCGCTAGCTGCTTGGGTATTTGCATGTGCAAATTTCAAAACTCGAATTACTTCAAAATCCCCTGTATGGCCTGTACTTTAAATACCGAGAATTTTAAGTGGCTTGAGCAACCTCTTGGCATTAAAATATCTCCATAATATTTTACAGCAAGTGTTTGTATAGGAATTGGAAACTTTCGGGAGGGTCTGCGTTAAAAAAAAACAAGAAAAAAATTTTTACCTCACATAAGGACCTCCCTAATGTCTGTGACTGAATAAGAAGCAATTTAAGGAAGTAATGCTGTTGCTTTTGAACTGGTACCGAAAGGTCATTCCATATTTAGTTTAGGGCTTGTCCACTCATGTCCTAGTTTTGGTCTCAAATTTTGCATGTAGGTGGAGATTTCTGAAACATTTTGTTAAAAAAAAATTTGAGCAGTGTAGGTCAAGTAGTTTTCGAGATATGTCAGTTTGAAATTTGATCACTCGGTGGCGTTTTTTTGGTCACGTGTGAATGATTTTTCTTGCATAACGGCTCTCCTTTGAGCCATAAAGATGATCCAAATATGTGTTCTGACATTTTTGGGGTGCTGAGTTCAAAAATCACCTTTAAAATGCAATATTTCCATTACTTTAGTTGATAAACCAAGAAATTCTACTCCAACTTTTGATCGTAATTATTCAGAGCTCCAAAACCGAAAAAACTTCTAATTATTTGCAAAGTGATCTTTTAACTCCAAGTTAAACCCAGAAAGGTTCTTGGTTATTCAAGGGCAATAGAAAAAAATTAACCATTTCATAAATGATGCACATTTACTCACAAGTCTCAAAATACAAAATTATCAAATGTCAATACACCAGCATGTCAATACTACTATAACAACTAAGGCTGGTTTTAAATATAACAAGGCATATCATGTTCATTTAGAACATTGGGCAATAGGAAGAAATAGGGGCTCCATTAAATGAAACCACCCTGGTCAACTTGATGGTATGACGTTATAGGGTTGGGTTAGAAGTTCGGGTTCCAGGTTATGGCTGAGGTAAAGGTCGGATGATGTGTGTTAGAGGTAAAAATTCAGATTATGTATAGTAGCCCTATGACAAAACATTACATAATGGCCTGAAGCTGAGATGACCAACACAGCTTATTTCAAAAGAGCACCAAAACATTTGCTTATGTGGTGCACACCTACTTGCGAGTTTGACATACACGATTTATCAAACGTCAATTGTAATTACGTCAATTCAGCTTGCAAACCTCAATACAATAAAGCAGTGTTCATAAATAAAGATTGCAAAAAGTTCTACAGATACTTTTAGTAGCAGTGTGAGATATATACACTAATATTCAAGACAATTTGAATGACACATCATATATTCGGTACAAAATCAGTGTAGCCTATATAAGATTATTACTCCAGAAGTTCAACTACATCATTACAGTGTTGCATAGTATTGCTAAGTGCTGCTGTCGTTATTGCGTATTCCTTACTCCCATTTTTATCAATACAAACAACAACTTAATTCCGTTTAATTGTTTTTAATCAAATCGAAAAATAATATGAGCCGATTTAAAGACAAACAACAAAATAAGTTCTCAACTTTTTAATTGCAGTAAGTTACAGCGCAAGAAATCTCGTCGCATATTATCAAAATGCGGTTGTTAAAAATAAGAGAGGCTTAAAATTTACCATTATATTTCACACATAATAAAAATCTAATTTCTTGACATAAGTAAAATCACTATTTTGTTTCATACAGCAATTCTTAGCTCAGTTTTAAATATTCTGACCATTCCAAAAACACACCCTGGTTGCATATATTGTTGGGAAAAATATTTGGGAAAATTCTGAATTTTCGAAGGAGAAAGGTTTTGTGTTGCAACCTGGATAAAACAATGCCATGCCAGCACAAGCCGAACATAAAAGATACAATGGTTTAGTTTGCCTTGTGGTAGTTTGAAAGTTGAGTATATGACATATTAAACACGACACTGCCTATTTATATAAACTCCATAAAATGCATTCTTATTGGCTATTTGTAATATATAATTGGAAAGTTATCGAATAACAAAGCGTACTAAATGTCTTATAATCAATCCAACATGCCTTAACTTTTGCTACAGTAATTAATATGTGAATAAGGACCATCAAAAATGAACTTGTGAAACATGACATATAAAACAAAATTGAAGTGCATTTTAAAGCTTGGTACACTGAGCAGTATATTTAACTTGTATCTTCTTCAGAGTAGAAGATAGGAAATTGTAGGTTTAACCACTTCTTTCACTTTGTTGTGGAGAATCAATTTTGCACAGGCTGTTTGGAAGAGGAAAATTGCAAATGTAATCATTAGTTAACCAATAGACTGAAGATGTTGGGCTGCAGGGATGCATGTCAAATAATGAAGTACTGCTGCGCAGGCTGGTGAAATAATGAAGTACTGCTGTAGAACTGAATAGTTCTTATCCTACTATCTGACTTTGTCGTTTGATGGAAATTCACAATGTAAAGCAATTCATAGTTTTGAAAAAATAAACATTCTGTTTTCCATGGTTATGTGACAATTACACAGTAATTGTAATTATTACACATTATTTGATAATGCAATGTTGCATCAAAAACCAGCCGTAGTTGTATAGTAGTATTGACATACCTGTATATTGACATTTGATAGATTTTTTATTTCAGACTTGCGAGTAGATGTGCATCATGTATGTAATGGCTAATTTTTTTCTATTGCCCTTAAATAACCAAGAACCTGTTGGATTGAACTTGGAGTTGAAAGTTCAAAGATCACTTTGCAACTAATTAGAAGTTTTTTCCACTTTGGAGCGCTGAGTAATTTCGATCAAAAGTTGGAGTAGAATTTCTTGGTTTATTAACTAAAGTAATAGAAATATTGCATTTTAAGTGTGGTTTTTGAACTCAGCACCCTAAAAAATGTCAGAGTACATATTTGGATCATCTTTGTAGCTCAAGGGAAAGCCGTTATACAAGAAAAATCGCTCACGCGTGCCCAAAAAACGCCTTCGAGTGATCAAATTTCGAACTGATATATCTTGAAAACTACTTGACCTAGACTGCTCAAATTATTTTTAACAAAATGTTTCAGAAATCTCCACCAACATGCAAAATTTTGAGATCAAAGCTAGGACATGGGTGTACAAATTGCCAAATTCACTGAATTAAATATGGAATGACCCCGAAGTGTAAAAGTTGTATTTGAATAACTTTGTTTACCACTGTTTTGTTAACTACACTTTGTACTGCACCAAGTTGTGCTCCATCGGGTTTTTCCTCTTGTTGCAACTTCATGCTGTGGTAACGTTGATTCAATCTTCTGTTTAGAAAAATTAAGCATCAAAACTTCATTTTGCAGTATTACATTGAAGCATGTAGCAAGTGATGGGGCTCATCTCTGTGAATGGCGTCTGGGTAAAACAGCTGGTTACTCCTCTAAACGAAAATAGCGGCGGTGGCAAGTCCCTGACGACACTGTGTTGATTTTACTTAGTACAACAGAATAGGATTCAGTATTCTCGATTCGATTGTAACTAACTATTTGGAATAATTCCAGAATAGTAAACTGTTTTGAAATGCCCATCCCTATTTTACTTGTCCTCAAATCGAACTCGAGACCTTCTACGCCAGTAGTTCTTAAACTTTTTATGCTACCGAACCCCTCAAGTCTCATGCAGGTGCTCACCGAACCCCTGCTAAAATTAAAGTTAAAAAATGTTTTGAAACGAGTAGAGCACAAAATCTAACAATGGTAGTCTCCTAACCATAGGGTTACAAGTTCAAGTAAAGTATAAACAGTACTTCGGAATACAATAAATATGGGACGAAAATAGCTTAAGGAGGAAAAATAACACCACTGTAAATCTCAAAACTGGACGTTTCGACAACACAGATTCAGCTGTCATCATCAGCAAAGCATGCAGGCACTACAAACAGTTTTGTAGTGCCTTGCACCTGTTTCAAGTTACGTAATAATTGCGCAGTGCACACCCAAGGTTGTGCAAAACGCAATACTTGTCTAGTTATGAAAAACTTACTTTCATGATACCAATCACTAGAGACTACACATTAGTTTTCCGCAAAATAAAAAATTAGACCACGTTGCGTTTTTCTAATTGTAGGTGCCTTCAATTTCTTGATGTCCGCCGAACCCCTGCAACCGACTCATCAAACCCAGTTTAAGAACCACTGTTCTACGCCAATAGCGGTGTTTTTAACCATTATGTCCCCGATTAATCATACTAAAAAAGGATAAGAAATTCATTGAATTTAAAATCGCCACTGTTGTTCAAACTTTTCAATTAAAATCTCATGATTAAGTAGTTACTAATGATTTCGTGCGTATTAGTTCATTCATTCATATTTTAGACCCGCTTATCCTTGGGGTGGGGTCGCGGGGGCAGCAGCTCGAGTTGGAGCCTCCAAGCATCTCGATCCTCTGCAACAAAGGATAGATGCTCTGCTGGGATGCCAAGGCGAGACCAACTAAGATCTTCTACGTAACCTCGCCATCGAGTTCTGTAACAGCCTCTAGGCCTTCGACCAATCGGTGTTGAACAGAGCAGTTTTATGGCTGTTCTTTCGTGGAACATTCGTGTCACATGTCCATACCAACGCAGTTGCGATCTTTCTAGTCGGAGAAGCAGCGATTCAATGATTAGAGATTCACGAATATCTGCACTTTTAACCTTGTCCAACAAGGTCAAACCGCTAATTCTTCGCAAGAATCCCATTTCGGCTGCTTGAACTCGAGACCTCACTTTTTCATTCATGATCCAACACTCATCGCCATCAATCAAATAGGAACATAGACTGATCTGAAAATGGATAGCTTCGCCCTGGTGCAAAGCTCCCGTTTAAGTACCACTTCGCTCTTTTGTCTGCCATCACTGGTGAATAAGGAATTTCTCCGACTGTTTTAGTGGTACATATTTGGATTTCTTGAATTTCTCCGAGGTACTTGAATTTCTCCGACTGTTTTAGTGGTACTCCATCAATTTGGAGAGAGCACTGCTTTGGTTGTCTGGACAGGCACATGGTTTCTGTTTTTGTTGTACTGGTTTTCATTCCGGCCACAGAGCATGCATCCGAAAACTTGTCAAGAGCTTGCTGAAGACCATTTTGGGTAGAGTCGAGTAGCACTAGATCATCTGCAAATAACAGACGTTGTACAGTGCAATTACCAATCTTTACTCCGCCACAAGACTCACTTTTCGTAACTATTCTGCCCATATAAATAAGGAAGAGGATAGGGAAAGAGAGCCACCTTGCCGTAGTCCCACACTTACTCTAAAAGGTGTCGTCGTTGCGCTGTTGACACGAACACAGACCTCGGAATGCATGTACAGTGACTTATAGCAGTTGGTAACTGGCCACAATGCCATACTGCAACAGCACCGCTCAAAGCTTGTCTCTAGGAATGCGATCATATACTTTTTCAAGATCAACAAAACACGCATTGACCTCTTGATTATTTTACTGCTTCGCTTCATATTTTTAGTTTTCGTTCACCTTTAGGGTTGCTGGCACTGCTTGTTATTTAATTAACTTACCTAATAAGATTGCTTTTAGGTGTGGGACACCGCCGGACAAGAACGATTTCGAACTATAACACAATCATATTATCGAAGTGCCCATGCTGTGGTTTGTGCTTTTGACTTAACTCAAAGACGAACATTTGAAAGTGTAGATCGGTGGATGGAGGATGTAGCTAAATATTGTAATTCCAATGTACTCACATTGTTAGTAGGTGCGATCTTTGCTTAAAAAAAATTGCTTTATTTGGTTCATTGAAACGCCTTTTAGCTCATTTGTTTTGTTATTCAGTTCGGTCGAAAACTTGCCTAGCTTAATTTCGGCTCTGTAGCGTATCGTATTGGTAGTCGTCGGTGACGACATCTGAACTATTGATGTAAACAGAAACGCCTGAGCGATTGTCATTATGACTGATTGCTGTGTCACTTCGTGCATAGAGATGTAATAGGCGGGATGGAGTGCTTTAGCATATGACAAGGTTTTCATACCACTGCTGGCAACAAATTGTTGACACGGTTTAAAAACTTGCAAAAGCTTTAATTGGTCATTGTCTTTTGTAAATGTCACGCTATGTGATTTTAACGAAAAAAAAAATGTGATCGGTGACATTGCTTAAGTCTGTCAAATCCTCTCAAATAGGCTCGATTCGCGACTGGAGCATGTTACATTTTCTGCATGTTGTAGTTTGCTGTCTACTCGCAAGCTCGGTTAGCAGTCATCATCTCATGTGATGTGTTCAATTTGTTTGTTGCTGAAAAAATAACCAAGTTTTTTTTTTATTTTCATTAGGAAATAAGAGTGATTTAGAAGAAAAGCGTGAAATTACTAAGATTGAAGCTGTGGAACTTGGAAGCTGTTTTCACATAATTGAATACGTCGAAACTTCAGCTAAAGACAACACAAACATTGAAAGCTCTTTTCAAAAGCTTGCTGCGTTGTTAGTAGAAAACTACACTAATCCCAGACTTATTGATGACAACCCCCACGACACAGCATTTGCATTGGGATTTCACAAGAAGTCTAAACCAGTCGGACAAATGTGTTCATGTTAATCTTGTACTGTAGGAAGCCTAAGGTGAGAGGCTCTACGTAAGTTATGATGGAGGTGTAGCTTTTTTTTTAATCTTGCCTAAAGCTTCTTTAAATATGTAAGAAACGTCTTCCTTCGTTGTGCGTTGCTTTTTGTGGTATATCTATTTAGGCCTTCTGTTTAAGGGCGTTTTTAAATAGATCGATGCGTACTTTGCACAGCAACAAAGGGTAACCACATTTTACAGCTAAAGCTCCTAGAGCTGGTAAATATGATTAGTTATGCAGGTTGTTTTTTCTACTTCCAAAAATTTAATTTGATTTCGAATTTTCTCAATAAATATTATCAGTGTATGTGTTAAACTTTTAACCTTGTTATTCGTACTATTGAAGATTGTTCATTTTTTCACGCAGCAGAACTGTGATGATTGTGTACAAAAAGCAGTAGATACCCATCATTCGTATTAAGGTGCGGTATTGAATAATGATCAGTATGCACTAAATTTCGTCAATCCGTTGCTCAAATTATGCTTCTACTATTCTTTTTTGGGCCGATCTCTTTTCGTGTGTGGTGGTCGGAGAAAAACTTGCTTTGTCTTGGATTATTTTAAATTGGGATTGCTGTTTTTTATGGTTGGATTGCTTTTGCACAAAGCATATCTTTTCGACGTGAGGATTTTGGTGAGAATTCAAATAGGACTAGGGTCGGTTTTCGGATTCAGAAACGTAAAACACGTGCACATAATCGCTCGTAGTACCAGTATGAACATTTCTTGAGGCGTATTGTTGTTACTAGGAATGAAGTTTCACAATAGCTAATTTGTAGTAGTTAGATGCAAACTGTAGTATCAATTTAATGATTAAATGGATCTTGCTGCTCAGGGTAAGCTTAAATTTTTGGAAGACCAAGGATAAACAGCTCGTTTAATTCAAAAAGTTGTGCGCTTTAGTATATATCAAACAAAAAGTTCGTGGTAAAATTAAGGGACGGAAATATAGAAAGTGCAATTTCACGAGCTGATCTTTTGTAAATTCATGACTTTAACAAGAGTTCGAGTTTAAATCGCACCAGTTGCATGGTGAAATTAGTGCAAAATTTGATGCGAATTGGCAACGACATCCACGCCTTTTGCAACTTCCAGGTTATGTTTGATACTGGTTAGATTGTGTTACTGGATTTCTGCAATATTTTTCCATCTCATATTGTGTACATTTTCTTGACGCATTGGTTGCATGATTATCACTAACGAGAATCTAGAAAAATATTTAGGAGTTGTGTCAAAATTTAGCTTTCTTCGTGTTTCATTTTCTTTCATTTCCTTGCTCTTACAAAGAGTCAAATGTTATTTTGTTCTGTTTTTCTGATGTATTTAACTAGTCAATGAAGTTATTTTTGCCTAATCTTGCCAATTTCGTTTGTTTACACCATCATAGTTAATGCGAACTTGTTGCATCACACAACCGAAGTAAAAATGTTAAAATTAAAAAGCTGTTTTTTTTTGTGAATTGTTTGATTTTTAGGTTTAGTCAATTCATTGTTGTATAATTTTTTGTTTGGACTGAAAGCTCGTTTTTAGAATTCATGCACACCTTACCTACTACAAAACTACCTTTCATTTTAATGTTCACTTATTTCCCCACACAGTGTATTATTGTAAAATTCGCAATGTAGGCCTTACGTATTAATTGCAAGTGTTATTTTTGTCGTACCAAGAAATGTAAAATTTTTATTAATGAGCATTAGCAAACATTTGATTGTGTATTTTTGGTGATGTAGTCTGTAACTTAAAATCGCCCCTGTCGTCCGACAAATATTTTGTGAGTATCGGTAATCATTTTGGTGTTGTTTTATCATAAATTTCATTATTATTTCAAGTTTTTTTTTTGTAATTATTGTTATTTTCGATATGTTTAAATTTGTTGTTTATTCAAATTCGTAAAGGCATTAAATCACTCTGGTATTGAACTGTGCGGTGGAGGATTAAATCCGTTATAATTGGTAGAGGATCATATCCAAACAAAAGTTTGTTGTGAAAATTGCATACGTACCATTGCTCTTTATTTTCCATGCTACTTCCTAACGATGTTGACAGTTGTTATCAATTTACATGTCATGATGGTTTTACCTTGTAGCAGTCATCTGGAACCCGAAATACAGATTTCGAAAACCCGTGACGATGTAGTTTTTTACGATTGATACAATGATGCAGCGAAGACTTGGAAAAAGCAAATATTTCAAGCTATCAAGGATTAACTGCATGATGCTTGTTGGAATTACATGCCGTAACTCAAACTTTATTCAGTATGAAAAAACAGGGAACCTTGAGTGATTTGATTAAGTCATTACATAGTAAAATGATTAGTGGATGAGTCGTTTAGACATTTCAAAAGTGTCTTTTTTACTACAAAGAAATTACCCAGAAAACTTAAAGTTTCCAGTGATTGATGTTGCTTATTACCGAATTTACCGTGTGGTAACTTTTGACGTGATCGGATTTGAACTTGATAAAGTTTGGTTTGAAGTTAGAACAATAATCAAATTTTTTTATGAACGCTTGCGCATTATAAACAAATTTTTATTATCGCTTCGTTAAAAAGCTAATTTAAAATCGAATCTTCATTATGCTTGCGAAATTGCGCTGCAGCGTAACGAGTGGAGAGGCCTATTTAAGCAGCTTAGCGTCCGGGCACCACCACTCCGAAGAAACATCACAAGCGATGGCGAGCCGACCGTGTTCGATTTGACAGGCCAGGAAATCGATCCCTGGTACTCCGCGCCAATAGCGATGTTTTTTGTCACTTTAACCGGCGCTTTGTGTATTTAGTATTGGAAAGAGCGTCCAATTGGGAGACGGGGGTGTTATTCCCGGTCGGGTCATACTAAAGACTTTAAAAGTAGTATTCGCAGCTTCCTGCTATGCGCTAGGCACATCCGGAAGTGCCAAGGGTTAAGTGTATGTGTGTTGTTCGTCTTGTATGTCCTCTAACAGCGTTCAATCATTCATGATTGATGTTTGTGAAGAGCCGCCAATAGAGATGGGCCTACGCAATGCACAACTGTGCTTAGCACCCGCTGTCTTGTACCTTTACGCAGCCGGCCGGTGAAACTAATCTATGCTTCAATTAGTAAAGTTACCGGTGTATGCTTTTGAAGTGGAAAGTAACCAGAGATGGGCATTTATCGGCGATAATTTATCACCGATTATCGTTATCGCTCAAAATAATTTTGATTTATCGATTACCGATATCGCTTTTGTATATTTTGTTATCGCTGATAAATTATTGCGATAAACAATTTTTTATACACGCAGTGCTTAAACTTAAAAGTTAGTGAGTTGGCGCTGTGGAAAAAACACTCGGTCACCATTAAGACTTGTTGTATTTTTAAAAAATTATCTCTTTGTTTTGTTTAATTTCACGGCAGAGTCCGTGAACTGTTCACTTTTGTAGAAAAATTTAAAAAAACATTTTTGCAATTGGACTTACAAAAATAAAACTTCGTCAAACACATTGATAATTTACCGCAGCATTTATCGAAAAAATTTATCGGCGATAACCTGTCGATATCGCTTTAAGAAATTGAGATTTATTGGTATCGCCCAGGACTTTTTTGAAGTTTGAAGTTATCGATTATCGTTATCGCTTTAGTACAGAAAGGTTTATCGTGCCCATCACTGGTAGTACCGTAATACTCGATTCAGATTAATAACGCGCTTCCGTAAACCTCGATGTTACGCTGGAGCAGAGTTGTCAATCAGACTTGGATTTTGAAGAATTATCGGGCTTCAATCGGGTCGGGCGCCAGAGAAAAATAAAGATTTTCTTTGAGTGATATGGTTTCCGCGATTGCTGGGAGTGTAGCGACTTGATGAGCCTTTGGCTCTTTCGCATGCATGATCATGAGTAAACTTGAACTTGGAATGAAGCAAAGAAAACACCATGTTGGCTTTAAATATTGCTGTTCGTAACTGGTGTGACTGCTAAAGTGGATTTTCTTTTTTATTAAAATTTCTTCAACAATCAAAGTCATGAAGTGATGATTTCTTAATTTCAGGTATAAATCGGGCTCAGCCTCGCTGATTTATTAGGATTGGGGTCGGGTTTGAGCTTGAAAAATCGGGACGGGCTCAAGATCTTAAGCCCGTTGACAACTCTGCGCTGGATGCACTTCACTTTTTCTCAAACATGGCGCTTTTTATAATATTTTACTTAAGATTCGTTGCTAATAGGCTATAAAAAATTTAAGTTACACAGCAATCATATCAAAATCTGCTATGACAACGTTAAAATTGTGCCAAATACTACTGTAAAAGGAGAATAATTTACAAGGAAACCTTCAATGCGGTACTTAATGATATGATAAAAATGGAACTCGTTAAGTGTATGTTCAAATTTAACAACAAAGTGCTTCCAAATTTTTTTCAACAATTACTTTCTTAGGCTTGATAAAACACAAGAATGTAACACAATGCAAAAAAACTTAATGTATAGGATTTTCAATTTTTCGTAAGTTCAGAAGCAGGGAGAAAGGCGCTTTGTCATATCTGCCTAAAATTATGGAAAGATATTCCCACAGGAATTACGACACTGTTCTTCCTATAAATTTAAAATTTTTTTTGAAACAAAGATTCTGAAAGCGTATGTCAGCACTGAAGAGTGAACAATAGGGTGGTCCAAGAAAAAACAAAAATTTGAAAAGTTAATGGGCTTGTTCATAAAATGATACCTTTTGACTGCGGCGATACTTTCCAGTACCGGTATATCTTCTAACCAATATGGTTTCGCTCGCATACTAATCAAGAACAACCTTTTCAGTGCGCCTATTACAGAACAGTTTATTTTTCATCAACATTGCAACACGTCAGCAATTTTTTAATAAGCGTTAGCGAAAGCACTAAGAATATGTTAAAGCAGCGGTTCCCCAACTTTTTTCGTATCATGTTTGAGATTGAGAGTATGAATTAAAAAAATGCTAGCCTATACCTTCTGGGGCTCCGCCCCGAACCCCGCTGGGGTAACTTACTGCTTTTCCTCTAAACCCCTTGCTTCATTTATGAAACAAAAACCTGCCTAAAACCACGCTTATAAAGTTTTCGAAATTCTACCGTTGATGATTTTTGTTCATCATGCTGGTAGTATGCAAACACGCAGTACGCCCTCCACCACTGTTTTAATTTGGTCATTGACCAATGACATCGCCCCAGAAGCGTATTTAGGGGGGCATTTGCCATGGCCCCTCCCCTTTTGATTTTGCCTTTTAACAAAAAAGAACAAATGTCAAGTGACTGAAATACGCGAGACTCTTTTGGTGGCTTTTGTAGCTTATAGCTTGGGGCCGATCTAGGGGGGTGGGTGGAATGAGGGGTATGCATTCACCTCACCAGCCTTTTTCAACTATGTTTTTGATAAATACGGTACAAATTTTGCATAATTTCAAACCTCTTCGATTACAATAACCCTTAATACGCCTTAGACACGCACAATTGAAAATGTGCGAACAAAATGCACCATATTTGGTGAAGTAGCCTACTCAGATTTAGGGTTAAAAAATTTAAACAAAGCTTGCCTGAAAAATGTTGAAAAAGCACTAAAATAGCCATTACAACTTGTAATATTTCAAAAATTTCCAGCGGAAGCATACCCCCGGACCCCTCAAAGTTTTTGTTTTTTAATCTGCTTCAATTAGCGCTGCTAAAAAAACTACGTTTAAAAAAAATGGTGAAATTATGCTCTGCCCCTCCTTTTAAGATTTCTTGCTACGCCCCTGCGTCACCCCATGAACAATAAATACCATTTTCGCAACTAGTCTTGTTATTTGGGCTCAGAATTCAGGCAAAATTGTAGACAAAAAATCCCCCCAGTAAAAGTTTTCTACTTCGCACACTGCCTAAGGCTACGTCAGCGCGATATCAAGATCTTTTCCTTTTTAGAGAGTCAAATTTTGGTACCGAGGGGGCCCGCATCATATCTCTGCCCCGGGGCCCGGATTTTCTCTCGACGGCCCTGCATTCAATCTACAGTATAACAAAAAATCAAGAGTAGGCTAAACTTCGTTTTGAAAGATTTGAATCAATAAACTTAAGGAACTCAATTAGTGAACTCGAACTCGATTGTTTTTTTTTCGAGTTCTAGTTCAAGTTAGAGTTCAAAAAATATTATTTTTTGAGTTCAAGTTCGAATTCGCCAAAAACGATCGAGTTCAAACGAGTTCGAGTTCACTTTCTATTTTGCAGCGGTACTACTACTACACTACTACTAACCGTTATGTAACGCAATTTGGAGGTGCGGTCAAATTAAGTCTAATATTGCAACAAATTGAAATATCGCTTTTCAAAATGCTCTTCCGTTGTTAAAAATACTTTGTTCCGTTTGTATTGTACAAGTTTTTATGCGAGTAACTTATGGTGTAATTATCGTTCTGATACTTTCAGAAAGTTGCGTGTTGCTTATAATGACTCGTATAGAATTTTGCATAATTTACCTCGTTACGTCAGTGCTCGGGAGTGCCAAGTTTCTGCCCATGTAACTACTTTCTCTGCTTTAATCAGAAAATCCTTGTTTTTATTTGTTTCTCGGTGCTTTCATTCTGAGAATAAGTTAATATCTGCGTTGATGACTTCTGATGTGTTTTTCCGCTCTGGTTATTATAGTCATTATCTCGATATGGTCTATATAGCAAATGACTAAATGTTACGGTATCTGTTTTGTGAATGTAAATTTTTCTGCTTTCTTTTTGATATGATTTCGTTACTATGGACCTTGTGATCTGAAATAAATTAAATTAAATTGCAAAATTACTGTGGGAGAACTGTTCGCTACAGTTGCCAAATATATAAATATGCCAAGCAATGTTAAAAAAAATGCCGAATTCATACAAAATGCCAAAAATCTGTCAAATTATGGCGTGTATACCAAACAAAATTTTCCATGCCAAACCACTTCAAAAAATGCCAAATTTCTGAAATTCGGCATAAAAAATGCTAAACTGGCAACCCTGGCGTCAAGCGAGTGGAAGCGCTATGGTGGCAGCATAGACTACTATAATATGGACTGGAAACTCATTGTGACGTATTCAGACACGACACGCTTCAATGCATGTAGTCGATTTGGAAAGTTTTACAGCAAAAAGGATGCTGGGTATTGACTCTCGGAGGCAATACAGGTTGGATTTTTGCTAATTTTGACTTAAAATTTTTTTGAGAAGCAATGGATGATGACTGGATTGCTGCAGACTTGGAAATTTTAGATTCGATATCACTTAGCTGTGAAGAATTGACCTTCCAATGTGATCATGAGCATTGTACTATGTCTTTTCAATCATCTCAACAACTAAAGTCACATCAAAAGATGCATTCCAATAAGCCTAGACACAAAATTAATGTCAGCCCAGAAGATCTTCAGTTAGTGGAAAAGTTGGCCAGTGAATTTTTAAAAAATATCGGTATTGATTTACCAGAAAATTTTTTAAAAGAGAACACAAAGTCTATCAGCGAATTGATCATGTCATATAGAAGAAAACCGGATCCAAACAGTTTTTATAGTGGTTACTCATCGATGTGTCATGAAGCATACAAAATACTCAACCTACCACAGGAAGATGCTGCCGTCGTGCTCATAAAAGTAATGGATGCTATAGTCAAAGCAAACTCTGCGAATCAATTTGAAGTCAACAGAGCGGGGTTAGAGCAACGAGAATCTGGTAGGTCCTTTTTTGTTTACTTCTTTCTAGGTACGTACCCAAACAGCAATAAAACGCCAAATTTCTTGGTGTTCTTAACCTTAGATGAAATTAACCTTTTTAATAGCTTTCATTAATTGCTAGGCGTATTAGGATAAACCTACTGCAACTAAATTTAAGCATAGTTCGATCTACAGGGTGAGTCACGGGAAACGGATGTTATTAAGGAAGACAAAACTCTGCTGATATTTTAAGTAGCGCAAAAGAAAAATAACAACAAACTAAACGGCATTTTAAGCAGGTTAAAGACTACCTTCCTCGCCCTCTAACCACTCACTCTAGAAGAGCAAGGAGCGTTCTAGAAATATCCGTTTCCCGTGACTCACCCTGTAGGCTATATTAAGATTTATGATAAGAGTGAGAATGGAATTTCCGCAACGTTTTAATTTATATAGCCTACTCATTTCAAAAATCGGTTATTGACAAAAGCTTGAAAACATGCGTTTCCTTCCAACACTACCGTTGAAAGGATTGTACGATCATAGGTACGATACTGGCTCACCCACAAAACAACTTTTACGTAATAAATCAATTTTTAATTCCTCACGCCAAAAACACAGGAACACACCAAGTCAAACAACGTCGGCATGGAAAACGAAACATGCAGCAAAACGGGCAAGTGTTGAGGTATGCCAGTCGAGACCGACTTGGCATGGCTGCGTTACCCGTAGCATTAGATTACACTTAAATTAAATAACTACAACGAAACAACCAAAAAACAAATTAAACGACATATAATAGCAAATACATTGTAACTTATTTACTTCAGATAACAGCTTGCAGCTGTAGCCAGGGGAGCTAACGAAATGATTCAGATAACCGAATGATCCAGTTATCCGTGAGCCAGTTAAGCGGATTCCGCAGTAGAATTAGCGTTAAAATTACTGTAGAGAGTTTCCTATATGATTAATGAGCTATGTTTACGGTCTGCAGGATATCAGGTTAGATTCGCAAATAGAAAATACACGCGAGACAATTTTATGATATAGGCTAACCAGTATGTTTACAGAGATCCTGGAGTATATTGTGGATATATTCTAAAAAAGACAGCAAAAAAATATGTTGAAGCAGAGCGCACAATCAAACTTTTACACATGGATCAACCGGAAGGTGATTTCGCGAAAAAAATGGCAAGGCTACCAAACAGACTTTACTATCCCGTACCAAAACTTCAAGAATTTTTTAACAGCGTTTACATGCTGCACAGTCGTGAGACCAGTAAACAAATGAAAGAAATTGACTTTAAAAACCTTATTCTAGATGTTGCTTCAGATTGGCGCTTTCAGGTTTTCGTCGATTATTTAAAGAGTGAAAGTGATGACAGTGAAGATATCATCTTGGGAGTCTGTCACTACATGACGACACTTCTTGTTAAAATTTTATCTCATAATTATGCGAAGTATCGACTCCAACAGATTCAGCAAAAGTCAACAAAATACTCCAAAGGTCTGAGAGGTGACCTGAAAGCACATACTTGTTAAATGTTACGTTTGAATGTCTTTTTCGTTTGTGTGACAATTAAGCGCTGCATAATAATGAAAAACGTAGCAATTGACTCGTGGTGCGCAAATCAGAAATTTGTGAATCTTGAGAGACCATATAGAGAAAAAATTTCACACGCATGCGCAAGGTTGGGTGCATTTAGTTTTATATAAACTTTGGCTGCAATGAAGCCACTAACCGAACTATCATTTGGATTAGCAATTGTGTAGTACAGCTTAGTGTTTCTCTTCTTACCTTGTCTTCAGTCGCCAGTCATTTCATAAGAGGTTTTTCGCAGACAGAAATCCACGGGTTCTTCTTTCCAAAAGTTGTGTTGCCGCCCTTCACGCGTTTAATTATCTTCCTTCGGCTGATCGCGGTAACACCATAAGAAACCGCTTTAACGTCAGGGTTAGAGCTGCGATGGCCTAGAGATCTCTGCACAAAATAAAGAGTAAAAACAGCGGATAAGAAAGCATTTCTATCAGCGAAAAACTTACCAGGTTCCCAAATAATGCCTCAAGTACATCTTGGGTGATTGTACGGAGGCAAACGTATTCCATACCCTCACGTAACATACGTCTAGTCAACGAAACAAGATTCATAGAAGTGAAAATAAGTCCCTCCAATGTAGGCTTAGCAATTATTCGCTTTTCTTCACCTTTATGACATGTATCCACTTCATTCTAAAATTAATTTGCATAATGATAGTTTGGAAAAGAGTATAAATGGTATCAAGTTCAACAAAACAAGGACCTTCACAAGTTATTTCGCAATTACTATGTATATTTCTAGCACATGTACAATGAAAGTGAGATGGACAAAGCTACTCCGCTGAAGTTTGGAACATCCCTAAATTGCAGTGGTCGGATAGTCCTAGAACTAAATTGGCATGGCTGAACAATGGACGTAAACCAACCGTGAGCTTAACGAATAACAAATATGGTCACGTGGTCAGCTAACGTGAATTGCTTTGGATTTAATAGGTAGAATGCAAAACAAACTTCTCCATTTTCAGCATACTTAAGTCTGAGAGGGACCTTACTTGTTTTGTTTTTTTTCACAAAATATTGTTTTCCATAAAATAACTTCTCCGCATTCTCAAGCTTACCCGCCATTTTACAAAATAGTCGACGAAGTCCTTCTCAAGCCAATGCAAACGTTCATCGTCGCAAGAACGAATCGCATTTGGAACTCCGCAATTGACGATTTCAAACCATCTACGATGTATATAAAATCAAAGATTAATCGAAAATGCAGTGCTAATGACAATGGACACAAAGCAGGCGATATTTACGCAAACGACAGATTGAAATCATGAAGCCTATCTTCTGTGGTTAAAACTTAATTAACTATGACCTGCTGTGGCAAACCATCTTTACTCCAATATTAGTGTAATAACTTCACCAAAATCAGGAACATTACTGTTAACAATGTTAACAGCTTCGCACACAACGAAACATTAACACTCTTACTTATTTATATGAAGAATATAGTCTGCGGTTCCTTTTGATTCGGCAACATCCTGGCTCAAAGCGGTTGCAACTTCCCAGCTTAGAGTATCACGAGCCAGGGAAACTCGCATCTGTCAAACAATTTTCTGAATTACGGTATAGCTGAGTCAACCATTTACAGCACAATATAATGGGTTAAATAAGACCACTGTTAAAAAGTTGTAGAACTGTACGTTGATAGCAACGTTACAAGAATGTGAAGCTAGAGCCTCAGATTACTCTCGCTGGAATCACAAAATCAAAACTTTGAATAGTTGCAATTGCAAATTTATGTAAATAGAGCTCATAAAACAAACCTTGCTATAAGAATTCAGCTCAACATGAGTATTGGTCAATCGCGTTTTCTGCAATTGACTTCTCCTTTCTATACTTCGCAATTGCAGAACATGGGTCCAAACAATGTCGTTGCCGTTGAAATGCAGGTACTTAGTCCCACCAGGTTTGGAGCTGTAAAGTGCATTTCGCGCTGTCTGCAAAAATAAAGTATTTTGGTATACACAGTGACAAGCTAAGATGTTAGTCATCGATCTGTTTTTACCTTCAGCAAATGACTCGTGTCAGAACATATAAAAATCGGCATGGTCTTCCGGTAGGGGTTTGGACAAGTGTACGAGCTTGGTGCCGACAATGTAAAAGGACTGCCATGGATGATGTTGAAAAATTTTCTATTTGTAGCAGACCCATCAGCAACAATAGCATGAATGTGAAAGTTTCTTCTTTCGCAAACAGCAACAACTTCCCAAAAGAGGGAAGCCAATATATGTGGTGCTGTAGCTGTGGTCGGCCACCAAGAAATTGGAATAGATATTTCCTTTTTAAATGATCTGGCGTAAAACACTAAAAAACAAAATTGCAGTCACAGCCAAAATTCAACGAGAAAAAGTAGGGATTACTTACTGCATACGTGTGTTGCCAGTTTTTCCTCAATTTCTCTTCCACAGAAATCAACAAACCCCATTAGTTTCCCATCTTTTAACACCAAGTTTTCTTTGACTGAAAAAATCAAACGATGTTACGGAAAATTAGTAATTTTATCCAATTATAGAAAAGAATCTTACTTTTCATTTCGTCGACAGTAACATACCCATCAACGGCAGCAGGTAAACTTTCAATTTCCGCAATAGCTAAAGGATTCACACCAGGATGCGAATGTAATGCATTTCTGTGCAAAATATAAACCGAAGTTTTACATAAGATGGTGGTATGCAACTTCACAAATGCCAAGGAAAATGCAAAACAAGACAATTGTTTTGTTAATTTTTTACCTGAAAGTACTCTAATACCACAATGCATGACTTAACGCTCATTGTAACTTTGCCCAAGAATTTTTTTGTACACACTCATTCATAATAAACTAAGTTTTAGTCTAAATAGCTGTATTGCAAAACCTGTCTTTATAACTGTTTTAATCACAATTAAGCAAAGATAACTTGACATTACTATGATATCTTCGTGGAAACTTTCATCAACTGTTACTGCATCACAATCTTCTGCTGCACTTGATGCTTCATAGTACTGCTTATTGTACTTTGTTTTCACTTCATATGCATGACACGTGAAACAATTGTTAGGACCATCCACAGATACTGAAAAAATGCCATTGAATAAATTGAAGTCTACTAATTTGTTGAAATAAATGCTAGATTACATACCGATACATTTGCAGTTTGGCGAACGCATAATTGTCCTGCAATGCAAACTTTTCTCATCCCAACGTTGCAAGTGGTGCACACTGATATTCGCAGTAGCTACTGCAACTCCATCGCAAAGCTTGAACTGTTCAAAGTTCTCTAAAACAACAGCAGCTAGTGCAAAGAATAGACAATTATTTGATGTAACAGCATAAAAGCAACTGTTATTAACACCGTACTGCAATGAACTAACAAGCTTATTTGCATGCCATATCTCTCTCAATTATTAGGCCTACACACTTTTCTGTGAAGTGTAGATACCTAAAAATGCAGCAAGGGTCGAAGATCGCAAACTAGTAAAGCTGAAATCAGATAGATTCACTCTCCAACCAGAATAAGCCAGAAGTTGAACGTTGCAATTTTCATCAACGCAGACACTATAAAAAAATATTAATCATGAAAATTCAGGATACTGTTTTATGGCACTATGGAAAAAAAATAATACATTACACTTGAAATAAAAACCTTATTGTTGGTACTACTTCCTCTTCCGCAGCATAATATTCGAAAAACAGTTTTTCTTTTCTCCACAACATCGACCAGAAATCTGTTACAATATCAATACTATACTAAAGTAATAAAAAATTAAGCCTACACAATATGGTATCTATAATTGTATGTAGTAAGTTTTACACAAGAAGTAGGTTAATTTGTTTCTTACATAAAAATTCAAATTTGTACAGAACTACTCTTACCTTTTTTATGTTTTGACAATTTATTAAAAGATCTCTGCACTTCATTTGCTGATGTGTGGTATATTTTAGAAGGTAAAGGTTGCCTTTCGTTAGGTGGAGCTCTTGACTTTTTCTGCCAGAAAAGTTAATAAAAAAAAATTTACATGAGCAACTAAACCTATACGGAAGGGTAAGTGCATGCACATTGCCAAATATAGAGCTACAGGTTTGGCAAAGCAATTTTACTCTTCACCAAAGTTGAAATCAACTGGATATTAAACAGACTTAACTATAGTTGTATAAAATATATCACTTGCATAACTTTTAACATAAAATTATTTGCTAATAGGCCACAAAACAAATTACCAGGTACCTCTCTTAAATCTTTTTTAGGTAAATGGTGGAGAGGAAGTGCACCACAACGCAACTCTTTACGACTACCATTTTGAATTATATCATCAGCATTGAAATGTATTTCACATATTCGAGCACTATAAACAAAAAATTCTCACAGTAAAAAAGGTTACCGGTAGCTAACTTATTTGGAAAGTGTCTAAACATATTTAATGCAATCTATATACGAGTATAAGATCAAAGAAGCACAACCTCACAAATTTCATACAAATGCAGTAAGGTATTTGTATAACCTACTGTTACCCTAGTTTCAGTAGGCCTAGTCTACCAGCATAGACTACTAGTCTATGCTACCAGGATGATAAAAGGGGTCTTGCTGAGATAAAGCCGTTGGGAGAAAAAGAGTGGGCAGTAAAAAAAAAAGCGTGCGCCGTGAGAAAAAAGAGCTCATAAGAGTGTGCAGGAGGAGAAAAAGAGCGCTTCACGTGACCTACCTACAGCTTGCTTTCAACAAGACCCGATAAAAGTACCGGTACGATACATACTTGCAAAAGTTGATAGGACAATATACAGTACCGGTACCAATAGAAATTGTCTCAAAAATTACATCCTTCTAGCAGAACTATCAAATAGCAGCAAACTGTATTGGTGAACAACAACAGTATCTTACCGGTATGCTACTGGTACGATACCAGTAGTTACTAGTAATGAATTATAAAAAGGCTATTCCTAATTCAAATAAAGCTAGAAAAATCAAAATAAATTTCAAAAAATAATTGACCCTACTCACAGAAAAGTTCTTGCGGTACTTACACTTCTTTGTGAAGTAACTCTTTAATCCTGTCACCTTTGGATGAGTCCCGAAGAGACAGGATAACATTTGTCAATGCTGTTCTGTGTTCTCTCTCCTTAGCATTTCTGGCAAAGCCTGGATTTCTTATTGTAAATAAAGAGCGCTTCTTAATACCAGTACTCTTAGTTTTTCGTGAATAGAAGCACCCAGGAATGCAACAATTAGACATTATCAGTCCTACAGTCTACAGTTGTTTCTAAACAAAAAGTCTAGCTTGCACAGATCTAGCCTACATTTAAGGTGAAAACAAAGTAGCCGGTGCATCAAAATACTTAACTAAATCTACCTACTCACTATCCTAAAGAGTTAACAAAGCCTAATATTCCCCCCAAAAAACTTTTCAAACAGCTATTCAGTCGAAAACGTACCCAAATGAGGGTAAATCCAAGCAGACCAACTTCAAACCCTATGCTTTAAGCTGCGAGAACATGGTGAAAACTGAAAATCGACTACATGCAGTCAAGCGTGACGTGTCTGAAAGCATTTCTTGCAATGCTAATTTGCAATAATTTTATTAAAGTCTATTATTGTCAAGAAAAAAATACCAAAAAATTCAATTGATAAATGTTCCAAATTTGGAAAGAAAACTCGCACGCGATACCGAGTAATAGCCAATAAATAAAAATGTGACGTCATCAGTTTCCAGTCCATATTATAGTAGTCTATGGTGGCAGCGAGTCAACCGACCTAAGTAAAAGGTTGCGATAATGCCGTACCACACCAAAATCAGCGAGCCGGAAATTACGTTATGAATCGTAGCGGCAAAACAAAACTTGAGACGTTGCAAACTAATTCAGCAGTATCATTAAATTTATTGCCTCATTTAAAATTTTCCCACATCAAAAACTAATTCCTTAAAAAAAAAATTGCAAAATCATCAACGTCAATGCTCATTATTACACAATTATATCTTGTACACATACGTAGCGGATGAATATATAAATGCTAGCGTGAAAAACGCGTGGTCTCTTTGTGAAGGAAGTTCTTTTTCAACTGACTGTGGCGAAGGAAGGTAGATGTTCCGTGGTTCTTGAGTAAGATTTCTACAAAGACGAATTTGTATTTGTTTAGAACATAAAGCAATTGGTTAAATTTAAGTAAATTGTAACACCTAAAACTAGCAATGGCGGAAGCTCAACAACAAGTTCCAGTGGATACAAAATACTTGCCAGAACTCATGGCTGAAAAAGACAGTATTGACCCTTCTTTTGTCCATGCAGTACGTTTAATTTCAAATGGTGAGTTGTTTATTCTATTGGGTTCTTGGTTTTAGGTAAAAAATGTTCTTAGTGTTTGGTAAGATTTGCCGTTACCGGTAGTCTGTGCTGTGATATGACAGATGTCAGACTACTCCACTCTCTTGGCTACTCGTGACCTACTCTGCCACTGTAGTCTACACTTTCCTCTTCAAGTCTTCAGCAAGTTCACTAGTTGCAACTGTTACTTTTATGCTGGTACCATATTAAATTGTAGCTTAATTAATTTTATGATAAGGCTATTCCTGTATGTCCTACTGGTTTGGAGTCTCATCTGGAGTAAGTCTGCGTCTTTTGTTGCATTACGCAGAGTGGTTATTCTAGACTGGGATGGCTTACCCTAGATAAGACCCTTGGTTTGTAGGCAAAACATTTCTCGCTTAAGTTTATTACTTTGTCTTGCTCTAGTGGTCTGGTCTGTTAGTATACTGTACAACTGGGGAATGCATGAAGAAATGAGTAAAGTAGTCAGTTTTACAGGCTTATGTACTGGTAAGCCTCTGCCTTAATTTTACAGTTACACAATTTCCCTGAAACTAAAATCAGCTGTTGACCAGTTAAGTGCAATTTATCAGATTAGCATTTTTGCCCTGTTACGGATCTTCTCCAAATCAGAAGTAAATAAAATTTTTTTTAAGAAGACGAAACTTCCAAAATTGGAAAAATACTGGTACTAAGTAAGCAAAGCTTTTAGCCAAAAGCAACACACAAGCTTTAAATCCAGAACTGCAATTTGTCAAACCATGGGTGGGAGTCAAAGCTGTGCAGTGAATTGCATTGTAATTGCGAAGTACTATCACAATACAAAAAGCAACAAAATGGCAGATTTAAAATAGGAAGCGTCTTTTTCACTGAAAATTCCAGTTACAGAAGTTCAAAAACCGTGGTTTGCGGAACCGTAAACATCCCCTAACAGTTCCCCTATTATGAGAGTGGCACTACAGGAACCAAAAACGGTTACGCAACTACAATTTTTCAAACTTCGGTAACCGGAATTTTCGGTGAAATAGACAGTTCGTTTAAAATAAGATTACATCCTAAAACCGAGATAGATAGTTTACAAGATATCCTTCAGAACATTTTCCCCATGGTTGTTTCTTCAAAGAGGATAAGGACCAACAACACACCCATAATGAAACAAATATAAATGTAACAAGCAATCCTTGAAACAAAGCATTTACCGTAGTAATTACAAGCAGTGTTCCCTCTAGGATTTTGACCAGTGTGAATTTGCCCAAAGACTTCACTACTTTGAGGACCCCTTTTACAAAGTTTTTGCATTTGCTTTGCCAAGATACAAGCTACAGTCTTGCATTAAAATATTCAAGTTTTTTGGTTTTGCATTTTATATTAATTTTTGATTCAAAATCAGTAGAATTTGCCCAAAAATTTCGCCATTTTTCTCTAATTTCTTACTCTAGAGGGAACAATAGAAAAATTTAATAATGACACCACTTCATTGAAGATCAAGAACTCAATAGGATCGATCACTCAAAAAATGTCAAATGCTTGAAATAACATGGAAAAGGTTGCCTAGGTATCTACTTCAAATTGACTTGAAGGTAGGATCATATATGCCAACTTCCAGGTTACTCGGTCTGCTAAGAGGCTCACATCTAAAGTTACTCAGGTTGACATGATTTGGGCAAACAACTAGGAGAAAAGCCACAAATAAACTGGTCAAAGAATCAATTTGCCAAGGCTAGGTAAAAAATACGGTACTCCACTCAAGCAACCCCCACCTCTAGCACCCACAAGGCCATCTACCCAAATGCAGCTGCAGATGCGTTTCGACCTATTTAGGTCTCATCAGTGCAGCATAGCAACAACCCCCCTTAAAAAAGTTAATTCCTACTTTCATTCTCCCCAAAACTTCTTGCAACCATTCCTCTGCTAAATCCCCGCTACTATCTAATTGCTAAGATCCAAACTAATTCCTTGCCACCATCCCCTCCAATTTTACACTAAATTCTTGTTTCCATCTCTCCCCCCCCGAAAAAAAAAAAAAAAACTAACTCCCTGTTATATATAATAAAAAAAAACTAACTTCCTGTTATAATTCCACTGAAAAAAGCTTAGTAATTTCAGGACAAGAGTAAAATCCAACATTTCATGTTTTTGAGGCTCTATGACGTAAACAGAAGCACAGTTTAATTTCACGAAAAGTTACTTCCTGCTCAAAGAAAATCAGACAAGTGTTTTGAAACAAGTAAGGAGCTGGGTTGGTTTCCTTCAGTAGTGAATTGCCTTACCAATCCTTTTTCACAGAAGAATGCAAAATAACTTTTTACATTGGTTTTGTGAAGATCAATGTAAAAAGTTCTAGGTGGCAAGGATTTAGTTTGGATCTTAGCAATTAGATAGTAGCGGGGATTTAGCAGAGGAATGGTTGCAAGAAGTTTTGGGGAGAATGAAAGTAGGAATTAACTTTTTTAAGGGGGGTTGTTGCTATGCTGCACTGATGAGACCTAAATAGGTCGAAACGCGTCTGCAGCTGCATTTGGGTAGATGGCCTTGTGGGTGCTAGAGGTGGGGGTTGCTTGAGTGGAGTACCGTATTTTTTACCTAGCCTTGGCAAATTGATTCTTTGACCAGTTTATTTGTGGCTTTTCTCCTAGTTGTTTGCCCAAATCATGTCAACCTGAGTAACTTTAGATGTGAGCCTCTTAGCAGGCCGAGTAACCTGGAAGTTGGCATATATGATCCTACCTTCAAGTCAATTTGTAGTAGATACCTAGGCAACCTTTTTAATGTTATCTAGAGGAAACACTGATTACAAGTGTAATCATACACAAGATGGTATTATATACACAAATATTAGGGATGTGCCGGTCAATCGGCATCACTGAGTATCAACTCTTTTTTGAGATTAGGCATCGGTAACAAATGGTTGATACCTGATTGATTTTTCAAAAAAAATCTTTTGTGGATTTCAATTGTTTTTTTTTTTTTTGAGAATTATTTCGTATTCCTTAGCCGTCTAATTTAATTTTCTCTAATCACCTGCAATTGTCATTACCCTATTCAATTACTGATTTTCTGTGAGTCTGTATCGCATTTGGATTTCTGTCTGAACTCTTGTGGGTCGCTTTGGACTAGGGGTGTGCTGATTACGGTTGCCAGTAACTTTGCCACACAAACTTTGTTACATGGTAACTTCGCCACACTTTGAGAAGGTGGGAGTAGATGTAGGGATGGTAGGAAAATGTGTTGGGGTGTGGGGGGAGGAAGGGGAGATGTGGGAAGAGGTATGAGAGGAGGTGAGGGGATGTGGGGGAGATAATGGGAAATGTAGGTAAGGTGAAAGGAATGAGGTAAGGGAGATGTGGGAAGAAGTGTGATTGCGCCCCACACCCTAATACACTTCCCTATGCCTCCCCACACGCCAACACAATTCCCCACTCACCCATATACTCTCTCACACCCCTTTTTACACATCTTTTCTTGCCTCCCCCCACACCCCAACACGCTTCCCTACACCTCCCCCCATACCTTCCCCACTCACCCATTTGCCAGTAACTTCGCCACACTTTCATACATCAAAAATTTACAATGCCTACACCGAAACAAGACTTTAAATTCTCGGTTGTCATGAAAAATTTTACTAGGCTTTTTCAGTTAAATTTATTAAGGTAACATTGTCACATGGAAATTTCGCCACATAATCAAAACTGTGGGGTGAGTGGGGAAGTGTGTTAGGGTGTAGGGAAGTGTGTTGGGGTGTTAAGAGGAGGTAAGGAAAGATGTGTGGGGAGGGGTTTGGGAGAGTGTATGAGGTGAGTGGGAAAGTGTGTTGGCATGGGGGGAGGTGTAGGAAAATGTGTTTGGGTGTGGGGCCTCAACACACTTTCCCACATCTCCTTCTCCCCTTACCTCCCCCACACCCCAACACTCTTTCGTACACTTCCTTTCATATTTCTTCCCACATCTCTCCTCACCTTCTGAAAATATGGCAAAGTTGCCATGTGACGAAGTTTCTGTGGCGAAGTTACTGGCAACCACTCACCCCACACTCTCTCACACCCCATTCCCCACACATCTTTCCTTGCCTCCCCCCACACCCCTTCCCACAGCTCCTCTCACCTCCCCCTACTCCCTAACACACCCACTCACCTCACCCCACTCTCCCACATCTTCCCCCACAGTTTTGATTATTTGGCGAAGTTATCACGTGACGATGTTACCTTCATAAATTTAACTAGCAAAGCCCAATAAATTTTTTTACGACAACGGGGAATTTGAAGTCTTTTCTCAGTGCAGGCAATGTAATTTTTCGATGGTTGAAAGTGTGAAGTTACTGGCAACCTGATGACTAGGTATCAGCAATTTTTTAAGAATTGGAAGAGGAATTTTTTGTAGTATTGGCATTGGCCAAAAATTTGGAATCGGTACATCTCTAACTAATATTGACACGAAAAGCATTGTTTTGCTTAAAGTACTGCGTAAATTTAATGTACCTATTCCCAAAACCTGCGAGATGCATCGCAATAAGTATCAAAAAGAACATTCTTAATGTATGGCTTACAATAGCTATTTAAGTTCATCAAAAAACAGTTTACCAGTACTCAGTTGTAAACAGATTCCAAATTGAACACAGATAATCACAGGTAAGATTTGGCTTTCTAGTCTACGACACAAGTAAAGACACTCAAGCAATCTTTTCCTGCCGAACATTGCAAGAGTACACAGTTTAAAGTTAATACAGTTTTCCAAGCTTATGTAATTGTTTAAAATGCATCACATTCAGTTTGTTGGGTGATGCAAAGCAATTTAAGAACGGTACTACAATCAAGAAAAAGATAAAAACGCAGTTCACAACAAAATTAACAATTCAGCAGGGCAGACCTTTGCTACTGGCAGCACAAAACAATATTTTTTTAACTTGAATCTTAGCAACGCCTACATAATTATTGTTACCAGGGTACACTTTTAAACCACGCCTAGTGGCCCTGTAACAGCCTTTTAAGTTTTTATGTAGCAAGAACAGCATCATCCTCTTCAAGGTCCGTTACGGATCTTGCAACTTTCCTAGTGTGTAGCATCGGCAACAGCTTATTCATTTATCACCTCCAAAAGTGCTTAACTAGCTCTTACACACGACACGATTTTTAACAGTAAAAGGTTGCACATGAACGACATCAGGGACGTAACAGCCTCCTACTTGCAAAGGATATACATTGTCACTCAGGTCTGCACTCAGAGAAGTCATGGTTCTCAAGATAATCAAAGCTAAAGCTCTAGCAAAAGTTGTAAGTAACTTATCGTTAGTCAGCATTACTCAAAATGGCAGCAATTGCATTTGCTTTTTTAGCAGATGTTTTCAAACGCTCCACCAAAATGCAGACTAGGGTTAAATTTTAACTCCAATTTATACCCAGGTTAGCCAGGGAATCATGAGTTCGATTTTGATCTACATCAGACAACAATCCAGCTAATTAATATTTATCACGAACAAACTCAGTGTAAATGTTGGATATTACTTCCTAGGAGCAAGTCTCTGCATTTAATCATTCTAAAAAACGCATTCAACAAACAGTCGTGTGTTGAGGAAAAAAATGCACCGCTCCACAAATAATTAAACACAAAAGTTTGTTTCTTCGTCTTTTTTGCTACTGAAAAATAAGGCAGATAACAAGTATCAAATGGGACGTTTGCAGATTCTTTGTTTTTGATTTCATCCTTTTGCAATGTAATCTTCTGTTGCTAGACATTGATAATATTCTTTAGGTATCTGTGTTACACAAACATTTGTATGCCATGTCATAACTTCATAATGCATAGTTGTTCAAAAACGTCAATGTGACTATAGTAATGAGAAGCGGACTGTAAACCTTAAGTAAGCATGGTGTACGTAGAGGCCTTGTTAGGTTAAAAAAAAAGTGAGTTAAGCGACATGTCTACATCACAATTGCTAAGTTGGTCGCACACGACAGCCTTATCAAAGGGCAAATAACGAGTCACAGCGACAGCGTATGATTTTTCAGTTTGACTCTGGTTAGGTTCAACCTGCAAATTTTGCTTTGACAGGTTAGGAGTTGATCATTGGCACATCATCAGAATTTCAGAAGATGATTTTCATTTATCAAGACTACGAAATTGTGATTGTTTTGTAATTTTTGCAGAAATAAACAGAATTAAAAATCCTCAAGCCGAAGAAAAGAATGCTGGTGGAGCAGAAGAGGGTGATCTGGTTGATGCTAATGATGGGAAACCAGTGAAACGATCAATGTGTATTAAAGTCCCCGTTGACAGATACCCCAGTTTCAATTTTGTTGGTCGTTTGCTGGGGCCAGGAGGATCAACATTAAAGGGAATTCAATCTACTACATCAACTCAGATTGCTATTCTCGGAAAAGGATCAATGAGAGACAAAAAGAAGGTATATGAAAAATGTAAAAGTAGACAACATTATTGAGCAAAACTTACAAGCAATGGTATTTTTAGGCTGAAGATCTAGCGGCTGGTGGAGATCCCAAGTACCAGCACTTAAAGTTGCCACTTCATGTGCGAATTTCATCACTCTCACCTCTTGACCAGGTACAGTTTTTGTACTTCGTGAACTGTTATTTTTCTCACCATTGAAAGTCAGCTATTTAATAAGCTTTGCCATTTTGTAAGGGCAAGTTGCAATCTCGTCTGGTTTATTTACTTTGGCGATATTTTGGTTTTCAGGCTACTATTAACATTGGTCATGCTGCTACTGAAGTTGTAAAGCTTATGATTCCTACTCCTGAAGATAATGTCCAGGACCAATCAATGAGTTCTAGAGGAATGGGCCAAAGAGGTGGAATGATGCGGTTAGTAAAGTGATAGTGTACTTCAGTTAATTGCAGATTATTTTAGATGGTTAATATCTTAATGGTTGAAATCGGTCAAGAGTTAGTAGGACTGATCGAATTGTAGGTTGATGTGGTTTTATAGATGTATATTCCACACCATGGTGAGATTGTGTGATTATTTCGTATTCTGTTTGTAGAGGAGGACGTGGTGGTAGAGGTGCTACAAATGCCAGAGGAGCTGGTGGTCGTGGTGCCAGGGGAGCAAGAGGAGGTAAGTAGATCGGTTGCACCGTTTTGCTATTAAAGAGTTTCTGTCTTATTGCTCTCTAGGTGGTGCTCAACGAGGCTCAACACCTGCACGAGGTCGTGGTGGTGCTGGTCGCGGAGGCTATGGTGCAAAAACCCAAGACCCTTATGCTAGTGGCACGGTAAGAACAAAGGTAGAGGATTGCACTCGCCTACCATAGTAATGCGGATGCTTTACCAAACTTTTTGTTCAGACTTATGATAGTTATGGTATGGAGTCGTATGAAGGTTATGGTGCGGAATATGGCGCTGCTGAAGCAACATCATACGACGCCTATGGGTCTGAAGCCTATACCGATGCATACAGCGCCGATGCGTAAGTACTACCGGTACTATGTTGTGCTTTATTTGGATTATTTCTATTGATGTTGAATTTTGTAGATCTTACGGTGATTCTGCTTATGCTGCGGATGCCTATGGATATGGAGATGCTTCTTATGGTGAGTTCTTTTGCTTATAAGCCTGATCAACTGCTAGGGTTGTACAACTAAAAACTAGTTTTTGAATGACTGATTCATGATGAATCTCAAGTTCAGTTTAACATTTCACCATTCCTTGATATTTTTTGTAATTTGGAGATTGTAACTTACGAATGTCTCCACCTTCGTGTTACGGTGGTTTTTGTGCTGAATGATTTGTAGCAAAAATAACGATGGTGTTGTGCGGATTACAGTAATGTGCAAAGCTATTTACTATTGCCGATTAACCAACATTTCTTTCATCAATTAGAATAGGCTATTTTGATTTTGCAGCGTCTTATGGCAATGGCGCTGAAGCAGGCATGGCCCAGTATGGTAGCACTGGCAGCACAGCAAGCAAACCGTTTCGTGGAAAGATGAGGGGAGGTTCGGGCCGTGGGAGAGCTTCTGCAAAACCTTATTAAGAAGTTGATTTGCATGAAGCGCTAAAGGCAAGATCATGAAAACTCTTTAGAACTTTTGATGGAACTCAAAAAGACACATACTGCCCTTGCCTCACATTAAAAATTGAAATACCGAGAGATAACAGTAAAAAAAGTATCATCGGCGGCTTAGATTTTGCAAATCACAAGTCAATGGTATCATCATAAGATGTCCTTCAGAATTAATGAAAAAAATCAATGATAAGCAGTTACGTCGTCGGTTTCACAACGATCTTGGTTATTATTTTTATGTTGTGATGTTTTTACTCTCGGTTTAATTTTGCTCTTTTTTTGCAGATACACGTTAAAAATACTGAACCAAAAGTTCAGTGCAAATCAAGTGTTTTGGCAACGTGTGTATGTAATTCTTAAAACAGTAACTCAAACAAGAATTCACTGATATCAAACAATGGCGAAGCAGAAATAATATTAAAGCACCTTGGTTTCATGTTATGCTCACGTGTAAAAAGCCTTCGTAAACTACCCGTTGGGTTCTCTAATAAATCCTCTAAATAAAAAGACTTGTAATGCTCTGGCTCTTGCTTTTTAGTTATGTTGATTTTTGGTCATATCACAACAGTGGTGTTATTGTATATTTCTCATGTCAATATTCACTTTTTAATACCGATTTACCGAGAATTTTTGCTTCTACTTCCAAATTAAAACTTTAGTTTTAACATCTGTTTTTTTATGTAAATCGGGACATACATAAACTTTAAATGCTTAACCTTAACTTGACCAGACGTTGGTTTTAATCATTTAAGATTGAGCTCAGTTTTTCGTCGCGTTTTCGTTGTAAAATTTGTAAAAAAAATTTGTTGAACATTAAAAGTTGCGTTTGCAAAAACTTTTTAAATAAGCCCGTGAGATTCTTTTACTAGGCAGGCATAAAGTTGAGTTGTTAAATCGTTGAAAGACATGTCCAAGAAGCTGTAAAACATCGAAATGTCTTTCGCATGTAATCTGCTAAATCTCCAGCACCGGTACAAAGAAATTGAAAGTTGATGACTACAAATTAACAAGTTATGTTCTAACAAAAAGCAGACAATAATGCTTGGAAAAATATCAAATGGGTATCTATGTAATCTAACAAAGGTAAAGTAACATTTTTTAAATTTTTAAAGTTTAATAAACCCATAAATAACGTGAATTTAGGGCAACCAAATAACGAATCGTTTTTCCAGTTCTCAATAGCTAGTTAAGTTTCAACAAGTGACGTTTGATAGTTCATTCGTAATTTACACCAAACATGCTTTGGTGAATTTTGAAAACAAGTTTGTAAACTTTCACTTTAAACAGCAGATTCAATCATGGAACTTTTCAATCGGCTCATGGTTTTGCTCTAATGCGTTTTAATCAAAATTACTATGATACGGGTTGATGTTTTAAAACGATTGGTTGCCCTAACAAAATTTCTGATTCCAGGCATTTTCGCCATTGGTAAAGCAACGAAGTTCTCCAAATATAAAAATAAACCGACACCGACGTAAATGCTAAGTTTACGGATGTTGCATTATTACCCTAAATACTATGTTCTTTCCCAAATATTAGCAACTCTCCCTAAATAGTTATGTTTTAAAAGGTTCTTTAATTATGATTGTGTCTTTTTGTGTTATGTGACCAGACTTCATGAAAGCGATCACTACTAAAACTGTTTTCTCATTAGATTTAACTTTTAGGTGTGATTGGTGATCATCATTAAAGTTTTGTCAAGCTTCCAAGGATGATGCAGGTACGTTCTGTAACTTCGCTCTTTTAATGCATACTCGTATGTGTAGTTTTGCTTTTTGGAGTGTTCGATGATGATGACATTTGCACTGTCAGACTGCAATGATGAGGGACAGTTATTTATTGAGAGCAACAACAACCTGAATATATGTTGAAATTGACCTTTGCACTATGGGATGTGCTTGCGGAATTGAAGTGTTTTAGCCGTGGGTTTTCCTATAGCTCTTGTCATTTTTTCTGTTCACAATCTTCGTTAAATAGATGACTACGTGCTTCGTTTGCAACTGGCTGTTGATCGACATGAGATTGCTCCCGTAACATCTAGAAAGATTCCGGTACAGTAATGTGTTTTTTTGCTTACTTGTTCAATTATTGGTGGTCTGTGCAGTGTGTGATTATTAATTACTTATTCTATGGTATGGTTACTGTAAATTGCTGTATTCTATGATGATTATTTTTCCACCGTCTTAATTTCTTGAGGATATGCTTAACATCTGAGAATTTTTTCACCAGCCGCAATAAGATTATTGGCAGGTTTATATTGCACATAATCGTTTTAAGTTAGAGCTTGTGTTTTTGCTAGAGCGATTCTTCGTGAAATGAACAGAAATGAATATAGCATACAGGTAAGGACTGCCCTAAGAAAATATAATTACACAACGGGGCGTTTACGCGTCGTAGTACTAGGCGTACCAGAGTTGGGTGTTCCAATGCCTAATAGTTTTTCACTGCTTCACCGATGATGATTAAATTTCTTTCCCCGACATAATTATGATGTTGATGTGCAAGAAATCACTGAGGTGAAAAATATTTGCAACATGAAGTTGCTGACTTGCACTTCATCGCGATCACTTTATTGATTCTCTCAATATGGTGTCTAGAGTCGGTGCTAAAGAAAGATGCTTTTGTCTCTGTTTATCACTTCACAGTGATATCTTACGTGCTCAAAAAGGTACAATTTTCGTCGGTTAATGATTATGTTGCTGGTTTTGAGGATGCAAATTAAGTGACAGCTTGTTTGCAGGTTTTTCTTGTTGCCAGTGCTTGGATCTGGGACAATAGTATTTGCGTTGCGATTGCTGGAGCTATGTCAGCAAACCAAATTAGGGATGGCCATAGCCGAACCTTAGCTGATTCCAAATCGAATCCGAATCACAACTGTCGAATCCAGAATTCGGGAGGCTAACAAAATGAGCGCATTGCAATGCTGCAAAATCATCAACAATTGTACTTACAAAAATGCACAAAATACACTAACAGATAAGCCTATTTGCAACACATCTTCATTCATATGAAGAAAGTTTATGGCCTCCACATGTTCGCCAGTCAGTCTGTTTCGTAATTTTGTTACGGTAAGGCCGGCGCATAAAAAAGCCCTCTCTGACGGAGCTGAGAAAGCAGGTACAAAGGTGCGTTTACGAATAGGCGGCAATGTGATTACCATTAGAAATCAAACTGGCCTGCGATTAACGCGATAGGGTCTGCAGGGGTAATATGGGTACACGGGGTAAAATGAGTACAAAAACTGTTTTTAGTAATACAACAAAAATTGTTGCAATACGTTAAAGCTGCTTTCAGAGATTTTTGTGTATGCTTAAAGATATATTTTTAAGCAAAGCAGCTAACTTATTGCTACAATTTTTGTATTAGTAAAAAACAGTCACGGTGCACTGATATCGTAGATAGCGGTGATGCACACACCTACTGCGCAAGCTTATGCGACAAACACACGCAATCGCCAATGACTGATGGCTGTTTGTGACGATCGTGCGTATTAAAGGCGCGTTTACCGACACGCGGCAACGCGACACGTGATCGGTGTACAGTAAAATAAAACAAACAAGGTGCGAAAAAATTTTGTCTTGTATCGGTAAAAACGCGGCTAGCGGCAACGCGACTACCTAGTTTTTTGTTAATTTCATTTTGACGTTGAATTTTGGTAAGGCAACGCAATGAAAACCACGCGATATCAAGAAATTGTACCTGTGCGATTTTTACCGCTTCATCGCCCAGTATCAAAAAATATTTGAATAACCTTGACGACGGCAGTGAGACAATGCACGTTTGATTGTTATGACATCATTGAACAACCAGCTTGCTGGACGCAGGCTAGCAAATTTTATATCGCTTATCGCAGGCCAGTTGATTTCTAATGGTAATCACATTGCCGCCTATTCGTAAACGCACCTTTGTACCTGCTTTCTCAGCTCCGTCAGAGAGGGCTTTTTCAAGTGCCGGCCTTACCGTAACAAAATTACGAAACAGACTGACTGGCGAACATGTGGAGGCCATAAACTTTCTTCATATGAATGAAGATGTGTTGCAAATAGGCTTATCTGTTAGTGTATTTTGTGCATTTTTGTAAGTACAATTGTTGATGATTTTGCAGTATTGCATTGCACTCATTTTGTTATCCTCCCGAATTCTGGATTCGACATTTGTCATTCGGATTCGATTTGGAATCAGCTAAGGTTCGGCTATGGCCATCCCTACTGAATTAGTGATTGGATCTATTCCTGGGTTGATGAATGCTTGTGAAATTATTACAAGTTAGGGAACATTTTCTCATTCGCTCGCTTGCAGGTTGGAGAAAGAACCTTTTCGGTGTCATTGCCGATAGAGTTTATTCATTTGTGGCAACTGCTGCTCGTCGACCTGAAGGTATGTTATTAGAATACGTAGGAAGATTGAGGTAATGTATTATTTCTATCAGCTAGGTCACTGGTCGTTTGACATCAGTGCTAAATGATGAAGTTTGTCGTTTTAACGTCTGGGCCTCTGATTGTGAAATGAGGAAACGACAGATAACTGGTAGCAGATTTGTGTTGTCAACTCGTAAATTTTTTAGTTATTTTGATGAAAATTGAACTGTAAGCAAAATCGATAGTTGGTGGGAAATTGGTCAATTTCGCAAATGCTTAAAATGATTAAATGCGCCCAAAACTTGCCTTTTTGAGTAAAAGATCTATTGCCGAGTTGATAAATGCATGTAATATTTGTGCTTTTTGTACTTCTCTTATGTTATGACTTATTTTCTCATCATTCGTTCGCTTTCAGGTTGTAGAAAATGTAGTTGAAACAATCTTTTTGATGATATTGCCGATGGAGTTCATTCACCCGTGGCAACTGCTGCTCATCGACCTGAAGGTATGCTATTATTATAATCCGTAGGAAGATGCAGGTAATGCATTATTTTTAGTAACGAGGTGACTGGTCGTTTGACATCAGTGCGTCTATGATTATTATTAATTAAGGTAAGGTGTTATTCCACCGTCTTAACTTGGTAGAAATGTATGTTTGAAATCTGAGAATTTTTTTCCGGCAATCTTACGTCACGTAATACTATTATTAGTAGTTTTGTATTGAGCATTAACTTCAAGTACATATAACCTTGTCAAATGTAGTTACGATGCTGAATGATGAAGTTTGTCGTCTTAACGTCTGGGCCTCTGATTGTGAAATGAGGAAACGACAAATAACTGATAGCAGATTTGTGTAGATTAATTCCTAACTTGGTTAATTTTTTGAAACACAACTTGTCTTGCTAATGATCATGTTATTTGACAGAATACATTACTATATTCGCAAGTTGATCGATGTTTGTAAAATTTGTGCTTGTTAAGGGCTTATATTTTTTCGTAAGTAATGACACATTGTTTCAGCATGCGTTCGTTTGCAGGTTGTATTGCAGATGGTTTTCATTCGGTCGTGTGGCTGCTTGCGAAGATGATGCGTCAAGCTGGGTAAGTTGCAAACTGTTTTGTGCATAGTGGTTTTTATTGCGCACGTGATATCGGAGTTTCACCAACAATTAATTTGTTGGTGACCAGGGACCGTGCTAGAGAAATGTTATTACAGTACGGATACGGAAATAGTTACCCTCTGTTACATTTAAATGTGTTTTTGATGCGACTTGCTTGATTTTTCGGTTAAGCTTAAGGAAGATATTTTAATATGGTGACTTTTCCTTGTTTTCAGTTTAAAACAGGTTTATGAGACAAGAAATATAACTAAAAAAGCATGTCCTTCCTGACCTACTGGCGAGAAGTCATGACGACTTCCTCTTGTTGGGTCGGAGGCTAATAACAGCTCTCCATCGCCAACAGTGCAAAGCACTCCAGTCAAACGTACCGTAGAGCTATTCCTGTTCTACGGTAAGAAATATAATGCGCTGTAAGAAATACAGGGTGTCCATAGTCTCTTTACAATTTAAAAAAATTATTAAAAAGTGAAATAATGAGATATCGCAATGAGGTTTGTTTTATGTTAATCAGTATTTCATAAAGTTTTTATTGACACATTAAATACACTTCTAAACATTTAATTTACATTTAATTAAAAATAATTGAAAATATCATTACTTTATTTAATACACTTCTATATGGGCACCATTAGTTGCACGAAGCACATCTAACGGTCCCTGTCTCCATAAATTTCTTGTGCCATAAACGAATTGAAGGACGTGATGGTGGGTCTCTTCCATACTTCTGTAATTTCGCTGGGTCTGAACATCTGATTTTGTCTCAATGAACCAGGATACACATTGCGCTTTTTCTTGAGCAGTAGTCATTTTATAGGGGTTCGATTCATATAACTCAATCATTAAACATAAGAAATTTTAATTAAGAAATTTTGTCTGAAACAATAAATTTTAGTGTCAATAAAAACTTTATGAAATACTGATTAACATAAAACAAACCTCATTGCGATATCTCATTCATTATTTCACTTTTATAATAATTTTTTTAAATTGTAAAGAGACTTTATGGACACCCTGTATAACAGTAACTAAATCTACTAAATAATAAGAAATCTACAGTAAGAAATGTAAAGCAGCTTTAGAGATGTTGTTTGCGTTTTAAATGTAAACTTGAGAAACTCCATTGTTTTTATTTATTTAAAATATGCATGTTAAATTTGATGATTAGACTTTCTCCATGTTACATCTCGTGCTGGGTTACTGCGTGAACACATGTATGCGTGAGCATATGATCAAGCACTTCCATCATGCTTTTGAGTAGGTTTTTCTACGTTTTTTTTATAATTTTGGTATTTTGCAGATAATTCTGTATTTGCCGAATTCAAACTTGGATTCCTATATGAACATCATGAATTGCAGGGTATGTGAGAAGTAGAAGATAAACATTGCGTTACGATACCTCTGTTTGAGAAATGTTCGTAGTTAGTTCGTGATATGTTAAGAAACTCAGTCTAGTCGCGACTAGCGAGCAATTTTTCTTAGGGTTATGCCGTTTAAGTTGGGTTTTCTAATCAGATAAGCCTTTAATGTGTATTTTAAGGTAGTTGGTTATGTAGTAAGAAGCTGCTTTAAATGATGAGTTTGTCTCATAACGTCCAGGCCTCTGAGCTGACGAATGACGAAACGACATAAACTGATTAGCGCTTTGTTTTCTGTAACGCTTTTTAGGTTTTGACTCTACGCTTACGGCATAATTATGCTTAATGTATTTCTTTTCAGAATGGTATAAATAGATTGTTGGAGGTTGGAGAACAGAAGTGGAGTTAAAAGTTTTTGTAAGAGTTTGTTCTGGCTAACTAATTTCTGTAGTCCTTTTGAGTGTTGGCTTGCATTTGGTCGCGTTGCCCTGCGAATCGATTTTAATGTGGCGTTGTATCAGCTTGAATCGTTTAAATGACTGAATGAAAATTCAAGTATTATCGAATTTCAGACGCACCAGAACTTCGTTATCTTCAAATTTTTATGTTAGCATTTGAGGCTTATTGAGTATTACATTGTTAGGTCTTCGTTTGTCGTGATGTGAAGTGCTTTAGTGCAAAAATTTTTTTGCGGCGTTAGTCTTTTAACATAAATAATTGGCATGTATGATGATATATGTCATCCCATCGCGTCCGGGCCTCTGATTTAATAAATAAGGAAACGAAAAAAAAAAAAAAAAAACCGTAGCTGCTAATTTATTGAGACTGCATCTTGTTCCCAGTAAGTACAGTTTGCTGAGAGTGCAAGTAGTAAAAGCATTAAAGTTTGGCTATCGTTGCAGATATTAATCTGGGGAGGGAAGAGTTAACTCTTTAGTTTGCATATATTGCAGGTAAGATTAATTGGTAGTAAGCTATTATAGCTGGTTGGTCTTACTTATGATGACATCTTTACAACACTTACTTCTCTGTGAAGACAGACTAGAGTCTCTGATAAAGAGTATTTTTTTTTTTTTCAAGAAACGAGTTGTGGATTACTGGTCATTAATCTGATGTTTGTTTTCAGTTTTGGAAAAGATTTTAATAATGAAGAATATCCTAGGATATTTCGGTACGTATCAGCGACTGCCTTATTAGGGTGTCCCACTTTTACACTTTTTCGCGAACTCTTGGTATCATACGATTTGCAGGGTGCAAATCAACCGGCACATTACCCCATTTTTACGAAATTTGGAGTTTTTCGTGCCCGGTGAGATTTTTAAATGACGAGTAAAGTGCACATGCTGGCTGAATGTTGTTGTATCAAACGATTTGGAAGACCTGTCTATGTCTCTGCAATACATTTTGATGCTCTATTTCAATCAGAAAATGACTTGTAAACAAATTAAAATTAATGGTTTATGGATAGAAAAAGATGAAAATTTTTAAATCATTATTTTTAGTCTTTTTTACTTATGTCGTTTTCTGATTGAGATAATGCAGTGGTTCTCGACCTTTTTTTTTTTCGTGACCTATTTTTTTTGCGCAAAGATTCTGTGGCCCATTAACTTTTTTTTTATCTTTCCTAAACGAGTATTTGATCCAGAAAGTTTTGGTGGGGGTATGTGTAATTTTATATTAGGTTGGGTGTTACCTTAAAGACGTACCGGTAAATAAGCCTTTTTAAAATGTTTCGTGTCAATGTTTTGCTTCCTCGGAAAATTTTAGAAAATTTACGTACTGTAATGGCCATTTTGGTGTTTTTTGAACAATTTTCAGGCAAATTTTGTTCATAGTTTTGGTTCCTAATTTTGAATGCATTACCAGATAGGATGCATTTTCTTGCACAGTTTTGATTATGCGTGCTTAAGGCGGCTCAGACGTATTTTTACGAAGAGGTTCGAAATTAAGGTAAAATTTTCATCCAAAGCTCTTTAAAAAATGGCTGGCTGGGGGTGCATCCCTCACATTTCCCCTTTACATCCGCTTCTGTTCATCCCTTCAACTTGCAAATCCCCCCTTAGGGAGCCAAGTGGCTTGCTTTGCTTTGAGAACCACACTATTGTAGTAGTTAAAAGCAGGCATATCAAACTCAGTTTGGCTCTGGGGCCGGATCACACTTTTTCTCTCTCACTGCACTACTGCACCTTCTTTTGCCTATTTTGCTGTGATACTTTTGTCTATTATGAAACAAATGATTTATTACAACCTTTAATAGTGAGTTTATACTGGCATAAGCGTAAAAATGAAAATAATTCTTCTTGAAAAAATGGGCAGAGTTCGTGTCACAAGCTTTTTTTCACATTTATTTGCCCTTCCGCTGCCGGAGGAAGCATTTGGTTTGTATTTAATCTAGAAAAGCATAACTTCTGACAAAAACAAGCGAGAGACTCTTTTTTTGATATAGGCCTACTTATGCCGGGCCGGATTAAATCATCATCGGGCAGTATGTTTGACATGCCTGGCTTAAAGTGAAGTTCATACATATCGCAATAAGGCATTGATTGCATCACGCCACCAACACAACTAGAAATAAATTCTATTAGAGGACGATCGTTTAGATTGGTTTCACAATCTTTCCACGAAACTCACACTATTTCTTGAATAGTTTAAATGCAAATTACCACTCAGCATAGAACACCAACGGCATAAATTGTTACTACCTTCAAAACTACTTAACAAACACAAAAGTGTAAAATTAACTATACAGTGACACAAATAAAACAGAATTTTTCAATAAGTCTACCAATTTTTTTGAAGTTCTGTGGCCCACCACATAATATATCTGTGCCGTGGGCCATGTTTAGAACCACTGAGATACAGCATCAAAATATGTTACCGACAGACAAGAAACCTTGTCTTACCAATTGTTTGACATCAAATTTAGCCGTGTAGCAGAAGTACTTTAAAGTTACTTCCTTTAACCATCAAAAATATTTCACATTCCCCCCCCCCCAGCATAAGAAAACTCAATTTTTCATTTTTTTACTGTGGGTTTCTGTGCCAATTGGTACCCTGTACTGCAGTGATTCTCAACTTTATCGCTACCGCGTACCACCTGGCAATATTTTGTTAAACCTGCGTACCACTGAGTTAAATAGGAAATAAATTTATTCAAATAAGCTGGAACATAAATGACAGTATTATTTAACATAATGGCTGTATCTGTTTCTCTTGCACAAGTTGACTTATGCGGGGAGCCACTGTGCTTTTACTACACATCGGAAGTCGTAAGCTGTCAAAGTAAGGTGATTTCTGCTTTTGCTTTTAATGCTAATCATGGCAGAGAATCCCTGCTCAGATTCCCATGTACTGGGGAAGACGAGCAAATGAGGAACAGCTTTTTGAGCCAGAGTAGGGTATGTCGAGGACAATGTTACCCAGAAATTCACAGAAGAGCATTCTTTATGCTTTATTTTAGCTGCCTTGTCTGACTGGATGTCGATGATTTCCTCTTGTTTTCCTGTTCCAACAGGTAGAACGGATTTGAAACATACGGAATACTATGTATGTTCGGGAAATAGTGCATTAACTCCGATTTTAGCAGTTTCAGATGGCACCAAATTTCTTGAAATAACTTATCGCTGTGTTGATACTGAAGCGAAGAAAGATCTTTGAACATGTGATATTGCTTGCCCTCAATGATTGTTGTCCACAGGTCTAGCTTCCGTATATACGCTTGCAATTTTTAAGACAAAATCTGCAGTGGTTGAAAAAACATGTTCATGTGGTTGAGAGTGTCAAAAATATCCGATAGATAAGCCAGCTTCGAGAGAAACTCCGCATTCGCCAAATCCTGCTAAAAATTATGATTTCTTTGTTCAAAAAATTCGAGTTACTCATTCCTCAGTTCAAACACCCTTCTTGTCATATTTCCACGAGACAGCCATCGCACCTCTGTATTAGCAGACAGCAAAGCAGACATGTGTGATCAGAACCAAGCTCGGCACAAAGCTTTGCGAAAAGTCTTGTATTCAATGCTGACGTTTTCACAAAATTAACGATCTTGACGATTTGCTGTAAGCATGAAAGTAGTTCAGGAGGTAACACCTTGGCACACAGTGCGAATCTGTGAATGAAACAGTGAGTAAAAATGATCTCTGGTGGAACAGCTTTTACGTAAGACTGAAATCCTGATTTTCTCCCGAGCATAGCTGGAGCACCATCGGTTGTACTTACACTGTACAGCCAACCAATTTTGACCATTCTAAACCATTTTTCTTACAGAATTCATCCACGATATTAAAAATATCTTAGCCCTTTGTTGTACCAGGCACCTCCTTACTCGTAAGCAGTTCAGTTTTAACTATGTCATTTTCTGTGAACCTGACGTAGACAAGCAATTGATTGCAGTTGGTGACATCGGTCGACTCATCGAGTTGTATAGCGAACCCATATTCTAAAGCTTTTACCGCGGCAGTCACTTGATCAGAAATGTCGTCGGACATGTCATGGATCCGACTTCTCACTGTATCATCAGAAAGGCGAAACAGAATTCAACTTTTCAGCCTTCTTTTCTCCAATGCAGCTCCGAACTAGTACTTTTGCTGCTGGTAGAACAAGATTTTCCGCAATAGTGTGAGCTTTCGCATTTTTGGCAATTGGTAAAGATATTTCATAAGAAGCATGGAGAATGCTAGCACTCTTCTGGTAGCTCTGGCCTGTCCGGTCCAAACGATGTCTCTTTCACGTTTACACCTAATCTTTGAAAATGACTCTTATCTCAATCTTTCTTATCTGAGTCGTTTGACTCCAAGTGACGTTTAAGAAGACTGGGTTTCATTGCTGCGTTAGACAAAGTTTTCATGCAGATTACACACTGAGGAAAGCATTCTCCTCGTATTTTATATATTCCGTATCATATTTTCTTTTCGGCATGTTTAACCAGCTGAAATTTATAAAAAATGTTTTTGGAAAATAGCAAAATATATTTAGAAATTACAAGTTAGGTAGAAAAGAAATTTTTCTATCCATGTTACCGTTAGGCTTAGCAGCGCAACTGCATTTATTTAACAAAGATTTTTTATGTTCTTTATCAATAAAAAGTTCAGTAAAGTGAACGTTTTCGGCTAACATAAGCCCTCATCAGACGAAACATAACAAGCAATAACTAACTTTTTAATGAAAGAGTGTGGACGGCCCAATGTCCAATTTGGTAGGCTAAGATTTCCCTTCATTTCTGATCAAAAGAACAACCTTCCTTAGTAACATTTAGTGCGGTGCACTGGTAACAGTATATTGTTTTTCTTGTTCTTTTTTTTTTTTAGTTATTATTGTCCTGGGGAAAACCGCATGGCGAACTTCTCCTTTCGGAGCCTGAACAGTGTGGCGCGCTACTACCACTAAAAACCCCAAGTACCTCACTAGGAGCACTGAACCGGCTGGCTTAATTATAATAATTTTAAAAATAAGAGTTGAAAAAATGTCTCGCGTACCACAGGTTGAGAACCACTGCTGTATTGTAAATCGTATGAACTAAGGAGTTTACGAAAAGTGTAACAGGGAAACACTCTACTGTCTAATTTTCACTAACATTCTAAATAAATTGCATCCTTGCACAGATTTAGCAGGATCACGCTGACATAATTATATGATCAGCGTCCAAAACTGTGCGAGAGAAATATCACTTTCGACCACTGTGTGGCTTGTTGTTACACATTGACGAAAAGGTACACTACTAACTACACTTGCTCCGTGTAATACGTACGTAACTACGTATAGATTGTAGATTCGCTTGTCCGTTGTTGGTAACAATGTAACTTGTTTCACGTTTGTTTTTGAAGCTTCAAAAAAGAAATAATGCACCTTTTGTTGCAAGATTTCTCCTTTCTACTTGGCAGATTATAAGGCCTCTTATTGAAATGACATGCTACCTCATCAAAGCTACTATAGGCTTTGACATTACATAATGTTGCAGGTGAACAGTTCGAGGAAACGTTTCATCTCGAGGAAAATTAGTTATTCGATTTATTAAAGGTGAGATTAATCGTAAATTTGTAAAAACTGCAGTGGAGATATATGTCCATGATGATGTTTTTACGTTTCTTACTTTGTAGTGAGGACAGACTAGAGTCTCTGAAAATTATTTCTCCAATAAAGTCGTTCGATAATAATTAGTGTTCATTGTGTAACAACTGCTATTTTTTGCAGCTATGAGATTTGTGAAGTTGAAAATAATAAGACGGCTACTCATTTTTTTGGTAAGATGCTTGGTTTTATGCAAATGGAGTCAGAGACTTTTGTTGAACCGTTGATGTTGGTGGGTTTGATCTCGTGGCTTCTATAGTTCGTTGAGTGATTTCACTTATTTGGATAAAATTTTGACGTAAAATCGTTGGAAGAAATCTCTTACATTGGTCTAATGATCAATTTTTGATCATTATTAGACGTATACCTTTGGGTGTTTCATTTTCTCACCACTTATGAGTTAAAAAACGAGTACCTTTTTCATGGTGAAGTTTTGAACGCTGATTACGAATCTGGCATAATTTTTTATTATGACGTCATTTTGAGGTTGCACCACGCGATTGTTTACGTCATTTTACGCTTTTTTTTTCGGTATCTCATAAACTACTGTACAAACGATGGAAATGTAAAACTTACGTTAATCGCCGCAGAATAGTCGATTTCCTATAAGTGCGTAATAGGTTTGAAAGTCGTATCTCGAACATTAGAAAAGTTATTTTGAAAAAACACTATTTGCTATTGAATTAGCAGCAGAAGGTGATTGCAATTTGCACTGTAGCCGAAGTATGCATACACTTAGTTAACACATTTTGTTGCCTAAATTGTCTAGAATTGCAGACACAATAAAAAGTGAAAACTTAACAACTTGCTTTCTAAAATAAAACTTTCATTGCTAACCCTGCTCTATCTGTAAATGACAGCTGACGCTACACTAGGCTACAGAGCATACACGCATATCAACCCAACATTTTATTCAAGTAACATCAAATGCAAGTTATTTATTATTGCAAAGTTCGCACGAATGCGAACATCTGTTTTGTTGGGATGAAGTGGCGATTCTGCTACCAAATTGTTAATAACTCCTTTCAGTTTACCAATGATTCGATCCGTCGCTCTGTTGTTATTATCGACACTTTTCCAAAACTCCCCAGATACTTCAAGGCGCATTTCTGCTTTTCTCGCTGAAAAGGGGGTGGATTTGCGGTCTTTTAGTAAACTTTTGGTGTCTACAAATGTGGGAAGAGACCCTAAAGCAACGGCTTCGATCGAATATGAGGGTACTTCCGCGAAAACGCTTAATGACACATTTATGGGGGACAACCAGCGTGAAGCATGTTCGTGGAAATATTCTAATACTACTTCGGCAAGTGCAGCATCAATATCTCGATAAGCAAATAAAAGATTGCGTTGGAAGAGGGTATTACCAGGACCTTCAGCAGCTGATGGCTTCAGAATTCAGATGTATTTTCAAGAATGAAGCGGTGTACACTGACACCATGTAAGAAGCGATCCTTTTTAACTTAAACTTTTGGGTCGTCATCCAGTTGCCAAAACTAAAAATCAAGAGACGGAGATATATTCGTTGGCAGTGGTTATCCATCTAGCATGGCAAGTATCTTCACACCAACTGCATAACAGGACAAGACGAGCAAGCACATATGGTCACTTCTGAATGAATGATCTTTTTCCCCCAAGTCCTTTGCAGAAGAAAACCAATTAACTTTACTCTGCAAATGAAGGAGGGCCATATTACTAACACAAACATTGATTTCTTCGGGGTCGAAAATATGAGTGAGGTCTAGTTTTTGGATATCTTGAAATGGATTCATAAATGCGCCATCCTCCATTGCACCGGGACCTTTCTTTTCCCTTCAATTTTTGATATAGCACGGGCAAAGTAAATTTCATTAACGTGGAATAAACATTCCAACGTGTGAACACCATGAGAAATATGTTGCTCTTAATAGTCAACCTAGCGTGTGTTTATGCCAGAATTTTTACTAGTATAAAGCGACGTTGTATTGGACATAACAGAATGTATTTTCTCCAAAGTATGCTCGCACAATTCCAAAACAGTTGCAAAGATAACTTCCAAAGTAACAGAGGCTCCTTTAGAAAATGTTTTAAATGCCATGACCTTATGAAACTTTTTTTCTACAATTTGTCCTACAAATACATATCTATCCTTTTTTGCAATAATTTTTCCGTCATATCATAAGTGATTTGCCTGAGCCTCATTTAACTTAGCTTCACATCGTCTCAAAGCTTCTGATCTGCATTGCTCACGCTTTTTAAATACTGTTGCAGGCGAAGCAGCAATTTTTCGGCACCAACTGTTGACAGTTGCAGGTCGGACTGTTGCCGAATAATGTTAGTCGTTGGTCGGCTTAAACACAGTCGCTTTCACTCACCGAGAATATGTGCTTTTGTAACTCCCCCCCCCCCCCCCCTTGACTGAAAGATGCTTATGGTTGATCAAGTTGCTGCTGTCTTTCCACCACTGAAATGGGCCTGTTTTCTGAACGTTGATGCATCTCGATGTCTCCACTTCAGCATGATCAGCACTAAAATCTAACGTTGGCTTTCGGTACCTCAATCTTGTGGGAAGCTCATCACCGCAAGCTTCATACACATTACACAACCCTTACCTTTCCAGAAGCATGAACGTCAGATTCCTGCTCATCTTTTAGTCTGGCGTCGTTTGCGTTTGGTTAGCTGCTGCTGCGTATGCTTGGTAAATTCAGTGTCTTCTGTCGACATAATCATCTTTCGCAGAGTACGTTGATCCAGTAAAAATTTTCCTTTTTCTGGAATTCTGTATGTAAAGTCGCATTGACACAGCAGTTTTCCTTGGTGAACTTTGAATGAAGAAGATCTTGCACAACGGCACTTATTAATGTCAAACAGCTTGTCAAGCCAGTCTTCATTGATTGAGGAACGATTTAATTTTTTTGGCACGTTTTCTTGCGAGCGTAAATTTTTCTATGATTTTAGTATGAATGCTTCTTAATTCTATAGTTGGCAAGCTTGCTTTCTTCCACAATTTAACTACGTCAGATATAACTAAATCTTTCAGATCACTAAAGCCAGGAACTTTTCTCAAATATTTAGGGTCAGTTGTCATCAGCAGCTGACGAATGTAATGATAATGCGCCACGACATCTCTGCAAGTTGGTAGAACATTTTCTGCTAGCTTAGTACTGACTGCCAAAGAGTTTTCCTTGACCAATCTTAATTTTGGTGCCGTGGCCATTACCCGATTTGTGAACTCCTATAATACTCAGTCCAAAACTCGCTTTTGCTGCAATAATTAAAGCAATGCAATTTGCAAAATGCTGCACAATAATGCAGCATGCAAAATTTTGCAATTGTGGAGCAACATTTAAATAATAGTGATGACAGTATGAGGTCACGAAAAAACTTCATTGAGACAAACTTGGGTCCAAACCGAAAAATCCAATAAAAGTTTAGCAAAAAAGTGTTTTTTCGAAATACCTTTTTAGATAATAGGGATACGACTTTCAAACCTATTACGCACTCATAGGAAATCGACTAACCTGCGGCGATTAACGCAAGTTTTACATTTCCATCGTTTGAAAAAAAAAGCGTAAAATGACGTAAACAATCGCGTGGTGCAATCTCAAAATGACGTCATAATAAAACATTATGCCAGATTCGTAATCAGCGTCCAAAACTCCACCATAAAATAAGGTACTCGTTTTTTAACTCCTTTAGTACACATGCTACACGGCTGAATTTAATGTCAAACGATTTGGAAGACATGGTTTCCTATCTGTCTGTAATACATTTTGATGCTCTATCTCGATCGGAAAACAACTTATAATTCATGGAGGTGAATTAAAAGTTTTTGTTTTCTATGCACAATTTATTAACTTCAATTTTTTATTCAAGTCATTTTATGATCGAGATAGAGCATCAAAATGTATTACAGACAGATAATATACCATGTCTTCAAGCCGTGCAGCATGTGTACTTTTTGAGTAACGTCATTTACCCCCCCAAAATAACTCAAAGTCTCCCCCGGGCACGAAGACTTCTGTATTTAAAAAGTTTTTTGCAATGGGTTTCTGTGCCAATTTGCGCCTTTACTTCATAACCCAAGAGTTTGCGAAAAAAAGTGAAAAAACGGGACAGGGGACACTAGGGTGTTTCATATTTTCACCATTTTCGAATTTCAAAAACCCTGGGGTTTCAGTCGGTGGGGTTTCGGGTAAAAACTCGACACCCAAAATTTTAGATCTTTGTGACGTCATAAAGATGTGGTTCACGGGCGCTGAAGTTTTTTGGGCCCAATTTTTCAACTTTAATTTTGAGGTTTTTTAAGCTCTTCTAAGAATTCAAAAAAATTAAGCTGAATATTTTTCTGTATTTTTCCATTAAATAGACTTTTTTAAAAATCTAATTTCATTATTACATGACAATATCTAAGATTAGCAAGAGAATCGGAGTTGTAGAGTTGGAGTTGCTAGTTGCTAAAAGATGGCTTGGAGATCAGATATATCCAAAACTTTGAAGGGATTTCAAAAGCTGAAAGATAATTTGCTGCCGCTAAATGTTGATGTAATTGGGCACTATTATTACTTAAAAAAAGAATTGAAAGATTCAGATGTGAGGTACATGAAAAAAAATCCGGGTTTTAAAGAAATAAAGGAGAAGTTATTGAAGGACGTTGCAGTTATATGGGAGAAAGCAAATGTTCCAATGATAAGTGAACAAAGAATTCAGGCAAAACTTAAAGACCTTATTAATAGATATGAAGCAGCTAGAAAGTACGAAATAAATCGAGGAAAAAAAATTGATGAAAAGTGGCTGAATGAATTTTTCGACATTTGCCGATGCAAATGCATAATTGCAGAGAAACCGGTAATTAATCGAAAAAAATTACAGTGCAACTGCGCGTATGAAAATAGAATACCAGAAGAGGAGATTTTGTTCATAAAAGATCAAAGAGCAGATCGAAAAATGTACATCTGTAACGTCGACATGGGCTATGAAAAGCAAAGGACGGAAAAAGCAGCTCATCGCCAAAAAACCGTTTGTGAACGACCTTGCTCTTCAAGAGTACAACTCTGTGAGCCGAAGAATTCCTCTCCACTTCTGATGACTACCAGGCTCAGAAAACGAACAGCAACATCGGTGACGTATCACTTCGAGGAGGATTTATCTGAGGAGGAAAAAGTCGAAAGTGATCTTGATTATGATGTCGGGGGAAAGCCTAGCGGGGGGAAATATTATGAGAAGAAACGCATTTGTGCGGTGAGCGACGAGAGTTGCATTCTGGCTGATCGTCGAATGACGTCTCTTCGCCAGCAGTCCGATCAGTTGCTGTCGGTAGTTGATAAGGATAAAATATCTGCATCAGTGTCTACTGTATATCGACGTCGGGAAAAGGAGCGAATGAAAGCTTTAACTTCAAGTAATATTGCTTTAAACGCAGCATCTGCTGTTCAATTATGTTATGATGGGCGAGTGGTGGACAAAATTGATCGCTATGTTTTTCTTGGGCAATTTGTCGGAGACAAGCTTGAGCGATGCGAAAGCATTATGCTTGTGAAGTCCTTTCCAAATTCCATATCAGTCACTGCAAAAGTAATTTTTGATACAATCACTGAGGAAATAAGTATTCAGTGCTTACAAAATGTATATTCCATCATGGCCGATACTACAGCTGTAAATACCGGGAAAAAATCAGGTGTAAACACTCGGTTAGTTCAATATTTCAAAGAGACCATTGGCCATGATGTTCATACCCTCGAATGCTTATTCCATGTTAATGAAATATACCTGACTCACGTTATATAAATGATTGACGGTAGGAAGAAAGGTCCAGGTATGATGGAAGATGGGTCCTTGTTAAACAACATATCTGCCATTCAAAAACCGGACATCCAAGACCTAGTTCCTCAGACACAGCTGAATGTTCAGGTAACAAATATTGCTGCAGTTCATTTAAAAGCTAAACTGGAATGGTTTTCTGATCAAAAGTGCAATGGCGTAGAAGATCACAGTTTTCGGAGCGACGAATTGTGCATGTTAGTTTTGGCTTGCCATGTCTTTACGGAGATTCCTGACAACTTGAAAAACCTTCTTTCGTATAAACAAGAACGAATATGCCACTCTCGATGGGTTACAACTGCCAATGGGTACCTTCGATTACTTCTTTTCAACGTTGGATCTTTATCACAAAGTGAAAAACAGAAATTACAGAGAATCGTGTCCTATATAATCAATGTCTATCTGCCATCGTTCCTCATGATACATTTGAAACCAGGAGCACCGGAAGGACCGTTTTTAACATTGTTTCAGCGTGATCTGCTCTTTGCGTTCCGTGAGATTGACGCAGAGATTGTTAAAACCATCATGAAGTATTTTTTAGATCATGCTTCACAGTGGCTTTCGTGGAAAAACGTGTCTTTAAGTGTGTATGCTGATGTGGCTCCGTATTCTGTTGAAGCACTTAAAACGTGTTCATCACTATCTCCAGCTGTGCATGCTCGATCACTGCTGCTTGATCGCACCGCACGTTTGAAGCATTTTTTTACTTTGCAAAGTAAAGAAGCTCCCTGTATTGTCGCCACCCATGTTCAACCAGAATTTTGGAAATCTATCCACAACAACAATCGGGCTACTGAGCGAAGAATTGGCAAATTGAAAGGCCTGATCAATAACAAAATTGGTGAAATTCCCAGCCAATTAAATAGGTCTGATATTCGTTTGCGTGCGTTTTTGTGCAACATGGATACTCAAGTGTAATTCGTGTGTGGTTATTGTTGTTTCTATTCGAAAAATAAACGCGGCTATAGTGATTACTACCCTAGCTACCAAAAACGAAACAGCAAAAAAGTCCAAAATTTAGTTTTTTTCAAATAACTTTTTTTCTGTTGCAAATAGAGCTTTTAACCCTCAGGAGTAGTTATAGGAAACCAACCCTTCTGCTTCTTTTAAGACTAATTTTATCATTCTACGATAAGCGGTTTGCGAGATATGCCAAAAAGTTGAAAAATTGGGCCCAAAAAACTTAGCGCCCGTGAACCACATCTTTATGACGTCACAAAGATCTAAAATTTTGGGTGTCGAGTTTTTACCCGAAACCCCAGGGTTTTTGAAATTCGAAAATGGTGAAAATATGAAACACCCTAGGGGACACCCTAATATAACACTGTAGAGCAATAAGTCAATTTTAATTTTTGTTTCTCAATGCATTACTAGTTAGTGTGACTACGTTAACAAAAAATTTATGCCAGATGCTGATTGGAGACCTGGAAGGCTGAATTTGATGGCTGAAGAAAGTGATCTTAGTTTCGTTTTCGTGATTCTGGCTTTACACTTATGCATTCAATAAATTTTGTTTTTGTTTCAGAGGACTCGTACTTGCGAAAATGAGAAAAAGCGATTACATCCGCGTATTTTAAAGCGTTTAAGAGCTGACTGCTTGCCGAGAAATTAGCCTGTTTAAATGTAGCGAAAATTTACATTCATGGTTTTGGGCTTTCCATGATGCAGCGGAGATCGGATAGTTTTGCGGATAACACGCGTCCGCAAAGGCCGCTTTGAGGGACTCAATCATCCAGCTCACTGCAGATTCGACGGCGGTAGTTAAACGCAGTGCGAGAAGCAACAAACTAGAATAAATTAAATTACAAGGGATATAGCAATTATAAGAGATGGAATGGGCTGGCTTTTTTGCAATCTAGACCGTCCACGGCCCGAAACCTCTCGCCCAGTAGCGGTAACCAACCCGGCTACTCATCCTAGAACTAAAGCCCGAAGCCTATTGTTTTATGAATCTTCAATTGCTTTTGAAGGGAAAATGAAAGTTCAAACGGATTTGAAAATTTGTAGCGACCCAGTTACCAACACAGATAGCACGGGCAAACAGACTAGTTAACGACTCTTAGCCGATTACTTAGCGACCCATGACATGTCTACGAAATTTCTGGAAACCTCCCCAATGTGACGCGCCGTCAGCGACAATTAGTAAATAGCGGCGTTGTTTAATAATCCCACGACATTCATTAGGTAGCGGCGATACTTAACAGCAGCGACGATTAGGTAAAGCCCAATTGTATCGGTACATGTAACAAATGCTGCAATGCCATGCTTCCTTTTTTTTCAATTAGCAATTTTGAATACAAACTATGGTTCCAAAACCGATGTAAGAGATGATGAATATTTTTCTCCCAAACAAATTAGCAATATTATGAGTAAACAAAGTAACTCATCGTTAATGCTTCACTTTAATACAAGGAGTTTAGCAAAAATAAAAATCTAATTGAAGAATTTATAACCGAAATTAAAAATTCTCCAGAGGTAATTGGCATATCAGAAACTAAAATCAAAACGTGCCTCAGTTTAAATATTCCAGGTTTTGTTTTTTTTTTCATAATGACTCTCCCACTAATACAGGAGGAGTTGGAGTATATATCAAAATATAAACTGAGAAATGATTTATTACTTTACGTACCAAATTGCGAAGATATATGGACTGAAATTTCAACCAACCAAGGCAGTATAATTTTTGCGGTAATTTCCAGACATCCATATACTAACTTCCTAGATTTTGTAAATGCTTTGTGTAACACCTTAACCGAATTGGGAAATCAAAAACTTAAGTATATAGTCAGCGGGGATATTAATTATTTTGAAATTTAACAACATAAAAATTAGCGACTACTTCAATTCGCTATATGCACTAGGTAGTAAACTTTTTATTAATGCGCCTACAAGGTTTTCGAGACATAGCAAGCCCACTTTATTAGATCATATTTACTCCAATATCACCAAAAAAGAACTTATTGGTAAACCATGCTTATTTGACATATCCAACCACTTGCCGACTTGTGTAATATTAAAAGAATTCATTATTGATCTGAATTGCCAATTGGAAAGCTATTGTGATATACACAACCAAGACACTGACGTTAATGAAGACGTGTCCAGAATTACTGAAACCTCTATAAAAACACTAGATAGTCGTGCACCCCTTAGGCCACTGTCTCGGCGTGAAAGAAAATTGAATGAAAAACCTTGGATAACTAAAGGGATATTAAAATCTATCAGGACAAAAAATTAGTCATTCAAATCTTGTTAAAAATGTTCTGAAGCAAACAAAATTGAGTTTTATAAAAAATATCTCAACAAGCTTACGCATGTAAAATCCTTTGCAAAAAGTCAATATTATAACAAGTTATTGACAGAAAACAGATCTAATCCGAAAAAACCTGGGAGGTACTTGGACAAATTATAGAAGGCAGGAGCAAATCGCGTAATAAACTGCCCACTTCCTTAAAAATAAATGGACAAATATGCGAAACTGATAGTGATGAATTCTTGAACCGAATGTGTGAATATTTTGCTAATGTTAGTTTAAACTTATCGAAAAAAAACAAATCTGACATTTCCGAACTAAAGATTTTTTCCAAGTCCATAATGCAAAGTTTTACATTGCATGAAATTACTGAAAGTGAAGTGTCTCTTGCTATTAGCGATGTTAAAAGTAATTCGGCCCCTGGAATCGATGGCATCTCCCCCAAATTTGCAAAAATGGCTAGAGTAGTCTTGACTCCTATTTTGACTAAATTATACAATAAACGTTTGCAACAAGAATGTTTTCCCGATGAATTTAAAGTGGGTCAAGCCATTCCAATTCCCAAAACATCAACACCCAAAGAACTAGGAAAATTTCGACCTATCTCTCTTTTAAACTTAATTTCAAAAATTTTTGAAAAAGTATTGAAGACTAAAATTATGGATTTTATTGACAAATATAATATATTATCTCCAGAGCAATTTGGATTTACAACGAACAGTTCCACCGAACTAGCAATTACCACAATTTATGATAAATTTCTGGATAATCTTGATAAAAATCAATATACATGTGCTATATTTCTTGATATCAAAAAAGCTTTTGATTCCCTTCAACACAAAATTCTACTCAAGAAGTTAGACCACTACGGTTTTCGAGGAAAAATTTGGAATTTGCTGAAATCCTATATGGAAAATAGAAAAATTTGCACTAAAGTAGAACAAAAAGCTTCAAAATATTTTAAAGTGATTCACGGAATTTCACAAGGCTCTGTCTTAGGCCCACTTCTTTTTTTGTTATTTATTAATGATTTACCTCAAGCATCAAAGTTTAATGCTACTTTGTTTGCGGATGATGCTAACTTACATATTTCCCACCAAAATCCACACAGCTTGCAAGTAATGGTTAATGAAGAAATCGAGAAAATTGAAAACTGGATGTACTTTAATAAATTAACGTTGAACTATTCAAAGTGTTGTTTTATGATTATAAGTCGCAAGCCCCTTGATGCCTCAAAATTTAGCTTATCAATGAATAAAGTAAACTTCGGGTGTTGCGACCATGCCTACTAATCCCCTCATCTTCAAGTTTCACTCTCGCTAGCATGTTACAACGTTGATCGTTTTGTCGCTCCTTCCCTTTTCTGTGTCCGTTTGTATTTGAAATCCTATATTGCTGTGTTAATTTATTTTGACGGTGCAGAAATAAAAGACACTACTACTACTACTACTACTACTACATCAAACGAAGTGATTGTATTAAATATCTAGGAGTGCTATTAGATGAACAGTTAAGCTGGAAAAATCATGTCCAAAAACTAAACAAAAACTTTTCAAAAATTTGTGGGCTAATTTTTAAACTAAGGCACTATGTACCTTTAATCACTCGCAAATTAATTTATTATTCCATGTTTCATTCCGTCATGTTGTACTCGTTAATTAACCGGGGAAGAACTACAAATTCATATCTCCACCAGCTTGCAGTTTTGCAGAATAAATTTATTAGAGCCAGTTTATTTCTTCCTCGAAATTCTCCAACCAATTCTCTACATGTTAAATTTCAAACTCTAAAATTAAAAGACATGATCAGATTGGAATTTGCAAAGTTTATTTTTAAATTCAAAAATAACATGCTTCCATCATCATTTAATAATTACTTTATAGATCTCAACAAAGTACATAAACACAACACTAGACAAAAATCAATTGGCAGTTATTATCATCATTCTTTCAATAGCGAGTTTGGGAGGAAAAGATTAGAACACATCTGCTTACAGGAGTGGGAAACTATTCCTCTAGCTCAAAAACAGTGCTCTTTTTCTAGATTTAAAAATAACTATAAAGCAGTTTTATTTGAGCATTACTCCAAAAATCTTGTGTAACTTTATCAATTATCTTAATTGCCTGCTTATTTCAAGCACAGTAAAATTATCCAATGAGTGTAACAACTAATTTTTAAACTCATTTATTGTTAAGAAACGTTCTAGCTAAATTTGAATTATATTTGTAGAAAAATTGTCGGCCGAAAATTTCACTTGTTGGTACAGACGAATGTGTAAACTGGGTTACACTGTAAATATTGTTTTGTTTTGTTTTTTGTGCCTGTGCTGCCATTTTTTATTTTATCATACTTAGCAGTTTTGCTTGTAATCGGTCACTATACTACACTTCGTAGTTATGCCTGTAATAGGTGTCTAGTCAAGTTTCAGATTTAGGTCACCTATAGAACAATAACCTTTTCTTAATAACGAATAACTTCTACTTTTCGTTTACTTTGCTTTATTTATAAGTAGTGGTCGGGAATAGGTTTATAGCCTAATGTTTCACTTTATGATTTGCATTTTTTTTTTAATCCCGGCTATGGCAGTACTGTCTTGTAATGTGTTCTTTTTTTTTAACGTTTTATGTCATGCTAAGTTTACGCCAATATGTTTACTGTAAGTATTGCTGTAGTAGGTGCAGCAGACTTAGATGACCCCTGTGGTCTTGCGCTGTTTCCTGCTTATGCGAATTTTCTAAACGTATACGGTGAAATAAACTTGATTGATTGATTGATTGACTAAAGCGCTGTGGCGATATGCTAATGAGAACAACAGTGTTTTCATTTCGTGCAATCTTGAAATCGATTTTGAAAAGTTTATCATTTACCCAAATTTAAATTACTATCGGCTCAGTATATTTAGAGGTAGGCACGTGCTTTACCGGCGGTACCGATGCTCGGTACTTCGTGAAAGAGTAGGCCTACCGGCGGTTCTCAGTAGGGTGGAGTGAATAAAATTTTTTTTGGAAATCGAAAAAAGTGTAGTTCTCAAATCCTGGCAAATGGTCTGAAACTTCTTACAAATTTGGTTTGGGGGGTTGCTCCCATTTTCCAGCCGGCTCCCCCCCAAAATGTTTTTGCGACTATTGATGCAGGGAATAATTCTTATATCTTAGTAACCACTGGTCGGAGAGTAATAGTATATGGCTCAAAATCTGCGGAAATACCATGTTCCTATCTGTGCTAAGAAAAGTTTTCTCTATTTTCACCACAAAAAAAGTTACAGCCGAAAAGTAAATTTTTCGGAAAATTCACTTATGAGTAATCGTGTAAGAAGCACAGTCGTTTAATTTTGATCTGTAAAATTAATCCCTCTCACATTACCAGAGCCGGCGGAACCGCCCCCCCGACCAGGGGGCCCAGGCCTGGTCAGAAGCCCAGCCCTGAACACCGCGGCCTTTTTTTTACTTGGTAATGATTTCAGTACGTGTTACGACGCAACATTAGGCTTGTGTGCGTGTGAAAGGAAAGTAGAGTTGAGCATGGAGCCGGATTGTGCCGTTTTTTTTTTTTTTTTTTGTTGGAGCCGAATTATCCGAACTGTAGTCGTAGAGAAAGACTAGATAGCGCATCGCCGCAAAAACTCGTGTAGAGAAAATGAAACATTTTGAAGCGACGCCATTGTTCGTGGCTGGCTACCCAATTTTGCGTAAACGCGTGTCTGGCAATAGTTAAAAGCAGCAACAAAAGAACTGTTTGGCTGAAATATTTTAATGATTTTAACGTTATTACGAAAGTATTGATTGATTTAAAATCACTGAAAATGACGAAGTGTTTATTATGACTATTTATGAATTATCTACTTGTTAAAGTGCATTTCGTAAGGTAACAGTTAGTTTTTCGGCTTAATTACGCTTTTAAACTACCAGTAGTACTTCTGCGTAAGTTATAAATCTAACGTGGAATAGATGTTTTTCAAACTTCTATCATCACACTAGGGTGCCAAGGGCTTAAAATGGTGAATGTTTCGTCCTTTGAGAAGATACCTTACAGCAGATTACATCATTGTGACCAAAACAGAAAATCTTTTGGGAGCTCAGAAACATGGTTATTGTAATTTATAAGGTCACTGTTTGAATTTCGATATAACTGCTTCCTTTAAGCTGCATTAATTTTCTAAATCTATTCCTGCGTTGCATCTACAGAATTTTTTAAAATTCTAAGGATTTTGCTGTGATCTTGCCTGCATAATAATGTTTTACAAATCGGAAATTAAAGGCCGCAGCGCGCTAAAAAGGCCAGAACATTTTGCCGAACTGTAGACTTCTAAATTTAGCGATTTTGGTGAGATATTACAGTGTTTTTAGTAGATAGTGGGGGAGTATAGCGTTGGTAGTAACAAGACAGAGACAGCAAAGGCCAATATACACATCAAGCTTCACATTGTATCTGATCGCGTTCATTTTTGAGTAGACAGTTTAGAAATAGAAGACACTCCAGTATTTAGCTATACATAACTTCTATCCAATTACGTCATAATCCTTTACCGATCCACAGAATGCCATTTTACACAATCTTAATAAAAAGATGACAGTCAGTATACCGGCATTTGCGATCATTTTACAAACGTTTCGGTAAAAACTTATGCCATCTTCAGTGTAATACTATCCTGTAGTTTTTACACTGAAGATGGCGTAAGCTTTTACCGAAACGTTTGTAAAATGATTGCAAACATACTAACTACCGAAAGATTGTGTAAAGTTGGCAATCTGTGGTTCGGTAAAGGATTATGACGTAATTGGATAGAAGTTATGCATAGCGAAATAGTGTTTTCTGTTTCTGCAATGTCAACTCAATAATGAACGCGATCAGATACAGTGTGAAGCTTGATGTGTATATTGGCCTTTGCTGTCTCTGTCTCGTTACTACCGAAAGATTGTAACTACCTAAAGATTGTGTAAAGTTGGCAATCTGTGGTTCGGTAAAGGATTATGACGTAATTGGATAGAAGTTATGCATAGCGAAATAGTGTTTTCTGTTTCTGCAATGTCAACTCAATAATGAACGCGATCAGATACAGTGTGAAGCTTGATGTGTATATTGGCCTTTGCTGTCTCTGTCTCGTTACTACCAGCGCTACATCCCCCCTATATCTACTAAAAACACTGTAATGCCTCACCAAAATCGCTAAATTTAGAAGTCTACAGTTCGGCAAAATGTTCTGGCTTTTTTAGCGCGCTGCGGCCTTTAATTTCCGATTTGTAAAACATTATTATGCAGGCAAGACCACAGCAAAAAGCTTAAAATCCTAGAAAATTCTGTTGATGCAATGCAAAAAGAGATTCAGAAATGCAGCTTAAAGGAAGCGATTACATCGAAATGCAAACAGTGACCTTATAGTTATAAGTTATAACCATCTTTTTGAGCTCCAGCTTAAGATTTTCTGTTTTGGTCACAATGATATAATCTACTGCAAGGTATCTTCTCAAAAGCGGGAACATTCACCATTTTAAGCCCTTGGCGCCCTAATGTGATGATAGAAAAAGTTTAAAAAACATCTATTCCAGTTTGGATTTATAATTTACGCAAAAGTACTACAGTAGTTTGAAAGCGTAATTGAACCGAAAAACTAACCGTAACCTTATGAAACACATCGTAACAAAAAGATATTTCGCACTGTTTACAACATACAATTAGTCGTAATAAACATTTTGTCGTTTTCAGTGATTTCAAATCAATCAATGATTTCATAAAAACGTTAAACTCACTATAATATTTCAGCTAAACAGTTTTTTCGTTGCTGCTGCTTTTAACTATTGCCAGACACGCATTTACGCAAATTCGGGTAGTCAGCAACGAACAATGGCGTCGCTTCAAAATGTTTCACTTTTCGACAAGCAATGCGCTATCTATAGTCTTTCTCTACGATATCTATGGATCGGACCCGGACTGGGACTGACACTCTATAGATTAGGCTAGTGGATATCTCCTTTTGAAAAACACTAAGTCTTTCATTTCAGTTTAAATCTTTTCAAAAAAAAAAAATAATAATTACATTTCCGTTTTCGAACGATTTTACAGGATTTTTAAGTCCATTCCGTAACCCAACCACTTTTAATTCTAATGCGTTAAAAGAGGTGTATTCGCACGTTAACAGTTGACAATTCGGGCACCGTTTGTAAACACTGATTTGTGCGACGATTTTTTGTTTATTTAAATAAATAATCACTTTAAACAAATGATCAAAGATAAATAAACAAAAATAATTAATCAAACTTTTTTGTTTATTTATTAAATAGTCACTTTATAATAAATAGTCAAAAAAGTTTGTCTATTTATTTTTGACTGTTTATATTTGTCTTTTTATTTTTGTGCAATCATTTTCTATCTATGTTATAAATTTTCAAACATAAACAGTCAAAAAAAAATTACGCACAAAACAGTGAAAAATAAATAAACAACAAATGTTGACTATTTATTTCACGTCCATAAAATGAAGCATGGTGGATGCTGATTGGATAAAAAATTGTTTAGTCATTTTCTTTGCCCGGGAATGCTGGTAGTGTGGAATGGAGTCTGTAGACCTATTTGGTAAAAAGGTAGGCAAGCCGGGCTGTTCTTCAGCTGTTAGTGGGTTTAGTTGCGCGTCTCATCATTAACAATAGGAAATAGGGGAGTCAGTATCGTCATTGACAATTGTAAGACAGTTCAAGAAAAAAAGAGGAGCAACCAAGGCAAAAACGTTTCAGAGTTTTCTCATGAATCAAAGTAGTATAACTGCACTGCTGCATAAGACTGGAGTTGTTTAACCAGTTAACAGCTTATGCAGCAGTGCAGTTATACTACTTTGATTCATGAGAAAACTCTGAAACGTTTTTGCCTTGGTTGCTCCTCTTTTTTTCTTGAACTGTCTTACAATTGTCAATGACGATACTGACTCCCCTATTTCCTATTGTATGATGAGACGCGCAACTAAACCCACTAACAGCTGAAGAACAGCCCGGCTTGCCTACCTTTTTACCAAATAGGTCTACAGACTCCATTCCACACTACCAGCATTCCCGGGCAAAGAAAATGACTAAACAATTTTTTATCCAATCAGCATCCACCATGCTTCATTTTATGGACGTGAAATAAATAGTCAACATTTGTTGTTTATTTATTTTTCACTGTTTTGTGCGTAATTTTTTTTGACTGTTTATGTTTAAAAATTTATAACATAGATAGAAAATGATTGCACAAAAATAAAAAGACAAATATAAACAGTCAAAAATAAATAGACAAACTTTTTTGACTATTTATTATAAAGTGACTATTTAATAAATAAACAAAAAAGTTTGATTAATTATTTTTGTTTATTTATCTTTGATCATTTGTTTAAAGTGATTATTTATTTAAATAAACAAAAAATCGTCGCACAAATCAGTGTTTACAAACGGCGCCCCATACAGTTCACACTGAGACGATGAAACTAGAAATTTGGTTTGTTCGATTAAGACATCATAGACACAAACTATTTAAGCTTCGGCTAATGCATCAGTTTTGAACGCTTGGACTAGGTCTAAGTTTAGCAGACTTACAAGTACCGCTTTAATTCGTCATCAATCAATCAATCAATTTTCTGGACCCGCTTATCCTTGGGGGGTCGCGGGGGCAGCAGCTCAAGTTGGAGCCTCCAAGCATCTCGATCCTCTGCAACAAAGGATAGATGCTCTGCTGGGATGCCAAGGCGAGACCAACTAAGATCTTCTACGTAATCTCGCCATCGAGTTCTGGGACGGCCTCTAGGCCTTCGACCAATCGGTGTTGAACAGAGCAGTTTTTTGGCTGTTCTTTCCTGGGGCATTCGTGTCACATGTCCATACCAACGCAGTTGCGATCTTTCTAGTCGGAGAAGCAGCGATTCGATGTTTAGAAATTCACGAATATCTGCACTTTTAACCTTGTCCAACAAGGTCAAACCGCTAATTCTTCGCAAGAATCCCATTTCGGCTGCTTGAACTCGAGACCTCACTTTCTCATTCATGATCCAACACTCATGGCCATAAGTCAAAATAGGAACATAGACCGATCTGAAAATGCTTTGCCTTGGTGCAAAGCTCCCGTTTCAGTACCACAGATCGGTGGAGCTGGCGCATTACTGCACTTGCTTTTCCGATGCGGATATCCAATTCGCTATTTTGTCTGCCGTCACTTGTGAATGAGACGCCGAGGTACTTGAATTTCTCCGACTGTTTTAATGGTACTCCATCAATTTGGAGAGAGCACTGCTTTGGTTGTCTGGACAGGCACATGGTTTCTGTTTTTGTTGTACTGATTTTCATTCCGGCAACAGAGCATGCATCCGAAAACCTGTCAAGAGCTTGCTGGAGACCATTTTGGGTAGAGTCGAGTAGCACGAGATCATCTGCAAATAACAGACGTTGTACAGTGCATTCACCGATCTTTACTCCGCCACAAGACTCACTGTTCTTAACTATTCTATCCATATAAATAAGGAACAGAATAGGTGAAAGAGAGCAGCCTTGCCGTAGTCCCACACTTACTCTGAAAGGTTTCGTCGTTGCACTGTTAACACGAACACAGATCTCAGAATGCATGTACAGCGACTTAATGGCAGTTAGTAACTGGCCATCAATGCCATACTGCAACAGCACCGCCCAAAGCTTGTCTCTAGGAATGCGATCATATGCTTTTTCAAGATCAACAAAACATGCATTGATCTCTTTTGCATATTCCCACGACTTCTCAAAGATTTGCTGCAAGGCAAAGATCTGATCCATTGTGCTTCGGCCAGGACGAAAGCCACACTGAGCATCTGTTAGCTTAGGCTCGACTATTTCACGGCATTTCTTTTCAAGGCATTTGGCATAGACCTTACCCGGGACACTGATGAGAGATATGCCCCTATAATTGGCGCATTTTCTCTTGTCTCCTTTCTTGTGGATAGGTATTATCACACTAGTTTGCCATTGCTTTGGTGCTTGCCCAGTACTACACGCCACCTTACAAACACGAGTCAGCCAACGAACACCATGTATGGTCATTGCTTTTAACATTTCAGGTCTGATATCATCCTCACCAGGTGCTTTTCCAGTTTTCAATGATTTGATTACTGCATTCACATCTGCTTCGGTTATCTGAATATCTTCCCCAACCTGTTCTTCGTGAATTTGTATCGGTGTAGCATCAACTGGGTTTAAAAGATCACTAAAGTACTCTCTCCACAGATTCAAAATAGCATCTTCATCTTTCAGAGTCACACCATTTGAATCTTCGATAAAGAGAGCGGCTCGAGATCTTTTTCCACGCAAACGGCGAATGGTCTGCCAGAACACTTTGTTTGCCGTTTTGAAATCATCGTCTAACCTTTCTCCAAATTCCTTCCAGGCCCTTTCCTTAGACAGTTTAACTTTTGTGGCTGCCGTCTTACGTGCTTCAGAGTACTGCGAACGAAGTTCAAGTGATGACTTATTTGCAAGCCAGGCCTTATAGGCCACTTTTTTCGCACGAATAGCTTCTTTAACTTCTTGGTTCCACCAAGGAGTTCTTTTCTCGCTACTCTTCGTCCCTCCAACACGCTTACGTCCACAACAGTTAGTAGCGGACGTAATGACTGCTGTTCGAAACAAACACCACTCAGTTTCAATGTCTTCAGTAGAGGTCGGAAGTTCTTTGAACTTAGATGCAATGTTGTCTGCAAATGCAGTTCGTACCTCTTTGTCAGCCAATGATTCCCATTTGATTCGATAAGTTTCTCGTGGTCGAAAAGTCTTTCGTTTTTTCAAGGGTTTCAAAGCTTTCAAAGTGCAGACAACTAGGTGGTGATCAGTTGACAACTCAGCCCCTCTTTTAATACGGACATCAGACACGGTAGAAAACAAGTCCGCCGAAACGATACAAAAATCAATCAGGGAGCGTTGTCCCAGAGAGTCTCTGTACCAGGTGTACTTATGAATTCTTTTGTGCTGAAAAAATGTGTTCATTATGCACAGCCCATTGGTGGCACAGAACTGCAATAAACACCTTCCGTTCTTGTTAATGTCAGGGTCACCATGTTGCCCAATAACACCTTTCCAGGTTGCATTGTCGATGCCCACATGTGCATTGAAATCGCCCAAAACGACAAGGGATTCTGATGAAGTCGCTTTTCCCAATGCAACCTCAACTTCCTCCAGAAAGGCTTCGTACTGTGATTCTATGTTAGGTGCGTACACCTGCAATATACACAGAGATCGCTCCTGCAGCCTTAGCTTTAGAAGACAAACCCTTCCTCCTAGTGGTACCCAGTCAACGACACATTCAGCTGTGTTGGGGCTCACAAGTAAGCCAACACCAGCTTGAGCAGACATTGCTGCATCAACACCTGAGTAGAAAATTTTCCACCCATCGTTCAACTCGACAGTTCCAGAACCCCGGCGCTTTGTTGATGAAATTCCCACAACATCAAGGCGATACTGTTGGGCTTCGCAAACAAGCTCCTGCTCTTTTCCTGTCAGTGACGAAACGTTCCAGTTCCCGATAGCTAGATCCCGGCAGTTTGGTCCAACTCGAGTACGTTTTCTGTGCGCTGCCCCCATTCGCCTCCCCAAACGCTTAGCGACTGCGTTGGTGGGTTTCCGGTGACGGTCAGCTTGTGGGGGAGACTGTAGCTTATTTTTCGAACGAGTCCCTCTGCCTAAAACTCGAACGCGGACCTTTTTATCCTGCGCGCCGTCCGATGCAGCATGAATATTGTTATTACAACTTTCCATTTAGCTACAGCATTGGATTGCTACTTGGTCTGTTTCTCTCCTTCGACCTTACCGCCATGGGTGACCCTGATGGAAGTGATTAAACACTACCGACGGCGTTGCTCTAAGGATCATTGAAAACTCAAACCTCCCCACCACGTTAAGGTGGCAATCCATAGGAGAGGTTAATTCGTCATATTTGACAAAAACATGAATAAATAAGGGACAGCGAAATAATGATTATAAATCAGTTCAGCTATACCGTCAGAGAGTCTGATGCTGAGTAGGCTAGTAGACAAATAGATCAGTTATGCGGCTATGCCTAGGCTATACTGCTATACGTTGGTTTGAATTACCGGTACTAAGCACAGAGCAGGTTAGTCAGTTACCAGTACCAGCGTTCTGGTAGTGCTGATTGGAGACTGTCAGTCTGAAAATAAATACCAGTACGGTATCGTAAATGTTCTTTTTTGAAAGAGTGCCGTACTGGTATGAAACTGTAAAGAATGCATGTGACCTGATGATTGCTAGGCTTCACACTCATACAGGCTACTGGAAATGTGAGATATTTTTCCTCCTGGTAACCTTTGTGCAAAGCCTGAAAAGTAAATAAAGGTTTGGAACTGGAGGATACCGGTACATTTGCATAATCAAAGGTTGAGTTAATTTGAGTTAATGCTAGCTCATGTCAAATGTATCATAGACCAGCTAAATTTTAATTTATTTTTTTGGTCTTTTTAGATTTAATGGCCGACTTGTATTATAATTGTGGTTTATGATATCAGAGATACCGGTAACAAAAGTTGCAGCTTTTTTGCTATGGTAAAGCTGTAAAGTACTGGTAGTGTAGTGCTGGTGCCTGCTTTTAGCAGTTTAGTATTAAGCACCGGTAAGCATACGGTAAGTGTTCACCAGTTCACTGCTGATTTTTTTGCATACTTGTATTGTGTGTATGTCTGTAAAAACTTTTTTGCTTTTATATTTCTTCTGCTTATTTGAATTTAGAAGAACTACAAGAATTCTAATATATTTTTTTTTACAGAATATATTGCAGTTTGACGGTCTATCAGTGTCTATTGTTCTGTAGTTACAGTATGGTTTATTAATGTTTATGATATATCATATGGCACTGGTGCAGTTTTTTACAAAACTGATTGTTTGTGTGGAAGCAGTATCAACAAATTGTGCATAAACTTGGTAACGGAATTTTTGGAGTAAGTCTTAAAAACTCTTTTGCAGGATATAGACTAATGAGTAGCTTCAGTAAGTTGAATTTAGATTGAAGGGGTTGCTCTGTGAAAATGTAATCATAAACAAGCAATTAGAAATTTTTGTCAAGTGCTTTTATGTTTGGACTAAGATTGGACTGCGGACTCTCAATTTAGCCTTTTTTTGTACTCGGATTGGATTTTGATTTTTAAATATTGGACTGGACTCGGAGTGGAAAAAATCTCAGTCTGCTCATCTCTATTCGTGTGATCCCTATGCACCTTGTGCTCCTGCAGGACAGGGTTTTGCAGTACCGACTACCTCTGCTGCTTAAGCAAATTTAGTGTTTTTCCTAACGGCACTACAAGTAAATTTGCTGGCTTGTTTTTCACACTGTCCCTTTAATGCAGAAGCTGGAATAATTATGGAATAGTATGCCATACTATTCCATAAATAGAGAACACTCTAATTATGGAATAGTATGGCATAGCACGAAATAGTATGGCATAGTATAAAATAGTAAGTAAGGCACTGTGGTATAGTATGGCAGAACTGGGCAATAGGACGTTTGGGACACTAGAGTAAAGGGGCCCATATAAAGAGTTAAGTTTGGGGTTATTGGCCCTCAGGGTAAATGTGCCTCAGGCTTAATTTAGGGCAAAAGGAACTCAGGGCAGGACGGTTGAAGCAATAAATGGGCTCTAGGAATAGGATGTTAATTCAGGGCACTGAGGCATATTCTATGCATAAATGGGGCTCTAGGACCAATGGGCTACGAGGCATTTGGGCAGTAGGGAATCTGGGTCTCAGCATGTTTTGGTCCCTGGGACAAACGGGCCTTAAGACAGTTGGGACGAAAGGGTCGTTTAAAGCTCTGGTGCGTATGGTCTATATGGAATTCAGTACATTTGGAGTACTATGCACATTTACTATGCCATACTATTCCATATTATGCCATACTATACCCTACCATGCCATACTTTTCCATACTATGCCATACTATTCCATAAATAGAGACACCCCATAGTATGGGATAGTAAGTAAGGCACTGTGGTATAGTATGGCAGAACTGGGCGATAGGACGTTTGGGGCACTAGATTAATAGGGGCCCATATAAAGAGTTAAATTTTGGGTGAATGGCCCTCAGGGTAAATGTGCCTCAGGCCTAATTCAGGGCAAAAGACAGGACGATTGGAGCAACAAATGGGCCCTAGGAATAGGATGTTAATTAAGGGCACTTAGGCATATCCTATGCATAAATGGGGCTCTAGGACCATTGGGCCTCAGGGCATTTGGGGCAATAGACAATCTGGGTCTCAGCATGTTTTGGTCCCTGGGACAAACGGGCCTTAGGACGGTTGGGACGAAAGGGTCGTTTGAAGCTCTGGGGCGTGTGGCCTATATGGGATTCAGTACATTTGGAGTACTATGCACATTTACTATGCCATACTTTGCCATACTATTCCATAAGTAGAAAATACTCGAATTATGGCATAGTATGGAATAGTAAGTAAGGCACTGTAGTGTAGTATGGCAGAACTGGGCGATAGGACGTTTGAGGCCCTAGAGCAAAAGGGGCCCATATAAAGAGTTAAATTTCGGGTGAATAGCCCTCAGGGTAAATGTGCCTCGGGCCTAATCTAGGGCAAAAGGACCTCAGGGCAGGACGGTTGAAGCAATAAATGGGCCCTAGGAATAGGATGTTAATTTAGGGCTCTGAGGCATATCCTATGCATAAATGGGGCTCTAAGACCAATGAGCTACGGGGCATTTGGGGCAGTAGGGGATCTGGGTCTCAGCATGTTTTGGTCCCTGGGACAAACGGGCCTTAGGATGGTTGGGACGAAAGGGTCGTTTGAAGCTCTGGGGCAAATGGTCTATATGGGATTCAGTACATTTGGAGTACTATGCACATTTACTATGCCATACTGTTTATACTATGCCATACTATTCCATACTATACCATACTATTCCATACTATGCCACAGTGGCGCGGGAACGTTTTTTAGACAGGGGGGGCTCAAAATAGTAAGATCGTGTCAACGTCTGGGCCACGTCGTGTCAACGTCAGCCCCCCTTTTTTCGAACGCACGTTTTTAAGAGCAGGACACTCAGCAGACCTATTTTGATAGACATCAATTGCATGCCGCTCAAGTGACCGGAATTTTTTCAGGATAATCTTTCATCATGGAAAACAAGATTGCTTACTACCATTAGGCTTTTCTAACCATGCTCGAATTACTACTCATGTATTTGTAAAATGCAAATACCTCAATCACAAAACCAAAAAGTAGGCAAACAAAATTTGCCCGATCTAACTTTTGCTTTGCTGATCAGAGTTACATGCAACAAACAATGCCCCATTGAGGTTTAAAAATAACAAAAAACACACAATCAAAATAAAGCACTGAACCATTTTTTAACATAATGAGATGTGTAGATATAGGTATTTAGGTAGGCGTACTAGCTCAATTTTAGTAACAATCATCGGCAGTGCTCGAGTTGTGAAAACACTTATGGGGGTGGTAGGCTACAACTTTTCATGCAGACCTAAAAAGAGATGGTTATTATAGTTGTAAGGGAACGGTTTACGCTAAAATGTTTTATGGGGGGATGGTGTTGTTTTCAGGGGGGATGGCATCCCCCTCAAATCGAGTAGCCTACTGATCATCGGTGCCAGTTTAGTAGTGATTTAGCCGCTTCATTGGGTTGGTAGAAAAAATTCAAAACCATTAAAAAACTCAACCAGAAGAGAACTTGCACCAGCTCATATAAGCTTAATTAGGGGTGCCCAACCAGTCGATCGCGATGTACCGGTCGATCTTTGGATGCTTGGCTGTCGATCGCGGGTCAATTTGGCATGTACACAAATCAGGTTGGCCACCAACATTTCCAGTTCATGTAACGCGTCCGGGCCGTGAAGACCTTTTTTTTAGCTTTTCACAAAAATTTTGGTGGAATTCGGAACATCTGAAGGATTGAGGACCGTTTTTTTGCTCTTCACCGCATTTTCGTTTACGATTTACGTAATTCCCATGATCAGTAGCGACTTTCATTCGAGCATTCAGAGTAGTTTGGCGTAAAGTGTTTGGCAGCTACAAGAATTGACAGCCATTATACTTTTACTGGGCCATCGTCCATGACTGCTGTAAAGGTTTGCAAACGCTGATATAAAACACGGTTAAAAATGAACTTCAAGCATTAAAAATTTTACCAAATTTTACGTTGACCAAGTGAATAATAACTGACTGATTTTTAAAAGAATAGTGATTCTTCGTTGGTTAAAAGCACTTTAAAAAATATTTGCTTCATTACGTATGTACGTTGCGAGCATTAATCACGTCGCACTCAGTGCATAATTGTTTTAATTGTCAGGGGGGGCTCAAATGGTTCAGGGGGGGCTAAAAAAAGTTCAGGGAGGGCTTGAGCCCCCCCTGGCACCCCACTTCCCGCGCCTATGCTATGCCATACTATTCCATAAATAGAGACACTTGTATAAATCTCCATGTTTGTTTTCATTTTTTTTTATCTTGGATTGTTTTGGTTGTTTGCATCGCAAGTCCTGCAAACGCATTTAAATGACTTTGGTTCAGTTTTGTTTAACAGTCAAATTTTAGATTTACAAAAATGGTCAAATTTTTCTGCAGCATTATAGGATGATATTGATATATACCAGGCACTAAATTTAGAAGTCGTTTGGTCTTTAAAGTCATGGAAAAATCATGCATTTATCCAAAATTTTATGGTGAACAAATTAAGAAGTGTTTATTTTGTCGCTAATGGCAACATCCTTATTGGCTAATTTTCTAAAAACTAGTCATGTGTATAGATGCAAGCCAATCAACAGTCTTGCGTATGGATGCTAACCAGTCAGTATTTTGCCGCTTACCTGCAAAATGCCCTGCCGAAAAATATACCCAGACTTCTAAAGGAGGGGGAGTTTGACAACACTGTTCCCTCTAAGATGTGAAATTTGAGAAAAATGAGAAATTTTGGGCAAAATTTTTCAATTTTTCTTTAAGCTTGCCTACTGAAATGGTGATTTCTGACCAAATTTGAATCTAAGTGTTCAATATTTTTTTGAGCAAAATAAAAATTATATGTTTACTCTAGAAACTCATCTTTGAGGCAAGAATTAGATCAACCTTTCTTTAACCCTTTAAATCCCCTGGCAAATTTTCTATCAAAGTTTATATTTGGGCAAATTTGTACTTGCCAAAATTTTAGAGGGAACATGGTTCAACATTCAACCCCAGATTAGAACTAGCGGTGTACTGATTCTAAATTTTTTGCTGATTCCGATACCGGTACTCAGAAAAGTACAGATTGTGATGCCGATTCTCAAAAAATTGCTGATATTTATCAATCCTGATTCCTATTATCGATTAATCGGCACATCCCTAGTTATGAGTGACAATCTAATTATGCCAACGCAGCAACATCAAGCTAAAATATATCTCACACAGTCACAAGGGTGGAAAGCTGGCTATTTGGCATTGGGGTGTCTGTGTCGGTGTGGTGAACAGCAGATGTCAGGTTTCAGTTTTGGTTTGGTTTCACCGCTGTTGAAAAATAGGTTCTAATTTCGGTTTTTGTTTTGCTTATGCAGAAATTCGGTTTCTGGGTTTCAGTTTTGGTTTAAGTTTAGTCCAAGAGAGCTGTTTTACTTTGGATACAGATGATTTAAGTGCTCTACTTCTTGGCTCTTTTGTTTTCATACAATGATAAGTAGTAGCTTATATAATAGTCATATGACCAACTAAGTAAAGCAATTATTGTTTCAGCTCGAGTTTGATTTCGAGTCTGGTAGAACCAGGACTCAAAAATTAATTTTCACAGCTATATTTGACGCTCAGTATTAAACAAAAACGGTGCTGTTAATGAAGGTGATAAATTTTTTTAAAATCGAAAACCTAAAATCTAAAAAATTTTGAACAAGTTTTAGTTTCAGTTTCGGTTTTTTGATGTGTCAAGAAAAAACAATTTTGGTTCAAGGTTAGGTTTTTAAAAATTTGATTAAACAGGTATTAATTTGGGTTTCAAAAATTTTCTCTAAAACCGGATTTTCAAATTTAGATGTGGGTTTCCACCCTTGATGCCTCAATTAAAATAGAATGGTGAGTTCGGGCCCACAAAAGTTCAGACAGAATACCAAATGTAGTGCAGACTCACAGTAAAATGCAAATGAAGTTGGTAATGAGAGTTGCAGGTGATTAGAGGAAATGAAATTAGACGGCTAAGGAAAAGGAATATGAAATAATTTTCAAAAAAAAAAAAAAAAATCCACAAAAAAATTTTTCTGAAGAATCAAGTATTGGCCATTTTTTACCGATGCTAATTCCGATTCTCCAAATATTGTTGATATTGATTAATCAGCGCATCCCTAGTTGAACAACTGTGGGTGTGCCAGTGCTATTAGAACAATATTTTTGCCATGACCAGATGACGTCCCTGTACCAGTGGACTACCATTTAGAAATTATGCAGCCCTTGAGAATAAGACTGTAACAGCTCTGCTGGCCTACTGGGGCATTTTAATCAAAACAATCGACAATCACAAAAAAAATGCTTTTCCAAACTTGGTTGAAAGGCTTAGCTTCCTTGGCTGTTGTGGTAAAACGTGCTCATGAACTGGGTAATTAAACTAGGCATTATTTCAATTAAATTCTGTATCACGTTTCTGTAATACAATTTGTTTGTAGTGATGTCAAATAACGATAGCTTTTAGATAGTGCATATCCTTTCCAGTTTTTATGTGAAGCAGTAAACTGATTTGTTGACTTTGGTAATTGTAATTTATCCTTTTTATACACTCTTTTAGTCAAATTAATGTGATATTTTGCTTTTGCATGGCAGTAACGAAATATTTGATATTGGGCAGACTGTTCATCAACTAATATAAAACAAAAAAATTGGTGTTTTAAGTAGATTGTATCATAATTTTAGCGATTATGTCTAACTCAGATGATGACATGAAAGAAATTTTGTTTCGATTTATAAAGTTGGATCGCATCAACCAGGATTCTGTTTTGAAACAGCTTTTGCTCAAATGCAAGCCAAGGCAATTGCAAATGCTTTACAGTGACACTAGACAACTGCTTGCTGTCGATTTTGTTCCTTTCATTCCTCGTGAAATTGTGGATAGAATATTTTCATATTTGACCCCACAAGAACTTTCTCGTGCAGCTTGCTGTAGCACGCAATGGCGAGAAAGAGCCAATGCTAGTAGTTTATGGAAATCTTTGTGTCGTAGACGACAGTGGCTGCATTTTGGAGAGGGATCTTCTCAGCCCCAAGAACTTTTTACACCTACGCCACCAACTTTATCTCCACAGACAAACCTGACTTCTCCAACTTTTCATCCTGTTAAAAACACTTGCAAAGATCTTGCTCCTCTGTGTAAATGGAAAGATATTTTTATTCGTGCTTCTCATTTACATAACAATTGGGCAAAGGGACGATATGTGGTGTTACCACCTATGCGTGGTCATAAAGATCGTGTAACTTGCTTGGATTGCTCAGGAAACATTCTTGCTTCTGGAAGTGATGACAAGTTAGTTGTATTGTGGGACGTTTTGACAGGAAAGTTATTACATGTGTTTAATCATCATTCTGAAGCTGTGACTTGCCTTAAAATGAGGAACAACCTGTTGCTTACTGGTTGTGCTGATGGTATTATTCGCATTTTTAACATCAGCACTGGAAAGTGTTTGGGATTTTTAACAGTTCCAGAAGGAGAACCAAAAGCCGCTGTTCGATGTTTGGAGTTTGATGGAAACAAAGCTGTAAGTGGTTATGATGATCATTCCATTCGAATTTGGAATGTTATGAATGGAAAATGTCTGTACGTGTTACATGGACATACTGATGAATTGGTTTGTCTTTATTGCTACGGGAAATATGCTGTCACTACATCGTGGGATGCTACTATCAAAGTGTGGGACACTGAGCTTGGCTTGAGCATTCATACTCTGTTAGGTCATACTGAAGTTGTTCACTGTTGTAAAATGAATGATCAGTATGTGGTGAGTGGTGGTGGAGATAAAGTGGTGAAAATATGGCAAATGGCCACTGGTGAATGCACACAGACTTTAGTCGGACATAGTGATGATGTATATTGCATTGATTTTGATGAGGAGTATATCGTCTCTGGTGCTGCAGATAGTGCTGTACGAGTGTGGAATTGGCTTGGCAAATGCATCCATACTTTGTGTGAACATATTGGTGTTGTTCGATGCATTAAGTTACGCAGGGATATGCTTATGTCCAGTGGTGATCAAAAGAAAATAATTGTGTGGGATGTTAAGGGTGGAAAACTTTTAAATGTTGTGCACAGAAATCCTACTTTAGTGAACTTGATGTGGGTTGATGATACAAAGCTCATTGCTGTGTCCCCAGAAGCACCTGGTGTGGTCACAGTTCTTAGTTATTGGTAGTTTTAAGTGGGATTTGTTCTGTTTTTAGTCAACAAATTAAACAACGTAATCTGGAGTGTGGACTACTATTGTTAATAATGTTAACTGTTTTTGTATTTCATTGTAGACCTATTTTTTGATTGTTATTCTTTATGCTGACTGTTTGTTTGTTGGTGTTGCATTATTTTATATAGCAAAGTCAAGAACTGTATGTCAGTTGGTTCAAAACAGAATGTTATTGAAATAGTTTTTCATTTCAAATTTATGCTGGTACGGCATGGTATTATTTCTATCAAATAAAGCAAAAGGAGTTTTTGCCAAAAAAAAAAAAAAACAACAATCAATTAGCTCTGTGCAACTGTACGGAGTAACTGGCATACAAAAATTTAACGCCGAAGATGATTTCGAAATGAGAAAGATCGACAAAAATTTGCTATCGAAAAGTCAACTAATCAATAATTCTGTACGTAATACATCACATCTCTGGGCAGCCATGTTTCAGGATCATCCTTTTAACTGTGGCCTCTTTGCTGGGCTGCATGATGTTTATCCATGAGCACTATTTTCTAAATTATCTGCATTTCATTTTTTCAACGATTTCCGGAACTGTGTTTTGAAAGTTTGTATTCAGGTGGACAATTGGAGATCGAGAATTTTTTTAAAGTCAAAACTGATCTGATGATGATTTAGCTACTAATGTTTAGGTCAAATTTCGTCCGCAGCTCTTTCCTAAGGAGCACACGTTTTTGTGCAATGTCAACAATTATCTTTGTGTAAAGAAAAAATTATTGTACTCCACTATTTGTTTTTTAAAATTTTCGATAATTCACGACTATATTGGATTTTTTTTTTTTTTTTGAGGATTTGTTTATGGAAAGACAAAGCATGGTAAATTTAGTCGTGGCGCATCATCAGTTTTAATTTTGCACAATTTCGAAACTGTGAAGCTGTTTCTTTATCTTTTTTGTAAAGATGAAAAATTCAAATTTGTTCATAAGGCTTCCATTTGCAGTAAAATTTGATTTTGCTTATGATTACATTTTCAGTGAACTTGCTTAAAAAAATGGTACGCAATAACATGTTCCAAATCAGTTTGCAATGTTTTATTGACTCAGGCACAGAATATTTTGTTTCATCTATTCTGCGTTAAGCTAGAACTAAATTCAAAAGTCTGGTCTCCAAGTCTTTAAGCATTTTTGACCAATAGCAAGATTGCGTTCGAGCTACTATATACATGATCAATGATGATATATACCGGTATGCTAAAAGTTGTACAAATATTCTGATGTGTATTTCATACATTTTTAGTCATTTGTGAGTAAAAGAGATGGATTTAACAAATTATTGCTCTTGTCGGTAATGTAACAAAATAGTATATATATGATTTGAATACAGTAAAATACACAAAGTGCTCGTGCATCATTTTGAGGTTAGTCTTACTACACTTCGTTATTATATCTAAGTAACTTTTTTAAAGTTTGTGCGTTTGCGTTTATGGGTGTGATTTTTACTGTTTGTCTATTATGTTTATCACAATTTTTGGTGCTTGATTATGCCATGCTAAGGTAACAGCGTGTTTCTGCCTGTATCTTCTTTTAAGTTGATGATTATAACATGGTGAAAAAAGCATTAAAGATATAAAAGTTTCCAAACAAATAACATTTTTTGTTTTGTTTTTGCATTCTTGCGTAGTTGCCAAGAGATGCTGTGTAGAATGTGCGTTGTGAAAATGGATGTTCGTTTGCAGTATTAATATATTCAAATTAAGTATACACGGCCAAACTCATTTAAAAATTTGTCTTGAGCTATTTGACTTAAGGTGAGTATTTTTTCGTATTAATTTGAAGAACATCGCAATGTAGAACAGAATATGTCATGGCTAAATTATATCTATGCATGTCGGTGCTATGACATTGGTATATTGGAAACGAATTATTTATTTTGGGATTTAAATGTAAGCAATTACAGTAGTTGGTACTGTACAAACAGCGTTTGCCAACAGCTGCATACGATATAAATGTAACAACCTCTAACAATATAACAAAAACTTGAAGTTATTTCGGAAGAGTTGTAATTTCTGAAGGATTATAAACTAAGAGCTAGCCGATTTTTAATTCAAGATATTTGCACAATAATATTATATGATTTAATAACAGATTAAATTGCACAATACTATTATGTAGAAAAAGAAGTATAAAAGATTCACGTCAGTTGCTAGTCTTTCTTCGTCGTTTACTTGCCACTGCAATCTAACGCTTGATTTTTATGCAGGGAAGTATTTATCTGTTGCTTTTGTTAAGCAATGAGCAATTTAGCATCTCACAGGTTTTCAAAATAACAATTTCTCGTAATTCAACCAAATGGTTCATTACAATTTTCCCAAGTGCTCTAGTATGAATGGTAGTTTTATCACATGAAGTATTTTATGCTGAAACTCACTAATGTTATTACAAATTTATGTGATACATAAAATGCTGTAGATTAGATTATTAGAAATCATTTTGCTGTACTAAAATTTCTCTTTGTATTGTAGACAGAACAAAACAGAGGGATCATGTATAGCTAAATGTTTCGTTTTGTTGAACAATGAACATTCTTGCCAACTTTGTGAATCAATTCAGTTAATAATGTGTCACTTAATGTTCAAAACATAAGTGTTTCACACCATCATGCATTTAAAGCAGGGCTTAAATTCCGAAAAAAGGTTGATCATGAGCAACATGTTGAACTTGTACTTAATTTTTATGATGTCCAATTCTTCTACTTTTGAAGCCTTAAGTGCGTATGCCATTTCTAGTAAGTTGAACCAGAAGATGTACTTTTACTAGAACCCTACTGAACTCACAGACCTTGGCATTAATACGTAATGTCAAACTCATAAGCAGTTTAGCCATTTCATGATCAAAAACCCACAAAAACTGCATCTGCTTTAATGATTTTCCCTATTACATAATTTACTATAGGAAATATTGTTTCGGACCCAGTAGTGCAGGTAAACAAACCTGCGTAATGGTTTTAATAGTATAGATGTAGCTTCCATAGCTTAAAGTGTTTTTTTTGTTTTGTCTTATCTGTTTGCAGTGTGCCGTACACATATCAACTTTCTGATTTAATTTGCTGATTTATTTTTGACAAATCTAAATGATGTGTTAAGGGCTCTGAGAAGCTGTCAGAAAACCTTAGAAGTTAGGAATTGGTTCTAATTTTGCTCATCTTACAATTAGCAACTCTTCTGTTTTTGCAAAAGTCAGTTAGCTAGTAGTAATTTTTCAGTGTAATGCTTGATTGCTTGTAGTAATAATGTTGTTTTTGTTATGTTGTCATGAAAAGTTGTTACTATCAGTTCTTGTATTTTGGTCGTTACTTAGTTTTTTATGCATTTTCAAAAGTGTCGTTAATGTTGAAACAGATATGTTGCATTACACATTTTTTTACCATTTTGTGTCATGCATCATTCGTTAATGTGTTAGTGCGCAAACATGTTTTCAATATTTTCGTAAAACTGACTGACGACTGTTTTTCACTGTGTAATTGTTCTTGTTTTCTTTGTAAGATTTACTTGGGATATTTAGTTTGCAAAGATGGATGATTTTTATCTAAAAAGTGTAATTAATTTAGCAAGAAACATTGCCAAGTCTACTGGACATGGAACACCTGAACAGGTTAGTAGTGCGATAATCTTTCTGTTTATTGCACGACGGATCTAGATAAGCTTTGGAAATTTATGCATTTTCAATTTTACAGTAGTTTCACAGTAAATTTATGCATACATTTATGCATTATGACCATGTCTGTCGTTAACCAATATTTGAATCTCAAACAGCTAATCAGCTGATGGTTGTTGTAGATTATTTAGGCATGTTAGATGGTAGTGCTTGTTTAAACAAAGCAAAATGCAACCAACCATTTAAGAACCATCTTGACTGAAACAAGCTGCAATGATTTCATTTATAAATGTATTGCTCTTTGATATACTCTATATGTAATGCGTGTGAACATGCAGTAAGGCATTAAAATAGTGGCATTTTTGATAGATTTGCCGAGGTAGTTTTGTTAGAGTTTGCAGAAATGAGCTTATTTTGTCGTCACATGGAACGTTCATGTCGTCACATGGAACATTCATCTAATACGTTCATGGGGTTTAGGTTGTAAATGTAAACGACATACCATTGCTTTTGGTAAAATGTAGCTGAAACACAAAATTTTTTTTATCTGATAAGCAGATGAACTATTGATTTAACTTAATTCATAAAGAGTTGCGATCATCATCATCATTTTTCATTGTTGTGCACTGACTTGCTACTGTGATATCTAACATTTGTCTTCAATGCTTCTTAAGTGCCCCAGGTCTGACTATTTAAATGGATAACCTCCAACCGAAGTATCTGTTACAGTAATTGCTGCAATCAAGTTTTGGTGGTTAAAGTGTCATCGCTTGTCTAAAAATTGAACATTTTAGGTTCGATATTCATACTGAACTCTTGCATCATTGTAGAATAGGCAGTTTCATTGATTTTCGTGTGGTGGCCAAGTTAGTACGCTCCAGTCTTGCTTAAGACTGGCAAAAAAAGACAAAAAGGACGATTGTTTCTTTATGTATATTGCTGTTTGGAATACCTGCCTTACTTGCAAAATGTCCGGTTTATGTGCTTAAAATGAATGATTGCAGATTTGTTGACAATTTTAGTCAGATTTCTTACCAAAAAGTCTCACATAGTTGTTGTTTTAGCTAGACTGTTGATTACTGCGAAACATCTTGACAATGAATTTAATGTCTTTTAGCGCTAAGTTTTCATTTAAGTTGCTGCTAGTTGCATGAAATCAAATTATCATACTCTTTAATAAATGCAACCAACAAAGTTCTCTTGCGCTTGAGTGTAATTTTATTACAAATAAAGTGGGAGTACTTTTATATCAAGATTTTGTTTCGTCGTGGTTGGTTGTGCCATGAATGTGTATATATTTGTATTGACGATGTTCCTGGTACGTTTATTTAACAAAATTTTACAACCGTTTGTAGGTGAAGATGTTGAAAGCCATGGGCCCTGAAATTAAATCTTTAACTTATTGTCTGACTTCAAGAAAACATTGTGCGATAGTTGCTGTTGGAATATACATTTTAAAATCAAAATTGCAAGTAAGTTTACCACCGTAAGTTTCGATATGTTATTAATGCAGAAGTAGAAACCTATCACTGTTTGTTACGGTATTATGAAATGTTTCACCTCTCTTAGTGGTGGGGATTTTACTACCTACATAGATGATAATTTTTTCATCCGCTCGATAAGCCGCATCTTCAGTGATTTTCTATCTTTCATGAAGTAATTTTAACTACTGTTGAAAAAAGTGCCTTTGTAAAATGCAGTTTATATCCCGAAAAATTTCAATGACGTAAGAATTGGATTCAGTGTAATTGTAGAGTAACTGATGTAAGGATTGTCATTTTAAAGTTTTAAAAACATTAAATAGTAGCTATTACATTAACGTAACCTAATTGAAACTTCTCAGTCGTAGCTTTTTTTGTATTATTTCAGTAAAGAATGCCTTATCATAATGTACATAGCATCTGTACATATTGAAACAAATATAAAAAAAATGTTGCTGCTTCTCCAACAATTATGAAATCTTCTGCTCGCTCAATAACGTTTGTGATCAGATTAAATGCTCTACATCTTATTGTATGATTCAGAATCAATCAATGTGCAATTTTAGTAATCTTTTGCGAAAAGAATAATTTGTTGTAGGTGTCATGTGCTATAATTAAGCTACTTTGTTTTGTAGAAAAGGTTCTTTTCTCCACTTTTTACGGCTTGTCTAAATTTTTTTCAATTTTTCTGCCTGAAATTTGCTTCAACAATTTTTTTAGGTATATTTGCCTTTATTTTTGTTTTATAGTCTATAATTTTTATTATTGTTAAAAGTCGATTGTTTGTTTCAGAATCATTCTATTCTTGTTCCTTATCTCATTGATTTATTGAAGTACTTGCCAGCTGCTACGTGGCATTTCACTAGTTCAATTAAAGGTAAAACTACTAAGTAATATAAGAAATGATCATTTTATTTGTAAAATTACTTATCACAGCTTGAAAAACATTATTTACTGAATTCTATTTGGACTATATTTTCAGAATTGTCCATCAAATGCCGCACTTGTGTTTTGTTTCAAGCTCGTTCAATTTTAGCTTTATTAATAGCGATCAGATTACGTGATCGAAGTCCGCCATAAAATTTCTTAGGCTGCTTTTGCATCAATAAGGTTTGGTTTTTTCATCCTACCCGCTCCATAAGACTTGCATGACTGTAACCAAAAGTTAACTTTGATAGGGAATACCTTCAGTTTCTCTTAAGTTGTGAAGTATGCTAGTTTTGTTTCTGAAAGTACCTACGTGTAAAATGGAAAGTTTTCGGACTAATTTATTTATTTTATTCAACTGAGATTATTTTCAAATCATATTGAACTGAAAATTCAACAGTAATTAAGGGAGACTGCGAAGTAAGCTTGCAGCCACTCGTTACATATGTCAAATGCGATCGGCTCCAGCCGCGAATCGAACCCGTCACGTAGGATCTCTCATATGCGTGCAGTACCGCTAGGCCATTTGTTACCATGTGGTTGGCGTTGTGTTGACGACATCTTTATCGGTGTTTTAGGTCTGGGGTTCGATTTCTGGCACGTCTAATCGGACACAGTATTGCCAACGGCCTGCCTAACGCTGCAACCTGTTTTCAAAGTTTAAGGCTGTGTGGCTCAGGCGATAAGCGGCGGAATGGAGATGGGCCTTGCCTTGCCACTTTCTGCGCGCTTCGGCGCGTAATGTCGCCAGTATAATGAAAATTTCGTTCTTTTTGTTGCTTTTAGTTTTAGATCAAATTCCTATCAGCGAAAGAAACAGTTTTTGTCTAATTACACTTTTAACTGACATTGCTTGCACTGGAAAATTTTTGTACAAAGAACAAATTGTTTCGACTTTGATTGAAACGATACGAACGTATGCAAAAGCCTGTTTGTCTGATTCTTTATCTAGTGGTAAGTGTTTGTTTGTGTTGTTCTAATGCAGTCTCACTTTTTCGTACTTTTAAATCGATGCGGTGCTTTGCAGAAATTAATGGTTTTGCAGCCAGTTCTTCAGGGTTTGGAACCATTTGTTACCTATTATTCGTTCACATTTTGCTTCGTGTACAACCCCGAATTCGTTTCATTGGAAAAGTAAAGTCGTCGTTAAAAGAAAACTTCGGAATGTAAAGTCTGAATTTGAGAACCGGCCGTTAGCTCAGTTGATTAGCGCACACGCAAACGGTGCAGGAGGTCTGGGGTTCAAATCGCGGTCGGTCAAATCGAACATAGTGTCGCCAACGACTCGCCACCGCCGCGACGTTCCTTCGGAGCTGTGTAGCCCAGGCGCTAAGCCGCGGAGATGGGCCCCGCCACTCGTTTCTGACCTGTGCAAGTCCTGAAAACTCTCCAAAATTTCCAAATTTCACAATTGCCTGACGGATGACTGTTTTGTTAAATTTTAGTTTTTTTGAGATTTGTCTTTCTGAGTACCCCTCTTCGTTCAACGCAACACTTTGTGCCCTTTCTGCAACTGATAAATCCTCATTTTGCCCATTTTTCCAGCTCTAAAATTTGAGTGAAACTGAATAAATTTCTTTTTTAAAACCAGAAACACTTTTTGCCCTTTCTGCAACTGATAATCCCCTCATTTTGCCCATTTTTCTTGCACTAAAATTTGAGTGAAACTGAATATATTTTACTTATAATATTGCCCTTTCTGCAACTGATAATTCCCTCATTCTGCCCATTTTTCCAGCACTAAAATTGAGTAAAACTGAATGTATTTTACTTTTTAAACCAGAAACACTTTTTGCCCTTTCTGCAACTGATAATTCTCTCATTTTGCTCATTTTTCCAGCTCTAAAATTTGAGTGAAACTGAATGTATTTTGCTTTTAAAACCAGAAATGCGCAAAAAAGAATTATCATTTAGGTTCCACAAGTATCATTCAATGTTCATGGAACGTAAGAGGCTAATAATGTGTGTCGTAACATTAGCGTGAGTTTTAATATTTTCCAACAAAACTTCAACATTTATCTATGAGGTGTTAAACTTTTGCGCACGACTGTAAATATCAAAACAGTTTGACCAGTGGGTCAAGTTGGTAAATTAGTCGCACAAAATTTTGTTCAAGTAGACTAAGGGTGCCACTCTGTTTTAGCAAATTCTAGACCGCTCGGTGCTTACGATTTTCGGCTATTACAGTAATATTCGACAGTATCCTTCAGTTACATCTATGAATGGTTGCAGTTGTTCTGTTACAAACAGGGCTGCGAACTCGAAGTTGAACTCGAACTCGCTGGAACTTGATCGTTTTTGCCGAACTCGAAAGATAAAATTTTTTAAACTCGAACCCAAACTCGAATTCGAAAAAAAAAACAAATCTAGTTCGAGTTCACTAATTGAGTGCTTTAAATTTATTGATTCAAATCTCTCAAAACGAACTTTATATACTTTTGATTATTTGTTATAGATTGAATGATTGCAAATTTGCAGTTTTGGTACCAATACTGCATTAATTTGCATTTCATTTTGCGATGTCTCATTGGAACTGATTTATTGCATCATAATTGGTGTTAGAGAGATTTCAATCAAAACGTAAAGCAATGCAGCGGCCTGCTCACCTGCTGCTATTTGCGTGTTACTAAGTTAAGGTTTGGTTGTGGTTGGAATATTTTGAAGCTGAGTAGATCAGTAAATAGGTCGAGAGAGTGCTAGGTTTTAGTGGTAAGATGCGAAAGTTTAATTTCGTAGAGTTCGATGCTAAGTCTGCTTACATTATTTAAAGATCTTGTTTTCAGTGTTTCGGCTGGATTCGTGAAATATTTTTTTGACTCAGAGTTGGATGGCGCTGAAAAAAGTTTGGGATTCAATCTAGTGAATTTACTGACATTTTATTAAAGATGGCGCTAAAAGAAGTTACAGAGAATTTAATTAGAGACGGCAGAGAAGAAAGATGGAAGCAAGTCTGGCGTAGCTTGCTTTACGTGTGGAAGAAAACATAAGTTCAGCGGTCAAAGCGTGTTGCCTAAGAAGTACATGAGCATCCAACTAAAAAACTGTACTCTGAACTCTGTGAATATCTTTTCAATAAGGTGTTAAAATCTTTGTGAAAATAACAATTATTATAAAATTAGCCTCCTTTATTAATTTTTCAGCGCCACTCTAATCTGACTTAAAAACATATTTCACAAAACATTAAAAAAGCAGTTGTGAAGGTCAGTCAGAACAAGAATTAGTAAAGAAAAAATTCTTTCCAGGCAGCGTTAACGAAAAGGCTACCCTCAGGGGAGCGAACTCGAACTCGCTGGACTTGATCGTTTTTGCCAAACTCGAACTTGAACTCGAAAAATAGAATTTTTTAATCTCGAACTTGAACTCGGACTTGCAAATATTTCTCGAACTCGGTTCAAAATCGATCGAGTTCGCTGCCCTGGTCACAATCGCAGCCCTGGTCACAAAAATACACATTTTTTGTTTAGTTTAAAAAAAGGTTGACATAAAAAATAGCTTCATATTTTTCATCCAGACACCTTGTGCCGAGTAGTCATTCCTACTCTTTTCGGACTTCTACGAGGCTTCGGAAGAAACGCTCCTCAAGAAGACAGTGTATTTTTGAATCTGTTTGATGTCGATAAGGCAAAAACGGAAAGCAATGTCAGCGGAGAAAAAATCACGTGTGAAAACTTGATCACAGAGTCGATGAAACAAGTGGCAGGAGCAGTTGTCACAAAGCTAAAGCGTAAGATATGCTAAAAGCAATGTGAAAGCAGCTTTTTATTAATTCCTACGTATATGTGGCATAGGTTCCAACCGGTGCGGAATCACCCACCATAGGGAAATTTAAGGTTTTCGGGTTGGGAAGTAAGCACCGTCTTATCCTTGTTAGGAAAATGTCCCAAAGTTTCACTTTCAAGGATAAAACCTTTTTTTCTTGAAGAACACTTGTTTTGCAGACGAATTTGGATATAGTTTAGTTTAGAACATTTTTGTTGTGGGTAACGGTCGGTCACATCAAAAGTGGGTGATAAAGAAACGAAGATTAGGAATCGCTGGTCTATGGTAACATGAAGGTTGGTGCAATAGCAACGACATTGCTATCGGTGCGGATGTCTATGGTTCGGTTTCCATGTTGGTCAAATGTGACATAGGGTTGCCAACGGCTCACTACCGCTCCATGGTTCGAAGTTGTGTTGTCCAAAGTTAAGCCGTGGAGATGGGCTCCACCATTTGTTGCACGCCTCAGCATGACGCTGCGAGTATGATAAAGCTTTGCTTTTATATTTAGGGTCATAAATCTTAAAATAATGTGTTTTGGTATGTTGTGATTTAAAGACGTTTTTAATTGTCATAAAATGTATTTCATCTTTTTAATATTGAGCGTCCACAGTTTGGGATATGCTTCGGGGTAGAAAAGCAAAAACGTAATGCCCGTCGATTTTGATGGCATTCTTTGTCAGCACCCAATGATCGACAAAGTAATTAGTATGTTGTTGATTAATTGAAGCATCGTTGAAAGAAAATAGCACAACTTTTTCAGACAAACTATGAAATTTAGAACTTTGATGTAAAATACGATTGTTAGCCCAACTGATAAGTAGTAGTTACCGGTGCTTAAGTTTTTGTGTGATTGTATGTGCAGTATTCTATTCTAGGGATGTGCCTCAAGGAAAATTACTCGGACTCGCCGAGTAACGAGTATTCACGACATTACTCGGAAGAGTCCGAATCCGAGTATCTACGACGTCAAAATATTAATTCAAAATTTCGTGAAGAGCAAAAAAAAAAAAACAAGGTCATCACGTCCGTAGAAGTTCTAATTTCGACTCAAATTCGGATAAACAGCAAAAAAAGGTCAAAATGATAATGCCTGATTACTCGGCCGAGTACTCGGACTCGACTCGGCACATCCCTATTTTATTCAAATTATATTCATGCATGTTGTTTTAGCATCTTTCTCCAAATTGTTGAAGAGAATGGGAAGCTCCCATAGTATGATTCGCAACAAATCTTCACAAACTTCCAGCGAAATCACCTTCGCTGACTTCACTCAATCATTTCAATTTGTGTCTAGTGATCAAGCAAAACTGTTGCTGGCAGCGGTATGGTCTTTTTTTTTCATGCAGCCTTATTTTTGCATAAGGGAGCACAGTATTTTTTTTTATTCGATTTTGTGGATGATTTTTGTTTTTCAATAAAAGTTTGAAAGTTAACTTACTTCTTAGACATGATTTTAGATGCATTTATGTTCAGATTGTTCATAGTTTTACATGTGTTTTATTGTTTTTGGTAAATAAATCAACCTCTCAAATAGTTAATATTAAAACACCAAAATTTCCCTGAAATGGCTTGGTCATGTGTAGCCAGTTGTCTGTAACCTTCAGTGGCTGAAACATTTACTTTCGTGTTTGTGCGAGCATTTGCGTCGCAGTGGTATGGTTGAGAATAGGCGTTGCGATTGACCTACTCGGCGTTGAGCAAGCCGAGAAGTAGCGCACTTTGATCCCCTCGATATGTGTGATTGCTCACTAGGTTCACAATTAGCACCTACCAACCCGATGATGAGATGTTTCAATCCTAAGTTGTCCCTTGAGCCGGACATGCCAAAGCCTAGTCCCGTACGTGACATGTATAAGCGTATAAAAAGACTTAACATTTTTAGCTGCAACCACTTTTGGAAAGCGAAAGACTCGCCAATTTTGATGACCGCTTATCCACATGGATCAATGCCCACAGTAAACAAGCAACCTCCGGAGCGATTCGCTACACATCTTTCTCAGAAGTTCTTGTTCTTGCTGTTATCACTTTCCTTCGCGATAATTTAAGCGTTAAATCATTAGAAGGTAAGTGTAATACCTTTGCGTATCTTTAACATTTTTTGTCACAATGATTTTGTCATGTATTTTTTGTCGTAACAACAGAGCGCTGTGAGGATTCCAAATATTCAGTCAAAATCGAGAAAAAAGTTGTGGTTTTTTTTTGAAATGTGAGATGAAAATATTAGGATGGCATTGTTTGGGGGTGCAATTTCACCATGTAGCCGAAGTGATATCAAAAATTTTTTGTCTAAAAATAATCAGTAATACATGTGCTTTTCACAAAAAGTGTTCGTTTGGTTGTTCCATTTTGTTTTGAGCATATTTAACTTAGTCTTTATAGCCATATTAATTTCTGTTTGATTTCCGAACGCTAAGCAACCACTTACTTCTGACAATGTTGTTTGTTATTTTAAAAAAGTGAGGCAATGTAATTCTCTGCTTCATTGATATTATCTTTTACTGTGAAACCCATCGAGATGGATTAGTATCAGAGAGATTTTCAGAAAAAAAATCATTAATTACCATATTTCACTTTGCTACACTGTTATCGGTTAGAGTTCTGTGAAGGAAAATAATGATTCCAGCTGCAGTAAAAACAACCTTCTCAATCATCTAGCCCAGTATGCAATTGATTTAGAATTCGTTTTTATAGTCTTGTCTTGAAAGATGAGGGCAACTGGCGAAAAAAACTTGTAATTAAAGTCTAAATTATGCCGAATTGTAATTTTACTCATTATGGTATCCCTGACTATTGCTATTTTCTTAAACACCTCCTATTCTTTAGAAATTATGCGTTATACATGACCCTACTACGCTGTTTTTTTTTTCATTTTCAAACTGTTTAGGCTAAATATTGTATAAAATATATATGCAATAGTCGCATTAATAGGATACCTATACTGATACATGACCTAACCCCAGAGCTGGGCATTCCACAGTTTCACAAATTGTGCAATTGCAAAATTTGAATTGCGGTTTAAATATTTTTTTACCACTTGTGAAATTTACGTTGCGCTTTAAATTTTGTTTGCTTCTTGGGCAATTTGTGTTGCGTTTTAACCTAAATTTTTGACCAATTGCGCTATTTGTGTAGCGTTATAAGCAGAGCTAGGCATTCCGCCAACAGTTTCGCAAATTTTGCAAACTACAGCATTGGCAATGCTGTAGTAAAACAGTCCGAAGAGCTGCCGGCAGTTGTTGCTAAATCACTTGACGAGTAGGTAGAACAGACCAGAGGAAAAGTGACCCCAAATTGCTTCCCCTCTTTACATCGGGAAGCATGGGTCCACGCATTTAAAAAATATAGCACCACGGTCTCAAGCTGAGCAGCAGTGGAAAGAGTATTTTCCATTGGCTCGGACATTTTGCGGCCAAAACGAGCGTCCCTTACTACAGAAATTTTTGAGTGCTTTGTGTTGCTGCGGCAAAATGAAAAATGTCTCCCCCAGGCTTAGTTCCTTCGGAAATAAAATCATGTTTAAATTTTTATCTTCATGAAAGCTAAGGTCTGGGAGTTAGCTCGTAGATATTTTTTTGTACCATTATGTTTTGATTGTTGGTTTCGATTGCTATATTGCGGTGCAATAAACGCACATGCAGTTGTGGTTTGTTGTTGTAGGATATCTTCGAACAGAGCAAGATTAAAAAAGCTGCCAGACCGAGCTAGATACTGTGGGCACAGTCTTGCTCTCAGCCAGCACACCATGTTATTATCAACAGCTGCTCATTTGCGAACCTCATTTAAGTGGTGATAGATAGATGACATGTGGGATGATAGCTGCTCCTCTGCGCCACTCTTACAAAAAGCTGCTGATTCAATCATGAGTTACATAGTTTGCAGATTTGATGGCAAAATGGTGGATGGGTATGATATTAGAACTAGACTGCGAGAAGAATGACGGGCGAGTAACTTTTATTCATCCTCGTGGCCCAGTAAAATCCTTTTATTGGCCAAATGGAGGTGACATGTATGTTGGATGCCACCTACTTCGGTATATACCGTTGAAATTAAATTTTCCTGTAGCAACTAATGGCAGGAGTTACACAATTGACAACCAAGCTCTAAATAATATTACAGAACTGCTCAATTACATTTGTTTTTTGCCTTGAGATGGTGTTTTTTGCTAAGCTGTAAGGCCTGCCTGGACTGCACAAATAACGTAAATTTTCTTTTCTTTTGGTAAAGCCAGGGAACATAAAAAGTTAAGGGTGTAGTCCTAAGCAAGCTTTTGAGGCTTCTAGAACACCAACTATTGGTGTATGTTCTTCATGTTATCTTGGCATTAACATTTCTTTTCTTGTTATATGACCCTACTTAGTCAGAACAGTGACTGTGTTGCAGTGGTCAAGTGAATAATGTTTACACGTAACTGCTATAATGCTGGCGAAATACATAAAAATGTATCAATATAATTTCGTTTGCATTTGCCCCAGTACATCAAAAGTTGAAACTTAATTGCAATATGGCATAAAATGGAACAACCAAACAAACGCTTTTTGTGAAAAGCTCATGCATTACTGGTCCGTTTGAGACATAAAAATTTTTGATATCACTTCGGCTACATGGTGAAATTGCACCCCCAAACAATGTCCCCCTAATATTTTCATCCTACATTTGAACAAAAACTACAACATTTTTCTCGATTTTGACTGAAGCTTTAGAATCTTCACCCTCAAAAATGGTGTTTTACATGTTTTCATTGCATTGCTACGACAATTCTAGGAGTATATGTGAGATTTTGTATATTGGCATCAAAAATGCTGCCACCATGTGGCGAAAATGCTAAGTGCGATATCTCCGTAACGCTTGGCCGATTTCAAAACTTCTATTTTTGTTGTTCTAAGTTAAGTAATTGCTTCCCGTTTAAAAATAAACAAATGTATTTTGCGAACATGGGTTACACCCTGACCTGAAATATAATGGAATGGCCCATGAGAAAGTATGTTTAAAGTCGATATATTGATGCATCTCATCTGTAATGAGGGGAATTGAATCTTAGAAATCGCACCATATGCGAAAAGCTGTTTTTTCATCGCTCTTCTGATGGTTTGTGCCGTTTTTGTGAAGTGACACGCAGTAGTAAAAAAAAAACAGTCACGTTCAATATACCGTAAACGAAACTTGTTGTTATTTCCAAAACTAGCCATTTCTTCTGCTTAAAACGAGCTGATATTGCTGTAGAGCAGTGGTTCTCAAACTTTTTTAAAATTTCGACTTTGCTTTTTTATATCATTTTTATATCATTCAAGGTCCTTTATTTTTAAGCATAAATTTCCACGCAGAAAAAAAGGTCATCACGTCCGCATATGTCGAATCAAGCACAATCCAATCGGATGATTTATCAGAAATCCGCGACCTCTTTGCGCTCCCCTTGAAACCGCTTCGCGGTCCTCAGTTTAAGAACCGCTGCTTTAGTACTTCTCAATTTCATCGTTTTGGTTATACTTTCATTTCATACCACCCTGTAGTAGCTAAAGCTGATACATTTCCTCACAATTTGCCTTTAGATGATGTGAGAAGAGATTTCAAAAACTTTGCAGCCTCTGCTTTCAGCAACGGTTTTGCAAACATAACCTCAATGCTTGAAGACAAAGAAAATCTTCTGCAGAACCAGCTGAAGAAGTTTCTCATGCAGGTATGCATTATTGTTTATCAACAAACTGAAATATTTAGTATTCAAAGTACTTAAATCACATTTTAGAAAAAATGAGTTGGAGGTGATTTTTGGTTGTTTATTTTGCGATAGCAAGAGATCTTCACTAAACATACATCATAGCAAGTTTATGCGTCAGTTAATTCTTTAATTTCGGTATTATTCCAGAAAAAAAGGGACAAAGGAAAAACTATAAATGCTGTTATCTCAAAGCTGGTATTTGTGACTGAAATACTAATAGAACTAAGGTTTTCAATTAATAGTTCCTGAGAGTGTCTAAGCCTAGTGATATAATTTAAAGAAAAAGATTGTGGTTTCGTGTGTATTCTTTCATCATGATATTTTTCCCGCATAGCAGTTATTCAAATCGTTTTCATTACTACCTAGTTCACCAAACAGAGGTGCTTGCAATCAATGCCTCACTGACCATTTGACTGTTTTGGAGAACCGGTGACCTGACCTTTGTTTCATTGTAGTTCGAATTTCACAGACCTGTGTCGTATATTTGTGTGTTTTCAGTGCCGAGCATGTGCTGCTTGTATCGATGTCATTTTACGTACTGGAACAGGAGATAGAGCGGAGACACAAACATTGTTCGACAAACTGACGAGTCGACTTCTTTCATCCGAATCTAGCCTCATTTTTCTCGCTCATGTGCCTTTGTTATACGCTTGTCTTTCTGTGAGTGAGGTTTTAAAGGGCTTTGCTGGCCAGTAACTGTTTAAACTGAACCAATTGATAAATAGAGTTAAATTTGTAATTGAAAAGTGTTGATATAAAATGTAGCGAAATGGAGTTCAGATACTTTAAATGGAGTTGTTACACTTGCAGATTTATTTTAGAAAATTAAATTTAGTTGCAAACAATGCAGTCGAGATAGCGCTCAAGTGCTTTAGGCTCCTGCATGGCTGTATAGCACTATGTTTCTCAGTCGTAGGTTAAGCTTTGCTTGGGCTACCGGTAATCAGTTTGCCATTCTTGTGTTTTTACCTAAATATACCTTTTGGTAAATGAGAACAATGCGATAAGGTTTTTCGTAATCCATCAAAACCATAAAGTTGCACTCTGCGTATCATCGACCTCATTTCTGATATGCGCTAATGGTTAACTTGATTTATTAACTTTTCCTTAGGGTCTCGGAACGTTGACCAAGTCAAGTCCTAGTCATGTGCAACAAGTAGTTTCTGTTCTGAGAGATTTTCTTCTTCATCCTGCTCCTGCTCTCATTAAATTACACAAGTTGGAATCACCAAAGGCCGTCGATTTTCGGGGTTCTGAAGATTTGCTTGCAAGTGAGTCTGGTTGCAAATTCGAAGTTTTGATTAATTATCAATGTTTTTATTTACCAAATTGCATGTAATTATGGAAGAACATTTTCGCTTTGCAAGTTTATGTAAAACTGCCTCTGATTAGTATAAAAAAACAAAACAAAATGAAATCTTCATTATAGTCGAGGTATTTCGTTGAAGCGTGTAACGAATAGCAGGGCACATGTACGTGGCTTGGCGCTGGGCAATACTGCTTCGAAGAAACGGCGCAGCGACGGTCAGCCGTTGACGGACGACGCAGAATCGGATATGACCGACCTAGGAAGCGAGTATCACACCTTCGGCGTCGATGGCAATGTCTTCAACCGCTACTCTCACCGGTTGGTTTTAATTTACATATCTTAAAAAGTTCTTTACCCCTGAGTTTTGCCTGGCGTGCAATCGTGTTACTGTTGCCTTGAAACTTAATGCTAAGTAAAAAATATTATGTCATGAATTCCTTTCAACTAAAAATTTTATGAGTTTCGATATCTATTTCCTTGCACCCAGTACAGAGCAGAAAAGCTCCTCTCAAAGACTTGCAAATTATGCATATTTGTTACTCACGTTTTATTGATTCATGACAAGAATGACATAACCATTTTCTTTAGCTGCTTTGCTTTGCATAGTATTATTGTATCTTTTTTTAGCTTCGAGAAATCAAACGATGTTTTTTTTAACTTCATTTTTCGAAGAAGAAGAGAAACAGTCTTACAGTTATCTCAAAGCAGCTGCCATTGGAAGCATATGCGGGTAAAGAAAATCTGTAAAATCGCTGGCGTAAACTTGAGCTATCATACCAACAACAGGCATAAATCTGCGGCTTCAACACTTAACAGTATACTTGCCAGCAATTGCGAAGAACTAAACTGATTTAACTGTGGATATTAAAAAAGGATATAGGGTTTGTTGACAGATTGATCATTACTGCCGGTTAGTTCGGTTGCCAAGCAAGTCGCCATCGGTGCGGAAGGTCTGGGGTTCGATTCTCGGGCCGGTGATATCGGACACTGTATGGTCGCCGCTGCGACGTGCTTGTGTTGTCCAGGCGCTGTGTTGCGGAGATGGGCCCCGCCACTCGTTACACGCTTGGACGTAATACCGCGAGTATGGTGAATATTGATTTTTTGAAATTTGGTCATTTTTGTATCATTTGCATAAACAGGGCTTTGGAAGTTGCATTCGCATCCGATCATGAGTTTCCTGCTGCTTTTCTTTCTTCTTTATCAAACAGCTTATTTTCACAGCCTTCTAAAGAGTAAGTCTCAACTGGTTTCAACCAGTTTAAACTCGTATTAATAAATTATATTTTAGGGCCAAGTCCTTGGCTCAGGTTCACTGTATTGAATTGATGACTCACATTGGTCTGGCTAAACCTTTCATCAACCAGAAGCTCATGGATCAGGTTAGATAAAACAAGCACTGAAATAACCGTTTTGGAATATTTTAAATTAATTTTATCGCATGATTTATGGTTTTTGGCGCTGGTTTCTTTGTCGGCCTGGTAGCCAGAAAAAACAATGCCGATACCCGTTTTTGGGCCGACGCCCGACGCGACTACAATTTTTAAGTCTTTATAAACCGCAGTGAAATTTTTAGCAATGCAGATTGGAGTTCATAACCTGGGTTGATGGGTTATATTAATATTATTCTGCTGATAATGAGAGCTACTTTGATAACACGTGCGGTTGGATAAAAACAATATATCTTCGGCTTCATATGAAATTCTGCAGTTTTTGAGGCATTTTCATTATCAGTATTTTAAATACAGTAGAGTACAAAATTAATTATGCCTTCTTTTTGTTCGAAATCTCTGGTTCTGCAGATTTGCTTGTGCATTAAATTAGTTGCCGATTTATAATGATCGTTATACTTGACAGGTTGTTGGGACGTTGCAACAGCGCTTGAATTCGCCTCCATCCCAACTCGACAATGTCATAATAGAGCAATTATCTTGCATAGCTGTGTTCACATCTGTAAGAATTGATATTTTTTTTTCATGCGTCACAAAATTGTTATCGGTGCTGGAGGTCTAGGGTTCGATTCCTAGTTCTGTCAATTGGACACGGTGTCGTTAACGGCTTGCTACCGCTGCGATGCTTCTTCGGAGTTTGAAGCTGTGGTGCCCAGGCGCTAAGCCGCTGAGATGGGTCCCGCCACTCCTTACACGCTTCTGTGTGGCACCGCGAGTAATAATGAAATAAATTTTGGTATTTGGATAGTAAAGACTTAAAGAGGCATTATCAGAGAAAAAACTCTTTTAATTAGGGGTCAGCTTGTATCTTAACTTGTGCTCAAGCAATTGATTGTATCAGTTGAGTGTAAACTTTGTGTTTCGGTGTACCACATTTGGTTTCTTGATCAGACCTTCCTGAAAATTAGAAAAGTGGTATTGATAACCATCCTGGATTACGCTTTGCATCAAGCATTGTGCAAAGGAATAGTTATTTTTTTATTTACTGAAAGCTGAGTCTTTTCAGTTTGAGATTGGTGTGGATCAGGGCAGGCCTTACAGTGGGTACGCAGCTGATGATAGTTTGGTACATCGGACGCAGTTTACATTTTTTGTATGTGTTAAGTTTGACTCAGTTCAATTTTGACTATTACGATGAATCGCTACAAATTTGGCAAACTTTTCCGACCATTTAAATTTTGCAGGAAAAACTTTATAATGAAATTCTGAACATGCTGCTACAAATATGTGTCAAAGCGAGTTCTGCAATTTATGGCGCGAAAAAAGGAAAAAATAATGAAGCTACAAGTTTTCGGTATGAATTTTTTTAATGAAGGCTTTAGGTCAAATTTTTAGGCTTTTTTCGTGCAAATTTTTATTTAGCTCATTAAAAGCTAGCTTTAGTTGAAGTTTGGTTAGTTAGAACTGCCTGACTGATGAATAAGTTATATTGAAATTATATTGAACAAAAAATTTAACAGTAGTTAAGGGAGACTGCGAAGTGAGCTTTCGCTCTTCGAGTCAGCAGCCAGCCGGTTAATATGTCAAATGCAATCGGCTTTCCAGCCATGAATCGAATCTTTAAGTAGTATCTGTGTTCTGTAACCTGCGCGCGGTGCCGCTACAGGCCATGTCGCTGACAACGGCCAGCGGCCCAGGTTATATGATACTTCTTTGAGTAAAGGTGTTTGTGGGCTTCGAGGTTACCGTCGCCAGTTGGCCGAGTGGTGAGAGCGTCCGCCTTGGGAGCTGTAGACTTGGGTTTGATTCCGAGTCAAGTCAAACCAATGACTATAAAGTTTGCATTCACAGCTTTCCTGCTTGATGCTTAGCATTAAAGGGATAGCCGGCAAGTTTACTTGTCGCGCCGTTGGGAAAAATACACTTTGCGGGATTCCCCGATTTTGGTGAGGTAGACAGATAACTGGCAACTCCCTGAGCGAGCTCGTACAGCGCATTGGTCGCTGTTTCGTCAAAGGAGGATAATATGCAACTAAACACAAAATACAGTTCTCATTCGAATTAAATGAAAAGGAAACTTCTAATTGAGAACTGGTTACAAAAGCTTGTTGGACTCGTGTACTAAAGCTTGTTGGACTGATGTACTGACTAAGCCATTTTTTTCAGACACTGTTCTCTCTCAGTCATCAATGCATTGGCTAATATAGTGTGGAATTTGGAAAATTTCTCCCTAGGTCAATCAGTTGCTTCAGAACTCGAAAAATCGGTGTGTAAAAACGGCTTGGTAATCTGTTACGAATTATTGTAATTGCTCGAGGTTCTATTTTCATTTGGATTTATTTCTGATCGTTAATTTTGCATTATTTTTATTACCTTTACTTTTGTTTGTAATGATGTCATAACCTCTCCAGTTAATCTTTTTTGCCGCCTGATATTTGCTGTTTTGCGTAATAGTAGTTGGTTTTGCATTTAAAGTCTGTTTATCTTCGTTTGGAGTTAAATTTTGTGGCATTTTTTTAGGCTTAAAGTCGTTTAGAAGAGTTTCAAAACGTAAAAAAGTCGTTTGCAGCCACACAATAAACTTGTATAATATAGCGAAAAATGTTTTTATGAACGCGTCGTAAGGTACTTTCTCATTTCCAAGATGTAGGCTAGATATTTGCGAAATGCATAATTAGCTTTTACAGTAGACTTGAGCTGTAAGTGGTATTTAATAGTATCATCGGTGTGCCAGGTTGTGTTTAATATTGTTTAATATTAACATTGTACTGTTTTGAGCTGAACTGTCTGTTTGTCAGTGGTCATGCTTATCTAAGTACAAGCAAGTAAAGCTCTTCCCAACCCCTCTCAAAAGTACTATGTATGGGTTACGCCACTGGGTACTTTACCCATTCTAAACACTTTCCATAAATTCGAAATGTTTAGAGAGCAATTTTGATTGATACCACGTCAAAGCTGAAACCTGAACCCAAAGATAACGAACGTCTTGACGCTTTGCTTGTTCGTTTGCTGGAGCTATTTGTTAAATTGGGCTTGGAAGGAAAACGCACGGTAGAGCGGTTGGCTGTAGGGAACAGTCCAACTAGCCCGGATATGAAAGGGGTGCTGAAAGCATCGAATAGTGCTGGAAACTTGGGGGTGCTTATACCTATCATAGCACAGGTAAAAAAGAGAGTTGGTTGCTGTTTTACGATGCTAAATGATTAAACCGTTTAAAGTGCGTCTTTTCTTTCATTACGCTCTTGATGATCTTAATGTAGACGTATCACGTGTGTTACCTATCAGCTTCTGCTTATATTCTTCCGCTGTCAAATCGCCGAAGTAAGGAAAGGCAACGGGTTGCTACAATTTTTAATTGAAACGAGATTTCTTTGCGATAGTCTTTGTGCTTGTCAAATGCTGGCATTGAACAAACTGATGCGCTTTTGTCATCCAGTGCAGTCTGTTCGACATACCTTTTGTGCGTAACTGCGTGGCCCTGAAATTATGAACATTAAGCCTTGACATATCAATGTCTAGTCACACATAACTCATTGAAAAACTATTCTAACCTCACGGATTGTTGTATTTTGTTGCGAATGCTTTGCTTATGTATTTAATATTTTAGTAGTACACTTGCGCGTGGTAATACTATCTTATCATTAAATGGCAACTTGCGGTTGCTTTTATCCACTTTTGTATTTAATTTTGTAAATGTATATACATATTGCGTCGACTGAAACTAATTAATTCCATGATAATTGAGAAGTTTTGTTACTAATGATCTTAAAATGCAGTTAAAAGTTTCTTTGCCAGTGGCATGGCGTACTAGTACGATGCGCAGGTTGCAGATCTTTTGGTCGGGGTTCGTTCCACGGCTATAGCCGGTCACATTTGACAGATATACCACGTGCCGACGTAAGGTCACTTTGCAGTTTCATCCAATTAAAGTTGAAATTTCAGTTCAGTAATTTGAAAATTTTTTCAATGATTTGTTTGCCTTTTCCTGTGCGTAGTTGCTACGTCGTCTTCCACCTATTATTTCCCCGTCCCCTCGTCTTTACAAACTTTTTCGAGACTTCTGGGCTTATTGCGTTGTGCTTGGATTTGTCACTGAAACCGAAGGTAAGAAAGAGATGCTGGAAGTTTTGTTCGTTAACTTACCGTATTTACTCGTGTATAAGTCGCATATGTGTACAAGTCGCACCCCTTGCTTTTGGCTCAAAAATGGTACAAAGTTTTTTTCACATGTAATAAAAACCAAGCACATCTAATATATATCAGATTTACTCATGTGTTTAAACAGTTAATCCCATTGTTATATAAACAAATCCTCAGTGTCCCGTGAAGGTGATAGGTGGGCTTACAGTTGAAACTGTTGTAATGACATCGCTGTTTTAAAACTTTTAAGACTACCTCGTGTATAAGTCGCCCACTTAAGTTTTTGGAAAACATTTGGTACTCGGATTTCTACACAAATAAATACGATAACTGGATATTTTAAGACTTATGGTTATTGTAACAGATTCATTATAATAAGTTGGCAACGTGATATAATTTTTGCCCGTGGCCCGCCATCGTACTTGACGTAGTTTTCAGCGAAATGTTTTCATTTACTGGTGCAGTGAATTTAGGTCACGCTTTTAAATCAGTGAACCTTCTGCGATTGTAGTTATGATATCAAATCGTTAAAGTGATTTGCTAACTTGGTAGTGAAAATCTCAAGGTGTGATTTTATAACTGGTAACTTCTAAATGTTTGCATTTAATATCAAAAGTTATGAAAATGTTGAACATCAGAATTTTTAATTGAAAGCTTCAGGTCCAACACAAACTTTCTGGCCTGCGGAATGGTACAGAGGGACGTGCGAAATTGCTATCAAGTCACCACTACTAATATTCCCTGGTGGAGAAGCGCTTCTTAGCACTCTGAGATACAGCTCCGCTCTGCAGAATGAATCTATAACTCTCGTGAGTTCAGTTGGTTAAAAAAAAGTCTTGACTTTTGATATTGCCAGGTATTTTCAATTTTAAAATTTATTTTACAAAGACCATGCGCACGATTGCTTGTTTTCAGTTGTGGGTTGAACCCAACTGCGAAAGTTTATGGGGCACCGTTTGTAAACACAAGCTTGTGCAAAAATTTTCTGTTTATTTACATAAATAGTCAAAAATGAATATACAAATTATTTGTTTATTTATAAAAAAGTTTCACATTTATTTAATACTGCATAGTGGGGAAGATTTTTTTGGACTTGTACACCGGGCATCGTACTCTAGGCTAGCTAGGCTAACTCAAGTTCTGCGCTGTTTGGGTACGGTAAAAACAGAGACAGAAAAAATCTACTCTCCAAGTTTATTTCTGACGTTTCGCTTGGCAATGAACGCCAAGCTTCATCAGAAAATACAGTGACCTGAGAAGGAAATCAACCCAGGTCGAGAACAGTAAAACGTAGCAGCCTAGCACTGATTTAACTGAACTGATTAAAAATTACGAAGTGTAAATTGGATCAACCCGATTAACTATTGCGTCACAAAAAGGCGAAATGCGTGAATAATCATCAAATTGTTCTGTGTAATACGTAAAAACCAGTATATCAACTACAGAGATTAAATTGCATTAAAAAATCATTTAGCCAATGAACGTATTACTCATAACAATTTGATGATTATTCACGCATTTCGCCTTTTTGTGACGCAATAGTTAATCGGGTTGATCCAATTTACACTTCGTAATTTTTTAATCAGTTCAGTTAAATCAGTGCTAGGCTGCTACGTTTTACTGTTCTCGACCTGGGTTGATTTCCTTCCCAGATCACTGTATTTTCTGATGAAGCTTGGCGTTCATTGCCAAGCGAAACGTCAGAAATAAAATTGGAAAGTAGATTTTTTCTGTCTCCGTTTTTACCGTACCGGAAGAACAAACAGCGCAGAAATTTATTTAATACTCACTTCAAAATAAATATACGAAAATATATTAACATAAAGTTTTATGCATTTATTTTTGTGCATTTATTTATGCTTCTATATTAAATAGCAATTTTGCTTTGTCTGTTTAATATAGTTATCTTCTTTGTAAATATCCAAAAATAAACAATCAAAAACAAATAAACAAAAAGTTTTGACTATATATTTCATGTCCATAAAATAAACGATGCAAAAATTGCCTAGTCATTCCTTATTGCGGGTACAGGAGAATGGATAATATTGTTAAGAAAGGTAGGCAGGCTATTCAAGCTGTTCTTTAGCTCTGAGGTACTTACTCATTCAACTAGGCTTTGTACCATTAGTAGGGCTACCATATTTTCACTACGCAAAAGGAGGACAGGTTCTTTGAGGATCATCTCGTCCGCAGGTGTTCAATTTTCCCCACAAAATCCAGTGAAAACCAAAAAAAGGTCATCACGTCCGCAGATGTCTAATTGTTTGCCCCCAATCAATTGAAAACCAAAAAAATGTCATCACGTCCGCAAGTGTTCAATTTTTCGCCCAAAATCAAGTGAAGACCAAAAAAAAAAGGTTATCACGTCCGCAGTTTGTACTGAAACTTCCCACACATTTTCGTGGAAGAATGATTTGACGTGTTTTCACTGTTCATAATACCAAAAAGGAGGAGGACATTTGGGCATTTTTTGGCGTCCTCGGAGGACAAATTTTTTTTGGTTAAAAAGGAGGAGCCTAACTAACCAGTAGCCATTATCTTCAGTTGTTTGTGAACTTGTCACACTGTAAACACAAATTCTAACCCGTAATTCTCGACCCCAACCCTGCGTATAATTTTGAACCTAACTCCGATTCTTTTTGCTATCTTCTGTCAACTGTCGTCTTCTCTGTGTAAGTGTCGAACTGACACCTAGACTGCTGTATGGAGCGCTGTTAAACAATTGCAGTCTTTCACTGCTTGGCTTCACTTAACCTTTTTGGTTTAATTGCTCCTCTTCTTCTCTCAAACTGTTGTGCTATTGTCAATACCGGTATTCACTCTCCCATTTTGTATACCCTTAGAGCTAAAGAACAGCTCGACTGGCCTGCCTACATTTCTAAGCCATTTCATCCATTATCCCGTACCCGCAATATGGAATGACTAGGCAATTTTTGCATCTAACCAACCTTCGGCATAGTTTATTTTATGGACATGAAATAAATAGTCAAAACTTTTTGTTTATTTATTTTTGATTGTTTATTTTCGAGTGCTTATTTTTGTCTATTTATTTTTGAGTGTTTATTTTTGGATATTTATAAAGAAGATAAACTATATTAAATAGACTAAGTAAAATGGCTATTTAATAAAGAAGCATAAATAAATGCAAAAAAATAAATACACAAAACTTTATGTTAATTTATTTTTGTGTATTTATTTTAAAGGGAGTATTAAATAAATGTGAAACTTTTTGGTGAATAAACAAATAATTTGTATATTTATTTTTGATTATTTGTTTTTTGACTATTTATGTAAATAAACAGAAAAACGTTGCACAAGCTTGTGTTTATAAACGGCGCCCTATAAAAGTCCTTCATTTTGGCTCACAAAAATTTTGCGCTTTCACGCCAATTTTGGATTACGGTTCGCCTTCTTCGGTGATGGCTCCCCGTTGTTAAATTGAAATGCTTAGGCCTATCGAAACAGCAATGATTTGTTGCAACTTATCAGACAATGGGCGAGTTCTTGTCATTGAAGTTGTTGTACATGAAGATATGCGAGACGTTTTTTTTTAATCAGACTGAGTTAAGCAACGTGCGGTTGGTGTTGGCGAATTCGTTAAACAACAATCCAGAAGTGACCGGCATCATTAACCAGTTGGATTTCGCATTTTGCACTTATTTGCTGTCTGTTCTTCGCCTGGAAAAATTAAGGTAGGCTTAAGTTCTTTACCAGCCTGCTGTCGTAGTGGTTAAAGACATCGCTGTGGGTGTGGGAGGCAGGTTCGATTCCCAAGTGGGTCAAATCGGATACAGTGTCGCCAATGACTCGCCACCGCTACAGCGTTTCTTCGGAGCTGTGTTGCCCAGGCGCTAAGTCGCGGAGATGGGCCCTCCACTCGTTACACGTTTTGGCGTAATACCGCGAATATGATGAAGATTTGATTTCATTTTTTAAATTTTCTTTTTTTCACCTAAAATTGTTCCACTTGATTTGTCATTACAATCGCGTTTGTTCTGCGCTATTTTTAAAAAGAAACCATGCATTGCACACCGTCTCTCACTTTTTGCTGAAACTGGCACATTGCATTGTACAGCAAAATCTAGCCAGGTCTAAAAAACAATTACCGGTAATTTTATGTGAAAGTACAAAACTCTGTTTTAATGTTAATTTGTGTGAAGAAATAATTCGGTCATGTTGATTTTTTGACTTGCATTATTTCCTTTTAGAGCCCTACACAGTCCGGAGTATTCTCCAGATATTATGTTCAATTATATTGAAGACAAAGCTATTCAAAAAGACAAATCCCAGATGTGGAAATGCATCAAAGCAATCTATGATTATTTATTTTGCTTGTTTCTTGATTTGACTTCCGCTAAAGTAGGTTGAGTATAGTCGCAAAAATTTATAAGTTGGTCTTTAAAAAAATATTCCCGGGATTATTACGCCATTTACGTCATCATCAATGATACATACTTGAATGTTGCGTTCAAAAGTTTTCAGCTTCGACTTAGCCCGTTTTTGCGCGCAGGAGTATTACAAATGATGAGTTTGAAGTAGTAACATCAAGTGAACTTACTGGTTTCTTCACACTGTTCCTATAGTGATCCTCAGGCAGGGAAGCTTTGACTTCCAATTTTTGAGTCACTAATTCGACTCGAGTAAGAATGAAACCCGTGTTCACCATTCCAGTATCCAGGAGCGGATCTGGAGAATTTTGTTGGGGAAGGGATGCAGTTTTAATTAGGTTGAATATTATTTAAATACAAAGACGTAAGACGTTTAGACCCGGAAAAGGGCGTAAGTAAGTCCTTCGAAAGTGGTTCATGTCAGAGGCGTATGCAGTATTTTTTTAGGGACAGATACCAAAGCTCGACGTATTTCGAGCGTGGTTTTTTTTTTCGACAGAGTTACATTGAAGCATACTGAGGAACAAAAACGGCTTTTGGGGTTCCCTGGACATACTCCCCCGGAAAATTTTTGAAACTTTACATACTGTAGTGGCTATTTTAATGCTTTTTGAACGATTTTTAAGGCAAATTTTGTTTAAATTTTTTGCCCTTTACTCTCAAGTTCACCAAACGTGATGCATTTTGTTCGCGCATATCGATTTATGCATGCCTAAGGCGTAAGGATGATTGTTATCAAAAAGGTTCGAAATTATGGAAAATTTGTATTTATCAACAACAAGGTTAAAAATGGCTGATGGGGGAGGATGCATCCCCCATCTCCCTTCTTGATTCACTCCTGCCAGGAGAAGATCTTTTATATTCTCATTCACTTGGCTATCTGATCGATTTTTGAGCATCCATGGGTATTTCTGATTTTATTTGCAACGGACTTTCTGCTCTTTTGGTTTAATAGAAATTTGTCAATTCAGTACGTGACAATAGGATGTCAGGGCTAGGACTGGCGTCCATTTTTTGCGCCTTGTAAACTTATATTTTGTATATTCAGTACAAAGTTGTGCCACGACTATTACGATCGGCATTATGCATTAAATGCAGCCTTTGTGCAAAACACTTTTTAGGAAAAAACATCTTCAACTGAAAGCTTCTTGGCTGCCCTTGCTCAGTTTCTACTTATTAAGTTCAACAGCGCGGAGAACCGCGTCCGTCAAGTAGCTGATAGGTGAGTGCTTGTAAGGTTCAGTTACTTGAAGATCTTTGACCTTCACGCATATTAGACACCCAGACTTACTGCAGATGTGTTGCTGTGATGCTTTCCGTAATTGGTGGTTGAGTTTTTGCCTCTTGTAATAGATTTTTGTTTCATCATTTCTAGGAAATATATTGTATAAAGAAGCTAAAGATGCAGCATCAAAATTTCAAAAGTAATTCAACCTGAAAATTGTTATGTAGTAATCAGGTCGTCAAGCGTGTATAAAAGTGAGCTTCATCTTCATGCATCATCATTGCTGGTAGAGAATTAATTCGACAAATTACGTCAATCAACAACATGGCCGGGCGCATTTTTATGTGATATACCTAGCACCAGCAGAACCTTGTTTTTTTCTGACAAAGCGTGGGTTTATATACGCCATTATTTGCTAGATTGCAACGACTTTTCATAGCTCCGTGACTTACAGCGCCGCGTCAAGAAGGAAGCGCTGCACTAGTTTTGGGTTTGATTTTCGTCGCGGCTTCGCTTTAAGAATGTTAGTTCTGCTGGTGTTAGGCACATTACATGAATATGCTGGCCGGGCGGGTTGCAGATCTTACGTGGCGGGTTCGATTCACGGCTGAAGCCAATCGTAGTTGACATATCTACCGGGTAGCTGCCCCTCAAAAAGCGCAAGCTCACTTCACTGTCTTCCTCAACGTTAAATTTTCTGTGTAATATAATTTGAAAATAATCTCAAATATCTTTTACAAAGAACGTATTAACTTTTCAGATCGCTTTCAATGCTTGTTGATCGTTTTCCACAAGTCTTATGGAATTCCAACGTCTTGACCACCACTCTTGATCTTCTTCATCTCCTATCTTCCACATTATCAGCTGTAAGTATTGTTTTAGTGCTTTAAGCAGTTCTGAGCTTTGTAAAAAGTAAAATTTTTGTATAAGATGGAATTTTGTTTTGCGATCTTTCTCCAATATCGGATGCTACATTAAAGTGCTTTTGGATAGAGTTTATGTTACTGACTCGGTTTTCTCAGTTAAACCCCAGCAAGATCGTTAGTTGCTCATGCAGTTTCAGTTGCTTGATGTTGATTAGTTCGTGTATTTTTTTGCTATCATCCTGCATTTAGTTGATTATGATTATTTGACCCATCTTGCAGTTTTTGAATTTGACTAGAAAAAATGGAAAAATTAAATTTTTTGCCTCTGGTTTAATGGTGCCAACCTAAAGTGCGAAGACGAAGCTACTCCTGACATTACTAATTGATTTTTTTTACTTTCTATTAGGCACAGCTTTTTCGCGCTTTTTTAAAATTGTTCTTGTTTTCAGCCTTCTTTTTCCGAGACTCCGGACTTGTTGGTTCCTGGTACGAAGCACAAGCTGGAACTTCCTGATTCTCGAGCTCTGAGAGTGAAACTTGTCGAAGATTTTACCAATTATTGCCAGCGAATTCTGCAAGAAGCCATGAAATTTGCACCTGCTGCAACAGCTAGCCATTTGCAGGTAACTTATTCGATTAAGATATAGTGACATCGGGATGCTATAAATTGCTTAAAGATTTGCTTCTTTAATAATTAAGCAAGCCAGCATCTTATTCTGGGACCAGTATATCTGGTTCGACTCTCAAGAATGGAACGAGGAGGCTGAGAAATCTCAAGCCTACCGCTAAAGTAAAGTTGTGTGTACTGATACATTATTACTTCAATGTTTATGCTTGCGTAAGACTGTAAATTATGCAATTTCTTGATGCTTCGTTTTCTCGTCTAAAAGAATAATTCTTGGATTCGTTCTTGACTGTTGAGTCATAAGTTAACTTAACAGCTTAGATGGCTGAGTGGTAGAACGTACGCCTCTGGAGCTGTAAACTCGACTTTAAATTTTATATTCACAGCTTCCTTGCTTGACGCTCAGCATTTAAGGGACAGTGTGGAGCACAAGCCGACAAGTTGTGCCTCTGGGAAAAGCACTTGTTTCCACCATCTTGCAGTGATAGACGAATGGCTGGCAACTCCTGAGCGAGCTCGTTGGGGCGTTTTGACCGCTTCTCCTTATAAATAACTAAATTTGCATCTAAACGCTAAAAAATACTAATGCTCTAATTGAAGTTGCGTTACTCAGGCACCAAACCTCTTAGATCCGCTCCTCGTTACACCCGTCAGCGTAAGTTTAATTAAGATTTGAATTTGATTGATTGTATGTATTTACAGGACTACGTTGTTCGGGTTGAGAAGACAACCCCAACCCACGTTGGTTTGGGGCTGGCGAGTACATTTGTTTTATCATCGAAACTTCCCAACTATCCAGACAATGTAACCACAATGAACCGCCGCAATAAATATCTCGGAGAAGTAAGTGGCCAGTAGTTGTGAAAAATAGTTTGAATGAAGTCCTAGCTCCGAGATGTACAAGGAAAGATTAGGATATTCATTATTCATCTATTTTTAAAATCAAATGTTCATTATACTCGCGGTATTTCGTCGAAGCATGTAACGAGTGGCGGGGTCTATTTTCGCAGCTTAGCGCCAGGCAACACAGCTCCGAAGAAACGTCGCAGCAGTGACGAGCAATTGGCGGCACAGTGTCCGATTTGAATGACCCGGAAATCGAAGCCCCGACCTCCCGCATGTGCTTAACAACTGAGCTAACTGGCCACTTGAGTGATCCTGACGCGTTGTTGTTTACTGATGCTATTTCACAGATCAACGGGATGCTGGCAGTGTATGGTCAACCCAGGGCTAAGCTTTCTGATTACATAGCTGAGAAATTTGACTATGCAATCAGAGAAAGGGAATTGGACATGATACCGGTAAGTTTCATATCAAATAGTTTTTCGACATTACTTTTAAAATCTCTGTAATGGTTTGTAATAATGTCAGGCCCAGCTGGAATATAGTGAATGTTTACGAAATGCATACACTTCACGTTTTCTAGTCTGGAATTTTTTAAGGGTTGACATCAGGTTGCTATCATAATGTAATGGAACAGAAATCTATTCATTGCTACAGTGTTATGTAAATTAAAAACTAAAATATCGAGTAATATTATTTTATTTATTTTGAAAATAATGTCGTGCTTTTCCTATTCTAATTTTGCATAGGCTCCAGCGACGACTATATTTCGATTAGAAATCTATTGACAGAGTTAATCTTGTTCTGTTCATGCCTCTCTCTGCGCTAGTTATAGAAGTTTTCTATTGACAGTACGTGATAAAACGACTTGATGCATTCGCACAAGTCTCTACTGCCTCGTGCAGTGATAACATAAAGTAGTAAAGACATGTCTGGTCGCCTCTGACTATCAAGATTTATTCTTAACAGTAAGATTGCTGATGATTGTTGTACTGCTCTTAATTATCACTTGCGGGTTTGACAGCGACATGACCTAGCGGCACCGCGCAGGCTACAAACCCTACGTTACGGGTTCTATTCGCAGCTGGAGCCGATCGCATTTGCCGTATTTACCGGGTGGCTGCTGACTCGAAGAGCGCGAGCTCAATTTGCAGTCTTCCTCAGTTACTGTTGATTTTTCTGTTCAACATGGTTTGAAAATAATCTCAGTTATTTATTTGGTAATGTTTGTTGTTTTAGGATATGCTTTATAGAGCAACTGCATTCTTGGTGGCTCAGAAAAATCCGACGCACAAAAATTCTCATCTTCTTCATGCGATCACTTGGTGTTGCGTGGAATTGTAAGTATGGTGTTGTCTGCAGGCCACAGAGATTTGACTGTAGTGCTGCGTAGCTGTCTACGTACTACCATGGTTGAATTTCTTGGATGGATAAATCTTTAAAGATAGTTTGTTCCTGCTTATGCTCAGTGTGACTGCAATGCAGCCATGCAAGCCGAATTACCCGGGTAAGTTCGTACTGATTGTAATCAATTCCCCCTCCATAACCCTTTCTTATGGAACTAAAAAAAATCAGATTTTTGTCGTACTCGCGGTTTTGCTCTGACGCGTGTGGCGGGGCCCATCTCTGCGCATTAGTGCCCTGGCAACACAGCTGTGAAGAAACATCGCAGCAGTGGTGAACAGGTTGGTGACACTGTGTCCAATTCGACTGGCCAAGGATTCTAACCAATGACCTGCCGCGCCAAAAGCGATGTCTTGAACCACCATGCCAGCCTGGTGGTTTGCTTTATCAAACTCTGACCATGATGTTTTTAGTAAGTTTCATTGCCTCTAACTTATGGCGGTACCGCAATACTTTATAGACTTGATTGTAATTTTTAGATTTTCAACTGTTGTGGTTGAGAGCGCCATTGAGTGTTGGCAGTGGCTGCTCTCATCCAGACCCGGCCTCCAACTTGCTTTCATGGTTTCCATGGCCAACGCTTGGCAGGAAACTGTTTTGCGTAAGCTGGGAATTTTTACTCCGGACCAAGATGAAGGGGATCCTTTAGCAGTGTCAGAAGATCATGTCCCCCATCCAGCGCCCCCTTATTCCCAGCCCCATCGGATATGGATTCAAGTAAGATCACAAATGTCCTATTTTTGCAAAAAATGTTGATAAAATGTTAAAGATTTTAACTTACGCACTCGTTAAATATTTGCGAAAGAGGGTTCGTTTGAAATCTGTTTTCCTCTAGTTTTTTTTTTGTTTCGTTAATTGGTATTGATCACTTCATTTGATGCTAGTTTGTGTATTGTAACTGTTTACAGTAAAGTTGCTTGTCAACACGTAAATGCTGGTTGATCAAGCACTGAGCTATATTAAAATAACTTTACTTAACAAGATCTTTTTTGCATTTTTACTGTTGAAGATATTTTCTGAAATAATTTCATAAAATCAAAAAATCAAATAAAAAAATCTTCATTATACTTGCGTTATCACGCCGAAGCGTGTAACGAGTGGCGGGGCCCATCTCCGCGGCTTAGCGTCCGGGCAACATAGCTCCGGGGAAACGTCGCAGCGGTGGCGAGCCGTTGGCGTCACTGTGTTCGATTTTACCGGTCCGGGAATCGTACCCCAGATCTTCTCCGACAATATTTCAGCATTTTGTAAAGTGGTGTGAGTACGAATTGCTATTCATGATGATTCAATTCGGCAGTTTCTTCAAGATCGCTTCGATGTGGCGCGATATAGCTGCGATGAAGAATGTCGAATTATTTTGTCACTTATTCATCACACATTGCCCTTCATTGTGCCTGGAAAAACTCAACATTTATCCAGGTGACTAGTGAGCTAAAACAGATTATTGCCCACATCCAAGCTTAAAAGAATCATAGAACGTTAAATCATAGAAAACTTGGTACCCCTAATGTACCTGTAGGAACCCAAACTAGAAAAAACTATTTTTTTTCTATTATATGCCCAGATTTCACGGCCCAATTTTTATTTCGGGCCCCTCGAGCGCCTTAGAACAACTAGTTTAAGTTAAATAAATTTTGTAGTTACTATTTTTATTTGAAAACTGTTTTTTGTTAGTCGAATCAATTTTGTAAATTAGTCTATCTGAATTTGGAGTGATGTGATTTGCCGTTACGGCAAAATAAAATATGTTGACTAATAGATATGTAAATTTTTGAAGACCAAACCTCGTGCTCTTCACATTTGAAGAATCTAATGAAATGAAGGTTTTTGTTTGTACTGTTTTTCTGCGCTGCCTATTATTTTTTATTTTTAGCATTAGCCATTGATAGAGAATGCAAGTTACATTCTCCAGCGACCAGTTGGGGCTCTTCGATTTGACATGACAATTCGTTTTGCTCCATGCCTCTAATTTTTTGTACTTATCACTACTGTCTTATTGCAGACACGTTGCAGCGTGCGGCGGTATATTTGCTTTCCTCAGCTTTGCATTTTCTGTTCTACACAGCAGCGTTGGACGCATGACTCATCTGGAAGCGAACTTCGTGAGGGAAAGGATCTACACAGCGATATTTGACTATTTTTGGTTCGTGTTTTCTCTTTTACAATTTGATGTGAAGAAGACAATGTGATGATGATTCTGTGGTCTGGTTTTGTTTCCGTTAAACGGAGATGGCTGAGTCATTCTCAGTGAAATATTTCTCACTCTCTATAGTATCGTGCGATTGTAGGCAGTTTGGGCGTTCATCACACTTAAGATAGCGTTTATCCTTTCTTCTATGCGCTTTCTTCTTGTCGTCTTCGGTTGTCCTTTCCTCGCTTTTCAAACATGAGATTCCAAAGCCTCTTTTTCCACACTGCCATTCTCTTTTTTCGGAACATGTTCTACCTGTTCAAATTCTTTGTTTGAATCTGAACGCTTTGGAATTTATTCATTATTCAGCCATAATCTGCATTTTATGGTATTCGCAGAAGTATTTTAGGTCGTATTTTCTTTTTGGTGGTCTTGTACATTATTCTCCACTGTTCCATAGTTTTGTATTTAGACGCGTATTTACCACCCATTTCTCATTCTCCAGGGTTTACAAAAAAAGAGAATTTGCATTTCCGTTGTTTTTCGTGCGACTCTTAACCAGCTTTACGAATATGAAATCTCTTTGTGGCTGCTTTAAGTTCTCTAGGCTAGCTTGTTTTGACCTCTTAGCTGTGTGTAATTTTTAATATATATATTAATCTTACAGTAGTCCACGAGGTTGTCCAACTCAGAGCAGCGAAGCTCTACAGACTGATATCAAAGCAACTTTACGCCTATGGCATGCTGTACATGCTGACCGCAAGTACCTAAGTTCGGATCGTGCCACTACGAACACGCAGAATACTGTCTCGTACAATCAGACGCCGTCTCACTCTGTCGTGTCATCGCTTGGCAGCGGTGGAGGCACGCTGCCGAGAAACGCCTCCGCTAGAAACCTGCAAAGTTAGTAGTAATTAAATAAATATTGAAATCTCAAGAAGTAACTGGTTTCTTTCAAATTCAATTAAGCTGAAAATTCGACAGTAACTAAGCGAGATTGTGAAGCAAAATTGCGCTCTTCAAGTCAAAGTCAACAACCCGCTGCCACCTGTATACATGTCAAATTGATCGGCTCCAACCGTGAATCGAACCCGTCACGTGGGATCTATAACCTGCGAGCGTCATCTCTTGGCCATATTGCTGGCAATAGTAATAATACTTCAACTTTTGAATGATGTTTGTGTTCGACTTGGCACCTAAGCCGCACAAAAAATTCTTCATCATTTCGAAAATTTCTGTTTTTGCTAATTTTGTGTTTTGTACGACTAACTCCTCCCTAAGAAAAGTATTCCTGACACTATTGGATTTTATCATTGAAATACGGTTTTGAATAATTTGAAATTTGCTAAATGCTGCTGAAAGTCTTTAAATTCTATCTATTACTTTTTGTGGATTTTTACTTACCGGTATTGAAAGTTGAAGGAGGTGCAAAGTTGTGTTTCATTTAGTTTTGTGAAATTTTATCTTTCATGTTTTTTGGAAGCGGAATAAAATATTAACAAACATATACAGTTACTACAGTCCAAGCTCACTGTTGCACTATCCGAAAGTTTGACGCCAGTGATTTTTTCTGGAAATCAATTTCAGTTTTGCGCTATATAATACAGTTTTGCTCCAGATGATCGATTGTAGAATTTTCTACTTGAAATTTTCTACGTTTAAGCTAATGCTTTAGTTGATTAAATTCCTGTTTTAGCGCTGTCCGATGGTGTATCCGTGTCGAATTTGTCGGTAGCAGGTGCAGGCACAGGTTGGGTTAACACTGTTTCAACCAGCAAAAAAACAACTTACCCCTCAAGCAAACGAAGTACAAAGAAAGGAAAGGCAAGTTTGATAATGGGTGTGTTTTATCCATTCCAGGATAACGTAATTGTCTAATCTCATTCTCAGGGCTGTTTTTTATTCTGGAAAGGGACTGACAACCGGTAGTTTATGTTTGGGTATATCTAGGTGGGTTAGTGACATGCCTTTGTTTACCAACATGAACTTGACAAGTAAAGTTTCGGCGTCAACTTTGCTGTCGTTTTCGATATAAAATTTGGAAGAGGATCAAGCTCTACTATGTTTTCTAAAGCAAGTATTCGCCTGATTGATCGTGAAAATAACTTTTTGTAAATGTTTTGCCAAACCCCTTGCCACCAAGTGAAAAACTGACTGAACTCATCAGACCCTGATAAAATAATCTTGATAATGCAATTGAGTACGTTTAGCAACTGCAGTAATAACAAACCTTCTACAGACGGAAACTAGAGTGTCACGTGAATGCATGAAACGGCGAGGATTACTCTTGTATCTGCTCACCGAAGAATTAGAGTATCTAATCACGTGGTACAATCCATCCGGTCGCCCGGAACTAAATATTGGAGCTGAAACAACCCTGACAGCTTGGCGATCTCAGGTGACAAGTTCAATTTCTTGGTTTAAAACTATGTGAATAGGTAGTTGGTGTAACATCCGTTCACTACATGTTCTTTTAGTTTTTGCTGATGTGATAGCTTTTTGTCGTTTTTTGAAATGGTTTTCCGTAAAAAAGTACTAAAAATACAAGGCAGCAAATCACCTTCTTTTTGCTATCTTGAAATTTGCTCAATGTACCAAAGTGTATTTAACATATGCAGTTACTAACAACCGCTCAGATGGCCGAGTGGGTGGAGTGCCGGCGTTGGAGGGGTGTAGACTCCTGTTTCAATTTCAAGTCAGGTCCAGCCTATAGCTCAAAAAATTAGTATTCACGACTTTTTGATGTTCAGCATTGAAGATACAGCGAATAGAACGTGCCGGCGATGTTGCTTGCGCCGTTGGGAAAGGCGCTTAATGGGATCTCCCTGTCTTAGAGTGATAGACGTTTGCCGGTAACTCCGAAGTGATTCACCGATTATACTTGATTTCTTTACCGGAATGCTTTCGTGTTCTGAGAAGGAAGCTGTAGCATTGATTTTTGCGTCGCCTGATAGCGGGTACTTGTATACCCTGGCTACTTACAAAAGAGAAAATTTCTCAAGTTCCACTGATTACAAAATAATGATATGTTGTGTTTTATTACGAATAATCGTTGATCAATCAGGTAATCTTCATAGTTTTGAAATGCTTGGATTCAGCGATTCTAATTTTATGTCTTTGATCAGGAAATGACAGTTCGCCAGATGGAAGAGATGGCTCGAATGGCTTGGGGAATTTCCCCAATCCTTGCTATTTTTCTACCTAACCGGTTACGTCATGCAGAACCGATAGTTCGGGAAATCACAAGATTGTTGCGCAGTCATCCAGAGGTGAGTACGAGGTTAAATAGATTTGACAATTGACAATAGAGATGCATACTAACCGCTTGTGAGGGAGATACCTCAGTCAGTAAAGATTTCTTTTCTTAAGAGGTCTTTTGCGCAGGAGCGATATGAGTGTAGCTGCGCATAATGTGCTCAGCGCTGTCAAATGACCCCACCATTTTGGCCTGGCCAAGATTAAATGTAATGAGTGGTCCAGAACGAGTGATAGTAGCAGCACTTGTATAGCTTTTGATATTTTGGCATCATATTTAGCTTTAGTTCTATTTCGACTGCCGCAAGTTATCTGTGAGAACTGCTGCTTGTTGCAATCGGTTAAGAGCGTCCGATTGTTAGCCTGAATTCAAACTGGGCTATTAAAAAGAGTATAGCATTGCAGCTTCCTCGATAGACGCTCGACCTTAGCGGGAAGCGCGAGGGTTAAGTGTACGTGTTATCGTGTATCGTTTGTCTTGTACTGTATTGTCCAGTGTACACCCACAGCGTTCAATCATTGATGTTTAATATTTTGGTGATGGGTCGTTATTTGAGAATAGCTTGCACAATGTTTAGTTATTAAGTATGATTATATACATGCGAAATGTTTTTGTTTCATTGTTTAGGAAGCTTCCAAGTGTCCGGAAGCGTTGAAATATCTGGTAACCGCACAAACAGTGGGTAATGATTCGTCAGAATTGCATCACGTGGTTTCTTGGGCTCTGGGTTCTCCTTGTTCTGCTCTGTCCTACTTCTCAAGGTTAGATTCAAACTAATAAAACCTGTTCGCTGAAATCACTTGTTTAAAGTGCAATGAATGGAATAACTTTGCTTTTGTGCGACACGTTTGTTCTTTCTGTTTCTTAGTGTTTCATAATTTTTTTTCTGGTTTTGGCAAGTTTTGCCTCTTGTAACCTGCATACGCCTTCTGCCTGTTTTCACTCACGTTGAATCAATACGATTTGATGTGATGAAATGCTGTACTCCAGTAATGTGATTGTTACAGGCAGTTATGTTAGATCGATTTTTAATTTTCAGACTCTTCAAGCCTCATCCTCTCACAGCTCAATACTCTGTCAAAGTATTGCGGGGATTCCCCCCGGAAGCAATCTTGTTTTACATCCCTCAGTTGGTGCAGGCAATCAGGTAATCTTCATATTAAGGTGATGTTCTTCGGTGTTTGTGATTGGTTCAGCTCGGGTTGGCCGAGTAGCAGTAGCGTCCGCCTTTCAAGCAGTAGACTCGGGTTTGGTTCCGAGTCACGTCAAATCAATGATTTTGAAATTGGTATCACAGCTTCCTTGCTTGACTCTCAGCATTTAAAGAAACAGCTTTGAGAACAAGACGGCAAGTTTCCTTGCAGTGCTGTTACGAAAGGCACGAAGCCAGGTTTCCCTAATGTAGAGTAGTAGACAGGTGGTCGGCTACTTTAGCGAGCTAGTTGTAGCATTTTGATCGCTTTCTCTTGATAAGAGGAGGAGAACATGCGCCTAATTAAAAATAAATGTATAAAAAAAATTCCAAGTTAAATTTTTGTGTCATATCATCAGATACGACACTATGGGCTATGTGCGTGAATACTTGTTGTGGGCTGCTCAGAAATCTCAACTCCTCGCTCATCAAATAATTTGGAATATGAAGACTAACACATACACAGATGAAGAAGGGTTAACTAAAGTAAGTGTCAGGTTTAAATCAAAAGAAATATCAAACATAGTCATTAGAGGGTGTCTAGTGTCTAGTTATTGTGTGCAGCTTTTTTTCCTGTTTTTTTTTTTTTTCTCTTTTTTTTTTTTACAACCTTGCACCACCTGGAACTTTATCTGACAAAGAGTAATTATTTTTAGAGCAAACGGGAGAAATTTGAGGTCAATCATTTGTTGACGGGGTTAGGTTCAAACAGAAGTTTTGGTTAATGATATTTTTTCTGGTTTATCAGGCATTCTGTTTTGGCTTAATCTCGGTGACTTTCTCGTGAAGGTCTTATCTGTGTCAATTTATTCAGGACCCTGATATTGGCGACAAATTGGAAGAGATAATTGGCGATATTGTCGATAACTTAAGTGGACCAGCGAAGAAATTTTACCAGCGCGAGTTTAGCTTTTTCGATGAAATCACAAACGTGTCAGGTCTCATTAAACCTTATCCTAAAGGTCCTGAGAGGAAAGCGGCTTGCTTGAAAGCTCTGTCACAAATTAAGGTTAGTTAATAGGAGAAAAATAAAAATAATCCAATCTTCATGATACTCGCGGTGTTATGGCGAAGCGTTTAACAAGTGGCGGCGCCCACTGCCCAGACTGGGCAACACAGCTTCGGATTCCGAGACACAGAAAGACTGAAATTTAATGAAACGTTTTTTTCTAACTTTTTACAAAGCACTGATTTTGCCAGAAGATAACGATTTTTTCTACTTGAATGTTGTGTGAAAACTGGAGACCAATCGTATGCCTTGGTTTTGTGAAGCCTGTCCTGTTCAGAAGCTCAAGGATTTATGATGCGTTATGCTCTACTTAGTAGTTCCACTTTATTATCCAGATTAAAGGCGCAGTTTTGCATATCATAACGTTGCAGAATCAAACTCAGCGAAATTTGTTTATTTTCAAATAGAAATAATGCTAACGAGAATAGAACACTTGGATTTTAAACTTTATGAATCTGGAAAATATTTTTTGTCAAATTCACCCAGGTTCCTCGTGGTTGTTACCTACCCAGCAGTCCGGAAGCATTAGTGGCTAACATTGACAGAAACAGTGGAACTCCGCTTCAAAGTGCAGCGAAGGCTCCGTACTTGGCTCGGTTTCAGGTCCAGCAGTGTGGAATCATTGAAGTGGAACGAATAGGAACAATGGTAAGTTGGATGAGATGACGCCAGTCGTTGCTCTCCAAAATAATCTCTTTTTTCGTACTAGTTCTTAAAATCTTTGCAAGTAGCAGCTTTTTATGTGTCTTGGTTGACTAACTTGCAAACTGACATTATTGTCATGAATTGAAAAGGTAAACTTCAGTAACTAAAGTAATTTCGGTATGATCTGTGACATGAATCTAGTGAAATGTATTTATCTATTATTTGTGTGTAAAGCCTGGTCTACAAAATGCGATGCACAACAATATGCTCAATACTCATTGTTTTGAGCTTAAGAAATAGGCAGCTCTGTGGCTGTAATTGAAAATTGCGATTGGTGTGTTTCACAGTCATTTGTTTCTTCATTTCATAATTTCATGCACCTATGCTCATGTTTAATTGCCCCACCGATCTCGTTTGACCCTTGTTGGAGTTGTGTTACTTCCAGCTACGCTGTAGTTGAAAATTGCCATCTTTTTGTGATTCTTTCAAGATGATTAATGGCATGATGTTTTAGGTTCACAAACCGATCCCTGCAGCAGAAGCTCTGATCTGGCAAGCTACTATATTTAAAGTAGGAGATGATTGTAGACAAGACATGCTCGCATTGCAGATCATACAGCTCTTTCAAAACATATTTAAAAAGGTGGGAGTTTCAACTTACTGTACTACAAATATATGCCAGGCAATATTGCTGATGATGACAGCTGAATTTATGTTATCAAAACGTCCAGTGCTAAAAATTACTACTACGAATAATTGCGATCACTTAGTAGCGCTAATATTTTTCTCTGCAGGTTGGACTGGAATTGTTTTTGTTTCCTTATCGTGTTGTAGCCACTGCCCCCGGAAGTGGCGTCATCGAGTGCATCCCTGATTCTAAATCACGTGATCAACTTGGTCGACAGACCGACAGTGGGATGTAAGTTTAAAATCAAAAATCAAATCTTCATTATACTCGCCGTATTACGCCGAAGCGTGTAACGAGTGACGGGACCCATCTTCGCGGCTTAGCGCCTGGGCTACACAGCTCCGAAGAAACGTCGCAACGGTGGCGAGTCGTTGGCGACACTGTGTCGATTTAACCGGCCCGGGAATCGAACCCCAGACCTCCCGCACCGATGGCGTGCGCTTAGCGCCTGAGCTAACGGCCGGTAGAAATATAATTGTTAGCGTGTGGACTGTGGAGTGTTTCGATATGGTTTAAATGTATAATTAATTAATTATTGTTTCACTCATTTTCAAGCAATTGCGAAAAACTTGTGGGATTGCCCATTGATATTTGCTTTTATTGAACATTCGGTATGTTGCAATGGTTAGTAGAGTACGGTGGCATTTTGTCATCAAACGTATTTGAATTAGCAGTAAGCACCCCCTAGTAGCTCAATCCCGCGGAAGAGATTGTTCTAGCGTGAATGTAATTGTTGATTAGCTCTGGGCTTAGAATAAGCTACATCGAGCACTTTTTTGTCATACCAAGTTGCTGGCAACCTTTTTCATTTCTGTTAAATAATGTTTATATTATGTTCAGGTACGAGTACTTTCGACATCAATATGGTGACGAAAATTCCCCCGAGTTTCAAGCTGCTCGTCGACATTTTGTGCGGAGTATGGCAGGGTATAGTCTTGTTCTCTTCATATTACAAATTAAGGTAAGACTAAATGAGAAATTTATCTTCCTTGATGTGAATCGATGCAGTAATAATACTGGTTAGCGCTTTTAGGTATTGTATGTAATATGAATATTACTTTCTGGTGAAATACACGAAATCTTAGTTGAACGGTATGCAAAACTGCGGTGACAAAATAAAACTTCTCTTGCAAATTTAAATGTAGCCTTATGAAGAAGACGTTTAGTGCTCAGTAGTTTTATCTTCAACAGGACCGACACAACGGCAACATTCTAATTGACCGGGAAGGTCATTTAATGCATATTGATTTTGGATTCATGTTTGAAAGCAGTCCTGGAGGAAATCTCGGCTGGGAACCGGATATTAAACTTACACCGGAAATGGTTTTGCTCATGGGAGGAAAAATGGATGCGCCACCGTTTCAGGTAATTAAGACTATAAGTATAGTTGCGTTTTGTTTAAAACAGTCGTATTTTCTGAGTTGGTAATGCGTGACATAGTAGTCTGTATCAGTTGTTGCAAGAAGGAGGAATTGTATTTGCATTACCGTATTTGAAATTCGTACTATGCATGACACCTGCGATGTTTTTTGTGGCCTCATTATGAACAGGAAAATAATTTCGAGAAACTCTGCGAAGTGATTTAAACACATCGATATTGGCCTAGGACGTTCTGTGTTTGATTCCCCACCTGGTCAAATCAGACCTGCTCGCCGTCGCCGTGGCGTTTCTTCGGCGCTATTGTGCCCAGGCGCTAAACCTCCAAACTGGGTTCCGCAACTCACCACACGCTTCGGCGTAACATTGCGAGTGTAGTGTAGATTTAAATTTTTTTATCTATGTGTTGTGTAGACAGTTAGAGCGTAGTGGAATGAAATTTTAGGGCCAAACAAGTATCTTTCATGTTTTCATTTGACAACCGTACATTTCAGTGGTTTATGGATTTATGTGTGCAAGGTTACCTTGCTATTCGACCTTATCGTGAGGACATCGTTGCTCTGGTTGCTCTCATGCTTGATACTGGTCTTCCATGTTTCCGGGGCAACACCATTAAGCTCCTCCGATCACGGTTCCAACCATCTGCATCTTCTAAAGAAGCTGCACAATACATGGTCAAGGTCATTCAGACCTGCTTCCTTAGCAAGTGGAGCAGGACGTATGATATGATACAGTACTATCAGAACCAAATTCCCTACTGAATTTCTTCCTCTGCTGTGATTATGACGTCATCGAGAGCTTGATGCGCTGCTTTTTGAATTCATTCCATTCCGATATTTCCTGTAGTCTTCACATTAGTAAAATGTATTGTACTTATGTTATTTGTTAATCGTACAACAATTGTTTTGCAACAAAGAGTGCATTTCCAGTGCTCTGCTTCGTACTTTATATGCAATCCTTATTGGTTGAACACGTGTGACGTAAGAGTAATTTTCATTAGTGTTATGACTTCATTATTAGGAATGTATCAGAATGAGTATCAAAACGTGATTAAGAAGATGATTATGTATTTTACTGTTCAGTGTTCACGTTTGGCTTACTTTATAATAACGCAGTGTGCAATTTCATTGCATTTTAACTGCCTAGTGAAACTTTGTTGTTATTATAAACTTCGTTATCTTCATCATTGATGGATGTAAGAGAGCGGTAAGGGGCTTGATCCCTGCTAGATTTTCAGTTGTGCGGGTTATTACGTCAGCACGTTCATACTTCTAGACGCACAAAACTGCAGGATTAGCGTGTTCTTCATTTCTAACTTCCCCTCAAAAAATTCTTGATCCGCCATGCTTACCCAAATACAAGCTGCTTGTCCGTTTGTGCATTTTATTCCCACTCTCAGTCTCGTGTCTCGGTAGATTTTTTATGCGGAATGCAGATTTTTTGGTTAAATTTTAAATACTGGCCACAGATTCGTAATGCTAAATCGTATACAACTTTCTGCAACTGTTTTTTGATATTAATTAAAATAAATATTGTTTAAGCATCAAAAATTGCTCAAACTATAATGATCTAGCCAACAACGTACCGGTACTATATTCCGGTTTGTGATTGGTGTTTCCAGGGGCATAGCCGCTGGGCGTTCCTGTAACCCCCTCGGGCCTTCCCCAATACACGTTTATAGTCTTTTTTGTTGTTATTGCGCGAGAAAAACTGTAATTTAATGTGAGAAAGCTTCTTTATGCAGTCCTTTCAAAACTGTTCTGCGTTTCTTCTGGGTGTACGATTAGGCTTTATCAAAAAACCCTTAATGTAGTGTCAAAAGAGGTTTTGCCCGATCAATGTAAACAACTTCGTCACATTTTAGTGTTTTGTTGAGAAATGACAACTTTCGCAATATTATTTCAATTTTGCTAATCAAATTTTTGTGAAGGTAGATTGCGAACTCGATACTATGTCCATATTTATAGAGTGGAATAACGATATATTTGTAAGATATGTTTAGGAATATGACGGCTATAACAACTGTTGATGCAAATCTTATGTAACTTCGCTGTAACTTATTATATTTTCTTTTCTATGTTCCCAACTGTTGTGTTGAATTTTTGCTGGTGTTTCTTTGTTCTTTGAAAAATTTTTATCAATAAATCGTCTTGTTATTGTTTCATCAAAATTTAAAAGGATGAAGTTCACTTAGCTCAGTAGCATAGATTAACTAGATCGGTTGGGGATATCTGAGGAAAACAATTTGCTGATCCAGGGGGGCAAGAACCCTCAGGCCTCTTTTCCTCTAAATGTGTAATCATACGCGAATGCATTGGTACTGCAATACTTGTAAACGTACAAAACTGCTAGGTGAGTACTTTTTCAGTTTCAAGCCCCTCGCGAAACTTCAAAAAAGTTGTCACCATTTTGCAATCTTTCCTGGCTGACAAAGCAAACCAGAAAGCGATCAGAACGTTGTAACGACCACTTTTAAGATGGCGGAATCCCGTTAAGTGCATTTCCCAGCGATAAACCAAGCAAACTTGCCGGCTTGCTATTCACGCCGTCTTTGTAATACAAAACGTCAAGCTGGGAAGCGGTGAAAACTAATCACTCAGTCATTGGTTCAACCCTACTCTTCACGAAAGCACGCACAGAATTTAGGCTCATGAAATCATCTGGGCCGAAAGCAATCAGATCAGAGTGATCGAAAGGCTGCTTAAACAACAAGATGATCGGGTATTTGGAAAAGTAAATCAGCTGGGTCATGTTTGGGGGAGCACGGCCCAAGCAATGAGCTGAGGTAATGGAACGGCTGTTAAAACTTTAAACAACGAAATGAGTCCGATATTTTGGCTACTTCAAGTCACCTGGACCCTTTTGAGGGAGCGTGACTCAATGAGTTAAGGGCAATAAAAAGGCTGTTTAAACAGCATGTTGGAACTGATGCTCGGCACATTGAAGTCAGCTTGGCCCTGTTTTTCGGGAGCACGGCTCAAGGATTGGATTCAGACTTTTTGAATGATTGATTGGAACGATAAATTCATAAGCAGTCAGTGCAATAAGATTAGCTTTAGCTTCTCTGCTTATACTCCAAGATGTTGTTTTGATCTTTTTTTTGCTTTTTGGGTTTGTTTTCGTTGAGCTTTTCGTTGTAGATAGGGTTTTGCTTCTGGCCCTACTTGGGACAGACAGGCATCCACTATGACTTATCAACTTCAATTCCATTTTTGTTCCGTAAGTTAGAAAAATTGATTATTCATTTTGACAAAACTGGGAATGAGTTCAAATTTTCATCCTTAAAAGAATTTATGGTAGGTAGTTGCAAAAATCGACTGTAAGCGATATTCGATTGCGATAATCGTTACTTTTTTAAACGAATATCGAAAATGGCTTTGTCTCTAACTCGATATTCGATTTTTTTCGTCCAGTTTACTTTATGTCGCTTTAATAAATTAGATTAATTGTCCGTCTGTCAATACCTTTTTTGTTCATAATTTGTTTTTGTGCTAAACCCCAACTACAAATAAAAAAGCAGAGTTGCCTCCGCAAAGTTGCTTTGCATCTATGGTCGCACGCGATGTCCGTCGTTGGTCTGCTACAGCATGAACGTGAGCACATCACAGGAGTGTCTGGCGCATACCTTTAAATGTTCAGGGTACATGGGGAAATTTAGGGGATGCATCCTCCTTACAGGTCATTTACAACAACGTATTTGATGAATACAAATTTTCCATAATTTCGAACCTCTTCAGTAACAAGAAGCCTTACGTCTTAAGCACGCATTAATCGAAAATGTTTCAACAAAATGGATCATATTTGGGGAAGGATTCAGAGTTACAGGGGCAAAAATCTAAACAATATTTACTTGAAAGTTGTTCAAAAAGCACTAAAATGACCATTGCAATTAAACTTTTCCGAGAGATTATGCCTTCGCACCCCCATAGAGAAGTTTTTGTTCCACAATTTGCTTCAAATTAATACTGTCGAAAAGAGATACACTCAAGACATGTCAAAATTTGATTTCCCTTTCCTAAAAAATTTTCGGAATACGCCCCTGACCTAAACACATCGTGAAAGTGCTTACGCGATTATTATTTCGGTCTAACGTCTTTGCACTCAGTGAACAAGAAATTATTAAATCTTCATCATACTAGCAGTATCACGCCAAAGCGTGTCACGAGAGGAGGGGCCCATCTACGCGGCATTTCAGCGCCTGCGTAACACAGAAACGTTGCAGCGGTGGCGAGTTGTTGGCGACAGGGTTTGATTTGACCGGCCCGGGTATCGAGGCCAAGACCTTCCGCGTCGATAGCAATGTGTTTAACCATCACGCCTACCGGCTAGTCATATTTAGTTAACATTCAACTTAATTTAAATCTGCTTTCCCCCAAACCAAAATTCTCTGGACTATCGAATATCGATCACAATGTTCTTTACTTTTTCAAACCAATATCGAAATCGATTATTTCTTGACTTTTTGGTGAACTATCAAATATCGATTTTTTCTTTACTTTTTTGAGTATCAATTTGAAACTCTAGGTAGTATCTATACAGCAGCTTCGAAACAAAAACATTGTTTTTGTAGGGCTCTGACCACATCACATTACCATAATTATGTCGAATTTAAACTTGTGAAGTTGAACTATGGGTAACACTGTATTAGAATTTACAGACTCCACAGACAGAAAAAAAACAGAACAATTTATTCTGAGGATGCAAGGACAAAAATATATACTTCGTGGCTTGCTTGAAGAACGAGGTCTTTACGTGAAATTAAAATTACACCTTGAAGGCGATACCACCTAACACTCTGTGGGAAAATGATCGTCTGCTGCAGGTAAATAAACTTTATGCTTATCGGCATTACAAACTTTTTGAACTAGGATGTTGTCTGTGAGAAAAAATACACCTTTTTGTGGGAGAAAATAAAGGTTTATCAATAAAAACTGCAATGAGTGCACTCTCATATACAGCTATGATTTTGATGTTTGCTTACCAAAATACTTACTAAAAGCTTACCAAAATACTTACTAGAAATACTAAATAACCTTACTAAAAGCTTTTGATGTTTTTTTAACAACTTTTTATACACGTGCGGACTTTACTCTCTTCAACTTACAATTTTGACTTCGACACTCGATACAGCTAATGCATTCTGCAGAGCAAAACAAAAACACAGTTAGTCCAAAAATGAAGTTTTGAGAAAAAATCAAAAAACTGTTTGGAGTTGGACTTTTTTAAATTAAAGCAACAATTCTTGACGGATTTAGCTCAAATTTTCAAGAAATACTTAATTACTATTACTCTTTATTTGGTGCAAATTTCAAAGTCCAATTCTTCATTTTAGACCTACTGTCGGCTATCTTTTTATTTGTGGGCATTCTGTCCCCAAAGTTGGTGGGAATGTGTATCATAGTTTTTTATGTCGATTGATGAAAAAATCTCAAAATCGAAAAAAAAAAATGGGCTTACTGTGTTTTTGATTTGCACGGCAGCATTGTTCCAAGATAAACAACATCTTTGTTACAAAATTGAGAAGATGAGGCTTGCTTTTAGTAAACACAGGATTTAATACTTGATATTACTTTTATTTTATTAAGAAATGCAATTATTGTTATTATTTTTTCCGATTTTTCATATACTAATTCATAAAACAGTTGCAGTACAACCAAGCATAAATTACATTTTGGTTGATGACAAACGGCCACTAGTCAAGTGAAAATTATATTGCACCATCGCACAATTTTCTCAAATTGTTCACAAATTGTATCGTCGCTATTATTAATAAACTACTCTGTACTTAAAATGAAATCCTCTACCGCTTGATGTGTCATCAGTAGCAAAGTTGACGAACATATATCTTCCAGATGAATGAAACGTTGCGTTTGAAGAAACAACTCCTTTAAACTCCGCAAGCACTGGATAGTTTTTAGAGTCGCCATCATGAATACGAATAACATCACAACAATCGTCAAGAGAAACATCAACAAGTGCTAATTCAATCACAGTACGATTAGAAAAGGCAAAAATAACCCATGAGCAATCGAGACGATTTGGATAACCGTTAGGATAATTGACAGACGTGAGATTTTGGTAAGGAATCACTGCTATTCTTTCTGAGTAACACGAGACATTTACCAAAGGTGGTGCTGATGTTGTTTGAATGGGTGGGGTTGTAGTTGCGAGCGACGAGGTGGTATTTTTGGGGACAGATCTATAAAGAAGGTTGAAACCTCTGCCTGTGACGCTGTAGTCAGTGGAAAAGTATATCGACATTGCATTGGAATCGGAATAGAATATCTGGCTGGCTCCGTTTTGCAGTTGTCCTAACAGCGAAGTATTTGTTACGAATGGTCCGTCGTGTACCGCTACATAGTCGCAGCAACTCTCAAGATCAACATCCAATGAATACAGTTCGATCACGTGATCTGTTTCAACTGTGTATATCATCCATGAGCAATTCAAGTTATTGCCGTAATCGTTTGGATAGTTCGGCGACACCAAGTTAAACGATTGGTTGGAGTTAGCTTGTCTTATGTCCAAGCCTGCACACACTGCAGAGGAATTTCCTGTGGTTGGTGGTGGAGTTGTGGTTTGCGGTTGGGGAAAATAATAAGCCAAGTATTGTAATCTGAAGCCTTTGCTTTCGTAGTAACTGTCGGTAACAAATGTTAAATACATGCTTTTGCTTGTCGAGTAAATGGGTTGGAAAGACTGGTTTCGGTAGGTGAAGTTGTAAAGAATTTCGTATGATTCGCCGTCATACACCATGAGTACGTCTCCGTAACCAATTTGCATGTCTTGAATGTTCAGTTTCACCACGTGATCATTGAGATGACCTTGAATATACCATGAACATGATGCATTGCTGAAGTAATTGTTTGGATAGTTGGGTGATTGAATGTATCCAGTTCCATTGTACAATTGGTGGTTATAGCGGCAATTACGAGGTGGTGATGTAGTTTGAATGGGTGGAGTTGGGGTTGTGATCGGCGATGTGGAATTTTTGGGGACAGATCTATAAAGAACCTTAAAACCTTTAGCTGTAACGCTGTAGTCAGTTGTAAAGTGAAGCGTCATGCTATCTGCAGTTGAAAGAAATGTTTCGTTGATTCCAGTGAGAAGTCTTCCCAAAGGAGGACTTGTTTCTGACCCGCCATCGTGTACCGTTGCAATGTCACAGCAGTTTTCCAGATCAACATCGACAGAAGTAACTTCAACCACGTGACCAGTTTCAAATGTTTGTATTAACCAAGTGCAGTTTAAGTTATTGTAATAACTGTTTGGGTAGTTAGGTGAAACCAAGATAAAAGTTTGATGTGGGTTTGCGTGGCGAATATCTAATGAAGAACATACATCACTGGGAGGTGGCTCGGTCGCATTGATTGGGGGTCCAAGGGTGGTAAAAGGTGGGCGTGCAGTCGGTCGAGTGGAATTTGTGTTAAATAGTGCCGAAGCAAAGGCTTTAAAACCTTTAGCAGACGTAGAAAAAGTTGTGTTCAGACGAACAGACATACTGCTAGAAGTGGATTGAAAAATGTTCAAATGGTTATCTTCCTTTTTTCCGGAAATTCTTCCTAGAGATGACTCTTGTCTAAATAAACCATCGTAGACTTCTAAATGATCGCAACACCCTTCTAAATCAAGATCTATAATTTCCAAAGAAACAACATATCCTGCTGGTACTCGAACTCGCCACTCTATATCAGCGTTGCTTGGGTAAGATAAAGGATAGTTTGGTGAAGTCAGCTCTGCTATCACTGCTTCAGTTTCTGGCAAGTCTAAAGAAATTCTAGCTCTCTTTACATGTTGTTGTTCAAGTGCTTTGACGTGAACATTGTCAACGTAACGAAGATCGAAAGCGACTTGGTGACCTCTGTTAATGTGAACAGTATTTTCCACAGTTTGAATTTCTTCGTCATAAACATCTGCGAGCAAAGAAAAAAAGAAATTGCAAAGAATTGTACCTGTCGAGTGACACCGTGTTGGTAATCTTCGTCAAATGAAAGGTTTTTGAAAGAGCGCTTCACAACGGTGAGCAAAATATGGCAGCATAATACGTAAAAAGGAAATTCTTAGCTTACCTGTAACTTTACGTAAAAGGTCTCACAAAATAATCACGCCGAAAGTTGCATGATGATAATTCACATAAGTGACAAGTGCAGCACTGCACTCTACTTTAAAAATAACAGTTCTTACCCAGTAAAGGTTCTTTGACATACACAACCGCATTATGCTTTCCTTCCTTCGCTTTTCGAAGAAGTTCAGCGGCGGACTTTCGGATCATTCTTTTCGCTTTATAAGCTATTCCATCGGAATGCATTGAAAATGATTTCATATCCGCCGCTTCTGGAAGGTAAGCATGGTACCCGATTTCTTGGGCAAGAAACCCATGATTGTAGATTTTTACTTGCAGTGATTCTTCTGAGACGTTTGAAAACGACTTTGAACCATAGATCTAAGTTTTAAAAGCAATTAAAAAGTTTTTCCTTCTACAAATGATATCACTCTATAGATGACAGTAAGGGGGGCAATTGCTCCCCCGAAACATTTCACGTATAGTAACGATTTACGTTTATCTTGACCTAGGGGGTGGGAAATAGGGGAATTTCGAGATCTACCGGCTGCGAGTACTTTTTTGTGCCCCCGCCCGAAATTTCTGGCTGGCTGCGCCACGGGATGTCGCAGTGTTCGGCCAAGGTTTCAAAGAATTTTTGAAAAGAAGAATCTACTGTATTTTAGGAAAATTTCCTGACCGATCGAACTTTGAAGTTTAAACTAAGTTACTTACTGTATCTAAAGCTGCCGAAATATGCTTAGCCATGCGAAACGACAGTAATCAAACCCAAAAAGTGGGTGGAAGTGCGGTATTGGAAGGTATTCTACACACTTTTATCCTTAAATTTAACGTAAGTGTTAGGTTTTGAATATTTCGATTCTTGAAAATAGTGGCTATTACGGTATACCATTCATGAACTGCAATAAATATTCCGCTAGAGTTGCCCTTTCGTAGGCATTGATGCATTGAAATAATACAGTAATAACATTTTTTAGACTTTTATGCTGAAAGGTCATCATCACTCATCAGTGATAAAAAGAAAATGCGAAGTGAGCTTGCACTGCTTGAGCTAGAAGCCACTCGAAATCAAACGCAATCAACTCTACCAGTTAACCGAACCCGTCACGATGCACGAAAAATCAGCAAACTAAGCAATGTACCGGTAGAGCCAATGTACCGGATCCAAGGGAGGGGTGCGAGAGATGCATCGCCCCACCAGCCATTTTCAACAATGCGTATGATGAATATAATTTTTCCGTAATTTTCAACTTTTTGATAACGCATAAATCGAAAATGTGCGACCAAAACGCATCACATTTGGTGAAGCACATCAGAATTAAGGGCAAAGAAATTAAACAAATTTGACTAAAAATTGTTTAAAAAGTGCTAAAATGGCCATTGCAGTTATGTAAATTCTCAAAAAATTTCCGGGGCAGCATTCCCGCGGACCTTCCTAGAGCCATTTTGTTGCCAATAGTTAAAAAAAAAAGAAATCTCCATTATACCGGCGGTATTACGCAGAAGCATATAACGAGTGATGGCGGGGCCCATCTCCACGGCATAGGGCCTGGGTAACACTGAAACCTCGCCGCGGTAACAAGCTTTTCGAGGCAGTGTTCGATTTTACCGGCCTGGGAATCGAATTCAAGACCTTTCGCACCGATAGCGATGTGTTTGACCACTACGCCAACCGGCCGGTCGTATTTACTTAACATTCAATTTAATTCAAAATTGTATTCCCCCCACGGAAATTTTTTGGGTCCGCTACTGGTCATGAAAGCTCACTTCGCAGTCTCTCAGTCTCTCCTTATCCGTGAAGCAGTTTTTTAAAACTCACCTGATCATAGACGGAGTCAGACGGAAACAAACCAACTGCATAAACATCGTCATCACAAAAGATATGATTGCAGCTAACCAGTAAAACCAGCAGTAGTAACATCGTTAATCTGAAAGGATGTTTGTAGCACAACTCTCTGTAATGTAATGTAACCAGAAATTATTATTAAAGCTTATTAAATTTGTGACGTCCTATATGCTGCTAAAGATTCATTTAGCGAAATAGTTCGATGACTGCAATGGACAAAGCAACTGAAAGTCTTAACCATTATTACTGTACGATCAGTAGCTTAGTCTGCTTTTTTTGTATAATTAAGCTACCAGGGGGTGCCCAGCCTTTTCGGGCATAAGATCTACTTTTACATTTTTCAGTATCTAAAGATCTTCTGTAATTTCAAAACTGATTTTGATAACATTAATTTCATGAAAGTACATTCATTTTAACGTTAGTACATTCAATAGCACAATTAACCAGCCAAAATGCTGTTCTGATAAAAAATGAAATAAACCACAGCAAATGTAAGTTGCTTAGACTGAAAATATGGCTGGAAACCCTTGTAAATGCATAAAATCACCAGCGATCGATCACTGCCAGGCATTAAAAGATCTACTGGTAGATTGCGATGGACTGGTTGGGCACCCCTGAGCTACACACTCCACTTGCGAGTCTTCCGTAACACCGGGCCTTACGGTGAGTAGCCCTCTGAGTGGTTAGTGTTCAAGGCCTGCCTCACTGGGAACTAATTATTATTATTAATATTAGCATATTTGTCCTCCTATCACGAGAAAGCGACGAAGCGCTGTACGAGCTCGCTTACGAGTTGCCGGCCATCTGTCTACCACACTAAGATGGGGGAATTCCGTTACCTGCCTTTCCCAACGGCACAACAAATAAACTTGCCGGCTTTCTTCACACTGTCCTTTAAATGCTGAATGTCAAGCAGGGAAGCTGAGAATACCAATTTTTAAGTCATTGGTTTGACCCGACTCGGAATCGAACCCCAAGTCTACCGATCCAGAAGCAGACGCTCTATACCACTTGGCCATCTGATCGGTTTAAATGACCGGATAAAGATGAAGAGAGGCCCTTGGCTAATTCTACTGGGAGGCCTTTCCCTGTTTTCAAACTCAGAATTTCTCAAAAGCTTGACATGTCACTGCTAATGTCAATGATATAAGCAGAGGCTTACGCAGAAATTTTTTGAGACGGAAGCGTGAAGGAGTTTTACCGCATCAAGATATAATTTTTCTTGTGGAACCTAAGCCTCAAAAAAAAAAAAAACTTAGTGCGTATTGAAGAAGGTCTTAGAGAGGGTGGGAACACATAGAAGTTCTTTATCATGTAATTTTTATTATGCAGTGATGCATCGCACAGGACAGACGTTAAAATTATAAACTTGCCAAAATCTACAGTATTAGGGGAAAATGTGAACTGATCTCAAGTTTTAAAGAAAAGAAGTACCAAGATTTAAGTTTTTACCATAGTATTCATTATTGTTTTTTTTCACAAAAATTTACATTCAGCAGCAAGTTTTTTAATCCGATGGTGAAATAGTTCGAGCATTCGTAATCCGTACACAATTGGTGTTGAATAAACCTTGCTGCATCATACAAAAGACTTCATATCCTGCTTGACGTCTAGCACGGCTACCTCCAAAACGACAGCAGCGAACCTTGAGCTTCATTTAACCAGACTGGAAATTGAAAACTGTTAAAACTACGAAAGCTGGAATAAAGAAGAGAATATACCGAAGTGATGACTAGGAATGATAAGAAATTTGAGGCAATCTTTTAAAAGCTAAGAGAACGAAAATAATTTCTTTTTTTTTTCTGACGCTACGTCCCTGCCCCACACTGTAGTCCGAATTAGGCTATAGTTTTCGCTTGCTGGTCTAACCCAATTCCATAAAGTTGCAAGTCTTATGTAGCGTTCGCTCACTTCGCTGTTTGCTTACGATAAATGTTTGCGTTGTTTCGCTAAACTTTTCTGAAACATTGCTGGATTATTTTTTCGTGAAGCTTGCATCGTCACGGGATGTTGAAAATCAAGCTATGAAGTTCTCTTTTCGTAAAACGGGCAAAAAGGGTAGCATTTAAGCAGAAAGAGTACGCGGCCCAATAATAAATTTCTTATGGACCAGCAGCAGGCCATGACCGATAGCGTCAGATGATCATTGTTTTGGATCTTATACAGGCTTACTTGTCATCTTTTCATCAATATTATGCGTTTTTAAATTCTTGCGAATTTAAAATGTAAAAACAGTAAAAACGAATGGTCCGAAATTGAATGTCGAGATTCCTGTGACCAGGGTATGCTATGGAATGGAATGAAAAATGTTATGGAATGGAAGGAGAATTTTGGTGTGGAATATGGAAGATGCTCAGAATGGAATGGATTGGAAGATTTGAAAAATGGAATGGAAAATCGTCTTCCATACCAACTACATACAGTAGGCCTATATATCAAAACTTTCTAACAAATTACAAAGTACTGCCAAACTGGATTGAGGATAATTAGTCACTTTTCGGTTCTGTAGCGTAAATTTTTAGCATGTTGTGACAGTACTGTTCTTTTGCGTTAAGCATCAATACATTGTTTTATGTAGGAACATATTTAGCGAGGGCATTGTGCGATGCCCCCCTTTTGACTCTGCCTTTTAGTAAAAAAGAACCACACTAATGGTGCCAAGTAACTGAAATATGCCAGACTTATTTGATGGCTTCGGTAACTCATGGCCAGGGGCAGATCTATGGGGGTAGGATGAGGGCCAGTGGTATACATCCTCCCACCAGCCATTTTCAAAAGTGTTTTGAATGTATACAATTTTTCCATAATTTCGAACCTTTTCGATAGCAATAAGCTTTGTGCCTTCAGCACGCATAATCGAAAATGTGCGAACAAAATGCATCATATTTGGCGAAGCACTCGGAATTAGTGTCAAAAATTTTAAACAAAATTTGCCTGAAAATTATTCAAAAAGCACTAAAATAGCCATGCAGAATGTAGATTTTCAAATTTTTCGGGGAAGCATGCCTCCGGACCAGAGATGGGCATTTATCGCGATAATTTATCGGCCATAGTTATCGGCAATAATTTTCAACCGATTATCGCTATCGCTCAAAATAGTTTTGATTTATCGATATATTTCGTTATCGCCGATAAATTATCGCTATTAAGGATTGTTTATGCACACAGTCTTCAAAGTTTGGGAGTTGGCGCTGTGGCAAAATTCACGGCGTCGATAAAGTCTTGCTGCAATTTATAAAATCTCTCTTTGTTGTGTTTAATCCCACGGCAGAGTCCATGAACTGCTCTCTTTTCTTAAACAATCTAGAAAAACACTTTTATTATTTGACTTACAAGAAAAAAACTTGGTCAAATACATAGAAAGTTTACCGCAACATTTATCGGAAAAATTTATCAGCGAAATTTATCGATTACCGATATCGCCTTAAGAAATTGAGATTTATCGATTATCGGTATCGCCCAGAGCATTTTTGAAATTATCGATTATCGCTATCGCTTTAGCACAGAAAGGTTTATCATGCCCATTATTGCCCCGGACCCCCCTAGAGCATTTCGTGTTTCTCAATCAGCGTCAAATTTGTTCTGCCGAAAAAAATATACGCTTGAAAAAAATGTGGAAATTATGTCCCTCTTTTTTTACAATTTGTCGCTACGCTACCGCGTCTATGTTTACATGCATGTGTTTATTTATTATGTTTTTTGTTATGTAGGATTGTTCAACGAATGAGCATGACTAGTTCTAGATTGGAAAGCTTATCCTGCAAATAACACGCATGCCGGTAATTATCTGATGGTGTATCTTTACCGTTACGTAAATTCAGAGGTGGGCACAATTTCGTTAATAACGAAGCTAACTTTTTCATTAACTAGTTAGTTTGTTAAATTTTTTTTTAAACGTAACCGACTAAATTAACTTCCGTGAGTGCTTGAAAACTTCCGTTAAATTTTTATAAACGCGTATTTCTCTTATTTTGGTTAAGTTTGACATCGACAAACTAGCAAAATAAGACCAATGAAGTCAAAAATCGAGATAAAAACAACAAAAATATTGCTTGTGAGCAGAAAAATTGCTTAAATGCTAATGCAAGCATTGATATTCAAAAATTTTTAGCTTTTTTTAAAAGAGAAATGCCATTTTAAGTCAAAATTAACGGTTTAACGAATTTAATTAACTTCCGTCAATTGGAGCTGAATTTAACGAATTAACGTTAACGGAGGTACATAACTGTGTTAACGAAGTAGTGGTTAACGAAGCTAACGTTTTGCATTAACTTGCCCATCTATGCGTAAATTACATTAGTATGGAAGAATGGAATGGAATATGGAAAAAAATTTTAGTATGGAATGGAAAACTTTTAGTAACTTATAGAATGGAAGAAATTTTGCAGAATGGAATATGGAAAAATTGCCTACCATTCCATTCCATAGCATGCTCTGCCTGTGACTCCGAAGCCCCATCACGCTACTTAAGTGGCTTAAAAAAAATTATTAAGCAATGAATCATTTAAATGATGAAATCATGTTTGAAAATAAAATTGGCAACACTATAATTTGACATACGATGCTGGAGATATATCTGGTCTACTCGTCTCCGCAATGGTTTTTGCGTAACTTTTTTTTAAACTAATAATAAAAAGTCGCTTGAAATGCTTCGTGAAAGTCGGCATGAAAACTTGAAGATTCTCATTGTCCCTCTCAACATACAATTATCAAGTTTAAAGTCCACAGGAACTGTATCTAAGGTGGTACAGGGGTTTAATAATTTGTATTTCATAACAAAAATCAATGGTCATATTTTATGATCTAAAAAAGAAAATGTGACTTTTTATGACTTCATAACTCTTTAAATAGACCTCGTATCAACGCAGTTTTTTCGCGATTATTGATTTCATAAGTTTTTGCGCAACCAAAAATAATATAACTTTAATGACTTTTATCCCCCCTAGTAATAAGACATAGCAAGTAGCAACATCTTCTATTAAACCAGTGCTTCTCAACTGGGGGTCTATGGACCCCTAAGGGTCCGTGGCGTCCTTTTCAATGGGTCCTTGAGGCTCGTAGATGAGATCCACATTCTGCTACTTGAGTTTGATGTATTTTTTTTAAAACTTTTTTGCTCATGCATTTTTATTGTCAATTCGCGGGTCATTCAGCAGTGGAGACATTCTATTTGATTAGTTGTGGGCTTTTGCGAGGTGTCGACCCTTTTTTTGCTCCTTCACACACCAGTTATGGGTTTTTCTGCAGTGGAAACCGATCACCTTTTTTGGGGTCCACAAAGATATCGGAATAGGCATAGTGGTCCACCGATCAAAATCAACTGAGAAGCCCTGTGTTATACAATAACCCGCGGGATAAGTGAGCAACTTTTTATGGCCCGCGATATAATTAAGTTGGACCACACTGATATAGGCTATTGAAGTTATATAATTTTGTGATTCGTTTGGTGTTGGTTTTGCAGTGTAGCACAGTACCGCGCTTTAAATTTTTGTTAGATTGAAGTTAAAGGTGCTAATTTACTACAATTATGCTTGAGCATCAGCAAACTGTCTGTCCAGTTTTAAAGTGCACAAGTTGTGTTTTGTCAAATCTCAATTTCATGACTTTTTTTGCAGACGACGCTTCTCACCGTGCTTGAGTTCGAACGAACAATGTTTATTGACGAACGAATTCTACAACAGACGTCGATAAAAACAACAGCATGGTAGCTACGAACCGTGTACAAAAAAAAACAGTACTTTGGGTGGTAGCAATGCTAATACAAGTCTTGGCAGTGACGTGCGGTGAGACTAGTGGATGGTGGGACACCGTTCATTCTAGGGCCATTTTGTTCATGGTATTCAGTAAATAAGAGAAGCAGCGCCCAAATAATTAAAATAAAACTTTACGGAATGTTTTTACATTTACCTGTTATTTACAAAATCCTTACGCCTAACGTTTTGAACAAAAATATCTATCTTTTTATTGTAGACATTTTCTTTACTTTTTCCGCAACATGTCAAGTCTCTCCGTCTCGATGGAGATTGTTGCCAGAAATAAGAAGACGCTCTTCTAATAATAACGGGTTTTCGGAGCTTCCTGCCATTGTGCAGATGTAATTGTATTAGGCCTATTTTAATCGCGTCTTTGTTGTGCATGGTGTGTAGTACAGGCGAAAAAATACGCTCTTTCTCTCTTTTTCGGTGCGATACGTGCGAACCTTGCAATTAGATTAATGACAACTTTTAAATTTCTCGGTTTTCTGCACTGCACTTGAAAATTGAGATGGCTCATATTAATTCTCATTTGTTCATTTAAAGCGAATCAATTGTCTACACAAAAGTCAAACAATTAGGCTTTGAATGTGAGCGGTAGATTTCTCATACCTCTTGCCAATTTTGGTACATTCTTAACGCCACACAATCCTGTTGTAGTCAATCACAACCTCACCGCCAACATTTTCTTTTGTACCAATCGTTTACTTGTACCAACCTCACCTTCTTAAACTTGAACCAACCTCGTCGCCAATATTTTCTTTTGTATATACCAATCTTTTGAGTGCTTGTAGTTGTAATATGAAAATAAACTTGTCTGTCTGTCAATTCCTTGAAATGCGCGAGTTATTTTCTCTTGCCCTGAGCTCTGGCGTAAAGACTTTAGATGAGCCAATTCCTTTCTTTACAACTTAAACTTATAGATTAATATTTCAGTTTTAAAGTCTTTCAATTTCGATACTAATTCTCCCTCCATTTTGCAGTAACTAATTTTCGCACCAACCTATTTTCAAAGCATTCAAATTTTGCTTTATATCGTAGGGCCACAGTCTTTGGGCAATGCGCGTGTATGTACAGCTTGGCGCAGAAAATGTTTTTATCTACGTGATGACACAATCGTTTGAGGCAAGCCTCAAATCGTGTTCAATTCAGCATTTAAACATACAAAGATGACAAGAAAAAACAATACACGCTTTAACAAGTTTATGTACATTTTGTTTTAGAGGTGAGGTTTGTATTTCAGCGAAGAAAAATACGCAATTCTCAGTTCAAAAAACGTCATAAAAACTACTGAAGCAAAGATCGGGTTTAGCGACGTAAATGGCAATAAAATAGCTGGCGTCAACAAATATTTCACAAAGCAGAGTAAAACCATTTAAAACAAACTTAAAATAGCCATAGTTTTTACACATTACCATTGATTTATTACGCGATGAAGCTATTGTTGCTTCGCAATTTTTAAATAGGTGCACCTGCTTGATTGATTTCTTGATTTCTTCATCTTTATCCTCCTATCACGAGAAAGCGACTGAGGCGCTATGCGTAGGACGAATCCAGACTCGCTTAGGAGTTGCCTTTGTTTGCAAGTTTTCCGCTTGAATTTTCTTCTGACTTCTTTAATTTGCTGCTTGCCAGATTCCACCAAGCAGAGATAATCATCGTGAAGCATCTTATCCAAGGACGCAACAACGAGACTAGGTTGGGAGGTGAACCATCAACCTTGCGATCATGGTCGTCGTAAAAACGACGCTCCGAACCACTACGCCACGCTGCCGACACTACGCCACCTGCCTCCCCTGACCTCACGTCCCTGAGTCTTGGACCTCTTATTAAGTTTCTGCCTCCTGAAAAATTCATAACCGTGCTTGCACGAAGCGTGATGATAAAAATTAAAATAAGAAAATCAAAATAAAACTTAAACAAAAACAAACCTATTACCTCGTCCCTGCGGTCTGAAGTGGATGATATATTTAAATTTCTTATTCATGTATCCTACTTTGGTGTGCACAGTGAATAGATCCTTTGCCCCCGCCCGGTAGCTTACTGCGCATCAAAGCGATGCCTGCATGAGTTGCCATCAAGCAATGAAGTTACCATGGAAAAGAATAACAAATAACAGAAAATGCTTCGTTTTTTACAAAGCAGAGGTAAAATTTTTACATAAGTGAATAGTATAGCCTACTGCAAAATAAGTGAGTGATAGAACATAAACATCATCTTAACCAAGAAAAAGGTCGAGTTAAGTCTTAATTTTTTGAGGGATAAAAGTAGATATGACAAAGATTTAAAAAATGCCTTTATCTCTAAATCGTCAAAAATCAACTTAACAACATTAGCCTTGCAACCAGTGGCGATTCTAGCACCCAAAAAGTGGGGGGCCACTTTGGGGCCAAGATAGATTGAGGTGGGGCCAAAAACTGTGTTTGAGTGGAAAAGAGAAAGTTCAAAGAGATTTGCAACCGAACTTAAAAAGTAAGCACATGGCATTATGACATACCATATATACATTTATTATTGACACTCACTGCAACATAAGATGGCAAAATGGTCAGAGCGTCTGTTTCTGGAGCGGTAGACTCAAGGTCTAACCCCGAGACAAGTCAAACTGATTGCCTAGCCTAAAAATTAGTATTCACAGTTTTCCTGCTATACGTTCGACTTCGACGTTAAAGGAATAGGATCTGCAACAAGCCGGCAAGTTTGCTTGTTATAACTCCCTTGGAAAAGGCACTTAACGTAATTCCTATTCCTTCATATTTAAGTGCAAACACTTAATGAATCCCTGTAGACATTCTACCTCTTGTAGTGGCCCAGCCTGACTACAGACATGCAAAATGAGCGTCGGGATCACACGCGTAACTGCAAAACTTGGACAAAAATAAACATCTGTAGCTCAAACCTAAACTGAATTTAAAAAAATGACAGAAGAGGAATAGGTCAGCCACATCACTTAATATCCCCCTACATCAAAAACCATCAAACCAATATACTCGCGGTATCACGCCGAAGCGTATAACGAGTTGCGGGGCCCATCTCCGCGGCTAAGCGCCTAGGCTACGCAGCTCCGAAGAAACGTCGCAGCGGTGACGAGCCGTTGGTGACACTGTGCTGATTTGACCGACCCAAGACTTGAACCCCAGTTCTCTCGCACCGATAGCGTGTGCGCTAAGCAACTGAGCTAACGGCCGGTATCAAAACACATAGTATAAAAAATATAATACAGAAGTAAAAGGTAAATACACGAACAACAACTGAATTTTAAAAAATGACCCTTTTCCCACTTTCGTTACTTGAAGCCCTTTTTTTGGTGTTCAATTCTGCGTGGAGATGAAAAGTATTCTTTTGGGCACAAAAACTTTTGCCAGTGGGACCTCACGTTGAGTTTCAGCAGGGAGGGTGAGGGGCTACGATGGGCTAGCATTGACACTCGATAAGATTTCAAAAGCGTCTTAACCTACTCGGCCATCAGGCATCACGATAAACATATTGCAATTTTCGCTTTTTATATCATTCGCCTAACAACCGCAGGCTGAATAATGGTCAGGCAAGGAAGGTCGACGGCTTTATAACTTAATGATTTTGTAATTTCAAAAGCTATGATAAAACAAGGCAGCACTGTGTTGCCTATAGAACCAGCCCACACTCAACCAAGGTCTCTCGCTCCAAACTCCAGTGCCATCAACGAATGACGGATTAAAGCCAAGTTTACTAAGCACTGACTGTTGTAGCCACTAATAATATCATTAGTACTATATTACGCCTGCCAATGCTGCCACAATACACATTGCTGTCTTTCCTTTTTGGTGCTTGCTGATTAGGCTTTAAGAAAAAAATATGAAAAAAGCCGGTAGGCCTACGTGACTAACTAGGCTACAAAAAAATTCGAAATAGCACTCTTATTTCGATTACACTGGTGAACAGTAAATTTTAAACGAAGATTTTGGTGAGCGCATCCTGATGTGCTTTGACGTAGAATCTGCTAATAATTTTACTTTTTCTCTAGCACATCAGGTTTTTGAGATTGTTTTGGTTATTTGCTACTTCGTTCTTACTTAAAACTTATTTACTTGTCACGTAATCTGTATAGCGCTTCATCTGATGACGATTTTTTGTAATTGGGCGCTTGCCGTAAGCAGCTCCGGGTTACACTGATTGCTTCAACCGATTCGGTAATGATTTGAGCTGTCTTTTCGGATTTGACTTCGCGGTGGAAGGAGCTGTTTTGACTGAAGCCATAACTACGCACTTTGAGCTTCAGATATCTACTGTAACAATCTACCCTGCTGCATCTACTCTGCTGCTGCCGAAAACTTTCGTAAGTTATGTAATATGTTATTGTTATGTTGTGTTTATTAATATGAAATTGTAGTATCGCTATGTTATGTTTAATTAAGGTGCATGTAAGCGTTTGAACAATTAAGTAATGCAAATTATTCTTGTTTTCTGTTTATAATATGCTGTGTTCTGTTTCTATTCAGGATTACGTCGTCAAAATTCTTATTAAAAACTAAATGAGTTTATCGTCGTCAATCGAGGAAAGGTAGCGGAGTAAAGTTAATCCGAAACAGTAATCGAAAATAATCGAAATCAATCAGACATCTTCGATTTTGGGAACTTCATTTACCCGGTGAGTTCGTTCCTTATTTTACTGCGACATGTCGGAAGCCTTGGAACAATACAACCGATTAAAAGCCCGCAGAACTGCCATAAAGGGATCAATAACTAAAAAGTTGCAAAAGCTAAACGAACTGTCTAAACACGAGTTGCCCAATAAAGAGGCATTTGATCATAGCTTTTCATCGCTGCAAGAAACTTTAAAGAATTTTCGAACGGTTTTAAACTCAATGGCTGAAATTTGTTTGACGTTGCGAGGAGAAGAGTTTAACGCTGTCGAAAAAGATATTGAAGTAAACGAGGAAGCGCTAGAAAATAACGATGCAATGGCAATTGAACTAAAATGTGAATTTGATTCAATGTTGCATAAGCGCCTAGAACAAATCGCAAATGCCAAAGAAATTCGACAAATTACTCCAAAATCAGAAGCTCCTAAACCGAAATTTAAGCCACGAGACTTAGTTGTCCCAAAATGGAATGGTGAATTAGTAACGCTGAACGCATGGAAACAACAAATTACCGACTATTTCAAACTAACTGGCTTGATTGATGATTCGGAACAGCTTGCAATCTTGTTGTATCAAAATGTTTTACCACATGCATTGCAATCGACTTTGCAAGATTGTACAAGAGTGGAAGGTGCGAATGGCGTGTGGGCGCGACTTGACGCAAAATACCCTTCAAATGCGATTCCTAGAGCTATCTTACAGCAATTGAAAGATACGAAACCAATGAGCTCTGGTTCAGCTCGGGAAATGCGCCGCATTTTAGAGCAAATAAAAGATTTTGCTAGACATTCGAGGCTTGCTGATTGTGCGCAAGAACTAAGTTGTCACTCGACACTTGACCTTATTGAACAAAAAATGACAAACAATTTGGTGCGTAGTTTTAGACGGTGGCTTCTCAAAGATCATCGCAACGATAGAGCCTCTGTTGATCTACTGATAACCTTTTTGCAAAACGAAACCGAATTAGAGGAAAGATTGTCAATAAAAACTCAAACTGTTAACAATCCCCGATCAAGTAGTTCTGCTGTAAATCAAATACGAAGTTCCAATTCTTACGACAAGTGTGCTTTGTGTAATGAATTAAAACATAGATATGTTGACTGCAATGTATTTCAAAACTATACACCACAACAAAGAACTGACGCTATGCGCAAACATGGGAGATGTTTTACCTGCCTTTCTCCTATGCATCGTTCACCTAAAGATTGTCGGTTTCGAAGACGATGCCCTTCATGTGATAAATCGCATCACACAATGCTGGCATGTGTCCCGCTTACCTCCCCCATTAACCGAAACAAAATCGTGGGTGTCCAGTCACAAGCAAATCTTAACGCCAATGCTAACGAATTTAAGCCAAAAAGTCAGAACATTCGAACTGCTAACCAACTGGGTTCGAACACGAAATTCTCACCATCAACCGTTGTTGAGTTATTGGACAGTAATGGCGTGTGGCATAAAGCAATTGCGTTATTTGACTCTGGAAGTGACGTGACTTTAATCAAACGAGATACTGTTAATCTGCTGAAACTGAACCGCACCCCTTACACATTTAAATTTGGCACTGCCGGCGGGGGATATTGTTGTGAAAATACTTCTATTGTTCCTGTGTGGATTCGTCGATATGACCAACCATCATCTCGTTTTAATATCACGGCTGTAGAACTTGAAAAGCCTGCTCACGATATCCCAAAACTTGATAATCAAATTTTCAAGCAGCACTCTTACTTAAAACCTATCGAAAATAACTTACCTGACAAGAACACTGCTATAGACATTTTAATTGGTTATGATTACGCTAATCTTATGAAAACCACTGGCTACTTGCAGCACCCTTATGACCCTGATAGTTACCCAACGGGAGTAGAAACTCCGCTCGGATGGTATGTTTTTGCTTCTAAAGCTAGAAATGCGGTAGATGATGAGTTAAAAAATGTACATCGTGTGTATGTTGAAGAAAGCCCTCAACATTTTCAAACTATGTATGAATCTGATGTATGTGGCGTTAAACCAACCCGAATCTGCTCATGCTCTGACAAAGAAGTGGCCGAGTCGCAGTTCCTGAAACACGTTCGAAATACCATTCGCCAGACCAAAGACGGAAGAGTCGAAGTTTCACTTCCATGGAAAAAAGGTTTTCCGAATTGTTTGGATTTCAATCGTGACATGGCTTATCAAAAATTGAAATCACTGGAGAAGCGCTTGCTCAAAACCAATCTCATGGAGTGCTACAATCAAGAAATGAAACTCATTCTCGACGAGTATGCCGAACCAGTTTCTTCTAACGACATTGCCAACAGAAAAGGCTGGTATATCAACCACTTTCCAGTGTTACGTCCAGGAAAATCAACCTCCTGTCGCATCGTTTGGAACTCAGCTGCAGTCTACAAAGGAGTTTCTCTAAACGATGGCCTTTTCAAAGGTCCAGATCTGTTAAACAATCTATTTTGTGTTTTGCTTGCCTGGCGTCAACATGCGATTGCAATCACTGGAGACATCAGAAAAATGTTTAACCAAATACAGCTTGCATCTGATGACAGAAAATATCACAGATTCTTGTGGAGGAGTGGAGACGTTCAAGAAGCTCCGAAAGATTATCAATGGAAACGATTGCCGTTTGGCGACAAGCCAGCACCAGATTTGTCAATCAGCGCTCTACGTTTCCTAGCTGACAAAAACTCTGGAACTTTACCTGTTGCATCCAAAGTGATATCCGATCATTGTTACATGGATGACATTGCGACTTCTCTCCCATCCGAAGATGAAGCCTTGGCAGAGAAGCGAAACATCAATGCTATTTTAGATAGTGGCAAGTTTGCTGTGAAATGTTGGAACTCAAATTCCTCTGAAGTGGATGAACTCGCAGAGCTAACCGAAACTGATATTCTTGGTCATTGTTGGAATAAATCTACAGATGAATTCAGACCCAACTTTGACGTTGTTATCCCAGCGCGAATTACTAAACGAACAGTTTTGTCTGCTGTGTCGAAATTGTGGGACCCAACTGGTATTTTTGCACCGCTCTGTTTGAAATTGCGACTGCTGCTCCAATCGCTATGGCAGCAACACGTATCTTGGGATGAAGAATTGCCTATTTCTATTTGTGAAGTATTTAAAGAAGCTATGGAAGACATTCAACATCTTCAAGAGTATAGAATTCCAAGAAGACTCAATCCAGGCCCTGTTGATGAAGAAGTGGAGCTGCATGGGTTTTGTGATGGTGGGGAGTTGGCTTACGGTGCTGTTATCTGGTTACGATACCCTGCAACTAACAATACTTTCATCGTAAAATTTTTAACCGCCAAAGCTTACGTAGCGCCTCTTAAGAAGCGTTCTATTCCACGGTTAGAATTAATGGCTGCCGTTGTGATGGCGCGCTTAGTTTCTGTTGTCAGAACTGTGATAAACCTGACTAACATTGCACTTTGGACTGATAGTGCCACGGTACTAAATTGGTTGCAAACCCCTGTGTCACATTTTAAATCTTTTGTTTCTACTCGAATACAGGAGATTAAAGAGACTGTACCTGAAGCTCCTGGTTGCTTTCGATACATCAAATCGAAGTTAAATCCTGCGGATGCCCTTACAAGACATGCTAAAAAGTTCAAACTATCTGAATGGCATCAAGGCCCTGAGTTTTTGCGACAATCTAACGAAAATTGGCTGCTTGACGTACCATCAAAAGAAAATCTAAAGATCCCCAATGAAGAAATGAAAAATCCCTCAGTTAACTTGCGTAATGTTGGTTTGATTAACGATTTCGAAAATGAACTTCTTAAACGAATTAGCTGCTGGTCAAAATTGATCAGAGTTGTTGCTTGGCTAAAGAGACCCGCACTTGATAAACAATTGAGACTTCCAGTTTTGAGTGCAAATGAATTGTATTGTGCTAAACTATGTTTATTTCAGCTGGCACAGACCGATCTGAGGAAACCTGAGCATAAAAGCACACGTGACAGATTGAATCTCCAGCCCTCGAACAATGAAATTGGACTTTTACGAATATATGGACGTCTGAACAACTTTGTTGGTTGTGAATCGAACCCATTAGCTTTACCTGCTAAAAGTAAAATCACAAAGCTTTATGCTGAGTACATGCATCAAAGCCTGGGACATTTAGGTTATCGTGTTGTGCTGACTAATTTACGCCAACATGGTGTTTACATTTTGCGAGGCAAGCAATTGTTGAAATCCATCGCTTCAAAATGCATTAACTGCCGTATTGCTAGACGAAGTCTGCTGAAACAGCAAATGGGACAACTGCCTTCTTTTAGATTAACTCATCCTACTCCCCCTTTTAACTCCGTAGCAATTGATTTTTTTGGCCCCATTAAAATTAAGAAAACCAGAAATGTTACTATTTGTGCTTGTGTTCTTGCGATTGCCTGTAATGTTACAAGAGTTATTCACCTTGAAATTGCAGAAACCCAATCTACGAATGACTTTCTATTAGCGTGGAGACGTTTTGTTACCAAACGTGGTATCCATCCCATGCACGTGTACAGCGACCAGGGCAAAACTTTCATTGGTGCGCAGGACCTATTGAAGCAATGGTTAACCAACTGGGACAAACAAACCGTGCACGATTATATGGCTTCAAACGGAACTGAGTTTTTTTTTACATGGGACTATAATGCACCCAAAGCTAGCCATATGAATGGCTCGATCGAATCTTTGATACGCAGTTGTCGCAAGGCATTTAACGCTGCATCTAGTTACTTAAAACGTTCATACACTTTTCCCGAGTGGGAAACAATTGTCGCTGAATGTAACTATCTTGTGAATTCTAGGCCTCTCTTTCCGAAGAACGCCGAAGACTTGGACGAAGAACCAATCTCAGGAAACTCGCTGCTGTTTCCCTACAAAAAGTATTCCATACCTCAACCACCAATTAGCGAAACTATCAATCCTATGAAGTACGTGAAGGATGTTCAAATGCTGATCAACCAGTTCTGGAAATGTTGGCTACACAATATGCCTCCGCAATTGCTCTTTCGTTCAAAGTGGTTTCGACCGCGAGAAAGCTTGAAAACAGGCGACTATGTAATTGTGCTTCAACCTGGCCTTAAAGGTCACGCAGCTCCAAGAGGTTTGTGGGAACACGCTGTTGTTACAAAAACATTTCCGGGTGATGACGGATTGGTCCGCAAAGTTGAACTAAAACTTGCTGGACAGCGAACTCTGATCAGACCGATACACAAATTATGCCTGATTGCAACTGCTGAAGAACTAAATTCCACGGAGTGATCTGTTTGTGATAAAAGCCACGGCTATCAGTTCTCGGTGATTATGATAATGTGCCTTGATTTACGAACATTATATTGCCTCTGTACAGTCTGAATCTTATCTGCATGTGTAATTTTGTTTAATGTTAATGTTGTTTCGCCATCACTTTGTACTTTGATATCGTTGCTCAATAATTTTTTTTCATTATTTCCGCACTGGGCGGGAGTGTTTTGGTTATTTGCTACTTCGTTCTTACTTAAAACTTATTTACTTGTCACGTAATCTGTATAGCGCTTCATCTGATGACGATTTTTTGTAATTGGGCGCTTGCCGTAAGCAGCTCCGGGTTACACTGATTGCTTCAACCGATTCGGTAATGATTTGAGCTGTCTTTTCGGATTTGACTTCGCGGTGGAAGGAGCTGTTTTGACTGAAGCCATAACTACGCACTTTGAGCTTCAGATATCTACTGTAACAATCTACCCTGCTGCATCTACTCTGCTGCTGCCGAAAACTTTCGTAAGTTATGTAATATGTTATTGTTATGTTGTGTTTATTAATATGAAATTGTAGTATCGCTATGTTATGTTTAATTAAGGTGCATGTAAGCGTTTGAACAATTAAGTAATGCAAATTATTCTTGTTTTCTGTTTATAATATGCTGTGTTCTGTTTCTATTCAGGATTACGTCGTCAAAATTCTTATTAAAAACTAAATGAGTTTATCGTCGTCAATCGAGGAAAGGTAGCGGAGTAAAGTTAATCCGAAACATATTTCTGTTTATATTATTTCAAATATTTCTGTTTATATTATTTCAAATCAACCTCTGTTGTTAAGCATTTTACAGTCCAAATACAATAGAATATTGCATTATGACGTCACAAAATCACACTTTTGTAAGTGGAGAAATAACGTAAGCGCCAAAAACTGTGTTTGTGAAATAACGTAAGCGCCATGTCAAAAAACTAACGTAAGCGCCATGTGAAAAAACAGAGAAAAAACGTAAGCGCCAAAAACTACGTAAGCGCCAAAATAACGTAAGCGCCAAAAACTGGGCCAAAAACTGTGTTTGAGTGGAAAAGAGAAAGTTCAAAGAGATTTGCAACCGAACTTAAAAAGTAAGCACATGGCATTATGACATACCATATATACATTTATTATTGACACTCACTGCAACATAAGATGGCAAAATGGTCAGAGCGTCTGTTGGAGCGGTAGACTCAAGGTCTGACCCCGAGACAAGTCAAACTGATTGCCTAGCCTAAAAATTAGTATTAAAAATTAGTAAAGCTCTGAGTTACAAAAAAAGGATGAAGCAGGCGGTTTTGCAACTTTAATACAATAGAATATTGCATTATGACGTCACAAAATAACACTTTTGTAAGTGGAGAAATAACGTAAGCGCAAGCTCTGAGTGACAAAAAAAGGATGAAGCAGGCGGTTTTGCAACTTTAATACAATAGAATATTGCTTTATGACGTCACAAAATAACACTTTTGTAAGTGGAGAAATAACGTACAAGCGCAAGCTCCGAGTGACAAAAAAAAGGATGAGGCAGGCGGTTTTGCAACTTATGTACGTAGTCTACAGCAGGACTTCCCAAACTTTTTCGCTCGCGACCCCTATTAATCTCCTAAAATTATTCGCGACCCTTCACGGATAAAATAAGTAATATCCCTTTGCGAAATATGCGTTTGTGATGATTATTGAAAGGCGAAAATCAAAAACAAGCTACCGTTACTCAATTATTTTGTTTATTTATTTTTGTAGCATATTTATCCTCCTATCACCAGAAGCGATCAATGCACAATACGAGCTCACCTAGGAGTCGCCAGCTATCTGTCTATCACACTAATAAGATTTGGGGATTCCGCTAAGCGCCCTTCCCAACGGCACAAGTAAACTTACCGGCTTGCTCTACATACTGTCGCTTTAATGCTGAGCGTGAAGCAGGGAAGCTATGAATACCAAATTTAAAGTCATTGGTTTGACTCGACTCCAAATAAAACCCAAGTCTACAGCTACCAAAGCAGACGCTCGTACCACCAGGCCACCTGAGCTGTTCATGCTTGCAGTGCCTACTAGTTTACACTTAAGTAGCCTATTAAAAACAAAAAAGCAAACACATTTATGTAATGTGATGGGTGCAATTGCTTTCTCCTACAAACCAAATCCAGCCGCGGCTCAATATTTGTTAATGCTGGTCTCAAGACGGTTTCAATGTTGCTTATGCAGGAACGATGTTTTGCCGTCAACGTTGAACATGCTGACTCGCACAGACACAGACGTCGAGACAAACGGCCGGAGTGCGATTACTACCGAGCAATGTTCCCTCTAATGTTTTGTAGTCTGTGTGCGCTCTAACTTTGGCGAGTGCGCACTTTTTAGAAATGACTAACGTTTGTGCAAAAACCCATGATTAAATTGAATATGGCAGCTATTGAAAACAAATAGCGCAACTTCTCTTGGTTATGTTACTGCTGGTACATTTTTCGCTCACGGTAGACGGTACAATTTGCGGAGAAATGCATTCTGTTAGCAGGTCCAAGAACAATTTTCCTCAACTTGCTAACCGAGAACATTGCTTCATCATGATATGTCTGCGCGCAGTACATTTACGCGTGTGCGCAGCCTCTGAAAGCCGTGTGCGCGCGCACACGCGCACAGCTCAGAGGGAACACTGCTACCGAGTCCCATACTAATGGATATTCGGCTTTAATGCTAACCTTTGATTAACCAGCTATCCATTGCTTAAAATAGTTTTTAGATACCGGTGCTATAGCCTCGCGCCAGCAGAGTTTTGCGTGGCATCGCAAACCGAAGCGATGAAACAAAAAGATGCTTCCAGCTGCGTCACGCGATACCGATGTGACGAAACGAAACAGTTTATACATAGAACTACTGCACTCATCTGCTGCCTCACAATTTCGTACTAGCCTAGAGATAGGCCAGAATCTACGGCTAAGTTAAGAATGATGTTTGCGCAATTACACCACTTTTTAAAATTTAAAAAGCACAACAGCATGCTATGCATAATACGCAATACTTTGAGTAAAATTTGTATACTTCCTGCGACCCCTGAAGTTTGTTACGCGACCCCTCGCGGGGTCGCGACCCCCAGTTTGGGAAGCCCTGGTCTACAGTAAGAGTAGAGAGTGATAAATGCTGGAACGTACACAGGCGGAACTGAGGGCATAATATTAACGTAATTCCTAGAAAATGCTTAAATCATCCAGATCGGTTTTGTTTTGTCTGCGGAAAGTTTACAAGCAAAAAACAAAGAAACATCACGCGTGATATCAAGATCTGATGTATGCTGCATATTTCGTTTGCCCATTAGGCGACCAAGATAAGACCTGGGCACCCCATAAAATATGCAAGATATGTTGTTTAGGCTTGCACAACTGGCTAAATAAAAAGTCTCCTTGTATGCCGTTTTCGGTCCCAATGATTTGGCGTGAACCTAAAAATCACAGTCAGGATTGCTATTTTTGTCTCACCAAAACAAAGGGTATTTCCCTTACACAAAGAGGCAAAATAACATATCCCAATTTGGATTCAGCAAGGACCCCAGTTCCTCATGATGACTCAATGCCACCATCAGTACCTCCTCAACATGGACTTGATGCTACTGATTGTAGTGCTGATGAAGACAACTCCGACGGACTAACTTTTTCCCACTACACAGATTCCGATACCAATGAAGACCCCATCTTATTTTCACAAAAGCATCTAAATGACATACCGTAATTAAAGATTTATGTCTTTCTAAGGAAAAGACGGAGCTTCTTGCATCAAGGTTAAAAGAACGAAATATGCTTGAAAGAGATGTCAAAGTAAGTTACTACAGGAAGCGCAACAGGGACTTATCATCGGCCTTCAAAGTTGAGGGGCCTTTTTGTTACTGCAATGATATTGAAGAGCTATTTCCAAGTCTGGGTGCAGTTCACATTGCAAACGAATGGAGGCTTTTTATTGATTCCTCAAAGAGAAGCTTAAAGGCAGTTCTTCTACATATTGGAAATAAAAAACCCTCCATCCCTATTGCACACTCTGCACAGTTAAAAGAATCTTATGACAGCATTGATTATTTGTTGAATGCGATTCGCTATTCTGACTACCAGTGGAGCTTATGCGGAGACCTTAAAGTAATTGGAATTCTGATGGGATTGCAAGGGGGTTTTACAAAACACTGCTGTTTTTTATGTTTGTGGGACAGTCGCGCCACTGCACATCCCTATGAAACAAAAAAATGGCCGACAAGAAATTCATACGCACCTGGAGTGAAAAATATCCAACACACCCCTATAGTAAATCCCGATAAAGTTTTAATGCCTCCATTGCATATCAAACTAGGATTAACGAAGACCTTTGTGAAAGCTATGGCAAAACAGAATTCGAATGGTGTTAAATTTCTCTATAAAAAGTTTCCCAAGCTAAGCCAAGCGAAGTTGAAAGAAGGAATTTTTGTTGGTCCACAGATTCGGAAGTTTTTAAAGATCCAGAGTTTGAAAAAACATTGAATACATTGGAATTAAGAGCTTGGCATGCATTTAAATGGATTTGCTCCAATTTTTTTGGAAATTTCAAGTCAAATTCGTATCGAGAAGGTGTTGCAGAGTTGCTTGCAGCATACAAAGAGATGAGGTGTCGCATGTCCTTAAACATGCATTTTCTTCATTCATACCTTGATTTTTTTCCAGAAAATTTAAGAGAAATTAGTGATGAGCAGGGTGAAATATTTCACCAAGATATCCAAGCTATGAAAGAAAGGTATAAAGGAGTTTGGAACGAAGGGATGATGGGTGATTATTGCTGGATGTTGTACCGTGATGCAAACTATCCATACAGGCGCAAATCATATTTCAAACATTTTAAAATTTTTCTCATTTGAACTGGTATTGATTGCAGCATTAAGTATGCTATTACTGAGGTTGAGAGCAAACATTTTTTGCATGCGTTATTTTTAAAAACACTTTTGTTGAAGCTACCCCGAAAAGACTTTTTCAAAATCACCCAAGTACAAGCTGTTGAAAGGCTGCCGATAAACAGTCCTTTTCAAAACTACATTTAAAGAAAGAGTTTGCCCATTGCCTAATCTTCAGTCATACACCAGTACATTAAACCTGCTTAATCTTTTTTGTTTGATCTTTTTTTCGATTTTGTTTAGTTAGGTATGACAGAGCATCAGTGGTGAAATTGGGCCGGAGCGCGCCGGAGCTCCGCCCCAAACTTCTCCACTACCACCGGAGCGCGAGCTCCGGCAGTTCCTGGGACAACGAATGTTACTGGATCAATCAACCGAATCACTCTGTGATGCTTAAGTAATCGCCGCATTAATATCCCTGTCTTTCACATTACGACCGCAAGGATTTTATTTGCTAAAACCGCAATTTTAAACCTGTCGATCATGCAACGCTTATGATGTCATAATGCTTTGTGAATGGAAGTAAAGTAGAACGAATACTGGGCTACCAGACGCAGGCCTACTGCTCTCTTGCTCAACGGCAAGGACTAAGAAGTGAGTAGTTGAGGTACGGTACCTTATATGTGTGACGAGCGTATTGCATGAAACGGAAGGGTTTATTTATTTGTATTAACACAAAAATAACAGGATTTTTTTATGTAGCAGTAATGTAAAGCATTAAAGATATGGTTAAAGTGGGATGTTGTGTGATAAAGCAATAGGAATAGGCGAAGTCTTAATTACTAATGCTGGCGTTTTTGCCTTTAAATTCTCAGCTTCTTTTCTAAATTCAGCTTAAATTCTAAATTCTCAGCTTCTTGATATTGATATTATGATCTTGATCTCAAAAAATTCTCAGCTTCTTGATATCATGCTCCATAACCAGGGCAAATTTACCGCAACATTTATCGGAAAAATTTATCGGCGATAATTTATCGATTACCGACATCGCTTCTAGAAATTGAGATTAATCAGTTATCGGTATCGCCCAGGGCTTTTTTGAAGTTATTGATCATCGTTATCGCTTCAGAACAAAAAAGTTTATCGTGCACATCACTGTAAGCATCAATACATAGTTTACGTCTATGCAGGAGCGTATTTAGAGGGCATTGTGCCATGCTCCTCCCTTTTTTACTCTGCCTTTTAGTAAAAAAAACAAAAACTGATGGTGTCAAGTATCTGAAATATGCCAGAATCTTTCGATGATTTCTGCAGCTCATGGCCAGGGGCAGATCTAGGGGGGTTGGATGAAGGCCAGGGGTATACATCCTCCCACTAGCCATTTTCAAAAGTGTTTTGGATGTATACAATGTTACCATAATTTCGAACCTCTTCGAGAGCAATAAGCCTTACGCCTTGAGCAGTATAAGCACGCATAATCGAAAATGTGCGGACAAAATGCACCATATTTGGCTGAGCGCTCAAAATCAGGGTCAAAAAATTCTTCAAACAAAATTTGCCTGAAAATTATTCAAAAAGCTCTAAAATAGCCATTACAGCAAGCAAATTTTCAAAAATTTTTCCGGGGAAGCATGCCACCGGATGCATTTTTATGTAATGTACCCAGCACCAGCGGAACCTTGCTTTTTTCTGACAAAGCTTGGGTTTATACACGCCATTTTGTGCTAGATTGCAACTACTGTTCTATGGTGCAGTGACTTAGATCGCAGCATAGAGAGAGTTCAATTCTCGTCGCGGCTTCGCTTGAAACGAGTATTTAACAATCGGGTTCGTCAATTGATAATAGAATAGAGTAAGAATGTTGGTTCGGCTGGTGCTGGTGTTAGGTAGCCTACATTACATAAATATGCCCCCCGGACCCCCAAGACCTTATCGTGTTTCTCAATCAGCTTCAAATTTGTTCTGCCGAAAAAAAAAATGCTTGAAAAAATATGGAAATCATGCCCCACCCCCCTTTTTAAATTTTTCACTACGCCACTGCGTTTATGTTTACATGCATGTGTATATTTATTGGGTTTTTTCGCAATGTAGGATTGTTCAACGAATGAGCATGACTAGTTTCAGGTTGGAAAGCTTATCCTGCAGATAACGCGCATGTCGCATAATTTAATAATAGTGCATTTTTACCATTACGTCAAATAACATTAGTAAGGAAGAATGGAATGGAATATGGAAAAAAATTTTAGTATGGAATCGAATATGGAGTGAAAAATTTTAGTATGGAATGGAAGAAATTTTGCAGAATGGAATATGGAAAAATCGTCTTCCATTCCATTCCATTCCATAGCATGCCCTGTCCATAACTAACCACAATCCAGTGTGTGCTCATTGTGCTGAGCATAAAATGAACGTGTATGAAGTCGTGATACAAAACATAATTCCGTGTCAAGATTTCGTTACCGGCATCGCGATTATTATAAACAGTTATTTTTAGCCGCTCAAAAATGCTCATCACCGAATAAAACATGGTCGTACCGAAACATTATTAGTTTTTTGATTAGGATTCGGTAAACCTAAGTTGCGAGTTTCTGCTTTCATACCGGTATGCACTGCCAAGCTATGACATGTTGCTTGATAGCTTCGCCGCGTCATATTGCCTGAAGACGGACAACTTTGACTCTCGCGATTGTTGCTTCTACTGGTCTTTTTTGTTATGCTCGGAGTTAATTCCCGAGGAGACTGAGTTCGATACTCCGTCGAGTCATACCAATGACTTTAAAAATGGTATCCACAGCTACTCAGCTTAGCGCTCGGCATCATGGGTAGTGTGGAGAATGAAATTGGTTAAAACATACCTTGTCGTATGAATTACTTCAGTCCTGGCGCTATAAGACCTTGGTAGTTATAATAAGCGCCTAAAAATAACCCAATATTTCATGTCGTTCTCTGCAAACCGGAAAGCTCCGGCACTTCTAACCTACCAATTTCACCACTGCAGAGCATGCTAATTTAGTTAGTAGCTTATGTCACAACGTGAACAAAAGCGTCGATATATGCAGAAATATTATCGTTTATGAGTTATACTATGCACGCCATCTCACACACCATGCCCCTCATATCTCAAAATCCTGATGTGCTAGAAAAAAACTAATATCAGATTCAGAATCAGAGCCTCAAAGTTACCCAGAAATGAATGTTCTTGTTCTCGTTTAAAAAAAAATATATTTTTTTGTTGACCAGTGTCAGCCACTACCAAAGACACGATACGTAAGATTTTGATTTATTTAGTTCTTTTCCTTTTTACCCATTATTAACAGCTTCTTTGATCTGCACTGGCTGCTTTATGTCTTAACCGCTTGTGATAGCGATTTTACGATTTGGACGGAACTGTGTGATGCGATAAAATTACTACCGGTAGTTTATTGAAAAGCAAAGACAATGACCCAAACCATTTTTTAAGAAGTATTTACTGGGGGGGGGGGGCAATTTCGTAGTGATAAAGTAGCTATTAACAAGTTTTGCTAAAGCGACTAAAAAGGCTTTATAATCCTTAGGTGCGTAATGCCAACGTCATTAGGCCACAATCGATTTTGACGGAAACAATGTAAAATGGAATTGTGCCTGTCGATGTCAAATGCGCTTGCATCTTTTGTAGAACTGTATATTCATGAAAACTGTACTCTTCATAAAATGCAACATTACCTTTTTAATTCTCAATACAATATTCTGGTGCTTATAAAATGTAATTACGACTAATTTAATGGAATTAAATAATGCAGCAAAAATTAGATTCAGCGCCATACTAACCACGCTAAGCCAGTAACATGAGAACAGAGATGGGCATTTATCGCGATAATTTATCGGCGATAGCTATCGGCAATAATTTTTTATCGATTATCGCTATCGCTCAAAATAATTTTGATTTAACGATTACCGCTATCGCTTTTGTTATATATTTTGTTATCGCCCATAAATTATCGCGATAAACGACTTTTTATGCACGCAGTGTTTAAATTTCACACACCGGTGTCCATTAAGATTTGCTGTAATTTAAAAAAATTAGTTCTTTGTTTTGTTTAATTTCATGGCATAGACCGTGAAGTGCTCTCTTTTCTTGAAAAATCTAGAAAAAACATGTTTGCAATTCGACTTACAAAAAAAAACTTCGTCAAATACATTGAAAATTTACCGCAACATTTATTGGAAAAATTTATCGGCGATAATTTATCGATTACCGACATCGCTTTAAGAAATTGACATTTATCGATTATCGGTATCGCCCAGGGATTTTTTGAAGTTATCGATTATCGTTATCGCTTTAGTACAGAAACGTTTATCGTGCCCATGACTGCATGAGAAGAAGTCCACACAATAAAGTACACAGTTTAGATTTGGGTATAGTATCGGTGTCATCACCCTTATATCGATGGGCAGTCTTGAAAAACACTTTTTGGGTTAGCTTTGCAAATTGCTATTTGAGAAAGAGATTAAGACAGTTTTCGTCTGGCAGTTTGGGGATCAATTACTAGAATAAAAATGGCTTAGCCAAAAAGCATTTTTCAAGGCTAGCTACCCATTGATAAAGGAGTGATGACGCAGGGATGGCTGCGATACCACAACTTTCCCTCTGTGCATAAAGTCATATGCCATTGCAACATAAAAAGAATTTTTCTATCGAAACCTTATTCTTAGTCTTGCACCATCTTGCACGCGATACAAGCATATGAAAATAGCATACCTTTTCAAACCTACGTAATTTCGCTATACCAACAACTTTAGTGCTTTATGTTTACTTTACTTACATAACTCTCATTTTTTTGAAATGTAGCAAACTGTTTTTTATGCCCTATCTAGCTACACTCCATTACTCTCTTCTGCTAGATTAGACTTCGCAGTAAACTAGTGAATTAAATAATGACACTGCCTCATTGAAGATCAAGAACTCAATAGGATCGATCACTCAAAGAATGTCAAATGCTTGAAATTACATTGAAAAGGTTGCCTAATTCCTTTAGTTAGTGGTATCTACTTCAAATTGACTTGAAGGTAGGATCATATATGCCAACTTCCAGGTTACTCAGTCTGCTAAGAGGCTCACAACTGAAGTTACTCAGATTGACGTGATTTGGGCAAACGACTTGGAGAAAAGCCACAAATAAACTGGTTAGAGAAAATTTTGCCTGGGCTAGGTTAAAAATACTTCACTTAAGCAACCCCCACCCCTAGTACCCACTAGGCCATCCACCCAATTGCAGCTGCAGAAGTGTTTCGATCTTTTTAGGTCTCATCAGTGCAGCATAGCAACAACCCCCCTCAAAAAACTCGTAATAAAACTAAATTCCTGCTTTCATTCTTTCCCAAATTTCTTTTATGTCAGCGACATGGCCTAGCGGTACCGCGCGCAGGTGACAGATCCTACGTGACGGGTTCGATTCGCGGCTGGAGCCGATCGCAATTGACACATGTAACGGGTGGCTGCTGACTCGAAGAGCGCAAGCTCACTTCGCAGTCTCCCTCAATTACCGTTGAATTTTCTGTTCAATATAATTTGAAAATAACCTCAGTTATTTAATTTATATTTATTCTTGCTACCATTCCTCTGCTACTACCCCCCCTCGATTTTCAGACTAATTTCCTACTACCATCTCTTCCCAAAAAACTCTCAATAAAACTAATTCTTTGCTCTCATTCCACTGAAAAAACCTAGTTATTTCGGGACAGGAGTAAAATCCAGCATTTCGTGTTTTTGAAGCTCTATGACGCAACAGAAAGACAATTCAATTTCACGAAAAATTATTTCCTGTACAAGAAAAAATCGACAAGTATATCTAAACAATTATAAGGAGCTGGACTGGTTTCTTTTCTTCAGTAGTGAATTGCCTTACAAATCCCTTTTCACAGAAGAACGCAATAGAACTTTTCACATTGGTCTTGACAAATATTAATCGTATTCTTCCAGCTGACCCTGACCTAGCAATTTACAACATAGGCCTAGGAACAATTTTGACGGATCATGAGACTCCAATTATCAGGAACTCAGATAGGAGTGATATCCAACTTGGCTCAGCAATAGATTAATTAAATAATGACACTGCCTCATTGAATAGAGACAGTCGTTTGCCCAAATCACGTCAACCTGAGTAACTTTAGTTGTGAGCCTCTTAGTAGACTGAGTAACCTGGAAGTTGGCATATATGATCCTACCTTCAAGTCAATTTGGAGTAGATACCACTAACTAAAGGAATTAGGCAACCTTTTCAATGTTAAACTAGTGAAACGTGACTGTTAAGGGCTTTGTGGTAGGTTAATGGGAAAACCTGAACATAATTACGACATAGACGAGTTGCCTCCGCGTATTCAGATCGTAGGTTACTTTGGGTGAGAATCAGAACGTATTCAACCTAAGAAGATCAATCTGGTGTTATTCGAGTAGGCCTACTTATCATCACGAGATCAACGCTTCACTATTTGTAATTGCCATAAAAGTTTAAAAGTATAATATAATCCATTGAACAAGCTATTACCAATCCCCTGGTTATAATGTTGAAAAAAGGACTGCAATGACCGAAGCTAGGCTTACCATACGTTCTCCTTTTGGAGGGCTTGTTCTCCTTTTTGACAAAAAATAATTTGTCCTCCGAGGACGCTAAAAATGCCCGAATGGCCTCCTTTTTGGCATTACGAACAGCGAAAACATGTCAAATCATTCTTGCACGAAAAATTTTGAGAACTTTTTGTACAAACTACGGCATGCGGATGCGATAACCTTCAAAGAACCTGTCCTCCTTTTGCGCAGTGAAAATATGGTGACCCTAACCGAAGCAAACTAGGCAAGTTTCACATAGTCTTGTAAACTAAGAAGAAAAGGCAACGCATGTCGAACTCTGAGGTTGGGCGATCGACTACATTTTCATACCCTGTCATATGCTACATGAGCTTGTTAAAACTGGGCAGGACAGGCAAAAATCTGGGGAGCCATGTCCCCCTATCGCCCCCCCTCTTAGAATCGCCACTGTGCAGAACCTTTGAGTGATTTTACTGGTTCCTGTTGTACAAATGTTGAGAACTGATTGCAATTAAAATGAAAACTCCTTTTGTTCCAGCACAGCCATTCGATTTCCGAATTACATTTTGGCTTGGGTTGGCTTCGATCCCTCACTTTGTTTTTTCTGACGCGATTCCTAGCACCATACCTAATCTAGCCACTTCCTGCTTCTGTCTTGTCCTTATTTGGTAAAGTCTTGTGTTGCTCACCACACCTTATAATCCGTAATTACACTAGCGCCTTGCTTTTCAAAAATCTGTTTCCTCTATTTTTTATGAATGATTTTAACTTCAAGAAAACTGAAGATATTGAAGAACCCGAGTGTTTTTATATTTGAAAAAGGAAGTGAAGGGCTTTGCGCTACGCCCGGGCACTTTAATGTGGGAAAGCCAGTTGAGTTTCTCTAACACCTTAAAGCAGGGCTTCCCAAACTGCAGGTCGCGACCCCGCGAGGGGTCGCGCAACAAGCTTCAGGGGTCGCACGAAGTATACAAATTTTGAGCAAAGTATTGCGTATTCCGTATTTATACTGTTGTACTTTTTAGACTTGAAATTGGTGCTTTTTGCGCGAGCATCATTCTTAACCTAGCTGCCGATTCTGGCCTATTTTTAGGCTAGTACAAATAGTGAGGCAGCGGATAAATGTTCCTACGTTCTTATCTAGTGACTCAGCTGTAGGTTTATGCATGAGCTGTTTTGTTTCGTCACTTTGGCATCACATAGCACAAGTGGATGCGTCTTTTCGTTTTCACGGGCATTAACAAATATTGAGCCACGGCTGGATTTGCTTTGTAGAAAAAAGCAATCGCACCCATCACAATATAAATGTGCTTGCTTTTTTGTTTTTACTAGGCTACTTAAGTGTAAATAAGTAGGCATCAGAATCAGAAATTATTTATTTGTCGCCAAGACAAAAACGGGCATGTAACACACACATAAAAAAAGCACAACATTAGAGAACTTTTTGCGACAGAGAGACTGCTAAAGACTTCTCGGTTATCGAGTCAAGCAGCCACCTTAGATCTAGAAAGGTTCGTAGATATTAAAAACTGAATTTTAAAAATAAAGAGATCATAAGTTTTATAACTGTTGTGAGTCACACAGTGTGTGACAACCTAAAAATGAATAACATACAGAAACTAGCAATAGGTTGTTGCATGGTGTTGTTTGTATTTAGTTTTGAATGCTTTGAAAGAAGAGGATTTAATTTCATGTGGAATAAAGTTCCAGATTTAATTGCATTGAGTGACGGTAGCTTGTTATCAGTTTACGCCTTCAATAATCACCGGTATCGAATCGTATATTTCGCACTGTTTGTCATTTAATTTAACCGTGAAGGGTCGCGAAAAATTTTAGTATATTAAAAGGGGTCGCGAGTTAAAAAGTTTGGGAAGCCCTGCCTTAAAGCATGTCATTTAAGCATGCATATAACGTTATATTAGCTTTTATTTTTTGTCGTAAGCACTTCATATGATGACGCCATCACATTACTCGTACATCTTTAGCCAATGAACACGTGTAGCGACCAGCCTCGCTTGTCACAGCCCCCATACTATTGTTAATAATAATCTAATCTGTGTGATCTATGTTGTTTTGGGGATTCCCCTCGAGACAGAGATTTGAAAGGCATGTCGTTACTTGTTAGTAAGTTGTGTTGTATGTTTCAGAGTACAGCTTACCTTATTGAAATTAGTTTTGTTTGTGAATCAGTTGGAGAGGGATTTCTTACAAGAAAACAAGCAAGATTCAATCAAGAGGAAGTTTGACTGTTTCTTTTCATTTCTTACCTTCAAATTTATTTGCCAAAGAAGTAACTTATAGTTAATCCATTGTAAACGGGTGAGTTTGTACTCAAATATTATTCCGGTTCTCAAGTATTTAAGTAGTGGGATTGCACGAATCTATCAATGCTTTTGTATAGCAATAGATGCTGGTGCCTGGTGGGGCCTCCTGAGTTAAGCTTGCGGGGGGGGGGGGGGGGGGGGCGCACATTGTGGCTACGCCTCTGGTATATACGTTCACACAAGTTTTAATTGCATTATTGAAAAACATGCTATAACATCAAGTATTAACTGATGACGAGAGCCCCCCAATAATTCGGCTGCATCCCCCCCTAATATTTTCATACCCCACCTCAGCGAACTAGATGACCTTTTTTTTGGTCTTCACTACATTCTGGGCAAAAAATTAGTCATCTGGGAAGTGATGACCTTTTTCTTGGTTTTCACTTCATGGCACTTCACTGTGGTGAGCAAAAATTTGGGCAACCGCAGGGGGTGTCAAATTTGATAAATCATCCCCCCCAATCTCGAAAAATGGCAAAAAATGGTCAATTTTGCAAAATCATCTCCCCCAATGCTCAACATAGATTTGCACCCCTGACTGCTGGCAAAAAAATAAACGAAAACCGCTGTAAAAATTTTAGCACTAAAGTAGGATTCATCCAATGATTGTGATCATGGAGCGAGAATTTTTTCCGTCAGTAATTAACCCAATTAGTGCCAAAAATATCACTGCAAACATAAAAACTAGGTGACTGTGGTGCGGAAAATAAACAAGTCACAGTAACTGAATAATAAATCAGATACAGCAGTTTTCTAGGTAGGCTACTAGTCTTTGTTCGATGCGGCTGTGCAATGCGTTTTAAGTCGGACGCAGGAGTGTAAGTGATGATGTATCATCATCATCATCATCGTCCAGTTTTAATCCGGTTTTTCTTCGTGTCCGAAGGTGGCCGGATGCACCTCATTCCTTCAGCAATCGCTCCCACTCCCTCTCTGATATATGATATCCATAAACTGATGTATGATTGAATTATATCAACATGCAAAATTTATATTAGTCGAGAAAAACGGCTAGTCAATAAAATTCACGCGTTGCTACCGCACGAGAAGTTGAGAACAGATTTATGATTGCTGTAATACAATTTCATTCGCTTCTTGTAACTATTCAGTTTCCACTTGCTTAATTTTTTTATTTTGTAGTTATGAAAAAGCTAGAGGTATTTAACCCGACCCAGGCGGTAAAAGTTCACAGCAAAAATGACAAGTAGACAGAGTATCCATAAACTGAATTAGGCTCGCTTATTTAATCCATAGACTACGAATAATTAAACTTAAAGGGCCCAGTTCAAGCTCTTAATAAAATTTAGACGTGGGCTGGTTCGGGTGCGGAAATTTGAGTTAACACAAAACTTTGGGCTACCTGTTGTTTACTAGCCTAACAATTATTCTCTTCATTTTAAAGTGCAAAAACTATTTTGTGAAAAGAGCTTGAGTACCTGAACTACTTTTATTTATGTCAACAAAATTATTGCAAAAAGCTATAAAAAACATTTTTGCGTGCATGTAATTTTGATTACGCAATTCAGAGTTATACTGGAACATTTTGAGAAGCTAGCCTAAATGCTTACTAAATTGAGAAAACAAAAAAAAATTTCTTAAATGAGCTACTAATGAACATCTAGGCCTAACATAAATTAAATCCTTCATTACAATCAAGTGGAAACCATAACTTCCAAAATCCCCATTAGTACAACATCTTCACTCATACAGCATACTGGTTACATTGTACAACACTTCTGAACATTGAAAATAAAGCGGTAACTTTATACCTAAACAGTATTCAGCGGAAGTGTCCAATAAATACAAACAAAAAACGATAGGTAATATTCATGGACAAACAATTTCATCTCAAGCAAAGATACTACAAATGTATCGTTCAAAAAACAAAAAAAAAAAAATACGCGGAAACAAATGAAAGTAACTGACAAACAGCTAACCAGCATACATCACGTATCAGCATTAACCCAGTGGGTTAGTCAGTTACGAAGAAGTGAAGTAGCGTTACACACTTCGCCCAAACACGATACCAAATTAGCTGAAACATAATAGCAGGCCTACTAGAGCATGAGATTTTTGTATACCCGAAGTAATTGATGGTTACGATGAATAAGAAATGAATAATATAAAAACTTCGCACTAAAAGTCATAGTAGCCACAAGTAGAATACTCAGACAGTTGACAGCTACTGATGGTCATTCACGATACTTCGGATGCTCGCTTTTTCTGAAGCAAAAAAACAACAATTATGCAGGCAATATATCGAGACCATGTGATGTATAGTCGAGTAGCTTTACAAAATTAATATTTTTATTGGTTCTCACGAATTACGTAAAGTTAAAAGACCTAACTAAATTAGGTAGGTGGACAGTACCACGGTACTTTTTTGGTACCGGTTCCGTCTCCTTTGGAAAAAAGTACGGGTACTTTTATTTCTTAATTTTTAGGCGGTACTCGGTACTTTTGCAAAACCTTCTACAACAAAAAAATTGAGTTGGTGTGAAAACAAGATTTCGCGAAATTTTTCTGGGGTTCCATGCATTCAATATCCTTAAACATTTACACAGTTTTTTGTCGCTTCTGCACAAAAAGTGGTCTCCAATGAAAAAGGACTCTTCTTTTCGCTTTATGCGTTGCTGCCAATTCCTATGAGCGAGGAAAGTGGTTGACTTTCTTTTGTTGCACTAACCATTAACTATAGCTTATTTTGTACTGTTGTTTGGTGGTTGGTGCATAGTTTATATAATTTGTGAATTGCGCCGTACCAAACCGGCAACACCTCAACATTGAGTAATTTAGTGTTGACCTGACTAATAGCTGACCAGAAACATTTTCATTGGAATACACCCAGCAAGGTGCTTCACCACAAGCTGAAATATCTATGTGCATCAGACACCTCTGTAAGAAACCACAACCTTGATCCAAATATTTACTCAGTAACATTGCCACGGTTAGCCTTATGCAACTAAATATTAATACAAAGTATTGCAGCACTATTGTTATGAGATTACATGCTGCAAGATAATTTAGCAGAGATGGACACGGTACTTTTTGAAAGCACCGGAGGTACTTTTTATTACAAGGATCTCACTACATTCACTTGATGAGTAGCAATAACAACGAAAACCGGTTCGTGGATTGTGATAACCGTGGCAATGCCACTGAGTAAATATTTGGATCAAGGTTGTGGTTTCTTACAGAGGTGTCTAATGGTGGGCGTGATGCCCTAAGAGGCTACTCGAAGAAAATAAGATTGCCCATATTTAGGTCTTTGGATGCACATAGATATTTCAGCTCGTGGTGAGGCATCTCGCTGGGTGTGTTCCAATGATCAGTTATGAAGAAATCCTAAATGACGTAACATGACTAATAGGTATAAGCCTAATTATTATAAAACTCCACAGTTTTAAAAATCAATAAGATATAGAGCAGTACTTTCTTTTTGAAAAGTACCGAAAAAAGCACCGTGGCACTACCGCGGTACTTTTGATTTTCAAGTACCAAGTACCGGTACCGCCGGCACTTTCATAAAGTACCGTGCCCATCTCTACTAAATTATCTTGCAGCATGTAATTTCATAACAATAAGGCTGCAATACTTTGTATAAATATTTAGTTGAATAATTATCTTCCTTTCATGAGAAAGCGATTAATGTGCTATAATGAGCTTGCTTAGGAGTTGCCGGCCACCTGTCCACCGCACCAAGATAGAGGAATACCACTAAATGCCTTTCCCAACGGCACAAGTAAATTTTCCGGCTTGTTCTGCACACTGTCCATTCAATGCTGAGTGTCAAGCAGGGAAGCTGTGAATACCAGTTTTAAAGTCATTGGTTTGACCTGACTCAGAATCAAACCCAGTCTACAGCTCCAGAGGCAGACACTCTTGTCACCAGGCGATTTGAGCTGTTTGAATCTAAAAAACAATGGGTTTAAAATTTTTTTAATTGCAAATTTTAATACGTAAAGACATCATAATACATCCTCAATACGACTTTACGTGAGAAGACTGCATTCCTCGTACAGGAGTAGGCAAAATACTTACTCTTCGAAAGTAAAAAATTAACGAAAGAGCAACCACAACCAACAGAACGGCAAAAACAATCATCAAAATCCACCACCAAGCAAAACCTAAACATTAAGCAGTTTTGATAGATATTGACTCTTTTTTTGCGGCAGCAGTATCTTTTACGTTCAAGCACACGGACAAAAAACACGTTTTTTCGACTCCGTTGTTCTCGCTACTAAGTTCAAAACAGCAGGTACTGTACAGTGTATACACTGGACAATCGGCGGTTCAGTGTTCGTATTTGTGTATTTAATTGGATTTTATATGAACAACTAAAAAGCTATACCAAAAGAAGCCGTCCTGTCTTCAGATGTTTCACAAATCTGCTAGAGCAACTTCAATTTTTTAGCCATAACTGCATTAGAATTCTATTAACGAATTAACTACACTAGTGGTGTCGATACAACACTGAAAACAAAACTATCGTAGTATAGATACGAAGTATCAACGTAAAAATACAAAACATGCTATAACTACCCTGGCAATACTTAGTATTAATATTATGCGACCAGGTAATGCATTAAACAAGAGTTCACCATAAATCAAACCAGCAAAAGTTGCCGAGCGTGTCTACTACTAACAAAGTTACGAAGCAATCTTTAAAGAAAATGTTTTTTACCTGTGTCAAGAGAAGAGGCTACAGTTGGGCATCTCAAAACATTTTCCTCTAGCGTTGTAATCATACAGCCTTCAGGACAAGTGCAGGTGCAGCCTTGGTTGGAATCTTGACAATTTGAACCAGCAAAACGGGAACCGTCAAATACCTGGCAATAATTTACCCGACAGCTGACCTGATTAGAAAATCCTTCACAAGGTTCCAAGCGAGATATTGAACAATTGCAAGAATACGAAACTGTTGATTGACCTGAAATCATAAATGTTCTCATTTTCCTGGTTTGTTTGCTTTCTATCTACAAATGCCCAGAAGACGAAAGTCATGGTAAGAAGTCAGTAGATTGCAAAATAGCGTCACTAATAAGCTAAAAAACAAAAGTACTGTAATGTTGCAGAAACAGCCTTATAAAAGTGCTGGTTCAAACTTGCCTGTAACTGCAGGAACTGGAGACAAAAAAATCTCCTGCTTGGATGATCCATTGATTAAAGTAACATACGAATTTACAACATATACTGTATTTGGGGTTAAGTTTGGAAACACAACTTTGTCTTCACTAGCTGTAACATATTGAGACCGAATCACTTCTTCATTCAAAGATAAAGTTACCTGTAAAGAAAATGGCATAGAACAAGGATGCTTAATCTCTGGGGGCATGAAGTAACCCCATACCCAGGTAAATTTTAGGTACCGGGTATCAAGAAACGCGAAAGAAAAATTAATGATTGCGCTAGCATGGTTAAAAAAAGGAGAATCAACTTGTATACTAAAAAAATCATCCCAGCCCGAATAATGACTGCGGTAAATTCGCGCACGGTCACATAACCCTCGTGAATCCTTCGAGGAGTTTTAGCATTTCGTAAAGAGCGCTGATGTGGAACAAAATGCAACCTATAAAATTTAATATTGAATCCAACGTCTGTCATATTATTAGGCTTGGTTGAACATTTGAATAACGTTGAAAAAATCACATTGCTATCAAATAAAACAGTCGCTACACGGTTGACTAAAAACTGCAGCAGACAAAAAAAAAACGCATTTTCCCGCACCATAAAACACAGAAAAAAGTTGGATTCAACTAGCGAGCATGATAATTCGCAATACGCAGGAAGAAAAATTTAGTCAATGGGAAACAACGAAAAGCTATATGCTAAGAAACAACGCAAAATTAATGGTAATGTACAAGTATGTCACTCTCAAAAACTTGCAAAAATTAGCAGCAGTTTGTCAAATCGAGCTGCGGCAGCGCTACACTTAACGATGGAAGCTTGTGCATGATAAGTAGAAGCAAGTTGTGAACAAAAAGAATAAATGTGCAAAATATTAAAAGAAAAACGTGAATTTTTATCTAGATTCTACAACATGCTGTTAATTTAGATACACTAATGACTTTATTATGCAAATAAAAATTAATAGAAATCATACCAAGCAAGTCATTTGAGAAATCTCATGTCACTGCAAAAGAACCAGGAAAATGCTAGAGTTTAAACCAAAATCCGAACGTCTTACACGACAAAACTCATTAAAAAAAAGGAAAAGACAAGGAAAGGTTTAGATTATGTTACTTACATTATACGAGATGGCCCCATTCAAATCCGGCAAATTTACTACTATAGAAGTGGAATTAACTATCATCACCGTCAAGTAAGGTAAACCTGTGCAGAAAAACGAGCTAAATAAATACGAAACAACAATTGGCGGCTTTGTCAATTACAAAAAGCAAAAAACACACAGTCTAACGCTAATGTGTTAGCTTGATTCTAAGCAATGTCAGCTTGATTCATAACGAACCCAAACTATTTAAACTTTATACAGCCGATGAAATTAATGTTGAATAAGATGAGTTGCAGTTGTTTACTAGATTCAGGCCATTAAATGCTTTAAAACTAATCTTGGCAAACTGTTTTATCTTATTTACGTAAGGTCACACACAACACCCTTACTGGCTGGTGTATCGGTAAGAGCGTCCGCTCGGTAGCCGGGAGACTAGGGTTTTATTCCCGATCGGGTCATACTAAAGACTTTAAAAGTAGTATTCGCAGCACCCGCTAGGCGCTCGGCACAACCGGAAGTGCGAAGGGTTAAGTGTATGTGTGTTGTTCGTCTTTCTTGCATGCCTTCTAACAGCGTTCAATTATTCATGATTCATATTTGTAATGAGCCGCCAATTGAGAATTGCCTACGCAATATGTGCTTAGCACCCGCTGTCCCGTACCTTTACTGATAGGTAAAATAATCTAAACTCGAGCAAAGTTTTAAAAATTGTAAAGAACCAGAAAATACAGTTCAAGTTAGTCAGTAGCACACCACTGGCAATGATTATTCTGAAGAACTGTTGGGTCTATTACTTCATCAAGTTGCCACATTTTTATTGCAGTGAATTGGCTGCATGATAATTATAATCAGGCAAGACAAAAAACAACATACAAACAAAACTTCCAAGAAGGTTTTTGCAAGGAACGTTCTCGCTGCATGGATTTAGTCCACATTCATCTATATCGATACATGAAACACCGTCTCCGGAATATCCTGCTTTGCACAGACAAACAAAACTTCCTGGGGTATTAGTGCAGTTTGCGTCGGAATCACAATCATGTGTTGCAAGTTGACACTCATCGTCATCAATACACGTAGCACCGTCGCCTGCAAAAAAAAAAGAACGTGATCTAAAAGTGCAGAAATTATTTTATACACTACTTTCCTTTAATGAAATGTAACTGCATTTCACAAATGCTTATCTGCCATAAGCAACGCAATTGACTAAACTAAGAACACTTCCACATTGGAATACGAGCATTTTTCTCATCAGCATGTTGAGCTAACATGCGAAAACGAAAAATATTGCGGTTAATGCTCTCTCTTGTCAGACTTCAGAATAGAGATGGCATGAGTCGCTAAGAAACTTACTGACCAGCCGTTAACCGGTTTTTTTAGTGATTCGCTAACCGCCCAGTTCTATCTTTTCTCTCTAATTGGGCCGCTAACGAGCCGCTACCAATTTTTGAAATCCCATTCAACTTTTAAAAGTGGTTGAAGGTTGATAAAAGAATGGGCTTTGAGCGGGCCGGGCTTTATTTTTGGGATGAGTTGCCGGGTCGGTTACTGCAACTGGGCAAGAGGTTCCAGGCAATTGGCGGTCCGAGTTGCAAGAGAGTCAGCCCGTACCATCTCTATTTCAGACCATAAACCTAAAACAAAAACAGTGTCTGGTCACTGCTTGTAAAAACTGTCATTTTGAAAAAACGAAAAAAAGCTGCGTAGCAAAAAATGTTCCTTATTTTTAAAAATTTTTAACGACATTTTAGCTCAAAACTAGTCAACAAAATTTCTTTCCAGTTAATACAATATACAATATCATTTTTGTTAACACAGTATCATCCGCAAACTCAATTTCGTCAATTAGTAAAAATCACAACAGTTTTTTGAAGAAATATAAGCACGCTAAGTTTTACATCGTTAGTTTGTTCATCATAAAAACTTTTCAAGGTTTTCTTTGTTTTTTAGTAGGAGCCTCCAAGCATACCGATCTTTTGTGGCAAAAGGCAGATGCTGTGGTGGAATGTCAAGGCGAGACCAACCTCGATCTTCAACTTACACATTCCTATCAAGTTCTGTGAGGGCTTCTAGGCCTTCGACCAACCGGTGTTGAACACAGCAGTTGTATGATTGTTCTTTCCTGGCATATTTTTGTCGCATGTCCATCGCGACGTAGTGCAGTTGCGATCTCTCCACTCGAAGAAACAGTGATTTAATATTTTAAAAATCACAAATATCTGCGCTTATAATCTTGTTTCAGGAGTTCAAACCGGTACTTCTTCGCAGAATCCCATTTCGGTTGCTTGAACTCGAGACGTCACTTTTTCATTTATAATCCACCAATAATCACCTTAAGTGACGATTGGAAAGTAGTCTTGATGAAACGCCTCCGTTGCAATATTACAAATCGATGAAGCTGGCGCATTGCTGCACTTGCTCTTCCGATGCGGATATTCAATTCGCTGTTCTGTCTGCCATCACTAGTGAATGTAATCCTAAGGTACTTGAATTTCTCAAGAATGTTTCAGTGATGCTCCACCAACTTCGAGAGAACACCGCTTCGGTTGTATGGATAGGCACATGGTTTCTGCTTTCGTTGTACTAATTTTCAATCGAGTGCACAGCAAGCATCCAAAAACCTATCTATAGGTTGCTGGAGACCATCATGGGTAGAGTTGAGTAGCTCAAGATCATCCGCAAATAACAGACGATGTGCAGAGCGATCACCGTTCTTTACTCCACCACAAGACTTACTTTTCCTAGCTGTCCTATCCACATAAACAAAGTCAGTACAGCATAGATGAAAGAGAGCAGCCTTGCCGATTTGGTCGCTTTGCTGTTTACACGAACACAAGACCTCGGAATGCATGCACAACGACTTAATAGCAGTTAGAAACTGGCCATCTATGCCATACTGCAACAAAACGCCCAAAGCATGTCTCTGGGTATAAGATCAAATGCCTTTTTACGATCAACAAACCATACATCGATTTTTTGCGTATGCCACGATTTCTAAATGATTTGCTGTAAGGCAACATCTGGTCCATTGTGCTAGGGCCAGGACGAAAGCCTAACAGCGCATTTGTTACTTTACGCTCATCTACTTCAAGCATTTCTTTCCAAGGCACTTGGCATGTACCAGAAGGATACTGATAAGATAACAATTGGTGCATTTTCTCTGGATAGATATAACCTTACTGGTTTGTTCAGTCGGTGCAGCATTAACTGGGATAAAAAGAGTGCAAAAGTACTTCTCTTCGCCAGTTTAAAATAGCGTCTTGATCTTTCAGGATAAAACCATTCGATTCGATGAAGAAAGCGGCTTGAGATCTTTTTTCACGTTAACGGCGGACAAACACTTCATCTGCCGTTTTGAAACTATTGCTCAGGTTTTTCCGTTAAGTCGTGTCTTGCCTTTCTTGAATCTCTTCTTTCAGACGCTGTCGCTTTTTCGTAATATTTGCATTTTCAAGAATAAAAAGCATTGATTGATTGATTCTCCAAATTCACTCCAGGCTTCTTTGCAAACAGTCAAGTTTTTGTGACTGCGGCCTTACGTGCTCGCGAGTACTGCGAACGAAGTTTAACTGATCACTTATTGTTAGCAAGCCTTATAGGCAACTTTTTGCGCCAATAGCTTCTTCAACGTACGGGTTCCATCAAGGGGTTCTTTTTCCCTTTAACACGCTTTTCACCCACAGAAGCTAGTAACAGACCTAATGACTGCTGCTCAAGACAGCTGATCATGTTTTTGTTTCATTAAATCATAGCTTGGCAAACGGTACAGTTGGGAGTTTGTTAGCAATTTTATTACAAACAATACCGCCAAGATACCGATAAAAATATTTGGGCGGACGTTTCGGCTCACATCTGCTGCCATTATCAACGCTAAAAGCTTACGTCATGCTGAGTCCTAAGCCATGATGCAAAAAAGTTTTGCATTGCGTTGCATCATGGCTTAAGATCCAGCATGACGTAAGCTTTTAGCGTTGACAATGGCACCAGATATGAGCCAAAACGTCTGCCCAAGTATTTTAGCTGTATCTTGGCTGTATTGTTTGAAATAAAATCATAGTTTACTAACCTTTTACTTAAATATCCAGCAATGGATTTTTAAATCACTAGAATCGGTTTGAGTCAATCAACTTGAATGTATTTAAGTAAAGTTTCATTTCATAACATGTTTTATTTGTATCACAAGTCGCAGGAACCCAAAAAAATTTCATCTATAACAGTATATTAAATAAGTTATATTTGTGAATATGACACCGTTGGTCGCGGCGAACGATTTAATTTGGAAGAGTGACGTGTGACTTATGGCATGCAATGACTAATGAGGGCTTTTTAGGGTTAAATCGAAAATACTTTCGATCTAGTGTCAAAATACAGTTGACATTTTATAATTCACCAGCTAGACGGCCACTTGCATATCTTTTGTGTCCTGAAAAATACCTGTGGTGAAAATGAATAAATTAAACCTTCTACTGTAATGGTGTGAAAACAAATGAAAGTCCTACTCTTTTCAATGAACGCTAATGTAAAGCAAAACGCTATTTAATTAAATAACCGGATGAAACCGTTTTATTGAATATTAATAATGGTAGCTACGATTTTGAAAGTGAGTAAGAGTGCAACCAAATTGGCTTTGCACGCTGAACTTGTATTTTACTTTTTACCTGAAGTGTACAATTGCAGAAACTTCTTAGGCAAAGACGTAAAATGTGACAAGCAAATATTTAGGTGGGTAAACTTAAGGGTGGAAATCTAGCTATTTGGCGGTTTGGTGTCAGTTTCAGTTTCGGCGTGTGGAAAGGCAGGTGTCAGTTGGTTTGATTTTACGGCTGTTAAAAAATAGATTCTAGTTTTGGTTTAAGTTTTAGTCAAGAAAGCTATCTTACGTTGAATACAGATTATTTAAGTGCTTTACTTCGTCGCGTTTTTGGTTTACTACAATGATATGTAGCAGCTCTGATGGCCAACTGAGTGGAGCAATATGCCTCAAGAGTTGTCGACTCCAGTTTTATTCCAAGTCGAGTCACACCAAAGACCCCAAAAATCGGTAGTTACAGCTTTTCTATTTGATGCCCAGCATTAAAGGGACGATGCTGTTAATGATGGAGGCGACAATTATTAAAATTTAAAACCTCAAAAAACTTTGAGCAGGTGTTAGTTTCAGTTTCGGCTTTGATACTTAAGAAAAAACGATCTTCATTCAAGTTAAGGTTTTCAAAAATTTGGCTTAACAGGCTTCAGTTTCGCTTTTAAAATCTTCCTTTAAAACTTACGTTTCAATTTCCACTCTTGGACATATCTACAGAAGTTGGGTGCATTGCACATACTGCTTTACTAGCATTTATTATTGACTTCAGGTGAGTGCGAATATAATTCCTGGGCCATCTTCACCCTTCAGCAAACATCTCAACTAATTCACCAATCCAATATAAAAAACACTTGAGTGTTGGTAAACCAGAAGTCTCATTCACCATGCCCACGGCAAGGGGTAACTTAACAATGCTAAAGAATTTGAAGAAAAAACTCGTAGTGATCAAACATTAACCCTAATTTCAAGAGAAGCATTTTTCATTTTTGTTACAGACTTTAATAACAACTCATAGCATTGATTACCTGAAAATCCAGGCTTACACACGCAAGTGAAACTTTTTGGGTTGTTTGAGCACGTTGCATTGAAATCGCAGTTACTTGTGTTTTGCTCACATTCATTAAAGTCTGAAAAACAAAAGTGTCACGTAAACACCTGTCGAAATCGCTGTAACAAGATGATGGAAAGAATAATGCAACAGGTCAGATGAGTAGGAAATTACTTTGCTAACAATTTTTTATTGGAGTAAAATCAAATCAGCAAGATGAAGTTCTTATACATGGAAGTATACTAAATAGTTTTAAGACGATAATTCGATGACTATAAATCGACACGCATTAATGAAACTAGCCACAATCGGGACACTTCGACTGTTGAAAATAATTTCAACACTAAAAAATTTGAACGTATTTGCAATACGACTAATTGATGAAACTGGTTTTCGATGCTGATGTTTAGAAAATAGCCTACTTGATTGACTATTGAACTGAAGCATGTTTTCTATTTTTTGCAAAGTACAGCACAGGCTCCAAATAAACCTTCATTTTTGTAACCACCACCATCACATTACAATACCTGTGAAGACAATAATCGTGTCACTATTGGTGGAGTCGTGATCAAAATTTTGGCGGGTCGTAACTGCTACGGTTACGTTGTTTTCAACTCCAAGATTAAGACCAGATAATGAAACCTGTATGAAAATAATGTTGAAGCACTGCATAGTAACGAGCATACCAGATCGACTTTAGTTACGTACATTGTAGGAGGTAGAACTATCCAAGTCAGCTTCAGTTATAGATCCAACATTTGTACTATCAAGTTGAAATACAAAACTAATAGCTCTAGAAACCAACTGCGATGGAATGTTTACCAAAGCACCTTCTGGGTTATAAGAAGCGGCAGAAGAAATCTGAGACTCAGTTAATGACGGAGCTCCTACGAAAATCAGCATCAAAATTTTCATGTAAAAAAAACACTACAAACAGTGCATGCTCTAACATATCGGTCATAAACTCAAGAGAGATAAGTACAAACATACCAGTGGAATAAAAAATAGTGTATCGATTAGGGTTGTTTTCATTGGTTCGAAATGACTGATAGTGTCGATCGTAGAATGCAGATTCCGGCGTGCCTTCAAGGCAAGATCGAATTAAGTAATTTTGTCGAATTCCATAAATCACGTTTGTGGTCAAGTTGAACAAGATGTTATTTTCTCTCCGAATATCTAAACAAAAGCAACGCTGTCGTTTCGCATGACATTCTTGATAACTGTCATTAGCATGAATTGCTTCAACAATTGAACACACGATGCAAAGCAAGTTTAACACGATCACTTTTTTTCGTATTTAATGAATACTGCCCTTAACGCAAATGAAGACTACCGTTTAACACAGGGGTCTTCAACCTTTTTTGCACAATCGCCCTTTTTTGGAAAATGAGGGACGAAATCGCCCATTGAGTAATTTTTCCACTAAAGTTAGGTGAAGAGCAAAAAAAGGTCTTCACGTCCGCAGAGCTTCATTTTTCCACAAAAATCAGGTGATTCGCGTCCGCATAGCTTCATTTTTTCACTGAAATTAGGTAAAGCAGAAATAGGTCTTCACGTTCGCAGAGCTCCATTTTTCCACTAAAATCAGGTGAAGAGCATCCGCAGAGCTTCTTTCGGAAGTTCATTGCATATGTTGTTGGCAATCCTGAAATCGTCCCCCAAACAAGCAAAATCGCCCCCCAATTTCAACAATTGTTACAATCGCCCCTCTGAAGGCCAAAATCGCCTCCGTTGAAGAACCATGGTTTAACATAACATCTGTAAGATCTCTCAACCAGGAGCCATGACTTTAAGAAGGGCCATGGCATCTTCGGCAAAAGATCGTAGCGAATCTAATGAAACATTTTATGATCACAATTCCGTCAGAAATGATTGAGACCTTTTTGAAGTTACTATACTATTTAAACCGATAAGATGTTGTGGATCTTGGTAAAAATACGATAAGTGGCGTAGCTAAAATAAATAACTGAGGTTATTTTCAAATTATATTAAACTGAAAATTCTACAGTAATTGAGGGAAACTGCGAAGTGAGCTTGCGCTCTTCGAGTCAGCAGCCACCCGTTATATATGTCAGATGCGATCGGCTCTAGCCGCGAATCGAACCCGTCCCGTAGGATTTGTCACCTGCGTGCGGTACCGCTAGGCCACAAAAGGACGCACCCAGATTATACCATGTCACCCACAGCAAATTTATTCGAATTTGATCAATGAGGAATCTGAGCAAACAACTAAAAAGCAATGTCCTTCCTGGCCTACCGGACGGGAAGTCATGACGACTTTCTCTTGTTGGGTCAGAGGCTATAACAGCACTCCATCACCAACAGTGCAAAGCACTCCAGTAAATCGTACTGTAGAGCGAGACAGCGCTGTTTCTGGCTATTAGCCTTCATCAGCCGCCCTCAGGTAAGAAACATTCATCTACCAGGACGAATGATCTTGCCAGGATCACTCATCCCTTCGGATAAATATTTCTTAAAGAATTTAACCTTTGTGGTAGGCATATCCACTCGTGTGGCTCCGTCACCATTCCAGTCAAACTCTGTACGTGGCCAGGGTGAAGAGCAAACAACTAAAAAGCAATGTCCTTCCTGGCCTACCGGACGGGAAGTCATGACGACTTCCTCTTGTTGGGTCAGAGGCTATAACAGCACTCCATCACCAACAGTGCAAAGCACTCCAGTAAATCGTACCGTAGAGCGAGACAACAAGACTGACCCAACAAGAGGAAGTCGTCATGACTTCCCGTCCGGTAGGCCAGGAAGGGCATTGCTTTTTAGTTGTTTGCTCTTCACCCTGGCCACGTACAGAGTTTGACTGGAATGGTGACGTAGCCACACGAGTGGATATGCGTACCACAAAGGTTAAATTCTTTAAGAAATATTTATCCGAAGGGATGAGTGATCCTGGCAATATCATTCGTCCTGGAAGATGAATGGTTCTTACCTGAGGGCGGCTGATGAAGGCTAATAGCCAGAAACAGCGCTGTCTCGCTCTACGGGAGGAATCTGAGCACTGGCTGATTTGTTCTTCGGCATGTTAAAAAAGCCGCATGACTTAAACCAGAGTTCTAACGATTTGTGATGTCGTAAGATATTGAGTTTATGCTACGGCACATCAAAATTGAGTCCGTAATAACTTTGCGCTGGACAACCGATAAAATAATTAAATTCCACGCCATTTACACAATAAAATAATTAGGAATGTTATCCGCCACATTTAGTCCACACATCACCAAACAGAAGTAACAAAATGAACAAGGGCCGACGCCAAGAGGGGGGGCTTGACCCCCAATCGACATGCTTGGCCCCCTAATTAATAAGCTTACTCTTTTGAAGACAGCGGCGAGTGTGCTTAATTTCAAACTTTGGCCCCCCCTGATAAACGCTTGGCCCCCCTAAATCGGCATCTCTGCCGCCGGCTCTGTGTACTACGCAAGGTCAGAGCCATTCAAGCAAAAAAACTACCATTTTTGCGAAGGATTCATGGCAGTGATTACGTTTAAAAACCTTAACTAATCTGAAAAACAATTTCCATCATTGGAAACTAGCTTCGATGATCTCGCCCTCAAATCTTTTTCGTAAAATTTTTTAAACAATACTTTCGCCATTACAGGCAATAAATACAGGGGTGCCTCAAAAGTACATTAAGTATACAACTTAAATTTTTAATTACAATCTAATGGTTGATTCAAATTTGTCAAAAGTTTACAAAAATATTCTACAAACTACTAGAAACAGATTATCATTCTAATTTCTCGTTGAATTTACTTATTGACGTGATATTAGACCTCAACGTGAGAATCAACAATTTCGAGACATTTCAGCCACCTTTTGATGCATTTTAGCCTAATACTTAGCTATAAATCTTGTGTAATTAGTCCACATGATGCTTTATTTTTTGTTCCAACTCTCAAAAGTTTTAATGCCGTGTGCAGTAAACTTCACTCTTAAACCCCCAAAAAATTCGAAGGGGGTTAAGTCAGGTGAACGAGCTATCCATTTCAAGGACCTCTGCGCCCGATCCACCTATCGAGAAACAACTAATTTAGGTAATCTCTGACTTAAAATGATGTAAAATTTTTCTACTAATCCACACTATGTTCTCTAAAGAAATAAATGCCTTATGAGTACCTGAATTGCAAATCAAAATTGAAAGTGTTCACTTACTTTTGAGTAGGGTTGGATTGAAATCGAATTTTGAATTTAAACCGTTCACGAATTCTTCATTAATTTGAATTTCGTTTTTTCAAAATTAATGAATTTTAATTTTATTTTCTCAAAATCAATCAATTTGAACAAGATGTTACTAAATTTCAATTTCATTTTTTCAGACTCAATGCACTTGAATATCTTGATTAATCAATGAATTTGAATATTTAATTCATTTTTTCAGTCTCAATGAATTTGAATATCTTGATTAAACATTCAACGAATTTGGATTTTTTCGAGCAGGGGCGCACCCAGCAAATTTCAAAGGGGGGGGGGGGGGGGTTCTAAAAAAATCTTCACCTCGCACTCAGGAGTGGATCCAGAAAATTTTGGTGGGGGGATGAAATATTGAATTAGGTTAAGTGTTAACTAAATACAAAGACCTTAAACCCAAAAAAGGCGCAAAAAGCTCTTTAAAAATGCTTTCTTGCCTGCGACGTATTCAAGATATTGTTTCAAGGAAGAGGCACCCAAACTTGCCATATTTTCAAGCGTGTTATTTTTTGGCAGAGTTATTTTGAAGAAAATTGAGAATAAAAAAGGCTCTAGGGGGGTCCGGGGGCATGCTCCCCCGGAAGATTTTTGAAAATTTACATACTGCAGTGGCTATTTTAGCACTTTTTGAACAAGTTTCAGGCAAATTTTGTTTAAATTGTTTGCCCCTAAATCTGAGTGTTTCACCAAATATGATGCATTTTGTTCCTTCATTTTCGATTATGCGTGCTTAGGGCGTAAGGTTTATTGTTATCGAAAAGGTTCGAAATTATAGAAAAATTGTATTTATCAAAAACATGTTTGAAAATGAGTGGTGAGGGGATGCATTCCCACATCTCTCCTGGATCTGCCCCTACCAGCACGGATAATAATGTCTCTAACCACTACACCAACCAGCTGATTTGGCTTCAGTATAATGCGGGGCAAATTCTGTCACAGCTGTTTTGAAATATCAGCACGTACTGCACTTGCACAGTTTGGATACTTCACTTTAAAAACAAGGGTTCGGTTTCAAAAGGAGGGTCGAACCCCCAACCTCCCCTGGGTGCGCCACTGTTTTCGACTTAGAACATACCAAGCAAAAGTAGCGATTTGTAAGTGGTTTATATCAGCACATATTGCAAACGTTCCATAAAATTTATCAAGCAAATCGAAAGTTTGTGATGGCGAATGTGAGGCTGCAAGGTGGTTTAAAGTTATTTTTGCAACAGGTAACTTCCTACAAAACCTGCGAAAGAATGAACTTTACTCCCGGTTGATGGGACCCCCTTTCTTTGAAATTGTTTTTGGGCAGTCTTATCTACAGCGAAATTGCAAATGAAGAATAATTTGTCTTCTACATCAGCAATTTTCAAAACAAGTTTATTAAAATTTATTTACTTTACCATCAGCCAAGACATGAAAGAATATTAATAAAAAGGTAGCACCACCTGTTTTCTTGTAAAAGCTATGATGTTTTTGTATCTGGTAACTTTTTTTCTGCAGTCAATTAAACCCAAAGTTGAATCAATTACGATTGTAATGACAATTACGTCCAAACAATTAATTACATCGAAATCGCACCCAAACAATTGCAATTACTATGCACAGGGCCGCCGAGAGCCAACGAGGGCCCCAGGGCAGGACACCATTGCGGGCCCCTTGTCAAATACAGTCAAGTTTGGGCATAGTCATACAAAAAGTTTTAAACTAAATTTATTTTACTTTGCCGTCGTTAATGCACTTACTCTGATAAAACTACGCACTTCCTCACTAATAATGTAATATTATGGAACAAAGACATGGAGAGAAAACTACAGCAAAACTTTTCGGGCTTTTCTGCTTGCAAACAGTTCAATTATACTGTCGTAATTAATTGTTCTTGCAAGTCGACCTTCCACTGCCAGCATTCCAAGACTGGTTAGGCGTTCTTGACACATTGTCGATCTCATAACATTTTTAACTCTGGCCAATGTGCTGAAAGATCTTTCTGCTTGAGCAACGGTAATCGGAAGTGTGCAGAAGATGCGTAGCATAATGACAACGTTTGGAAACAATGTATCGATTTTCAAAGTGTGTAAACAGTTTAGCAGGTGAAATGGCGACAGAGTTTTCTGACCGAGGTTTGCAACATGTATTGTTTTCAGATGCTCCAGCTCTTTCAAAAGGTCGGTGTTAATATCATCAGCATATTTATCTGCCAGATTCTTGGCTGCGATGAGGACATTTTCGGTATTCATATCACGATATTTCCATAAAACACCCAACAATTCGTTCAAATTCTTTGCTCCTTCGTATCGTGTTGTTAAATTCGCAATGACGCAGTCGATCACAACGTAGAAAACTGAACGCTTGAATTGTTCGTGTGGATCCTGCTGATCATCATTATCGTCGAGAACTGTTCTGTCTAAAAATTGTCGTCTTCGTTTGCGTTTTGTCTCTGCCAAACACAAGGACTGTTCAATTCCGCAGCTCTCAGCGACAAGTTTGCTCTCAGATAATATATCATCCCATTTGGATCGAAGCAGTTTTAAGTCGCCAATGAGGTCATGAATATTTGCAACTTCGACATCAAGAGTTACTTATCTTGCTTGCAGTAGCAAATTTCTAAAATTAATAGCTGTTAAAATTTTCAACCACAGTGATGCCATCAGAATTGATTCGAATGAAGATAGATATGAAATCATGCCGACTACATCAGAGCGAGTCTCTGGTGTCAAATTCAGCTCCTGTACTTGAGAAAGTGCCGTCAATATGCCTGGCAAATGCGCTGCGAAAGGTTTAACACTATCGACACGAGCTGACCAGCGCGTTTCTGATAGATTATGAAGAGAGCATCCGACACTTTTAGTCAAAATTTCCCATCTCTGCGGACTGCTGCTGAAGAGGTTGTACAATTTCTGGACTACTCCGAAGAATGTTATCACTTGTGCACAGCACTCAGCTGAATGCACGCCACACAGGTTCAAACTATGACATCCACAAGGTGAGAATATTGCCAAAGGATTGTTCTTCATTATAATTGCTTGAGCGCCTTTGTATGAACCACTCATATTACTTCCATTGTCATAACCTTGGCCTCGGCAGTTCATAAGCGGTATGCTATGTTTTTTCAACGTGTCAATGATTAACCGTGCTATATCTTTTCCCGTCTTCTTGTTGCAGTCCACAAATGCAAGGAATCTCTCATGTATTTCGAAGGTGTCCAGGTCAGCGTTTAAATGTATATACCGCAAAATGAAAACGGTCTGTTCAACATGAGCGGAATCCGGTGTTGCGTCCACAATAATCGAATAGTATTTCGCTGATTCAACTTCATGCAGTATAGCATCGAGTACTTTTTGCGCACAACAATGAATAAATTCGTTCTGACTGTTAGCGGACAAATAGTGAACCTGCAAGCGTTCGTAAGCCGTCTGTGACTCTTTCACTTTTGCTAGATGGTTGCCAATAATTGGATCGTAACGACCAATCAATTCCAGAACGCCAAGAAAATTTCCGTTCTTAGGATCACCAACAAGTAACCAACAAGTCCCACGGAACGCCAAACCTCTTTCGCCTAAGAACAATGTCACATCCAGTATTCGATGCAATATTTGTTTCCACTTGTCCATGTTACTTTTGATGTTCTCCAGCATGAGCGCTTCAATAGTTGAACCCTCAGTCAAGGACCTCTGCAGCTGCCGCCATTGCATATAGCATTGCTTGTGGCTGCTACTGCGCTCATGTTCAGGAATTTTATCGTGCAGTTTCTTCCACCTGTCGCTCACGCTACGACCTTCTGCAGACGCCAGTTTTGATCGACTAGCTCGTGGAAGTTTGCTGAACAGACGGCAAGGAAAGCAGTATAGCGATTGTTTGAACTTGCTCCACACTAACCAATCTCGAGGTGCAGTTCCGCCATTTTGAAGTTTGGCACGAAGCACTGAAAGTGGAAATGAGTGACCAGAATGATCGCATGGAAATTGATATGGATGTTTGTCTGGGCCTCTACGCACAGCCACTTCTACTTGCTCAGTTGTGAGAATGTCTGCTAAATGACCGATGTCGTTATCTTTGACAGCGATACTATCGGTAATGGTAGGCGACTCCTGAATGATATCAACTGCGAGCGGCAAGTCTAGTACAGCTTTAGCCCCAGTATCATACTCCGTAGGTGCGGTAAAGGTAGAATCATCAATCGAAGAGTTGTCACAGTCAGATGTATTTTGAACACAATTCTGGTCTTCGGTCGGTTTTTGGTCAGCAGTACAAGACCGGCCATTGGGAGGCTTTGATTTGAAACCAAAGCTGAGCAGTGATCTTTGTTGAGCGAGTGTCTTAGATTCTTTTTCAGTTCTTTCTTTGCGCTTTAAAGCGCCGGATTTATGACGATACATGGCTAAAATTTTGCAGTTTGTAAAAGAATGCAATAGTTGCTACTTAGTCTACAGTTTGCTTAACTACGACAACTTATTCGCTATGCCACTGGAGAAAAAGAAAAATAAAGTACCCTGTTGCACTTGCACACATCGACAGTCGACACACATCACACTTAGACTTAATGTAATGTCTAAAAATAGTTATACGCCCATTTACATTCTGTTGGCTTATATGAGATCTAACGAGTCTTAGCAGTTGACTGAAGTTTTAAGTTTCGTTGGGATTGCCTACTCTCGACTGACATAGCATATCGACGTACTGTGACGGTTTCTGTTGCCTGAACAGTGCAGACGGGCAGAATGTGACAGTAGTTTTAATTAGCAGTCGGTGAAACAACGAATAGCCCTACTAGTAAAGAAATTTCTTACAAAAAGCAGCTCGATCTTTAGTTGGTGCAACTCAGCCGCACAATTAACACTACTACATACACTTGGCTTCTAGCCTTACTACGATTCCACCTATTCAAATAGAATCAAATTATAATACAAACAATCTTAAGCTAACCCTAACAGTACTGACTCAAACAATAACTAGCTAGCTGAAAGTATAATGCTGTAGGTCTGAATAATTGTTAACCAAAACCACATCAATTACCAAAGGTCCAACCGACAGCATGTCACGTCCAACATAAGTCAAAACTAACGCTCAATACAGCCTGAAACGCGTCCTCTATATATAAACATTTCAATGATACTAGAACATTCTCAAGGTAATGCAGGCGTAGTCACAAGGTAAAAACTCCCGAATTCAACGTCAGCCATCAAAATTTTCCATAAAGCAGCCGACGAGAACATTCGTACCAGGTAAACACCATTGTTACGCAATAACCCCTTATTTCGTAATAATACAGAAGAGAAATCGCAAAACTAGTTACATAACCATCTATTTATAGAGATGTCACACCTGCATTCGATTAAAATTACGGTGAGAGTAGAATTTTTCCAGAATTGTAGCATGAAATACAGCTAATTGTAGAGATTGTGACACGTACACTCAATAAAATCGTGAAAAAATGACATAGTCGAGCCGGCCGGGCCCCCGGGCAGTGACCCCACCTGACGCCCCCTCTCGGCGTACCTGACTATGCACCAAAAAACTCAATTGCGATTATAACTTGACTTACATGAAAAAGTGTAATAAATTATATTCAATTACACTATTACAATTATTCTGTAATTGATCCGACTCTGATTAGATTTACTAATTGTCTACGTAAATATATTTTAAACAATCAGCTAGTACTACTCAAAAATATCTGTATTTTTAAAGCCTATTTGATAGTCTGGAATATCAAATATCGACTAATCAAGTCTAAATCATCAAGTTTTACAAAATTGAAAGTGGTGAGATTCGCCAATAAAAACTTAAATTTTGCATTGGGTCCTTTCAAAATACTGCGAAATAATTAAAATTGAAATCAGGCTTTTGCAACGCAATAAATTTGAATTTGAATCTAAATACGCTCGCAAATTCTTCATGAATTTGAATTTCGTTTTTTCAATGTCAATGACTTCAATTTCATTTTTTCAATGTCAATGAATTTGAACAACTAAAAAATAATAAATCCAACCCTACTTTTGAGACATTCGGTACATTACTTTTTACTTGAATTCATTCCACTGCTTTGGGTTTAAATTATGTAGAACGATATTACTGCAACCTGCTGAGAAATGAGCTAAAAAGCTTCTAATTTTTAAAGATTTGCCAACAAAACTAAAAACACCACAATAAATTCAAGGGCAAATACTCAATCTAAATTCAACATCGCAACCAAAAAAGCCGTATTGTTTGAACAAGGAATTCTAGATTGTATCCATACCTGAATTAGAAAATGTAAATGGATACAGTCTTGCATTAGTAGTCATTCCACCAGGAACAATATCAACTGGTCCTACTGATTCACTATTGCTAAACAGTGTCCAAGATGGAAAAGAACGGCCAACCTCACAAGCTTCAGTTTGATCTCCACGCACGACTCTTAGAGAAAACTGTGTTTCGGTAACTTCGCCACTTTGACTTAAAAATAACTGTCGAAGACTTATCCACGCTGAAAAAAAACCTGCATCATAAACTTAAAAATCGAGGTAAAACAAAACTAAGAAATGGAATGTCTGTACTGAATTTAACTATACATATCACCAACAAATACCTTTTTAAAGGAAGTAGAACGTCAATTGTGGCAATTCATTGTCTTAAACATTTGTATCAACAGCAAAAATGAGATTTTATCTGAGGATTAAAATCATGGGCAGCTAAAAACAAATCTAATCACGGCAATTTTTGCGAACAATATTAGCCTACTCTGTCCACATGGCCAATAAAAATGGGCTTTTGGCGTCATAATCAAATATTTGATGTCATAAGACATCAAATATTTGATTGTTTTTTTTTATAGACATCAATTTTTTTTTAGAACAACTCATTTTTCTAATTGTGTCAAAACTTACCATAACATTTAAATGAACAAAAACTCGAAGAGAATATAAAAAATAAGAACTAAAGGCCCAACCATCGCTCTACATACGTAAAAAATCATTGAAAAACTAGGCTTGCTAAGTTTGAACTCTATTACTAAGAGAACGATAAATGAACAAATGAAATAAATTCACCTTGTAATCTCACCAGACCGTTGGCATAATCCATGCCAGACAATGCAAGTGTGGTTTCCAGGTCATCTGACATTTCAGATTGAATATTCAACAAGATTTCATAATGACAGGTTATATTTTCTCCAGCATTTCCAACCAACTCTATCACCGAAACACTATGCACTTCCTCAGAAAGACTTTGAGAGGCAGCCAGTAACTCAGCAGCAATGTCATTTTTCAACGTCTCATTGCTGTTATCATTACCACTTGCTACTCGAGTTAGCAGTTCAACCCTTCCAAATGCCGAAACTCTGTCTAATACCGAAAAAATATCAAATGAAGTATCGAAGAGATAAAGTTGATTTACCATCACAATTAGCCAACAATGAATCTTTGCTTAAATCATGCAAAATCGTATGCGTTTACCACCGCAGAATCACTACGTTTTCATTTTTTTAACTTTCTAGCAAACAAATTTTATAAAAACTGCGAAATAGTGATAGTTATTAGAAAGTTTTTTTGTTCAAGAATACGGTGGGACTGTCATCAAAACGACACTCCCACCTTACCAAATGCACCTACTCAGTGACAGCTCAGAAAACCTTCTAGCCGGCGGTCCTTAACCTTTTCTTTCCAACAAGCCTCCCTTTAACAACAGTTCTCTCCTTATGGCTTCCCGCTCAATCACGGTCATTGGCATAATGAAAAATTCTTTCGAAATTCATCAAAACAAGTGATTCAGCATTTTGCCCCAAAACGCAAATCTATGCTTAGCGTGAGATGCAAATCGCAGGGTAAGATTCTCTATGCTTTTGCCACAAAATGTCCATGTGTAGTGACTCTGTCCATACTTTTAGTATAATTATTTATTCCTTTTCATTGAATTATAATTAGCACCACGGACTAGCAGTTTTGGTTCGGAAATATTAACATGCCGGGTTTTTTCATTTCTGTCGTCGCTGGATAGGCGGGTAACTATTTAGTTCACTAAATAAATCTGTTTTGATGATTAACGTAATGGTACAATTGGAGCAATTAAAGAAACAAAGAACTGTAAGTGTGTGCTAAATTACAGCGGTGCCTACACATGCTACTTGGCGCTACATTTTATCACGAGTGACGTGGGATAGACAAGAGAGAATCATTTAAGAACCTAAATATTATTAGAGAAGTATGCGCAAATCAAACATTCTAAAAAAATGCTTTTGCTCACCAGTGATGGTATTAACGACATCACCATATGGACTTTGCTCTCGGGTAAAACTGACGTTACCAGACACCTGTCTGACTCTAGCTCTCCAAGAATACATAGTGTTAGGCAGAAGTCCTGTGATTCTAAATCATATCAACATAATGGTTTTACCTTTCTAGAAGGCGATGATACATTATTGGTCAGTTTTTTTAAAAATATTTAGATAACAAATGGATGCTTCTGAAGTATTTTTCACCATAACAACATGACAAGCATTGCAATTTGTTCCTGATCAATTACGCAGTGTTTCTGATGTTCAATACGTGCATTGATTAATAGAAGTCGAAAACATGAAAGCATAACTATGCGATTGTCTCATCACTGCAAGAGAGAATTAATAAATTTATGAAATTGATTCAAAACAGCAAATAATTTGAAATAAAATAAGAAAAAGGTTAAATACTCAAAATTGTATACAAATAAATTGATTCAAATACACAACTTCGCGAATTTTAAATTAAAAAACTCCAACTAACCACTAAAATTGTGATCATGCAAAACTGGGCAACCTAAAAAATTCTTGTTTTCTAGTCATTTTTTATTGTATGAAAAAAATTATTGCAAATATACTTAAGATCTATCAGTGTAGATTGTAATACTTACATAGCTACATAGTTATTTCGTAAAATTCCTGATGTTGGAGAATCATCAGGGAACTGAATAGTTGTTATTTCTCCGGTTTGAGTTTTATTACATTCGATTTCCCAACTTACAGATCCGGGAGTTTCTTCAAGAAAAAGAGTCACAATTGAAGGAGTTGTAATGACTTGAAGAATAGCAGATCCATACGGAGCTAAAAGTTAAAAAATAATGTAGTTACTCATAAAACTCGTTCCCAGGAACTCATAAAACCAAATGATCAACAAGAAAAAAGTCCAAAATTAACCTCAACATAGTCCAAATCAGGTTCAAATTTTCAATCAAGAAAAAAGTCCACATTGATTATAAAAAAGTCCATTTTGTAATTTTAATTCAAAGTTGACAAAAAATTATTAGCTAGGACTGGATGTTTTTCAGCGGCACAGCAGTTTAAGGAATGGTACACAACTGACCGCCGCAAACTGGCCGCGAGACAACTGACCGCCGTAAAGTGGCCGCCATGCAAACTGACCGCGAAACAAACTCGCCACCACGACTACTGACCGCCAAAGCACGAGGCTCGAAAAACCACTTCCTCAAATAGTTGTTTACTTGATAACCTTTAATTATCCAACTAATGCACAGCACTCCTGCTGTGAGCCTTGACCACCGCGGCATCACAGCCATTTCCCAGAGGTTTGAAGAACGTTTTGCATTAATCGCAAATACGATGTTTAGACTTCCTCCTGCTGGAGTTGATACTTCGAAGATTTTTTACTTTTTAGAATTCATTATTACTTTGTTTTTGATCAATGTATCTTGAAATGTTTTCATGTGAGACCTGTTCCCAAGCACCCCCACCGAGCACCGAGCAATTCGCAATTTGGGGCATTTGCTCCAAATCAACTTCATATCATGACTAAAAACGCATCAAACTTATTAACAAAAAAAGAGGCGGATTTAGGTATAAATAAATTGACTAGCATGAAAATTGTCAGTAGCAATTCACTGACGGAGAGAGCAGAATACTGTAGAGTAAAATAATGTCCAGCCAAGAGTAGCAGTTTAGTAGCCAAAGAAATCGTGAAAAGGTTGCTTTCAAGGGATGTTTAATGGGTTAATTGCGTTCGATAAGTTCACCGCAGACAACAACAAAAACATTTCGTACGTGTGATCGGCGTCATGATGGCTGTAAGGGTAAGGTGAAAATCCACACCGACGCCTCGCCAAATCTTGACGTACATTACGATCAGCTTTTCCTATTTCTTAGATAACTTACACGGAAAGCGTCAAAATGCTTTAATGACGTTATGACAATGCCTAGAGCGACGTTCTTCAGTACGCTTGAACAAAAAAATTGGAGTATCAGTAACTTGGTTAATAAACAAAATTTTTAAAAAATTTTAAATGCACAATCATCAGCTGCACCTAAACTTTCAAAACGATGACAACTTCGAAAATGGGCTCTTAAGCATTGTGTCGTTTTGTAAGAGCGCGTTTGCTTTTATATTTTTACCTTCAAAAATTATTCATACTTTGAGCGGTTGCAGTGATTTGAATAAATGACTTGCAATTCAGAAATAAAAGCGTTATTATGCTGCAATTCAGATTTCAAGCGAACGCGCTTTTGGAGCTTTAGGTGTTCACTTTAGTTCAGTGGTTCTTAACCAGGGGTGCGAGAAACGTTCCCAGGGGGTGCGAGGTGCAGAAAAATGGATACCTGCAAACATGATGGACACGTGATGACCTTTTTTTTGGTCTTCGTAAATTTTTTCCAATTCTAAATGAAGGTGCGAGAATTGATTGGTGATGAAAAAGGGGTGCCAGCAAGCGAAAAGGTTAAGAACCACCGCTACAGTTATTATCAAACTCGGTCATTAAAAAACCAACTATTTGAGAAGCGGTAAGGTGCGAAGTTATCAAATTATCTCGGACATTAAGTAAACAATTGTCGCGAAGCGGTAAGGTGCGAAGTGGTTTTTCGAGCCTCGTGCTTTGGCGATCAGTTGTCGCGGTGGTGAGTTTGCATCGCGGTCAGTTTGCATGGCGGCCACTTTACGGCGGTCAGTTGTCTCGCGGCCAGTTGTCCGACAGTCTGTGTTCGTTTAAAAAGGTTTTACGATATTCTTTAAAACAAAACAAGAAACAACACACACAGAACTCCAAAAATGCAAAAATTTCGGTAAAGGCTATAGGCCTGCATTACGGAAAAAAAGAGAATTATCGGTAGAAATTATGGCCGTAATAAAAAGTGTTTGTCGAGTATTTTTGAATAAGTTTTGCAGCTGGAAATAGCTGCTTTATCTCTGATGCAGTTAGGTAAACTGTTCCCCACCTTGACACCGGGTTAGTTTTGACACACGAGGTTCTTTCCACATAAAATTTATTAGAGAGAGCGCTACGGGTAGAGTAGGCCTACTTACGGACTAAGGTTAATACACTGAAGTTCTTTAAGAAATCTTCAGACAGGGTATTAAAGCTAACTTTAGCCATGAATTTAGGAATTTCTAGTATACAAATTCCGTTGATATTTAGGATTTGTAATTTATCATTAAATCGTTTAAGTCTAGTTTTCCTCCCTAATTTGCGGTACAATATTTTAACTATACGATTTTGTTTAACTAGCAGCCTTTTTATTAAGGTTTTGTTAGCGTTCCTTCAGCAAGTAATAGCATATTGCAAATGCGAATAAACTGAACTGTAGTAAACTGATAAAAGAGCTTTTTTGGGAACATATTTATGAAGTTTATACAGAGCTCCGGAAGCAGCAGCCAATTTGGTTTCAATTTGTTGAATGTGGCTAAGGTAATTCCTATTTTCAAATTTGCTAAAGTAATTCCTATTTTCAAATCAGGTAACAAACTTCAAGTTAGCAACTATCGCCCCATATCTCTCCTTCCGTCTTTATCCGAAATCTAGAAAAACTGATTAAAATTAGATTAGTACGCTTCTTTAAAAACAAAACATATTTTATGATTTTCAGTATGGTTTTAGAGAAAAACATTGTGTAATTCATGCACTACTAGATATCACATCACTTGGTTTTGGTTATGATGCCATTCAAGATAAAAAATTTTCGGTTTTGCTCCTGATGGATTTTCCAAAGACATTAGACACGGTGCCTCATAAATATCTTTTACAAAAACTTTATTACTATTGAATTCGGGGTACTGCTTATTCTCTTATTGAGAGCTACCTAACTAATCGCAAACCATTTGTTTCAATCAATAATAATAATTTTTTACACAAACCCATTAAAATCGGAGTCCCTCAATGTTCCATACTAGGACCTCTCTTTCATATTGTCTATTCTATGTCAATGATAATTACACTGCCTTATCCTGCAAACCTCGTCTCTTTGCTGATGACATATGTCTCTTCTTGTCTAGTCTTACCTTATCAGATCTGGAACAAAAATGTAATATAGAGCTGCTAAATCTTTGCATCTGGTGCGATGCCAATAGATTACAAATTAATCCAGATAAATCTGCTGCAATAATAATCATTCCTCCTACGCTAAATAACCCCATGCTCTCCCTAAATTTGCCATATGATAACAAATTAATACCATGTAAAAACTCAAGTTCTGCGCTGCTTGTTCTTCCGGTACGGTAAAAACGGAGACAGAAAAAATCTACTCTCCAATTTTTATTTTTGACGTTTCGCTTGGCAATGAACGCCAAGCTTCATCAGAAAATACAGTGACCTAGGAAGGAAATCAACCCAGGTCGAGAACAGTAAAACGTAGTAGCCTAGCACTGATTTAACTGAACTGATTAAAAAGTTACGAAGTGTAAATTGTATCAACCCGATTAACTATTGCGTCACAAAAAGGCGAAATGCGTGAATAATCATCAAATTGTTATGTGTAATACGTAGTATGTAAACTACAGTGATTAAATTGCATTAAAATTATTTAGCCAATGAACGATAAACATCTGGGAGACTGTCGCCATCAGACCTGTTCATAACCTTAGGATGGGCATTGATGAACCAAGCTTCCGAGATGAGTCGTTTAGAATAATTGTCCTCCACTTTCAAGATTTCCGATTTCTCCCAATCAGTTGTATGGTTAAAGTCCATCGCATGTTCGCAAAGTGCAGAAAGTTCCGGTCTCAGCTGGCTTGTAGCTCGCCTATGATCGGCCTGTCGTGACTTAAGGCCACGTTTGGTTTGACCAATATAAACATAGTCACAGTCAGAACAATATAAACATAGTCGCAGTCAGAACAAGGGAGTGTGTTGTTTACCAGATCCCTTGTTCTGACTGTGACTATGTTTATATTGGTCAAACCAAACGTGGCCTTAAGCCACGACTGGCCGATCATAGGCGAGCCACAAGCCAGCTGAGACCGGAACTTTCTGCACTTTGCGAACATGCGATGGACTTTAACCATACAACTGATTGGGAGAAATCGGAAATCTTGAAAGTGGAGGACAATTATTCTAAACGACTCATCTCGGAAGCTTGGTTCATCAATGCCCATCCTAAGGTTATGAACAGGTCTGATGGCGACAGTCTCCCAGATGTTTATCGTTCATTGGCTAAATAATTTTAATGCAATTTAATCACTGTAGTTTCCTTTTTTTTCAATTAGCAATTTAGAATTCAAAATTTCAAAACTTGCTTCCTTTTTTTTCAATTAGCAATTTAGAATTCAAAATTTTGAATACAAACTATAGTTCCGAAACCAATGTAAGAGATGATGAATATTTTTCTCCCAAGCAAATTAGCAATATTATGAGTAAACAAAATAACTCATCGTTAATGCTTCACTTTAATACAAGGAGTTTAGCAAAAAACAAAAATCTAATTGAAGAATTTATAACCGAAATTAAATATTCTCCAGAGGTAATTGGCATATCAGAAACTAAAATCAACTCTAAAACGTGCCTCAGTTTAAATATTCCAGGTTTTGTTTTTTTTCATAATGACTCTCCGACTAATGCAGGAGGAGTTGGAGTATATATCAATCAAAATCTAAAATATAAACTGAGAAATGATTTATTACTTAACGTACCTAATTGCGAACATATATGGACTGAAATTTCAACCAACCAAGGCAGTATAATTTTTGCGGTAATTTACAGACATCCATATACTAACTTCCTAGATTTCGAAAATGCTTTGTGTAACACCCTAACCGAATTGGAAAATCAAAAACTTAAGTATATAGTCAGCGGGGATATAAATATAAATTATTTAGAAATGAACAACATAAAAATTAGCAACTACTTCAATTCGCTGCATGCACTAGGTAGTAAACTTTTTATTAATGCGCCTACAAGGTTTTCGAGACATAGCAAGCCCACTTTATTAGATCATATTTACTCCAATATCACCAAAAAAGAACTTATTGGTAAACCATGCTTATTTGACATATCCGACCACTTGCCGACTTGTGTAATATTAGATAGCTTTAGTTGTAACAAGAAATTTAAGTCAAAAATGAAGAGATGTATGAAATCCTTTAAATCAGAAGAATTCATTATTGATCTGAATTGCCAATTGCAAAGCTATTGTAATATACACAACCAAGACACTGACGTTAATGAAGACGTGTCCAGAATTACTGAAACCTTGATAAAAACACTAAATAGTCATGCACCCCTTAGGCCACTGTCTCGGCGTGAAAGAAAATTGAATGAAAAACCTTGGATAACTAAAGGGATATTAAAATCTATAAAGACAAAAAATAAGTTATTCAAATCTTGCTATAAATGTTCTGAAGCAAACAAAATTGAGTTATATAAAAAATATCGCAACAAGCTTACGCATGTAAAATCCTTTGCAAAAAGTCAATATTATAACAAGTTATTGACAGAAAATCTATCTAATCCGAAAAAAACCTGGGAGGTACTTGGACAAATTATAGAAGGCAGGAGCAAATCGCGTAATATACTGCCCACTTCCTTAAAAATAAATGGACAAATATGCGAAACTGATAGTGATGAATTCTTGAACCAAATGTGTGAATATTTTGCTAATGTTGGTTCAAATTTATCGAAAAGAAATAAATCTGACATTTCCGAACTAAAGATTTTTTCCAAGTCCATAATGCAAAGTTTTACATTGCATGAAATTACTGAAAGTGAAGTGTCTCTTGCTATTAGCGATGTTAAAAGTAATTCAGCCCCTGGAATCGATGGCATCTCCCCCAAATTTGTAAAAATGGCTAGAGTAGTCTTGACTCCTATTTTGACTAAATTATACAATAAATGTTTGCAACAAGAATGTTTTCCCGATGAATTTAAAGTGGGTCAAGTCATTCCAATTCCCAAAACATCAACACCCAAAGAACTAGGTGAATTTCGACCTATCTCTCTTTTAAACTTATTTTCAAAAATTTTTGAAAAAGTATTGAAGACTAAAATTATGGATTTCATTGACAAATATAATATATTATCTCCTGAGCAATTTGGATTTACAACAAACAGTTCCACCGAACTAGCAATTACCACAATTTATGATAAATTTCTTGATAATCTTGATAAAAATCAATATACATGTGCTATATTTCTTGATATCAAAAAAGCTTTTGATTCCCTTGACCACAAAATTTTACTCAAGAAGTTAGACCACTACGGTTTTCGAGGAAAAATTTGGAATTTGCTGAAATCCTATATGGAAAATAGAAAAATTTGCACTAAAGTAGAACAAAAAGCTTCAAAATATTTTAAAGTGACTCACGGAATTCCACAAGGCTCTGTCTTAGGCCCACTTCTTTTTCTGTTATTTATTAATGATTTACCTCAAGCATCAAAGTTTAATGCTACTTTATTTGCGGATGATGCTAACTTGCATATTTCCCACCAAAATCCACACAGCTTGCAAGTAATGGTTAATGAAGAAATCGAGAAAATTGAAAACTGGATGTACTTTAATAAATTAACGTTGAACTATTCAAAGTGTTGTTTTATGATTATAAGTCGCAAGCCTCTTGATGCCTCAAAATTTAGCTTATCAATGAATAAAGTAAACATCAAACGAAGTGATTGTATTAAATATCTAGGAGTGCTATTAGATGAACAGTTAAGCTGGAAAAATCATGTCCAAAAACTAAACAAAAACTTTTCAAAAATTTGTGGGCTAATTTTTAAACTAAGGCACTATGTACCTTTAATCACTCGCAAATTAATTTATTATTCCATGTTTCATTCCGTCATATTGTACGCGTTAATTAATTGGGGAAGAACTACAAATTCATATCTCCACCAGCTTGTAGTTTTGCAGAATAAATTTATCAGAGCCAGTTTATTTCTTCCTCGAAATTCTCCTACCAATTCTCTATATGTTAAATTTCAAACTCTAAAACTAAAAGACATGATCAGATTGGAATTTGCAAAGTTTATTTTTAAATTCAAAAATAACATGCTTCCATCATCATTTAATAATTACTTTATAGATCTCAACAAAGTACATAAACACAACACTAGACAAAAATCAATTGGCAGTTATTATCATCATTCTTTCAATAGCGAGTTTGGGAGGAAAAGATTACAACACATCTGCTTACAGGAGTGGGAAACTATTCCTCTTGCTCAAAAAGAGTGCTCTTTTTCTAGATTTAAAAATAACTATAAAGCAGTTTTATTTGAGCATTACTCCAAAAATCTTGTGTAACTTTATCAATTATCTTAATTGCCTGCTTATTTCAAGCACAGTGAAATTATCCAATGAGTGTAACAACTAATTTTTAAACTCATTTATTGTTAAGAAACGTTCTAGCTAAATTTGAATTATATTTGTAGGAAAATTGTCCGCCGAAAAATTCACTTGTTGGTACAGATGAATGTGTAAACTGAGTTACACTGTAAATATTGTTTTGTTTTTTGTGCCTGTGCTGCCATTTTTTATTTTATCATACTTAGCAGTTTTGCTTGTAATCGGTCACTATACTACACTTCGTAGTTATGCCTGTAATCGGTGTCTAGTGTCAGATTTCCAGATCGGTGACTAGTGTCAGATTTCCAGATCAGATGGCAGTACTGTCTTGTAATGTGTTCTTTTTTTTAACGTTTTATGTCATGCTAAGTTTACGCCAATATGTTTACTGTAAGTATTGCTGTAGTAGGTGCAGCAGACTTAGATGACCCCTGTGGTCTTGCGCTGTTTCCTGCCTATGCGAATTTTCTAAACGTATACGGTGAAATAAACTTGATTGATTGTAGTTTACATACTACGTATTACACATAACAATTTGATGATTATTCACGCATTTCGCCTTTTTGTGACGCAATAGTTAATCGGGTTGATACAATTTACACTTCGTAACTTTTTAATCAGTTCAGTTAAATCAGTGCTAGGCTACTACGTTTTACTGTTCTCGACCTGGGTTGATTTCCTTCCTAGGTCACTGTATTTTCTGATGAAGCTTGGCGTTCATTGCCAAGCGAAACGTCAAAAATAAAAATTGGAGAGTAGATTTTTTCTGTCTCCGTTTTACCGTACCGGAAGAACAAGCAGCGCAGAACTTGAGTTAGCCTAGCTAGCCTAGACTACGATGCCCGGTATACAAGTCCAACAAAATCTTCCCCACTATGCACCATGTAAAAACTCTCAAAATACCTTGGTATTACGATAGATCACAATCTCAACTTTAAGTCTCACATCCATACAACCGTTTCAAAACTCGCAAGGTCTGTCGTCGTCGTCGTCGTTTGGCGGGGCATCTCTTCCAAGACAGATGAAAGGACCAAGGCCGAGGGTTTATCCTTTTACCACCCTGGCCATCAAACTGCTTGGGTCAGATGCTGACTGTAAGGGACTTCAGCCAGCATCTTGTTTCGTCATCCAAAACCATTAGACCAAACATACCTCGGGGTGCTCGATGTATGGGACACTGTGAGATGATGTGATCTGCGGTTTGTTCACTGGCACCACACTCACAATTCGCTAGAGGAGCGAGACCCCATTTGTACATGGACGAACAGAAACGTCCAACACCAGAACGCAGACGGTTGAGCTTGACCCAGGCTGCCCTGGGCAGACCCATACCCAAGGGTCTGGAGCTAGCCTTGGGAATGAAAGCGTGGAGTGACAATGCGTTGGCAGAGTACTCCATGTCCCATTTCGTGTTCGTCCACTCGGCTGCACGGACGTCCATCTCAGAAAGACTGTCTAGTAATTTCCGAGCAGCAGGTACAAATGAGCGTCTAGATTTCAATCTCTCCCTACATACGTCCTGTGACTCATGAAACTGGCCATGTAAAATGTGGTCAGGGTCCAGGGAGCTGCGGTTGGCTAGGGAGAGTGTCGCTCCTTGGCGGCGAAGCTCAGCTGGCTGGATGCCTGAAAGAACCGGAAGGTAGACCGATGGAGTGGGACGCAGGCACCCAGTGACAATGCGCAAGGCGTCATTTATTACACTGTCGATAAGCCGTATGTGCACGCTGCGGCACCAGACTGGTGCGCAGTACTCGGCAGTCGAGTAGACCAGAGACAGGGCAGCTGTGCGTAATGTCTTAGAGCTAGCACCCCAACCTGTTCCGGCAAGTCGCCTCAACAGTGAGACGCGAGCACTTAACTTCTTGCGCAATGCTTCCAGGTGAGGACGATATGTGAGCGATCTGTCCAGTTTGACCCCAAGATAAGTGGGAACTGGACAGAAAGGTAAGGTCTTACCGATGTTACAGACACAAGGTCTGTAGATTTAATATTCCGACAGCAAGGTCTGTAGGAATATTAAATAAACTTTGATTCATTCTCCCTCCTCTTACTTTACTTCTTCTCCACTATTCTCTCATACATCCACATCTTCTATTTGGACTTTCTATATGGGGAAGCACTTATTTCAACTTACATAACTAAATTACAACAATTACAAAATAAGGCAATTCGAAAATTTAGTAACTCCTCTATTAAATCTCCTATCACGCCACAATTTTATAAACTGAGTGTCCTCAAAATTCATCAATTGTACAAATTTGAAATTGCAAAAGTAATGCACCAGCACTCCAGAAGTATGTTACCATCTATTTTCAATTCTCATTTTAAAAAACTTTCCCATAAACACACCCTGCAAACCAGAGCTACAACCGATCATAATCTACATACTCCCAGATATTCAACCAGCAGATCCCCAAAATCAATAAATTACCAAGGAGTTAAACTTTGGAACTCCCTGTTCGTTGAATTACGAAATCAATCTTTCTCGAAACTATAAACTAATTCTTCTTTATAAATACCGATAACATTTTAATTAACTTTACAACATTTGTATTGTAATCAAATTTGAAGCCGCTTTTAAGCGACTCCTCTGGGTGGCTGCTTGACTTGAAGACCTTAATCGGTCACTTCGCAGTCTCTCTTCGAGTATTTTGTTTTCTTATTTTGAATGCGAATGTATTTGTAATCTTACGTTTCTACATTCGATAAATAAACTGAATCTGCCTGTGTGTCCTTTTCCAGCTAAAGGATGTACTCCAAAATATTATACAAAGGTTTGCTATGTTATGCTATTGTCTAAGTTCAGGTTCTCCTAAATGTAACGAAATATTTTCTTTCTTTTTGGTAAAAAAAATACAATTGGTTTTGGCGACATTTAGGGACAGTTGATTTATGGTTCAGCGAAGCATTTATTTTATGTAGCTCAAGCTTCAGATTAGATTGCAGACAATTTTCATTTTTATGAGACAATGTCAGCGCGCTGTCATCGGCATACAAAATAGTTTTAAAATTTGAGCAATAGTATGAATCATTAATATAAATCAGAAATAAAATTGGCCCTATTACACTCTAAGTTTTTTTTTCAAAATTTTGCTTCGGTCATTTGACCAATTTTAGCTCGTCTTGCACAAAATTTTTCGGTCATGTTTTAACTACTCTAAGTTTAAAAACAATAGTTTTCAACACTTCCTTAAACTACGAGATTTATTGAAACTTTAAAATTAAAACAAGATACGTGCGATCACTGAAATGGGAGATTCGGAAGCCCGGTGCGTTAAAAACAAATATATAATTAATTTATTTTGGTTAGTGAACACAGTTTACGTCATTGCCTGTAATAATGGCCAGGAGTGGATCCAGAAAATTTTGGTGGGGGACGGAAGCAGTTTTAAATTAAATTGAATGTTATTTAAGTACGCCCGGTCGGTTGGCGTAGTGGTTATAAACATCGCTGTTGGCGCGGGAGGTCTTGGGTTCGATTGCTGGCCGGTCAAATTAGCCACTGTTGCCAACGACTCGCCACCGCCGCTACGTTTCTGTGTTACCCAGGCGCTATGCTGAAGAGATATTTCAGGTCAGGGGTGTATTCAGATTCTTTTTAGAAAAAGGGACATCAAGTTTTGGCATTTTTAAAAGTGTATACCAATGACTTAAAAATTGGTATTCACAGCTTCCCTGCTTGACGCTCAGCGTTAATGACACAGAGTGAAGAACAAGCCGGCAAGTTTACTTGTTGTGCCGTTGGGAAAGGCACCTAGCGAGATTCCACCATCTTGGTGTGGTAGACAGATGGCCGGCAACTCCTAAGCGAGCTCGTATAGCGCATTGATCGCTTTCTCGTGATAGGAGGATAAATATGCAACTAACCGACTAACTAACTAAATCGTAGAACAAAAACGGCTCTAGGGGGGTCTGGAGGCATGCTCTCCGGAAAATTTACGAAAACTTACGTGTTGCAATGACCATTTTAGCGCTCTTTGAACAATATTTAGGCAAATTTTGTTTTAATTTGTTTGCTCCTAATTCTGATGTGCTTCTCCAAATACGATGCATTTTGTTTATACATTTCGATTTATGCATGCTTACGGCGTAAGGCGTACGCATGCATAAATTGCGTAAGAAGTAAGCATGCATATTGTTATGGAAGAGATGCGAACTTACGAAAAAATTGTATTCACTAAAAACATCGATAAAAATGCCTGTGGGGGGATGCATTCTGCCTCTGGATCCACCCCTGACAACGGCCATTATTACCAACTGAAGAAGAGGGCATTTTTTCTCTAAAGCCCGTGTAAATAAAATATTTTTATTCAACGACAGTACCGCTTGAAATTATTGCGAGGAAACCATCTAGTATTCTCTTCACGTGTCCAGTTTAAGTGGCTCCAGGGGCACAAGAGTTTTCTGCATCAAGGTTAAATTTTTGGTGTCCTAATTTGCGTCATATTTAGCCTATTATAAAATTTCGAACACGATGTAAAACAAAGAAATGCTAAAAATATTAGAAACTTATTTCAGTCACTATAACCGAACTGGCCTGAGAAAATTTCGTCATTGCCAAAATAATTCGGTCAATGACCGACAAATGACCAAAAAAAAAAAAAAAAAAAAAAAAAAAAACGGAGTACACTGCCTTGAGGCACTCCTATATCAATGTTTAATAGCGAAGAAGAGAAACTATTCCCATGGACAATTTGTTTGCGATTGGAAAGGTATGAACTAATTAAATTATTGGTGACTCCTCCCACTCAATATTGTTCCAATGTGAACAGAAAGAAAATGTGATTAACAGTGTCGAAAGCTTTAGCCAAGTCCATAAATATAGTGCAAACACTCCTATCATTATCCAACTCAGTAATTATTAGTTCATGCAAATACGCAATGGCAAGGGTTGTCGAATGGTCTCCTTTAAAGCCAAACTAGGTCGGGACAAAAACATTATACTTAGTCCAAAAAATGTAATTAATCGCTGTTTAATTATTGTTTCTAATATTTCGTTGAAAGTGGAAAGAATTGATATAGGACGATAGTTCTGTAATTCAGAATTGGAACCTCCCTTGTGAAAAGGTATGACTCGTGCAATTTTGAGCTTATCGGGATACAGACCATTTTTCAAGCAGGAGTTAAAAATAGTGTTAAAAAAAAATAAAAAAGAAAGGAGCAAAGAAGTAGATAAAACACTTGATTTGCAGAAAAGACTGTGAGCCATGTTTTTCTTTTCTATTTGGAAGTGCTTGAATCTAGGACCTCAGTTATTTTGCACCAAAATATAGCAATAGATTTTCACAACTTGTTCAAGCTTTAAAAAAGCATTAAGGCAGCAACTGCAGTTTCCTTGTAGCTGCATAGCAGCAACATGGCAAAGTTCCCAATGCTGTGCCAACGTCTGCACAAAAAATTGCAACTGTGTTTATGGGGATGGAGGGATCACAACGGTATTATTCGTATATTAACTGCAACTTTTCCAGTGAAGGAGCAGTACTGAGTCCGCAGGAATATCTGATAGTATTCTCATAAGCTTTTTTCTGCAGTTGTGAGAAAGCTGCTTTATTTTTCTAGTGCAGTGTAAATCGCTATTCTATTTAACATTGAAGCTGTGTGAATCTCTATCATTCTGTCACGTGGCCTAGCGGTACCGCTCGCAGGTGACAGATTCTACGTGACGGGTTCGATTCGCGGCTCGAGCCGATCGTGTTTGACATATATACCGGGTGGCTGCTGACTCGAAGAGCGCAAGCTCACTTTGCAGTCTCCCTCAATTACTGCTAAAGTTTCAGCTCAATATACTGTAATTTGAAAATAACTCAGTTTTCTTTTCATTAAAAACAACACTAGAAAGAGATGTCACTATAAATACTCATTTTGTCAGAAAAGAGAAAATCTACCACCATTCACTAAGCAGCACGTCATACAGTTTCTGCAAAAGATTTACGGAAAAGTATTGAAAGTAGAACAACAAACCACAGATATTTTGAAGTTTAATATAGAAAAATCATCAAATTAACGATATACAAACAACATCATACCTGTTCTTGCTCTCACATCATCACTAAAATTTCCGTTATTGCTATTTTCAATAGCTCTTGCTTTTACTAAATAATTGATATTACTTTGCAGACCTGAAATCTGAAACAACAAAACATTTCATCATTGGATCTTGCAGCAACAAAAGTTTGTTCGATGTGAATTACTTTTTAAGCTGCTGGTATTGTTGACAATTATGACAATTAACTCAACCATTCAATACGTATCCCCCTTTAATAAGCAAAACAAAGCTTCATTAAATATTTTTTTACCTAATCAAGCCTCAGGTATATCGATAATTGTAGAAAGTAATCAGAACTGAAAGAGTATATACTGATTATACCATTAAGTGACAAATAAATTAAGAATAAAAAATGCGACACATAAAATACAACAAAAATCGTTAAAAACTTTTTAAAAGTACACTACCATATAATATTAGCTAAAATCAGTCCAATTATTTCAAACAATATTCAAAGAAGTAATCTTCTGTGACTAGATAGCAAAGAAACTATTATCCAAATCAATAAAAAAGCTGACCTCAAATGTTCCAGCAAAAACAGATGATGTGGTTAGCACATTTGAAAAATTATGACGTTGAGTAAAAACAATTTCGTATGAAGTAGCATCAGCTACAGTTGACAAAGACACAGTAACAGAATTGTATGTTACAGTCGAAATGGTCACCACAGGAGCTGAAACAATTAGACAATAAGAGTTACTTTAACCATTGACGCATAACGCCAAAGTGTAAGCCAAGATTTAAGGAGACAGTGGAGGGTCAGTCATCAGTACAAACAATAGCATAACATTGCCAACCACTGATACGAAAAATCAACCCTTTTTTACATATAACTCCTACTGCTGAATATTAGCAATTTGTTGTTTGTCGTATAACAACCATGATTCTTAAAATCTCTGATTAAAAAAACTTGCAGAAAATATAAGAGCAAATATTATTTTTTACATATTCTGTTTGAGATAGTAAGGTTAAAACTTTTGCAAATGCGTTTGATAATACAGTACCAACATTCAGCTTTGAGCTTTCAGATAAGCTTGCTATATCTCAACTGAAGATCCAGAAACACTTTTATCACATATTGCAAACAATTGTTCACTGCTTTCATTTTAAGATCAAGAAACTGAGTGTTTTGCTGTCTTTCCTCATTGTGCAGTTGTTGTTGGCACAAATGAAAATAAATAAATAAACTAGTACGGTAGCTACAAAATTGTAAGAAGTGGTTCAAGGCATGAGCAAATGCGTCTGTTTGAAGAAACTGGAGGGCAGAAAAAATACGAAATGATTGAAATTCAGATTCATTTTATTTCATTGAATTTACAATAAAACTGATGTTTTACCATATACACAGCACACAGAAATCAATATTTAAGAGGAAGAAGTTCGTAGATTGGTCATGTATGGAAATCGTGTAGCATTATATTAATCTGATGAGTTATTACAACAGGGAAAGAAATTCCACATATATATTGGGAAGTTAAAAAAATTTAGGATATCCATAATTGGACAATGTCCTATCAATGTAGTACGAATAAGTAGGCAGACCTAAATAGAATGGTTGTACGAAGGAATAATAGATATTGCGGAAATTAAAGGGTCTCATGTGAATTGTGCCACCACTTATAGAACGTCCACTTCAAACTGGGACTTTACCACTGACATTCCAATGGTGCATAAGACGTTATCGCAAAAAGCCAGATGCTCGTATTTAGTGTTTCCTTCCGGGAAATCAAAACGAGAAATTTGGGGTTTTGAAATTTCCCGTTTTACGGGAAAATTATGTCGGGATTTCAGTAAATTTTTTTTTGCAAAAATAAGGATTTTAGGGGTACTAATATCCATTATTCCGACATAAAAAATACACTAGGGCAAATTTTAATTTTTTTTGCCCACTAAAAATTTTTTTTTAAATTTGCAAAATTTTTGAAGATGAAATGCTGGTAAGATCAAAAATTTTTCCTCAATTTGTCGAAAAAATGGAAAAACCCTAAGTTTGTTAAAACGACGAAACAAAATGCTAAAAATTAGATCTGAAATGTTAAAAATCAGACAAAATGACAAAATAATCAAGCTCGTGAAAAACTCCTAGAAAAGTTTCACGGGAATTTTCCGAATCCTGAGAATCCTGAAGATTTTTGGGATCCCAAAAATTTCCTAAGATTCTCAAAAAATTTTTTGAAAATTTCCCGTTTCCCGGGAAGTTGAAAACCCGGGAAAAAAGGAAGCCATACTCGTATTGTTATAACATCAAACCTGGTGACCTCAGCGGGGAAGTCCTGCTATAAAGTGGGCATTTTATCAAAGGCAGCTTAATTCAAACAAGACCCAAATAATATACTTGGAGCAGGTAGAGTAGAGATGGGTAGCATCGACATACTTGTATTCCTACACTTTTAGATTGAAATCTGTGTTGATTTAGTGCTTCATCCAAATATTACGATGTGAGCTCGACCAAACCAAACGTTATCGGTAATTACTAATTAGCTATGTCCTGGGCATGAGGTAGCCATTTTACCAGGGGTGTAACCACAAAAAAAATATTAACAAGGGCGGGGGGGCAAAAATCAAACTATTAATCTTATTAGCTTACAAATCTTCGTAAGAGCACACAGTTACCCTGTCCACATGTCCAATTTTAGTGGGCTTCAGGCCTGTGGTACTTGTTGAGTCATCATTTTTGCGGTGTAACTTTTCTGTTTTTATGACCCATGAAAATAGGTGGTTCTAACGGCTCACAAAAGCAGATTCACATTATTTTATTCCTTCACAAAAGACAAAAGAAATAAAATAACAGTGAGACAAATATTGCAAGGTACAGAGCAATGTGGACTAGGATGGAGCAAAGAACCTACGAGGTCATCTAGTCGAGCTGCTTCCTGGGGCCATCGCAATTAGAGTAATGATGTAAAAATAGAACAGAAAAAACAGACAGATAACCTAACATTCTAAACACACCGAATTCGAGGAATGGTAAATCAACAGAAAAATCAGTAGGCCTACATCAAATGATTGTAATTCAGGTTAATAAGCTTCGTGCAGTCTGCTTTTGAAAAGTTTTTTGAAACACGGCAAAGTTAATTGTTTTAGGTCATTTCCCATTTCAGACCAAAGTTTTGTGCTTCGAAATGCCAGTTGGTTTTGAGCAAATGGCTTTGAGACAAATAAGAAAAAAACGCCAAAGCAAGTGTTTCTAAAAGTCCACAAAATTAACAGTCATCTAAGTAAATATTATGATCTCATCGATGTAACAAAGAAGGGATCATTATGACGTTTTCCAGAATGTATTGATATCTTGAAACTAAACAATAGCAATTTTGGACATGTGGACGTGGGTCAAGAAAGCACCCAACAATTTGGTGGACCTAGAACCAAGAACGGTGAGCCTAAAGCCCATGAAAATTGCATGCCCTGCATGCACTGTAGAACTAATTTGGCACTGTAGGCACTGTACGTAGAACTGATGTAGCACTGTAGGCACTGCAGAACTAATTTAGCACTATAGGCACTGTAGAACCAATTTGGCACTGTAGGCACTGCACGTAGAGCTGATTTAGCACTGTAGGCACTGTAGAAATAATTTGGCACTGTAGGTGCTAAATCAATTCTATGCACAGTGCCAAATTAGTTCTAGGCTACAGGGCCTACAGTGCCTACAGTTCTAAATTAGTTTGGCGTGCAGTGCCTACAGTGCCAAATTAGTTCTACAGTGCCTGCAGTGCTACATCAGTTTTATGTACAGTGCCTACAGTGCCAAATTAGTTCCATAGTGCCTGCAGTGCCTACAGCGCTAAATCAGTTCAGCGTACAGTGCCTACAGTGCCAAATTAGTTCTACAGTGCCTGCAGTGTCTACAGTGCTAAATTAGTTCTACATTGCCAAATCAGTTCTACGTACAGTGCCTACAGTGCCAAATTAGTTCTACAGTGCCTGCAGTGCTAAACCAGTTCTACGTACAGTGCCTACAGAGCCAAATTAGTTCTACAGTGCCTACAGCGCTAAATCAGTTCTACGTACAGTGCCAGATTATTTCTACAGTGCCTGCAGTGCTTACAGTGCTAAATCAGTTCTACGTACAATGCCTACAGTGCCAAATTAGTTCCACACTGCCTGCAATGCCTATAGTGCCAAATTGGTTCTACAGTGCTACATCAGTTCTACGTACAGTGCCTACAGTGCCAAATTAGTTCTGCAGTGCCTACAGTGCTAAATCAGTTTTACGTACAGTCAGTGCCAAATTAGTTCTACATTGCTGCAGTGCCTACAGTGCTAAATCAGTTCTACATACAGTGCCAAATTAGTTCTACAGTGCTAAATCAGTTCTACAGTGCCAGATTAGTTTTACAGTGCCTATAGTGCTGAATTAGTTCTACAGTGCCTACAATGCTAAATCAGTTCTACGAACAGTGCCACATTAGTTCTACATTGCCTGCACCTGCAGTGCTAATTCAGTTCTACGTACAGTGCCTACAGTGCTTCCAGTGCCCAATTTGCACTACCGGAATTCACAAATACGCAAGCAGAAAACCATTTTACAGAAAACAAAACAAGTTCTTTGTTAGGGGAAAACACCATTGTTGATGCTAAAATGCTTTTTCTTTTTTTCTTTTTTGAACATTTTAAGAAGTATTCTTAGCGGAAAAGAATAGTTTTGAAAGTTATTTTTTGCTAGCAACGTTTCTCGTATTGAGAAAAAAATCACAAAAAAAGATAAGTATTATACGCTAGCTTCTGGTAGCATGGCGTTCAGTTCTTGAGTAGACCTACATCGCTTCAGCGTGGTAGGTATGGGGCAGGGTTGCAAAAAATCGATGGTAAGCGATATTCGATTGTGATATTCTTTCTTTTTTGGTCATCGAATGCACTGGAGTCTCTACTTTTTTGAATAAATATCGATTACGACCTTGCCTTTGCTTTTCTTTGGCTCAATTTGATAATCCAAATTTGATTTTTTTGTCCAGGATACTTCATCTCACATTAGTAAATTTAGAATGATCGTCGGTATATCATCACTGTACCTTATTTTTATTAATAATTTTTTTGGGACAAAAAACAGCTAAAAGTTAGTTAGTTAATTAGCTAGTTGCATAGGCCTATTTATCCTCCTATCACGAGAAAGCGATCAATGCGCTATACGAGCTCGCTTAGGAGTTGCCAGCCATCTGTCTACCACACCAAGATGGGGGAATCCCGCTAAGTGCCTTTCCCAACGGCACAACAAGTAAACTTGCCGGCTTGTTCTCCACACTGTCCCTTTAATGCTGAGCGTCAAGCAGGGAAGCTGTGAATACCAATTTTTAAAGTCATTGGTTTGACCCGACTCGGAATCAAACCCGAGTCTACTGTTGAAGAGACAGACGCTCCATACCACTCGGCCATCTGAGCTATTTTTCAAGAGAAAAGTTGCTTCACATCAGACGTCTCCAAAACCAAAAATTGAGACGTCTCCAAAAATAAAAATAGAACAGATTTGCAAGAGAAAAGTTGCTTCACATCAATAATGTCGCATGCAATGTCCATAGTTTGTCCGTAAGTTACCAGGGGCGTGCGGTCAGGGGAGGCAGATGAAGCACTGCCTCACCAATCTAAAAAACATAACGAAGCAACTATGATTTTATCGCCGAATAGATATTTATGCGTAAAAACCATTTGTTTTAAATGAGAAATTTGCAAGGGACAAATTAATGTTTCGACTATAACCAAAGTCTCGTCAGCCTTGCTACGCACAGCCAATCCAGGCTAAACTCATTCCAGACTGTAAAGACTCTGTTTTTGCATTGCTTTACCTGTACATCTCGACTTCATCTCTTTTCTAGGTTGTGCCCTATTTTTGGCAGGCGACTGGCCCCAGACAACGATACCCAATGAAAGAACCTATAACCACTAACCCACAACCAAGTTACCGTTAGCCTAACTAGCCCAAATCACTAGAAGCCCCCATGGTAACCCACTCATTTGCAGCTGCAGACGCGTTTCGACCTTATTATGGTCTCATCAGTGCAGCATAGCAACCTCCCACCTTCCTAAAAAAAAAAAAAAATTCTAACCTTCAAAAGAACTACACACTCCAAATCTAAGCCTCTCCTCGTTCTGCTCAAGGTAGAACATTTGAAATAAAACCTTCAAGAAAATAATACAGGCTGGATTATGATGTCACAGATTCACTGTAAACAATCGATAAGAATAGAAAAGTCCGGTTGGTTTAAACATTATTTTCCCGGTAATCTGAGAAGGAATTTTTTGTTTAAGGTTTGTAACTATACCAGTTACCAAAACCTACAAAAAACCTCTCTGCCCAACCCGTTCGCCCGTGAAAAAGCGGGGGACAAGGTAGGCACTGTGTCTGCGCATGCAGCCCAGAAAACACAGTGAACGTCAGCGCTTATTGGTGGTTTAAACATCAATATCCCGGTACGTTTGTCGAACTGCATGTACAGTTACAGGATCCAGCAAGATGATATAAAGAAGGATATGTAAGTCAAATAGAATTCATCTTTCCTACACTTCTCCGATAGGCACCCCCAAAGTCAGGCAACAACAACGCCCAATGTGTCAGGGTAAGAATAGGTCCAACAATAAAAATACAGTCTTTTAATGGAATGGAAAATGGTACTCCCCCATACAGGTGGGAATTGAACCATCCATTTCTGTCATCAATTACGAGTTAGATGAGAAATTTGCAAGGGACAAATTAATGTTTCGACTATAACCAAAGTCTCGTCAGCCTTGCTACGCACAGCCAATCCAGGCTAAACTCATTCCAGACTGTAAAGACTCTGTTTTTGCATTGCTTTACCTGTACATCTCGACTTCATCTCTTTTCTAGGTTGTGCCCTATTTTTGGCAGGCGACTGGCCCCAGACAACGATACCCAATGAAAGAACCTATAACCACTAACCCACAACCAAGTTACCGTTAGCCTAACTAGCCCAAATCACTAGAAGCCCCCATGGTAACCCACTCATTTGCAGCTGCAGACGCGTTTCGACCTTATTATGGTCTCATCAGTGCAGCATAGCAACCTCCCACCTTCCTAAAAAAAAAAAAAAATTCTAACCTTCAAAAGAACTACACACTCCAAATCTAAGCCTCTCCTCGTTCTGCTCAAGGTAGAACATTTGAAATAAAACCTTCAAGAAAATAATACAGGCTGGATTATGATGTCACAGATTCACTGTAAACAATCGATACGAATAGAAAAGTCCGGTTGGTTTAAACATTATTTTCCCGGTAATCTGAGAAGGAATTTTTTGTTTAAGGTTTGTAACTATACCAGTTACCAAAACCTACAAAAAACCTCTCTGCCCAACCCGTTCGCCCGTGAAAAAGCGGGGGACAAGGCAGGCACTGTGTCTGTTTCACGGCACTGTGTCTGTTTCAGGCAGGCACTGTTTCACGGGCGAACGGGTTGGGCAGAGAGGTTTTTTGTAGGTTTTTTTAACTGGTATAGTTACAAACCTTAAACAAAAAATTCCTTCTCAGATTACCGGGAAAATAATGTTTAAACCAACCGGACTTTTCTATTCTTATCGATTGTTTACAGTGAATCTGTGACATCATAATCCAGCCTGTATTATTTTCTTGAAGGTTTTATTTCAAATGTTCTACCTTGAGCAGAACGAGGAGAAGCTTAGATTTGGAGTGTGTAGTTCTTTTGAAGGTTAGAATTTTTTTTTTTTTTAGGAAGGTGGGAGGTTGCTATGCTGCACTGATGAGACCATAATAAGGTCGAAACGCGTCTGCAGCTGCAAATGAGTGGGTTACCATGGGGGCTTCTAGTGATTTGGGCTAGTTAGGCTAACGGTAACTTGGTTGTGGGTTAGTGGTTATAGGTTCTTTCATTGGGTATCGTTGTCTGGGGCCAGTCGCCTGCCAAAAATAGGGCACAACCTAGAAAAGAGATGAAGTCGAGATGTACAGGTAAAGCAATGCAAAAACAGAGTCTTTACAGTCTGGAATGAGTTTAGCCTGGATTGGCTGTGCGTAGCAAGGCTGACGAGACTTTGGTTATAGTCGAAACATTAATTTGTCCCTTGCAAATTTCTCATCTAACTCGTAATTGATGACAGAAATGGATGGTTCAATTCCCACCTGTATGGGGGAGTACCATTTTCCATTCCATTAAAAGACTGTATTTTTATTGTTGGACCTATTCTTACCCTGACACATTGGGCGTTGTTGTTGCCTGACTTTGGGGGTGCCTATCGGAGAAGTGTAGGAAAGATGAATTCTATTTGACTTACATATCCTTCTTTATATCATCTTGCTGGATCCTGTAACTGTACATGCAGTTCGACAAACGTACCGGGATATTGATGTTTAAACCACCAATAAGCGCTGACGTTCACTGTGTTTTCTGGGCTGCATGCGCAGACACAGTGCCTACCTTGTCCCCCGCTTTTTCACGGGCGAACGGGTTGGGCAGAGAGGTTTTTTGTAGGTTTTGGTAACTGGTATAGTTACAAACCTTAAACAAAAAATTCCTTCTCAGATTACCGGGAAAATAATGTTTAAACCAACCGGACTTTTCTATTCTTATCGATTGTTTACAGTGAATCTGTGACATCATAATCCAGCCTGTATTATTTTCTTGAAGGTTTTATTTCAAATGTTCTACCTTGAGCAGAACGAGGAGAGGCTTAGATTTGGAGTGTGTAGTTCTTTTGAAGGTTAGAATTTTTTTTTTTTTTTAGGAAGGTGGGAGGTTGCTATGCTGCACTGATGAGACCATAATAAGGTCGAAACGCGTCTGCAGCTGCAAATGAGTGGGTTACCATGGGGGCTTCTAGTGATTTGGGCTAGTTAGGCTAACGGTAACTTGGTTGTGGGTTAGTGGTTATAGGTTCTTTCATTGGGTATCGTTGTCTGGGGCCAGTCGCCTGCCAAAAATAGGGCACAACCTAGAAAAGAGATGAAGTCGAGATGTACAGGTAAAGCAATGCAAAAACAGAGTCTTTACAGTCTGGAATGAGTTTAGCCTGGATTGGCTGTGCGTAGCAAGGCTGACGAGACTTTGGTTACATTTGTTTTAAATAGTTATGTCTTATCTCTTGAAATGTTTGTTGACGCCAGTTATGTTACTGTCGTTTATGTTCCTACACCCCATCGAAGCTTCAGTGGTTTCTATGACGTTATTCGCACAGAGAAATCATGTAGTTTTCTTCGCTCAAGTACATGCGTGAGGCAATGACGAAACCCGTCCTACCCCACTCCTAAAGCAAAATTTACATAAACTTGTTAAAGCGCGCTTTTTTCTTTTTTCTCCTCGAGTCTCTGTGTTCCAATGCTACCGTAGATTGAATACGATTTGAGCATTTGAGGCCACAAATGGTTGAGACGTCTCCAAGATAAAAACAAAAAAAAAATTTTTGCGCCAAGCTGGAAGTTACGAGCATTGAAGGCCTAGCCTACCGTTTAAAGTTTGTAGTTCATGTAAATTGTGCGAAGATTTAGCGTCGAATTTGATAGACTTTTTAATACTGAATTATTGATTTAAACAGGGTGGACAACTTCTTTAGTCGGCGGACTACATGTGGGAAGACGAAGTTCTTCCCGGGCCGGATTATTGGATATGTGGGTAAAGAGCAAAAAAAGGTCTTAACGTACTCAGATGGTTCGTTTTCCACCGAAAATATAGGTGAGGAGCAAAGAAAAAAAAGGTCTTCATCACGTCTTCAGATGACCTGTTCATATTTCTGTAACTACCGGCGGGCCGCATATACTGGTCTCGGAGACCGGATCCGGCCCGCGGGCCGTATATTGCCCACCCCTAATTATTGCCCACCCCCAATTTAAATCTTAAGTTATAAACAAAGGAAGGCCCATCTGCAGTCTTTACGCCAGAACTTATAGCAAAAGAAAATAACCCCGCTCCTTTCAAACGGATTGGTGCAAAAGAAAAAACTGGCTTTGTGGTTGTGATTTAAAAAACTCTCTTTCTGTTTTCCCTGTCTCTTATTTTCAGCAAATAGTAACGTTTGGACTAAAACATAATTTTGTGAGGTTAGGAGTGTAGTTTACCGTACCAAGAAGTATGAGAAATCGACCGCGCATATTCAAAGTGAAATTGCTAGATTTTTATCGTTAACTTTTGATTTTGCTTTACGTATAAGAACAGCTGAGAATTAACAAAAACTCTTACCGTTCCGATTCCGAAGCGTAAAAACACGAGAAATTTTAACCCTTTTTTGCGTGGGGAGACAAAAAATACAAGTGAAATTTTTTAAAATTTGGTGCGCTAAACTACAACACATAACGTTTTTAAATTTTATGGCTTTTTCTGTTACGGCATTTGGCTTAATTTCAACAACTTTTTTTTACAAGTTCCCAAAAATGCAACATGTCGTACGCACCGTGCGGAAATCCCACCGAAGAAGGACATCTTTTATCGCTGGAAACAATCTCCATCGAGATGGAGAGACTTCACGAGTTACGGAAAAATAATGATGATGTCTAGACTACACTAAAGTGATAGATATTTTGGTTCAAAATGATGGACGTATGGATTTTGTAAATAACGAACAGTGGTGTAGTCCTCGAGGATGTCCTTGGCCTCGAGGACAGGTTTGTGAAGTCCTTGGCCTTGGTCTCGACCGTGCTGTTCTTGGCCTTGGCCTCGACTCAGGACTCGATATTTTTAAAAATTCAACTTTGCGATTGTTTTCACAAAACGCTAGTCGCTTTAAGAAAAAATGGTCCAAATAACGTTAAGCATTGGTATTTGGTAAGCTCGCGCGGCGGAGAAATAAATGTAGACAATGCATGATGACAAAACCATAAAGTTACATCGTGAAAAGCAAAATTTCGACAATTCAAGATTTTGTTTCTCACAATCTCTCCTTAAGGTTTTTAAATTGAAATTGTGAGCAACAAAGTTTTTAATTGAAAATTTTATCTGTGATAACTGGATTTTCAGCGGGAGATCCTTGAGGTTCGAAAACTCGGGCAGAATAATGGGAGAAAGCTATTTTACACTTTTCTTCAAAGCAGGGGGTAGCCAGCGGAATATTTAGGGCGGGGCCAAACTACAATAGGCCACCAACTTCAAAAAAATGACCTTCTCAGGCCAAGGCGTTCGACTCACGCTGTCTTCCCTCCAGGACTGGCGATAAAATGAGGCAGGGACCTGCCCCCCAATCAACCAGCGTGCTTCTTTGAAAACAGGGGCTTTTGTGCTTAATTTTAAACTTTGCCTACCCCCCCCCTGACAAATGCTTGGCCCTACCGATGAAGGTCTTAAGAGCGGTCCAAACACCATTTTTTAAAGGTCTTGGTCTTGGCCAAGACGGTCTTGGTCTAGTCCATTTAGCTTGGTCTTAAGACCGAAAGAACTAAAAAACATCTAGTAAAAATTTAAGTGATTCTGCACAGCTAAAAAAGTATCCAACAGCGTGTGATTGTGTTGTTCTTATTTCTTTTAATATTCTGCATACATTTTGCCCGTTTTTTGTTGTTATAGAAAAATAGCGATTAGTGATAAGCTGTTAATTCTCATCTTATTTTTATGGTCTTGGTCTTGAAAAAAATCAAAGGTCTTGGTCTTGAAAAATTTTTAAAGTTTCGGCCATGGTCTTGTAGGTGATGGTTTTAGCTACATCACTGCTTGGCCCCCTAAGCCAACTGCTCTACCGCCGGCTCTGCTTCCCGTATTTCGATTTTTGCCTCAAGTTATTGATATTTATTTTGTTCACGGATGAACATGGAGTTAATTATTTACTGTAGACCTGGGCAGGCAATCCCAAGTTTGCTAATCGCTACCCTACTAATCAAATTGCCTTCTGCTCGGCATTAGCCTTTTTAATTAAGAAAATCAAACGAATTTGTTACCGTATGGTATGTACGAACAAGAAACACCTAGAACAACAAACACAACGAAAAAGTTCCTATTCTTTAAAATGATTTTCAATTGAACATTTTTTCCTTTTGCTCGCCATATTCGATCGCCTTCAAATCAAAAATCAAATCTTCATTATACTCGCGGTATTACGCTGAAGCGTGTAACTAGTGGCGGGGCCCATCTCTGCGCCTGGGTTACACAGCTCCGCCTGGGCGACACTGTATCGATTTGACCGACCCGGGATTTGAACTCGAGACCTCCCGCACCGATAACATGTGCGCTAAACAACTGAGTCAACGGCCGATCTTCGATTGCCTTTTTGCGATACAATACAATCTGGCATTTTCTCTGTACTTACACTAAAACATTTGATCCCATTGCGTTGGTATGATGCAATAATGCTTAACCAGCGCTTTGTATGAAGGTTATGTCAAAATTTAAATCGCGCAAAAATTAGTCGTACATGAAAAAGTGGTAAAGCTGAGGGAGCTTCATGAAAAAGTGGTAAAGCTGAGGGAGCTTTTGAAACAAAGTTTACGGCATTTTATAAAAATGTTTTAACTACACTTCAGAGTAAGCTTCGTCATAAAGGGAGCAGAGCTCAGTGCCTTCCTCTCCTCCTGGCTACGCCACTGCTTCAAAGTTTCAATCAACTGTTGTGTATTTACTTTATAATTTGCTTAATAGCCTTGCAAAGCAGTCTGAAGTAAAGCAGTCTGAAAAAGAGAATGTAGCGCCTGCGATATTATTTGTTATTACACTATATCTTTGTTAGAGGTGCTAATTGCAGCTGTCTAGTTTTTTTGCTTTGCTGTTTCTCGTGCTCTGAATTTTCCGTTTAGAGCACTTGCATGTGGACTGAGCTTGAGGTTTAGCATGGCAGTACGATAAGCTTTTTATCATGGGAAGTCATTCTAGCCAGGCTCACGTAATTGTTTTTATATATTTTAGAACAGTTCTACAAGAGTACCGGTACAGTAAAGACTGCAGACTCAGAATGATGAACTTGAACATATGCCTTCTTTGAAAATCATAACTTTTTTATAAAACGTTTAAGAGTAATAACTACAGAGCCAGTGAAGATTGGAATAGCTTAAAATACGACCAGTGTAGCAAATAAAAATTGTGGCCTAAGCTTGAATTTTTATGAACATTCTATTGCATAATATGCAGGTTTGCTTAAAAAACGAAGAGCGCTAATACTATTTTTACGTGCCACGCATGCAGAGCTAAGGTTTTTATCGTAGTGAAGTATGTGCATCATGGTAGATGGCCCAGCCGGACATCGAACCCGCGAAATCAGCTCCCCAGCCCAATGCGCCGGCCACTCGGTCAGACAAACTTTGTGTGTAAAACTTGGGTCTTGAACAAATTCGCCGAGTTTTGATCTCGGGCTCAGTGGTATCGTGCTATTGGGGCTCTGGGAGTGAGATGTTTTACTTTTTATAATTTAAGAAACTGAAAATAATAAAAAAAAAATAATAGCCAGTGCCATTTTGTTTTTATTTTTCAAACTAACCCCATACCCCCGCCCCCCTTTCTTACACTATAAATTCCATTGTTTTGCTTTTTAGTTTTTGCTTCAATCAATCGCTTCGACTCAAGAGTAAAGTTAGTTTGTTGATCTGTGGTTAGAATTTAAAAAACATTTTGCGTGCGTTGTTAAAGATAGCCTAGAACAGGACTTCCCAAACTTTTTCGCTCGCGACCCTTTTTAATCTTTTGAAATTATTCGCGACCCTTCACGGTTAAAATGAGAAATATGCATTTGCAAAATATGCATTTGTGATAATTATTGGAAGACGAAAACTAAAAACAAGCTGCCGCTATTCAATTATTTATTTATTGATTTTCATTTTTGTAGCATATTCATCCTCCAATCACCAGAAAGCGATCAATGCGCTTTACGAGCTCACTTAGGAGTTGCCAGCCATCTGTCTATCACACGAAGATGAGGGAATCCCATCAAGTGCCTTTCCCAACGGCACAACAAGTAAACTCGCCCGCTTGTTCTCCACACTGTCCCTTTAATGCTGAGCGTCAAGCAGGGAAGCTGTGAATACCAATTTTAAAGTCATTGGTTTGACCCCACTCGGAATAAAACCCAAGGCTGCAGTTACCGTGGCGTACGCTCTTACCTCTCGGCCACCTGAGCTGTTGATATCTGCAATGCCTACTAGTTTACAAACACATTTATGTAATGTGATGGGTGCAATTGCTTTCGCCTACAAACCAAATCCCGCTGCGGCTCAATATTTGTTAATGCCGGTCTCGAGATGGTTTGAATGTTGCTTATGCCGGAACGATGTTTTGCTGTCAACGTTAAACATGCAGACTCGCACAGATACGTCGAGACAATCGGCCGGAGTGTGGTTGCTGCCGAGTCCGATAATGGTGGATATTCGGCTTTAATGCTAACCATTGATTAACCAGCTATCCATTGCTTAAAATAGTTTTTAATTACCGGTGCTAGCCTCTCGCCAGCAGTGTTCTACATGGCGTCGCAAACCGAAGCGATGAAACAAAAAGATGCGTTCAGCCGCGTCACGTGATACCGATGTGACGAAGCAAAACAATTTATACACAAAACTACAGCACTCATCTGCTGCCTCACTATTTCGTACTAGCCTAGAGATAGGCCAGAATCTGCATTCTACAGCTAAGTTAAGAATGATGTTTGCGCAATTACACCAGTTTAAAAAGCTCAACAGCATACTATACATAATACGCAATACTTTGCTTAAAATTTGTATACTCCCTGCGCCCCCTGAAGTTTGTTACGCGACCCCTCGCGGGGTCGCGACCCCTAGTTTGGGAAGCCCTGGCCTAGAACACACCTATACACGTTATCCCACCAAATGCGTTAAAACTAATAATGATTGCAGCCTGCTTTTATTTATTTTAACTCAGCTTCTGTTTTAAAACATGGGCTACCTAAGCATTTTTGTATTGTCTGACACTCTGACACCATAGTAGTGACTGCACTTCACTGCAGGTACCGATATGTCCTTTTCCGACAAGAAAGTGTGCTGAAACGAGTGTTTTTTATGTGAAAACCGTAAAAATCCGTTGGCGACTGAGGGCTAAGCCTCCAGACTCACCTTGCCTACGGCGGCTGGGACTTTCCCCCCAACCCCCCTATAATGTTCTCCACCTTTGTTATATCGTGGGGCCACTCTGGTTGCGCATACTGTCCATAATTAAGGAGCGGTTTGGAATATCAAAATAAATTTCGATTTATTGTCCAAAAATTGGGGTATCACGACATATTTTGGTATGTTTTTCTAATTTCCTTTTCTCGTGATGTTACTCAATGCTGAATATGGCTTTTGTAAAGGTTGTAAATGATCAACATCTGTTTAAATTGTTACTTGGGCCCCTCCAAACTTCTTTTTCCTGCACGACGCCTCTGCTCGGGCTCAAAAATATTTTCAAGTCTATAGGGTCTTGGTCTCGAATTTTTTTTTTTTTTCTTGAAGTCTCGATCTCAACTCTCGACCATCAAAACTTGACTCCATCATTAGTTGATAATAAAATTGAAAACTTTTAACGTTGCAGCTTTTAGATTGTGAGTAAAATAATTAATTTTCTGCCAAAACTGAACTGTTTAACTCATCGGGTGCTAACTAGGGCTGCGAACTTGAGCTCGAACTCGAAAGAACTCAATCATTTTGCCGAACTTGAACTTGAACTCGAAAAAATATTTTTTCTGAACTAGAACTTGAACTTGCATAAAACTGTTCGAGTTCATTAAAAAGATATTAAAATCGTTGAAAAGAAATAAAAGATCACTACAAAATATAATTTGTTGTTCAAGTAGTCACAATTCGTGTAAATTGAAGTTATGATTTTACCAAAAGAGAAGCTGCATATCGTTTATTTGTTCATGCCACTGCGACCTACAAAGTCCAGGGCTGCGAACTCGAACTTGAACTCGAAAAATAAAATTCTTAGAACTCGAACTTGAACTCGACTTGCAAATATCTGCTGAACTCGAACTTGAACGCGGTTAAAAATCGATCGAGTTCGCAGCCCTGGTACTAACTGTTCCAGCATCATCAGCCCTAGTCGAAAGAGATTTTAGCAAAGGGGGATTTATTATGTGACCCCATCGAGCTGTGCTTTCGACTTAAGTCTAATTAACACGTTGTGGGGTAGTTCTTTGAGTGTGAATGTGACACGTGAGTGCTTTTCACCTTTTGTTTTGTGATTTTGTTTCTATTATGATTGCTTGCATTTTCGTTGATTTGTTGTTGTTTTTTTGGTGAATCGGTTTTTAGTTACATTATATTGGTTAATGTATAAGACAGTGGCGGCCTGGTGGGCAGAACCTCCTATCTGGCTCACCAAAGGTTGTAGGCAGGAATGGTAATGTACGACGTTGCACTGAAAAATGCGGCTATATGGGAAAGCGAACTGCGAATTGAGCACAGACGTAGAAAATGCGGCTACAGGTTACCTGCTAGTTTGTAAGCACAAAATCCAAAAATTGTTGAACAATTTGGTATGCAATAAGCCGAACAGTGTCGATTAAAACAGTAAAGATTTCAACCCTCATTAATATTTGTTTCCATGCAAATATTATTTGATTTAAAAAAAAACCTAAATTTTTTTGCTTAACTCTGATAAGTTTGCCTGTAACTGGATTAGTGCACGCGTTTTTTCTATATTCATTAAACAATTTACCGTGTAATAACAAAGAACTTTATGCTTGATTCATCGGGGTTAGTTTTAGTTTTGTGGTGAGTTTCATCTGGGGCATCTTATATCAATTTATAGCCTTATAACCTGCGCCTAGTAGACCTGGAACTGAATTGTTATCAATTATAATATTTTTGCTCTATGGTAATGGTTGTTCTTTTCTATCAAAAGTATTTAACTCTTTCAATAATTTAGTTTGATCAAAAATTTATTGCAAGTTTGTTTTGAATTGCGTTGTGCTGTTGTTTTCGTAGAGTTGCTATATTTTCTCTGCGCAAAAAGAGGACAGGTTCTTTGAAGGTCATCACGTCCGCAGATGCCCAAATTTTCGCCCAAAATCAATTCAAGAGCAAAAAAAAGGTTATCGCTTCCGTAGGCCGCAGTGTCAATTGATACTTCCCAAAATTTTTCGTGCAAGAATGATTTGACATGTTCTCACTGTTCATAATGCCAAAAAGGAGTACATTTAGGCATTTTTTAGCGTTTTTGGAGGGCAAATTATATTTTGTTAAAAAGTAGGACTTGTCCTCCTAAAGGAGGACGTATGGTGAGCCCATGTTTTCGTAAAAACAGTAATTACACTCTGATTTAAATCACGTATTAAAAAACTTCGTCGGCACTTGCAATTTGGTCGTTCATACTTCATTACTTTTGTGAAACGTTAGATTATGCCATAATCCCTGCTGTTTTTGTTTTCCTCTTATGTTAGTTTGCCCTGTTTTCGCTTTTCCATTTCTGATCATGCTCCGATTAAGGATAATCGATTTGTCCGAAAACGTTCAGTTTATTTTATTTTCCGTATGTTATTTTGTAAATAATGTAAATAAATAATGTTAAATGTTCTGCGATTATTAACTGTTTCTACCATTTGGATATTGGAGATCTCCTCTCTACCAAAGTTATAACAATTAATTGTATGAAAACCCGAGTAGACAATAAATCTTCTGTTAGGAGTTTAATTAACGGCTGGGCCTGAGTTTACAGAGCCACCGCATTTTACGCGATTTCGAGTGGTTGCTGACTGGAAGAGAGCCAAGCTCTTTTTGCAGTCAGCTTCAACCAATCTTGAACTGGGTGATTTAAAAATAACCTCATGAAAAAATATCGTACAGTAATCTAATCAACGATAATGTAGCACCTGAAATGGTTAAAAATAAATTTTTGGGCTACTCACCTTCCAAAGTAGTTGCTAATTTCAGTGTTGCAAAAATTACAAGACTTAATATGCTAATAATATTACGTTTTAGAGACATCTTTATCCAGTTGTGACACTATAAACAAATAAGCGCATCCTAACACAAAACATAAAACGAAATAACTTTAGTATCCGTCTTTTGGGTTGCTTTCATTTGTTGTCACATGGCAACGGTTTTAATTAGATGGTGCATGTTTATTCTCCCATTAAAAAAGAGATTAGGCTTACAGCTCTACAACAAACCCGATTAGGATTTACCAGTGACCTGTCTACATCTCCAAGATGGGGAAATCCCGTTAATTTTTTCAACACTATACGTAAACTTGACGGCTTGTAGCACACATCAAATTCTACCACTCCAGGTTGAAAAGTCTTTCAAACAGGAGCGGATCCGGAACACTTTTTGGGAGCGGTGGGAGCTAGGAATCACAAGATGCTTATTTTGCAGGTTTCATGCGTCTGGAAGCATCGAAGTATTATCTATTAATATGTATAATATTAAAATTTTTGGATACTCCAGTAATCCACTCGATCATTAGGGCCATAAACATGCAGACTTATTGCTGAGTTGCTTAATATGTTGAACGTCACCCGTAAACTCGGACAAACGTAACTATACCCTTAATTGTTGTGCTTTTGCATCGAAAGTGCAGTACTGCACAAACTCAGGAAATTTTTTCGCGACACTTGAAAGTTCATCGGGTCATATTAAATGAGGCTACATATTTTTTGAAGTTTAAACAAGCATTTCAATTTGGTTATTGTATACTGTGACCAGGGACGAATTCAGGGAGGGGAATGTGGGGCTGCATCCCCCCACCAGCCATTATCAACAATGCTTTGGATGAATAAAAATTTTTATGTAGTTTTGAACCTTCTTGATAACAGTGATCCTTACGCCTTAAGCACGCACATGGCGGCGGGACTGCTCCCCCAAAAAATTTCTAGAGGGGAAGCTTTTTAGGTGAAAAAAAGTCTAGCTTTAATCAGTATCGTACAATGTTGGCCTATATATGGCTGATTAAAAAATAACTCAGTTCAGTTATTAAGAAAATTTTTTGTCTTGTAGATCGTTATTCTGAGTGGAATAATGACGATTGTACAACATACAATCGCAAGTTGTAATGACTATTTATTCTGATAACTTGTTGGTGATGATACAATCGTCCATTCCGCCGGTCTTCCTGTCCTTAAAAAATAGGCATTTGAAAATAGAACAGCTGCTGCATAATGTGACAACTAGTTAAAGCTAGAGATGAGCAAGGGCGGGTCCAAAGGGGGGGGGGAGAAATGTGGGGGATGCATCACCCCATCAGCCACTTTTCAACAATGTTTCTGATGAATACAATCTTTCCATAATTTTGAACCTTTACAATAACAACAATTTTATTCTTCGCCAACCAAGCATAAATGGAAAGGTGCGTACAAAATGCGTCATTGCATCATAATTCAGTGAAGGACTCAAAATTAGGTGAAAAACTTTAAACAAAATTTTCCCTAAAAATTGTACAAAAGCACTATAATGGCTATTACGCTGCCTAAATTTTCCAAAAATTGTTTTGGGTAGCATTCCTCTGTACCCTCTAGAGCTGTTTTTGTTCCTCCATTTGCCTCAAAACAACTCTGCCTGAAAAAAAAAAGGTCAAAATGTGGTGCTCTTCTACCCCCCAGAAAAAAATTCTAAAATAGGCCCCTTACACAAAACATTTTCAAAGAGCTTATTTACACCTTTTTCCTGGTATAAACGTGAAACGTCTAATGTCTTTGCATAAGGTTAACATTCAATCTAATTTAAAACCTCATCCTTAACCAAAATTTTCTGGGTCCGCTCCTGGAGATGAGAGGTCAAAATTTTCGATAGTCAATAGGTCTTTTTAATAAAAAGCAGTGTAAAACAATCCATAACTTCAGCATGCTGAACTGTCTAGCAATGGGATGCAAGCTATTGCTTCGCCTTGTAAGCATGTGTCGTCCGTAGATCGTTTGACAAATTTGTCAACTCCTTGTGAGATTGTATTGGTCAACTCTGTATTTTAGGAACATAATGCAAATTTTCGATAAGATCTTGCTCTCAATTTTTCATCAGCTTTGTACCTTTTGTCAGTAAATTTTGTACCTAATTCATTCTGCTTTTCAATTTTTTGTTTGGGAGAATCTCCACAGATCCTTCCCAAGGTCTCAGTTTTTACCGTACTTCACAGCTGTAAAAACAACACAATATTTCAAAAAATCCTGGATCCGCCTTTGATGCCGTCCCCTCCGGTAAAATTTCCTTCCGCCGCCCCTGAGCACGCACAAACTGAAAATGTGGGTACAAAATGCATCACATTCGTTGAAGCACTCAGAATTAGGGGCCAAAAGTTTAAACAAAATTTGCCTGAAAATTGTTCAAAAAGCACTAAAACTGCCTTTAAAGTATGTAACTTTTCAAAAATTTTTCGGCGGAACATGCCCCCGGACCAGTGTTGTTAAAAAACCGGTTTTTTTGCTTCGCATTTTTTTTTATTGTTTTTTGTTTTTTTTTATGTTGTTGACCATTTCATAGCTAATTGAGTAGTCTACCCCGTTTTGTCTTGTTATCAGCTCGAGATTGGGGCAAAACAAGGCTGTTTTTAATGGTACCGATATGATATTTGCAATGTTTAGTTATCGTTAGCAACAGAAATATAGCTTCCACTCATTGCTCGGTGCTAAAGATGACATTTATGGCATGACCATGAGCCATTTTGGGTGCCTTAAGTGCTAGTTTGACTAGCCTAGCTAGTGTTTCTTCCCGGGAAGTCGGAGCAATAAATTTGGGGCTTTGAAATTTCCCATTTCCCGGGAAGTTTATGTCGGGTTCCCGGGAAATGTCTTTACATAAGTAAGGGATTTCAGTGGTATTGATATCTATCATTCCGATATAAAAAATGCGTTAGTTTTGCGTTACTGCAAATTAAAAAATTTTTTTTGCTTACTAAAAATTGTTTTTCAAAATTTGCAAAATTTTTTAAACGAAATGCTTGTGAGATCAAAATAGTTTCTTCAATTTGTCGAAAAAATGGAAAAAACTTTGGCTAAACAACTTAACAAAATGCTAAAATTTTAATCTGAAATGCTAAAAATCAGAAAAAATATCAAAATAATTAATAAGCTCGAAAAAATTTCCCGCCAAAATTTCCCGGAAATTTTCCGAATCCTGAAAATCCTGAATATTTTCGGGATTCCGGGAATTTCCCGAAAGTCCCGAAAATTTTTTGGAAAGTTTCCCTTTTCCCGGGTAGTTGAAAATCCGAGGAAAAGGGAAACCCTAAGCCCAGCCGTTGGCAGGACTTTTTGTCGGTTCGCTAACGGTCCAGTTCTGTTGCTTTTTTTTAGCATTGGGCCGTTAATGAGCCGCAAGACCATTATCGAAAATCCTTTCAATTTATATATTTTTAATGATACGCTCGAGGTAATCAATTTTACAAACTGAAGCTTTCTTTGTTTTGTAACTTTTGTTTATTTTTGCTCCGCAACTATAGGTTAGGTGCAGCGAATGCAAGCCGTTTGACTGGCTCAATGCAGATTTGGGTTTGATTCTTGAACGTATCAATTTGTGCAAGGTTTCTGTGGCTCGCTATGATTTTGACATTTCGCAATAAAAAAAAATCTTTTTTGTGTATCGCTGTTGACTGCTGTCACAATGAAGTAATCACCACCGTTGTTCATCCATTATTGCGATAATTGGTACAGTCGTAGCTCTAGGATAAAATATCTGTTAAAAAACAAACTGTCTCTCCCGATTTGGTATTAAAAACAGCGAAGAATGGGTCCTCTTATTGGAAGGTTACCTATTTTTCGATAGTACCAAGCGTACCCATGTTGTTGGCACAGTAAATAAAAAGAGTATTAAAATCTAACCCTGATTCGCAATAACTTACAATTTCAAAAAGTGTGAGACCGAAATACTCTCCCCATGAACGTATTTTTCAGTATTTTACTCAAACCCAAATATTCACCATAGCAATACGCAGCAAAATTACGTAGCACTTTAATAAAATATATCTGTTAAACATACGAGTACGCCTACAACAAAAAACTAAAGAATAAAAAAACTGGTTCCATTTTTGCGAAAAAGCAATACGCAGCAAAATTACGTAGCACTTCAATAAAATATATCTGTTACCACACGAGTATTACAAAACACCAAAGAATAAAAAATACGTTTTTTTTTGCAAAAAGAAACGACTCGTTTTTTTAACTTACAACGCCAGTCATAACCTCCGCAGTAGCCTAGTTCAATTTTCCGCGCAAAATCAGATGAAAACCAAAAATAAGGGTCATCACGTCCGCAGATGTCCAAATTTCCGCGCAAAATCTGGTAGGGAGCAAAAGAATTTTCAGCTGTTCTACAAAAAGAGCTATGTTCATCAACCCCGCCCCCCTAGGAACTTTTCTCGCACCCCTTGGGGGCAACGTCACTGAAAAACACAAGTCGTGCAACCGACCAAAATTGGCCGCCATTTTCGCGCCCAATTGGTCATGTCGCATAGCGGAAAGCATTGAGTACCGATATGGTGATAGGCTAGCAGTTTCAGACTGTTTCTACATCGACTAAAAAGTGTTATGCCGTGAAGTTTAGTGAGGTACTGAGTACCTGGTACTCAATGCTTTCCACTATGCGACATGACCAATTGGGCGCGAAAATGACGGCCAATTTTGGTCGGTTGCACAACTTGTGTTTTTCAGTGTCGTTGCTTATGGATGCGGGCATCCCTGGTTAAGAAACTCTGGCATAATGTCTGCAAAAATGCTTGGTCTAGCAAGCCTAATCAAGCAGGCTTGTAGGAGTAGGATAGACTATTGCTTTCAGACTTTCAGGATACCGATAGTGTGACTGGAATAAGGCTCTCTCAATCTCCGGCCCTGATTGTCCGTTTTGAGCAATTCTTTTTAAAAAGCTGTCAAATGACAAGGAGCATTGTCCCCATAAACTTATCAGTACATAATTTGCTGCAATAACTTACAGTAGGCAAAAGATCGCCTAAAAATGAAAAATGAGGTGCAAAGAAGTCATTCATTGGGGTACCTTTTTTAACAAAATTAAAAATCAACCCCATTTTCGTTTTATGTATAAAAACATTCATCCCATCCCACATCAGGGGTTTTGAAATTCCCGAAAAACGTTTTTAGTCATCACCCTACTGCACATTTCAAAGTTTGGAAAGGAATTTCGGTCGATATTGACATATTTTGGACAGTAGTACCACCCTTTCTTTTCTAGCTTGAACAGAACAGAGTAAACCCATCCTAAGGGGAGTTTCCTCAAACAGTGACTGGATTTGCAGATGATCTATTTTGAACGCAAAATTTTGATTAGACCTTAGACTAAGCAAAACTTTTTCTACTCAGCCAGAAAAGGGTGTTCCTTGTGTGGGATTTTGTTTCTATTTGAATGGGATGTATTAAGCATAAATAAGCTAGTCTACTTTCTTAACTTATTTACTAAAAAACTGACCATTGGTTTTTACTTACATCCAATCAGATTTCAAAATTAGCTTCTCCCCGAATAGCCCTATCTATCTTATCAGATAAAATGGAAGCCGATTGTCAGCTTTTTTGTCACTTCGTTGTAATTTTTATTACTCGCATTGCTGTGCTACTTCCGTCAATAAAGTTGTAATTTTACCAGTAAGCGTACAACGGGGGTGGGCCACATACGGCCCTCGGGCCGGATCCGACCCGCGAGACCATTTTATGCGGCCCGCCGGCAAGTACAGAAAAATGAATAGATCATCTGAGGACGTCAAGACTTTTTTTTTGATCTTCACGATCACCCATATTTTCGGTGGAAAACAGGTCAGGTGAGGACGTGAAGACCTTTTTTCTGCTCTTCACCTATATCCATTAAATAATCTGACCCGGAAAGGACTTTGTCTTCCCACATGTGGCCCGCCCACTGAAGACGTTGCCCACCCTTGCTCTACAATATCAAAATGTCTTTGTGCTTTTTGACTTTTTTTGTTCAAAATTTCGGTAGCGCCCGCTACTTTCGTAAACAAGCATCAGTAAGCGGCAGCGTCGCTGCTTTTTTGGTCAAAAAGCGGTAGCTGCAGCGGCGCTACTTTCTAAGTAGCGGTTGCCCAGCTCTGTTTGTTATGGTGAATTTTTTGTTGCTATTATTGATAAGCCTAGACCTATGCCGTTGTCCTTGCTAAATTTGCCGAAATGTTTTTAATTTATAACCGGTAGTTTATTACAGAGACATCATAACCTACTGTTATACTAGTGCAAGCAATTTTTATGATGGTCTCTTGATTAATTATTATATTTTCATATAAGCTATTATTTTTCAGTTTTCATATGGTTTGCTGATAAATTTTTCCATGAGGTTTGCTGCTAATTAAAACTCCCATCTTCAAACTTTGAAATCCTAGAAGGCTTTGCTGAACAAATTGATACAACCACCCAAAAATTAGATGATATAGGACTATATTATTTCATTTTTAACAAATTTATGGTCAGCACAAGAATTACAGCCCTGTAAATTCGAAACATATGTACACGCAGTGGCGTAGTCATGGGGCTAACCGCGAGCTTATGCTCCTCTTAGATTGTAGAAACACGTCAAAAATACGGTTCCAGTAGCCTATACGAGTACAAGTGGTGCATACTACACTCATGGTCTTCCACAAATGTTTTACGGCCTCCCACGTACACCGCATAGTCACATACACACGCGGTCGAGCGCGCACTTGCTTTAATGCGCAACGTCTGAAAAGAATTATCATGTGCGATTTTTTTTCACAGATAAATCGAATCCTAAAAACGGAACCGGTTCAAAATAGGAACTGGTTCCGAAGGATTCGACATTGTGCAATGGACATCCCTATATATAAGTCATTGATTGTTGCGAGATTTTAAGTTTGTGGTACGTAAGATGCCACGGTACTCCCCTTTGCTGTGAGTGATGAGAGGCAATGTAAGTAAAAGATTCCAGTGCTAGGCAGAGAAATGGTCTGTAGCACGAATGAATGAAGAAGCATTGCAAGCCAGCGTGGTGCTCAGCGCGAGAGGGTAGTGTTGTTGAGATTGCAGATCCATGATTTAAAACAGAGGTTCTCAACCTTTTTTGTCTCGTTTACCCCTTGTCAAAAAAAAAAGTAGCATTTACCCCCAATGTACCTTTACTGTTCATTCTCTACTGAAAATTAAGGTTTACTTTAGTCTTTAGTTCAGAAAATTTACCCCCTCGGTAGGTAAAAATTACCCCCAGGGGGTAAATTTACCCCGGTTAAGAACCCCTGCTTTATAAGAAGGTTGCGTGTTCGCGCGTCGGGTTGTCACCAATGTTGAATAAGTCAAAAGAACGATCGTTCGTACGCCAAGCGCTTCTGGCGCCCGGGCGTTATTGCAACGGCTTTCCTATTGATTTATAATTGATTGATCGTTGCGAGATTTTAAGTTTGTGGTACGTAAGATGCCACAGGTTAATAGTTTTTTTTTTCTAAGCTACTGCGCAGCAAAACAAGCGCTGATTAGACTATTGCACTTGGTACAATACGTTCAAACTGGCGTTGTTTTACTTTTGCGAGTCATTCATGGACAAAAAAATTTGAAAAGCCAGGAGAATAATTACGTTTCGTAAAAGGTGCAACTAAAGTAAGTTAGGGGAGCCGGCCGAATACCAATAACATTAGTTTTAAACTTGGTTTTGCTACTCCAAAGCATGCACTAAAGTAAATTTTTTCAATTATTACATTTGGAACTCCTCGTCGCCATGACAACGGCAGTAAAATGGCTTGATGAGTTGCGCCGAGTTGCACTGAAAAAACAAACCGGGTAAACGGCCCGCTTCGCTGCGCCGAAGCCGGTCGGGTTCAGTTTCACTGCAAAAAAATTTCGTGTAAACGCACCCTCACAATTATGATGAACAAATTGAGTAATGACGATTTACACCAAATTTGATCTACGAATGAGGATGTACTTCGTTAAAGCATTAGCCTAGACTACTGCGTTTTCAAGATCACCGTAACACGTAATCGTCAAGACATTATACAAAACACGGGATACATCAACAGCAACTGCATGCACTGAATAAGTGCCACTTAAAAAAACATAATTGTATTGCTAGCTGCAGTTTTTACGGTGAGATTATTGCAATTTCTAGCAACGACGATTGCTAGTTTGCTACAACACGAGCTACGAAACCTGTGCTCACTCTCACACATTCAAATTGTTACATCCTAAAACACTGCAATGAGTATGCGCAATGTAAGCATAGCAAAAGTTCAATCAAAAACATTGCCATTAGGCCTACCCTTAAAAATACCGTAATATGATTTTTTGTAATCTGGCCCACTACCAAATTAATTAACTGTGATATCTAGCACTGAAATAAGTTGAAAAATGCGGCAGCAAGCAATTGGTTACAAAAACTGTTTGAATCTTCTAAAAATTTGCACTTAATTCTATAGATTTTACGCATTGCGCAAGCATTTTTATTAGTCTTTGTACTTGATGCAATTTAAGCATTTCAAACTTAAAGTGCAGCCATGGCTAAAGATATCGTATTGTATCCACTCCGATGGATTTTTGTGATTTCTTTAATGACAAAGAGAACCGCAAACACCCGGATGAAGTTCTGTTAGAGTAGTATAAAAAAAAAATCAAAAGTAAAATGCTAAGATAAAACCCGCCATAAAATCTGAAGTGCAAAAAAAACGCTGTCATAAACATACAGAGTGTAAAAGCGATGATTTTAGACTGTTCTGCATTTTATTTCTCTTTTTTTAACGTTTTTTCTACCACTTTTTGTGCTTCATATTTCAACGTTGCATTTATAATATGCAAAATAGGTTTATAGTTGAGCAAATACCATGGCTATTGCCTAACCTATAGCCTAATAACGATGTAATATCTATTATAAAGCTTTGCCATAAGGTTTACCCGCGTTACGGTGATTGGTTATCAACGAAATGACGTCACATTTAGCCGTCTTTGACGACTTCTAGTTATGAACAACAAATTTTTAAGGTGTTTCCCATGCTTTTCTCATAAAACGTGCATGACTTATGTGCCAACATGTTTGCGGAGCAAGTTTCGCAAGCAAGCAACGTTTCTCCAAAACAATAATTATGAGCAATCTAACTTTTTATTCACCCGCTTATTCAAAGGTTAAGAGTTCATTCAATTGAATCACCTTGATAACGTTTCAAACTAAATATTGCTGTTGCATAAATACGGCATTGTACAGACTTAAAACCAGGGCTTCGAACCTAACCGGAACGTAAACCGGAAATCCGTATTAACCGCTTCCTTTCATTAAACCCAAACCGAACCGTATCCTTTATAATTTAATAGACATTAACCAAACCTGAACCTGAACCCATGGTCGTCAAAATTCTTGAACCTTAACCGGATTTGAACCGTTAAAATAATTTTTGTCTAAACTACACCTTGTTCAACCTAACGTCAGCGGAAGTTTTGTAGTGTTACTCTGCAAGTTTGGAGGAAATAAGCATTCGTTACGTTAAATCGTGTGTGTTCTTACAAAGATTGTTCTGAAGAATGATTGTTATGGTGGCTATAACAGCGGTTAAAGACATATGAAATTAATCTGAGGTTATTTCTGCCGCTGAGGACATCCTTTATAAGCTACAGTAAAGTAGCGTCTCAAAAAGTACAATCAGCCTAAATACAGTAAGTATTTTTGAAAAAAATGCGTCTGTAGCTCTCTACCAGAACATCAGTCGAACTGACGGTTTCAATTTCTACAACCAAATCCTGAAACCGACTTTGAACTTTTAAATTTTTGCTCTTGTGAACCTGAACCAAACCTGAACCCAATAAATCAAAGTATTTTTAATTTTAACCGGAACTAAACCTGCAAAATCAAACGACAAAAAAAAACGAACCCGAGATGAACCGCTAAAATTAATTTCTGCGGTATCTGAACCTAAACCGGAGCGATATTTCAGCGGTTCGATACCCTGCTTAAAACTAGAGAAAGTATCACTCAGACATCGTACGAAATTTGAAACTACACTGAAGAGGTACCGACACTGGGTGGCAGATTATTTGCTTTTTATAAACCACGAGAATTAACTGCTTGTCTTATAACATTACTTATGTCCCAACCTGTTTGCGGAGCAAGTTTCGCAAGCAAGCTGAGTTTCTCCATAACAATATGAGCAACCTAGCTTTTTCTTCACCCGCTTATTCAAAGGTTAAGAGTTCATTCAATTGAATCACCTTGATTACGTTTCAAATTAAATATTGTTGTTGCGTTAATACAGCATCGTACAGACTTAAACCTAGAGAAAGTGTCACTCTGACATCGTGCGAAATTCGAAACTACACTGAAGAAGTACCGACATTGGGTGGCAGGCTATTTGATTTTAATAAACCTCTAGAGTTAACCGTTTGTTTTAGCACTTTTTGCTAACTTTTTGACATATTCTGCCGTTGTACTGGTACATTTTCATAAAAATATTAAGCTTACTGTTGCGATTTCAAATTGTGTGGTTGATGAACTTATTTGTTTTTTTATCGACGCAATCATGCCGCGACATTCATTAAATAGCGGCGATATTTAATGAATGGCAGCAACATTTAATAAGTAGCAGTGACATTTATCAAACAGCAGCGACGTTTAATTTTATTAAACAGCAGCGACGTTTAATAAATAGCAGCGACGTTTAGCAAAGTGCTGCGAAAAATTGAAGTGCTGCGGTAATATGCTAATGAAGTCAACAGTGTTTCCATTTTTTGTAACATCAAATCGCAGTTGTTTCTAGCAGGGAGTCGAACCAAACCCGAACCGCGAACCGGTAAAAAACGCTTTTTTTCGTTGAACCTGAACCGAACCTGAACCGTTTAAATTTGAGATCGCTGAACCTGAACCGAACCCGAACCTTTAATATTTCAAATCAGTGAACCTGAACCGAACCCGAACTTTTAAAATTTCATGCAAGTGAACCCGAACCGAACCCGAACCTTTAATATTTTGTGGACATACAACTGAACAGAAATCGTTTAGTAACAATGTTTGAACTTGAGCTGATTCTTAAAAAATATTGATAAAAATCTCTAGACATGTGCTGCAATGCGTAACATTCTTTCTGCTTACTTGGAGTTTTTTCTCGTTCTTCCGGTAACTTTACTATAGCCTCAACTAAATCTAGTCAGGTTTTTTTATTTGTTGACGTTTCGTTGGTACTGACGACCAACATCGTCAGAACGATAAAGCATTGGCGTAATGGAGAGGGGGAGAGAGATAATGTGGGCAGCCGTTTTTAAAATAAAAGGTGAAATATCATCGTAACCACTAGCTTTGTTTAAGTGGAGGTTGTAAATGAGTTTAGTAATTTCCTGAGGTGACGTTGGATGCAGCAATGGCGGAAGCATTTCTAAAGTGGGGGGGCCCAAAACCAATGACCAGATTTTCTTCATCTGCAACCAAGGACGGCTGTGGCGTAGCGAGAAATTTTAAAAGGGGGGGGGGGGGCATAATTTCCACATATTTTCCTGCGTATTTTTTTCGGCTGAACTAATTTGAAGCTGATTAAGAAACCAGGAGAGTTCTAGGGGAGTCCGGGGCCATGCTCCCTCTGGAAAATTTTGAAAATTTATATGCAGTAATGGCTATTTTAGTGCATTTTGAATAATTTTTAGGCATATTGTGTTTAAGTTTTTTGACCCTAATTCTGGGTGCTTCGCCAAATATGAAGCATTTTGTTCAAACATTTTTAATTATGCGTGCTTAAGGCGTAAGGCTTATAGCTATCGAAGGGGTTCGAAATTATAGAAAAATTGTGCGCATCAAAAACATTTTTGAAAATGGCTGATGGGAGGATGCATATCCCTTATCCTACCTCTCTGGATTCGCCCCTGGCCATAAGCTACAGAAACCGCCAAAAGAATCTGGCATATTTCAGTCACTTGGCACCATTAGTATTGTTCTTATTTACTAAAAGGCAGTGTCAAAAGGGGGGGCATGGCACAATGGCCCCGCCCCTAAATACGCTCCTGTGGACCGGATTTAGAGAATGGGAGGCCCTAGGCTATTTGATCACACTGATTGGAAGAGCAAAAAAGGTCTCCACGTTCTCAGATGTCCTGTTTTCACTGAAAATATAGCAAAAAAAAAGGTATACACGTACTCACATGTTTTGTTTTCGCGTGAAAGTATCGGTGAAACGGGTGAAGAGAAAAAAGGTCTTCATTGTTCGTGATGAGGCCCCTCATTTTCTACGAGGCCCTAGGTTTCAGCCTGCTTAGCCTTTAAGTAAACCCGGCCCTATGCCTACAATCCATATTTAGCCTGTCCACATGTGACATGTGAAAAAATGCATAGCCTCAGCCTGCTTAGCCTTTAAGTAAACCCGGCCCTATGCCTACAATCCATATTTAGCCTGTCCACATGTGACATGTCCAGTTTATGTGGGCTTCAGACTCACGGTTCTTGCTTCTAGTTTCTGTTACCCCACCGCACAAACAAAATTTTGAAGAAAACATCTCTGGATTTAAGCTTTTTCCTGGGTTTTAATTTCGATGGTAGGCCTATTAAGTTTCAAATACATTCATGCAGAGGCAACATTGTAGAAATAAGCGCGTAAATTAGGGGCCCCCCCCTGAAAAAAGTGGGGGAGCCAGGGCCCCCTCGGCCCCCCCGGTTCCGCCACCTATGGTTGGATGGAAATAAATAGAGGAAGAGCACGAAGATTTGAGATATGAATGAAAATCATTGGCATGACTGATGTTATTAATACCAGATGTCAGGGACTTTCCAACATTGGAAAAGTGAGAATTAAATTTTTCCAAAATGGTGGCAGGATCGGAGACAGCTTCATTGCGAGTGTTTAAGGAATTAGGAGCAGAAGATATGGATTGGTTAGGTAGGAGTAGGCGCAGAATATCCCATGTTTTTTTAGGATTATCTGTACATGCATTAAATTGATTATGATAGTAATGCCTTTTCGCCAATTTTTTTACTCTAGTAAGCAAATTGGAATATAATTTATAGTAGTATTTTTCACATGAATTCCCCTTCACATAATGACTCTAATGCATTTTTTGCTTTCGCTTTATCGAAACAAGAAGCCCTTTGGTGGTCCATGGTTTACGATGTAACCGCATTTGTTTTCTAGAATATTTTACTACCGGTGCATGCATATCAATTGTTTGCATTATCAAAAAGTGGAATCTGGTAATATAGTCTTCATCATTAATTTGATTTGTTGAGTAGTTTACTGTGAGGAAATCGTCTAGCCGTTCATGGAGGTCTTGGTTAAAATCCTCCGCTGAGAATTTTGCGAAAGATCGTTTATAAATTGGCTTATCAAGTGAATGACGTGTATTTATCCGCTTTGATATGGTGACCATGACTGGATAGTGATCAGTTATGTCATAGTCAAAGACAAGTGGTACAAGGGAGTAACGGTTCTCATTTGTTAGTAGGTGATCCAGAGTGGAGGATGTTGTATTAGTTACTCTAGTGGGTATATGTATTATTGAAACCACAGAATTCGAATTGAGCATGTTTAAGTATTCAGTTGCCTCACGAGAGACAGGAGAAATCGTTGTATTGATGTTTATGTCACCAAGTATAAAGTAATATATTTTTAAAGAAGTTAATTCAGAAATATTATCATTTAAAAACTCGATGAAATCTCTAGTATTTGAAGATGGGTGTCGACAAATAGTGCCAATCACATAGTTCATGCAAGTAGTTGTATTCTTAATGCGAATCCACAGTTGCTCACAACCATCGAATTGCAGTTCTAATGTAAGTTTTTCATATTGAAAAGGTTCTGCAATGTACACACCTACTCCACCAGCATTAATAATAGAATTTACATTAACAAACTCGTAGCCGGGGATAGAAAGATCAATTAGAACGCCAGTGCTATTTTAAATTTTAGTTTCGCTCATACAAATAACATGAGGTTGCGTAGTAAGTCCAGTAATGAATTCACAGAGATCGTCAAAGTTTTTTTCGAGAGAACGTATGTTGAGGTGAAGAAGGATTAAAGCGTTATTATTGTCATTCAAGCAGTTAGATTTGACATCAGTGTATTTACAAGGTGAAACATTTTGAAATATCGCCGAAAAAGTTTTATCGCTCAGATCAAAATTGGAGTCAAATTTTAAAGTAGCTGCTTGATTCGAATTCCACTGGTCACGTATGGGATTAGCAAGAAGATTAGACGAACTCATAGCAGCCATATAAAAAAGCAATAGGGTAAGCAGTAAGCACTGCACAACTTGCAGGCCACAATGATAAAAATGCGATGCTTTGGGGCCTTGAGAAAAACAATAGAAGCAAAATACCACAAAAAGTTAAGCTGTAGCACATAAAACCAATCAAACACTTTAGGATTATCAAAGCCAGCACTTCAGTGAAATAGCAGTAATTGATTGGTAACAAACAGAGACAGGCAAAATTATAACAAAAGGTGAGAAACATTTCAGCAAGAAATTACTGTAAACAATTTTAGCAAGAAATTAACAGTAAACAATTATACGCTCACTTAATAGAAAGCAGATCGTTTTCAGATTTAATTTGAGTAGCTTCCGAGTTTTCTGTTTTACGCACGAAGATATTACCGTCGGTAGTCCAAAAGAATCTGTAGCCTGCGTTTTTAGCCTTCTGTTTAGTTTTCCAAAAGAGCTGCTTGCGATGGTAAGTAAGATTTTCATTTATGAAGAAACGTTAAGTTCCCTCCACCGAAAAACACTCGAGATCAACATTTCGAGTAAGTTTACAGAGACCGTAAATGCGGTTGAATATCACGACTTAAAAACCTGACGATGATTGGTGGCGAAGGATGTTGTTCATTACTATTTCGCTTGCGCTTTGTCGGTAAGCGATGCGAGGTAGAAATCTGATCTGGCGTTAGTTCTACTTGTAACAATTTAGCCAACTCTATCACTATCTCGTTAGTATCTTCGCCTTCTTCCATTGGCACACCCACTATCTCCAAATTCTGGCGGCGGCCATACTGTTCCACAGCATCGATTTTTTCTGTATCCTGAAGTCCCTTGTCCGTGAGTTCCATTGAATGATCTTTTAGCGATTTAATTTCGATATCTTGGTTTTTGTTCGATAGCAGTAATTTATTATGTTCAGTTTTTAGGTCCTCATATTGGCAGCTTATGAAGTTCTGACTTTTTTTCAATTCTAAGATTTCGATTTTCAGAGCATTGATTTCAGCTAGATATTCCTGCTTAAATCCTTCAACCGCTTCAGAGACCATTCTTTTTATATCAGGATTAACCGGTACTTGTATTTTTTCCTTGCTAACAGTGGTTTCTCGATCAGTATTACTCTTGCTATGCTTTCCCATATCTGCAGTAGCTTTATGACGTTATGAAGTAGTTATGGCGTCCAAGTTATACAGTAATTTTGTGAAGTCCAAAAACTGGTTTACTGTGGATGGAGGTAAACTTTTCAATATTTCTCTAAGTAGACTTCAATTTTGGAATTCCAAAAAGTATCAAAATTAGACTGTTGCTTTTGTCAAAATTAATTGGTATTCGTTATAACCGGAACCTTTTTTGATATTGTTAAATTTAAGAATTTTCAACGTCTAAATCAGAGCTTTCAGAACACGTCCTTTTCTCAACAACGACTAAGCTTATTGAAAATGCTGCTAAAGCTCTTTGCCCCTTCTTTTTTAGCCGACAGCCATATGGTCTGCTACAGGAATGACTCGAAAATGAAACTCAGATTAAACAGATCATATTTTTGAAGTTTTTAGCCTATTGTAACTTGCCGCTCCCTTCCCACATAGACGATAGCCAGAAGGGCAATGGCCCAACCTATTGTTTAATTTGCGCTGCCCGCGGTTGTTTTTTTTTTCTGACTCTACCCTTCCCCCCCTAAATTTTTTGCTGTCCGCGTCTGTGGCTGCATGCAGTCAATTAATAACTCGCAAGATTTGATTGTTTCATTCCGAGTAAGCTGCATACGCTGCATAATTAGGCCTTGGCTCCACCGGTCAATGACCAAGAGAATTTCCCATAATATTCCAGTCATTGACTAGTGGAGCCGACTTTCATGACATTCTTTTCTGACATCGCAGAAATTCAGGGAGTGAAACAGAACAGCCAAATGTCAGAATCGAGCGGTCAATGACAAGGGAAATTCTCGGTCAATGACTGGTGTAGCCGCGCCGGCTTTTGATCAAACTATGTCAATGCCGCAAAATCAGGGAATATTCCCTGGTCACGAATATCAAAAAGTTTTGATATTTGTGACCGGGAATTAATGACCAAAATGCGCTTGCGCTACTTGTAGACAGGCGCGTTCCATCAAAAGACAATAGAATCAAAGGCATTTCATCAAAGACATTGGCGCATTTTTTCTATGGTTTGAAAAACTTTGAAGAGACGTCATAAAGTCAAATGAAAATCAATGGTTGGAAAATCTAGTTCTTTCGTGTTCCGGCTAGCTAGATGGTAGCAGCAATTATGTCACTGCTCGAATATGAAAAGCTTTGTATTGAAGTGCAAAAGTTTCCATGCATATTCGACAAATCATTGGCTAGCTACAAAGAGAGCCAACCAAAAAAAAAATGCATGGAAATGCATCGACGAGGTGCTTGGAAATGACCCAGGTGCATCACTGCAAGCCTGGACTCTACTCCTTAACCGCTACAGCAAAAGAAAATCCCGCTTCAAAAAAGGGGCTGACCTGGCGACGATTGAAAAAGCTCGAAGAAGCTTAGAAGAATATAAGTTTTTGAATTGGTTAGATGGTTTTTTGAGTCCCAAAACTACCATCTCAAATGTGTCTCTCATGCACCAGGTAGAAGATTATGAAGACAGCAGCTGCTCCCATGCTGTTGCCGACAACGAATCACTTCCTGAGGAGCAATCGCCAGCAGCAGATCAACAACCACGCAAAGACAAAAAAAGAAATGCAGAGCAAGAAATGTGTGGCGAAATTACAACCTACTTGAAAGAAAAGAAACTGAGAAGAGAAAGCAGTAACAATGGTGCAGATGAAATGTTTGGAAAATTTATAGCTACAGAAATTAAAGTATTTCCGGAAAACTTGAAGTATTTGATCAAGCACGAAATTAACCAGGTGATTTTTAAACATCAATCGCTTCTATACAGCGGTGGGTCTCCTCGTACGAGTTGTCAACATCTTGATAGCAATGCGGTTCCTGTCACTCAGCCGACGCCAGATTGGAGGTACGAACAGCATCATTCCAGCTCTTCTGCTGCTGAAGAATCGAGATCTGTGTTCACTGAAATGACTCCGGTGGTGTTTAAAAAATAATGATATTGCAATAAACACGACTTTGATGGTGCATTTTTGAAAATTCGAGAATAAAGCATAGCTTGAGCCTTAATGCAATACTTTTTAATTCATTCGAGAGAGCAGCGATCATAGAGCAGAATAGCTAGGTACAAGTTTACGCAAAGAAAAGCTGTCCGTGATTTTCACAGCTCAACATTACAGCAGCGTAGAGAAATCGAACTGCAAAAATGCGATGCCTGGTCTAAATGGCTGCGCTTTTAAATTGAAGATATTTTGTTTTTTTCTTGTTACTTCTTGTTTCTACCGGTGTTCCTAAAAATTCCGGTATTCCTGAAAAGTAGTATTCCGGTATTCCTAAAAAATATAGTACTACCGTACCGTCTCCGTCTCCTACAAGTATTTTTAACGTATCGTCTCTGTGGCGTAGTGGCTAGTGAAGTTCGACATATCTGTAGCATACCTACTGTATGCCGGCATCGTGACCGAGTCGTTTTAGAAGACTTGAGATGAGAGGTCTCGGGTTCAATTCGCACCCTACAGTTCCGTTGTTACATCATGGTATAAGACAAGAAAAATTTACTCGTAATTTACTTGCGTAATTTCAAAATGAAAAAGAATAATAAAATGAGGCACAAGAAAACATTTTAGTCAAAGCAGCAGTTTATTGCAGTAGGTGTGGCAGCATTGCTCTACTCATTTCGTTCGGCGAACATAATTCAGCTGCCATGACAACGACCCTTCTTCACTGTTCACATAGTCTTTTAAGCAGTTGCGCATTTCGACTGCATCATTGCTCCATGTACTACCTCGGAGCTGCGGTAGAGCTTGAAACTGTCCGGAGTTGCCATTGCCAGAGCTTGTTACTGGAATTTCTTTGCGCCACCGTCCATACGTAATTTCTCCATCTGCATTTTCGAAGTCGGCATATCCATGCGGGCAATAGGCGGCACTGTCACTTGATTTCTAAAAGTTATGCAGAGCGAGGCAAGCCAACACAGACTTTTCAATGTTTTCAACACTGCCATGGATCACAGTAAAAAATATTCTCCATCGAGCAGAAAGTATTCCAAACGAGTTCTCAATGACGCGACGTGCTCTTGAGTGGCGATAATTGTAAACTGCCTCTGCCTCTGATAAGCCGGATCCAGGATAAGGACGCATTAAGTAAGTCTTTAAGGGAAATATTTTATCTCCAACCAAAAAATATGGAAGAGGATCGAATGCACATTTATGGAGAGAAGAAGCGGCCGGAATGTGAAACTCGTTTCGCTCAAGTTGCTCACCCATCTTGCTGTTTAGCAATACACCGCTATCGTTGTTGCTGCCATACTGCCCGAAATCGAATAATAGGAAACGATAGTTGGCATCACAAACCGCCATTAAGACCATGCTAAAATAGCCTTTATAATTGTGGTAAAGACTTCCCGTATTTCTAGGACAACGCACCCGAACGTGCTTTCCATCCAGCGCCCCGATTACATGAGGCAAATTCCATTTCGTATAAAATTCATTAGATATGTCCAGCCACTCTTTTGCTGTTGCAGGCGTTGTTAATTCAGTCCGTGAGAGTACATCATAAAGAGCTTTGCATGTTTCAGGAATTATTTTTGACACGGTTTGTCTTCCAATCCGATACTGCAGACTGAGCGAAATATGAGATTCACCCGTCGCCAAGTGACGAATTGTGACGCTTAAACGTTGTTCAGGAGGCACTGGTTCTCTATAGTTAGTTGTCTGTTTCGATATCCTTTCACCCACCAATCTTAACAAACATTCGAAACTTGTGGGCGTCATTCTCATGTACCGAAAGTACATTTCCTTATCCCACATTGCTATCTCTCGGACCAGGTTGTATGTGCCACGTTTTTTTCTTTCTCTGAACACTTTCCTCACCCACATTCTGTGCTTTCTCTTACGCCGATTTTTTTCAGCCAATGCCATACCAATTAATATCATACATTCTTCATCGCTACTGCTTGACTCTTCCATCTTTTTAGCTATGGTTTTTTTAAAAGAATGCGGAAGTTTTGCGACTAATTAAGGGTATACTCACATGCTATTGTGACGTTGAGGTGTAGTCAGACGCGCAAACGATAAACATAAAACTCTCGTCAAATTGGTCAAAGAACTACGCTCCACTAGTAAATTCTCGCAAAGCGGTCAATGACCAGACGAACGCGAAAATTTCAGCTGTCATTTCCCTTGTCAATGACTAGTGGAGCCAAGCTTGCATTTCCATCAAAACTTTGGCCATTGACCGAAGAGAATTTCCCAAATGGTCATTGACCAAGCATTGACCGTCATTGACCGGTGGAGCCAAGGCCTTAGACTGCCTTGTTTTTAGCAGAACTTGCAGTTCTTTCGTACACGAAAAATGCTTACGTGAGCAGGATTGATATTTCTTACGGTACCTGTTTTTTTTTTAGTAGTTTATGCATTGTTAAATACGTGCCACAAGCCGGGGGAGTTCAACAATAGGCCGGAGCGAAAATAGGAAAAAAATTTTTGGTGTAAACATGTACTGCAAGTCTCTGACTTGAAATCAGAGGAAGTGTGTGACTGTGAGAGAGGTGGGTCCTGTAAATAATCTTTCGCCTCATCTACACAATTTTGGAATTATTCCATTCATCATAGTGCTTGAGTATGCTCCTTGACTCGCCTGAGCTGTTCAAAAACTCAGTCTGTCTTTTGATATTCACTGCTTTACTACTAGAATGACATCAATATTAACGCATTAAGTTGGCCTACTCAAAACACCACTCAAGCAAACTTTGATCCAATAAACCATATTTACGCGTTTTCCTGCAAAGCAATGCAACGTAAGCGCGGAAATATGGTTTATTAAATCAAAATTTGCTCGAGTGGTATTTTGAGTAGAAATAATTTGTGTTAACGTGGACATATTACTATTTAGTAAAAATGTCATGCGTATTTCATACTGTAAAAAAACGAATTTGAGGTTTACACTTATTCTAAACAGCAGAACATGTTCTTCTTAACTTATAACTAGTTTTATTGCATCGAAATTAGGCAATGTTTTTGATTTTTTAAAGTAATTTTAACTGGGTTGCGGCGATTCACAACGTTATCCTAATGAGTGTATATTTTACAGGAGATCATTTCAGACTAACCCCAATTTAATTTCACTATTACGTGTCTGATAAACAATGTTCAAACTTGCCAACTAAGCGTCTGATTTGGGCTCCTTTTTGGCAAAAACTGAAAATTTCAATTGGCTTCCGGGAATTTTAAACTTTATTCAATAAAGCAGATTTTTGCCTGAGATGTTTTTTCGTCAAATGGCAACTTTTTATTGCTATTAGGGTAGAGTGGGATAAAAGGCCCACCTTAAGGAAAATGTGTTATAACTTACAGCAACGGTACAGGAAAAAACAACTTCCTAGCTGTATGTGTGCACGAAGTGATACTCTATCAAAAATATGTAATTAGAAATTCGGAACAATTACAAGCGAGCCAAAAATCGAGGTTTGTTTTTTCTTTTGAAAAGGGCTTTTTACCCCGCTCCTGGGGCAAAACGCCTATGGGAGGGCGTTTTCCCCCACTCTTTACGTATCCTTTTATGAGCCACTAGCACGCGGTGAAAGGAGTGCAGCATTGAAAGCTTGTTTACAAATAAACTTTATTTTTGCTTTTTAACAATAAAAAGAACAAATTTTAACAAAATGCACCCAACAAATAGCATCGACAACATGAAAAAAATCATTCGTGCAAATTAGGAGAGGTCTTCATCTGTCGGTTCGCAGTTTTGACAAATGAATTAAAAATTTTCGAGTGTACACTCCTGGTGGGCCCACAAAATAAGTTTCATACGAGACACTGAATCTATTTCTCTCTTGGCCTGCTGTTGCAAAAAAAGGCCCTTCACAAAATAAGCATGGCTATTCCTCATCTCATGAAGTGCCAAGGTCGTATTTATGTTTTGAAAGTTTACACTTTTTGTGGTGTTAAGGGTCAAACAAAAATAGGCAGTTTGAACTGAGGGTGTTAAAGGGGTCCAGCTCCCTCCACTCCTTCCAGTTGCTCTCCTCTCCATTTCAGCGACTTTGCCACTGGTTTAACATTGCAGTCCTAGTGTTTACTATTGTCTTGCTCATGCTCTCCTCTTCGAAAAAGATTCTCCAGGCCCCCCTGTTTAACATAGCCGGCGCCAAACCAACATCTTGAGGAAATTTTACGTTTCAATAAAACCATTTTTGTTTTTAGGACAAAATATACCGGGTGGGGTAAAACGCCTACAGCAGGCGTTTTGCCCCCTATGCATGGTAGGCTTTTTACCCCAAGGGCAGCCATTTTTACTTAACCTGGATTTATCAGGTGCTTCAGGCAACTTATCAAACATAACCAACAAAACCTAAAGGAATCACAATAATCTCTAGCGTAAAGTTGTTACAATTCGCCTAAATACCTTAAAAGCGACACCATAGCTTGTCAGCTAAGCCACTATGTTTATAACAAATCAGCAGAAAATAATTATTTATGATAAAACTTTACGAGTTTTTTTTTCTTTCTGTCCAAACACACCTGCAAGCAGCGTAGGTAGACATGTTGACAGGAGGGTAACATGACGTTATAATATCTAGTATATTTGCTAAAAAGGACCATAGGCGTTTTAACCCGAGTAGACTTTTTACCCCACTCTACAAAGTAAAAAAAGTTTTTTTGTTATTTTCGCTCCGGCCTATTCAGCAATCAACCCAGAGTGCAGCATTACATGTGTCAATCGACTGTTGTACCCATGACATGGGTTTTCGATCGAGACCTTAAGTAGATTCACTAATGAGCCATAGCTACTGAATATTGCGCTAATTTTATGGTAGTTGAAGTTTGAGTCACGGCAATGTTATGCTTTAGGGCCCTTTCACACGGGCGACCACTGTCGCGCGTCTTCACTTTTTGAAGACATTTTTGAAGACGCGCGTCTTCATTAGTAGGTTTCACTCGAGCGACTGTAGTCGCGCAACCTAAACTTTTCTAGGTAGACTAAATCTTGATTGAATTAATGAATGACCTTAGACGCTGAAGATGCAACTGCTATTGTATTCTTACTTGCAAAATTGCGGAAAGCTAAGCAAAAAAAAAAAAGAAAAAGCAAAGAAAGCTTTGGATTCATCCGTCACTGCGAGACCGATCTGAAAAGGGATTGTTCATTACTCTCTACGCTGATCTTAGATCGAACCCAGATCAGTTTTTAGCATTTGCACGCATGAGTTTGGCTTCGTTTGATGAGCGTATTCAGAGCGTGAAATCTCATTTTGTGGGAAACGATACAACTAAAACTATGAGTAAGAAAGAGTATATCGCACGCAGAAAAAGTTTTCGTCACTCCAAGGTATATGCCTGTGGCTCTGTGGGATTTATGGCGAACATAACACCAAAAACACATGTTTTACTAGAAATTAACGAAATTAAATTCCAACACTCTATCAATACTAGGCTTATTCAACACATAGAGCTCAAACAAGCTAGTGTCAAGTTACAAATTTTAGATTAATTTGGCCAGCATAATAAATCACAATATTGACCTGAAGAGGATCAACGTACTGCCGAAAACATTTGTATTGCCTATTTACATTTAAACAGAAATTCGTCCATTGTGAAAAATTTGTAACTTCGCTAAAAAATGCATCAAGCTGTGTGGTTGCTGTACTATTTCTTGCAACTGCAGTAATTCGTGTAAAATCCATTAGTTCAGCGGCGAACCACTGCAACTAGATGAAAATGTCCCGATAAAACTGACAGAATTTTCACTGGAGCTACAACATACCCATATTTCGTTTTTTTCTTGAAAAAAGTTGGCATCATCTGATGCAAAAACATTGCATATATACCTCATATTGGCATAAGCAGGATCTGACAAATCCCACAATTGCTCCACTGCATGAATTAGCAGTTCAACATCAATTTCTATGTCCAGAGTCTGCATGGCTTATGGTATGATACCTCTATAGTAGAGGTGGGGAACCTGCGGCCCGTTTGAGTTTTGAATGTGGCCTGCGGCAGAGCTTTGTTATGTGTACAACACACCAGTAGAATAGATTTAGTTTTCTTGGAAACTGCTTCACATTCAACTACGTGCAATATTTGTGACATAAAAACTGCGCAAAAGTTTCCGATTTTACGGTAAAAAGCAACTTAGCATGAATGTTTAAACAAATTTGCGACGTAATATTGTATATTTTTATGGCAAAATTTACAAATTTAAAGTAAATATAGCCCGCTGAAAACACTACGCAAATGCAATCAATGTGGCCCGAAAATTTTCATGTGCTTCGCCGGTTCCCCACCCCTGATCTACAGTCTATAAAACCGGTAGTCTAAACTGCAGTCGCTGAAAAATCCGCGTCTCGTGTGAAACGTTCCATTCATTCACATTCAATTTCATGGTCGCGTGTCCAAACCAGTCGCTCATAAGTAGCGTGATCACGCTACCAAGATTTTTGTCGCGCTACCAAATGCGCGACCGCGACCACGTGTGTAAAGCTCCATTTAAAGCAATGCAACGATCTGATCGCGCGTCTTCACTTTTTTAAAGACATTTTTGAAGACGCGCGTCTTTATTACACAAGCGTGTGAAGCGTTCCATTCATTCACATTCAATGTTATCGTTGCGCGTCCAAGCTAGTCGCCCACAAGTCGCATGATGACGCGACCAATATTTCTGTCGCGCGACCAAATGCGCGACCGCGACCACGTGTGAAAAGCTCCATTTAAAGCACTGCAATGGTCTGGTCGCGCGTCTTCACTTTTTTGAAGTCGCGCGACTGTGGTCGCCCGTGTGAAAGGGCCCTTATATACCACGCATAAAGTATAAGAAACTATTTTTGTTTCACCTTACCTCTGTAATAAATTGGAATTTTTATTTTTAGCAAAAGTTTGACATAATTTTGTGCAATTTCACCGAGTTTTTTGTTTGTTTACAAAGACTGTATTGAAAAGGAGAGTGAGCTCTAGTCTGTTTAAAGTCTGTTTTGTTGTTTCCGAAATTTTTCATGGAATTCTGGTTTTTAGAGTTGGTGATTTTGTGTTATACAAGTGTTATGCGATAATAATTTTATGAGGCAAGGTTTGGTTTGTTGAGGTATAAATAATTGTAGTTTAGAAAGTTTAGTTTAGAAAAGTTTAGAAGACTAAACAGGGGCGAGGACACAACTTTCAGCTCGCTCGTTAAATTAACTAGTTAGTTGAGCTGCCATCTAGTGAGATAGCAAGTTGAGCGATCGCAAGCACATCTCGCAATCTCCTCAGCTGTACAAAAACGTAAGGATCAAAAGGTTTTCGGACATTTGGGTCCCGGACAGGACAAATGGGTACCGGACAGAACAAATGAGCACTAGGACATATGAGCAACAAAGCAAATGGGTCCCGGACAGAACAAATGAGCACTAGGACAAATGGGCACCAAGACAAATGGGTCCCGAACAAATGGGTCAGGGTTAGGGTTAGGTCAGAAAAATAATTATCCGGGACCCAATCGTCCTAGAATCGAATCAAAGGCATCTTAGCAAGTTTCAAAAAAAGAAAATACAGTAGTTTCTTTGCGTTTAATAATTTCCCTCGTTACGTTTGTTAATTAGTAGGCAAAAAAACAAATGGACAGCAGCGCAAATTGATACTTATTTGCTAACTTGATGCTCGCTTAATTAACTCATTGATGCGCAAGTTGATGCTTTCCTATGTCCATTTCGCCAACTGATTTGTATTATTAAGCAATTAGCAACACGCATGCTTCTATCTTATCCAAGCTTAATATTTTTGTCTGATGTTTAAAGTTTGAACGGTTAAACCTGCGTTTTGTTTTTGTATTTTTACTTGTCGGTGAATATGCGCTTTTGCATTTTTTGCATGATATAAACCTGTTTGAGTGATTGATTGATTTGCTTACGGCAATTGTTTATTGAATAAAAATCATTTCGATTGACAAAAAGATGTTAATCTTCAGAAGCGTACAATCTATCACCCCTATGCCTGCAGAAAAACCACCGTGTAAATAAAATTACTCCTTTGCTTGCTGCGCTGATGAAAGGTTTGACATAGATGTAAAATCTTTTTTTTGTTGGGCAAGCAGTCAACAAATTTTCACAAAATCTCACAGTGAGCGACATTTAGGTTGTCTTCAGCTGAGCCCTGAAGGCTGCCTGAAACAAGCAGTTTCAGTGCTATCAAAACGTTTTTCACCAGCGTCAGTGCCTTCGTACTTCTAATTGATGGCTGCAAATCTTCTTTCAGGATATCACAAAGTTCTAGTATTGCTGCTCGTGACAATCGATATCCATAAATTAGCCCAACTTCTGACTTTTTTAAAGGTTTCTGTCTGATCTTTTCTCTTTTACCGTGGCTTCTGACTCTGATAGCTAAATAAGCTGCCATTGCTTTTCTGAATAAAAACATGTTTTTCGAGTGATTCAAGTTCCTCTGTAGTAAACGAGGCAAAGAAATCTTTACGCGACAGCCGAGCTTGTTCAGTGCAACGAGTAAAGCTGTGATCCCGCCACAGGTTATAATAACATGTCTTATCAACTAGACTTACTGTAGTTTTTAATAAAATTATTTCTGCGCGCAGTCGTACAACGCCATTTATGGGGCGCCGTGTGTAAAGCTACGCAATATAAAATTTTGCATCATTTTTTTGGTTAATTTTGGTTAAATTATGTGCAATATCATATATTGTTGCAATTTATCTATATTGCTGCAATATGTGTTAAATTGTTGCAATTTATCTACATTGCTGCAATTTGTGTTAAATTGTTGCAATTTATGTATATTGCAAAAAAACACTTAAATCGCCTCTTAATTGCCATGGTGATATGCTAACAAAAACAGTCAGTGTTGCCCTTTCCCTTTTTCCATGAACTCATGTAGTGTACTGGCCTGAGGTGCTGTTGTACTGACTGTGCAGTGTGCGCTTATTGGTTTGGCTGAAACATTTTAAAATAAAGTGGCTAGGAGTTTGATTGATAAAATATAACTGTTATGATTGGTAGATACAATTGCGGACATATGCAAAAATATAGACGTATACGGTAGGCAAGTTAAGAGCAAGCTCAGAGCCGTAGCAGCCGCCCCCCAAACCCCCCAATCGGGGGGGGCCCCACACTACCAAAAGGGGCCCCAAATTGTCTTGAAGGACCCGAAGTTGCATCAATTCAAAAACAAAGTTTTGCTTGGCGAATCGCGTTGAATGGGATTTTTTGCGCTCAGATTCTATATATTTCAGTTTTAAAATTTTTCGCTATCGTTTACTTTCAAATAGCGTCATAAACTGCATAATGATGTCATAAACAATACAGTGAATACACTGTGTGTAAGAGTGCGCGTAGGACTTGAAAAAGGAGGCCGGTGCAGAGTTGGATGCAATCATTTTTCAAAGCTTAAATTCAAATTCATTCCTCTTGAAAAAATTAAATTCAAATTCATTAACACCTTGTGAGCAGATTTAAAATTTTATCTGTTTATTTTTTATTTATTCGCAATTTTATTCTCCTATCATGAAAAAGCGACGGGGCGCTATACGAGCTCGCTTAGGAGTTGCCGACCATCGGTCTACCACACCTAGATGGGGTAATCCCGTTTAGTGCCTTTCCCAACAGCACAACAAGCGAACTTGCCGCTTGTTTCGCGCTATCCATTATGCTGAACGTCAACCTAAAAAGCTGTGAATACCAATTTTCAAGTCATTGGTTTGACCGGACCCGGAATTGAATCCCGAAGTCCACCAATCTAGAAGCAGATGCTCTATCCACTCGCCCATCCGATCTGTAAATTAAATTCAATCCTACCCTATTTCTGTGTCAGCAACCATAATCTGACATCGAATACAAAAGTCCATTGAAAAAGGATTTGCTTGTTTGAAAACGTGTGCTTTTGAAATAGCGCAGGAATTGGACATTGGTCCGGTCTTCCTCAATCAAGAAGTAAAAAAAAAAGAGAATGAAAATAGAAAAAGAGAATGTTTAGTTACGATGCAAATCTATATCGTACAGCTTCTGAGGAAGAGGTTCAAAGCAAACTTTTTAAAACAACTGGTGGACCAGGCTATTATGTCGATACTAGAAAGTTTTAAGCTGACATGTGATGTCGCTTCTGTCTTTGCATTGCTGTTTACACCCAGCAGCTTCGTGCATGAACAGCCATTGTCAGCAATATGATCTGGCAATACCGCACGCAGGTTCAGATTCTTTGCGACGGGTTCGATTCACGGCTAGAGTCTATTGCATTTGATATTTATATCAGATGGTTGCTGATTAGAACGACACAAGCTCGTTTGGCAGTCTCCCTTCAACACCGTTGAACTTTTAATTCAATAGTAATACCTGCAAGTGCTCGCTTGCCTTGCTTCTCGAGTTTACAAAATGCGTTGTTACTGTTACCAGTGCTGAACAAAGCTTCAGAAAACTGAAATTTATTAAAACGTTTATTACATCTAATATGGCAAACAGCAGACTATCTTTTTTCTTTCCATTTGTTGGCATTTTTATCCACCTATCACAGAAAGCAATGGGGCGCTACACGAGCTCCCTTAGGAGTTGCCGGCCATCTGTCTACCTACCGCACTTAGATGGGGAATCTCGTTAAGTGTTTTTCCCAACGGCACAAGCAAACTTGACGGCTTTCTTAACACTATCCCTTTAATGCTGAATGTCTAGTTGGAAAGCTGTGAATACCAATTTTTAAGTCATTGGTTTGACTCGACTAGTGATCAAACCCTCAGTCTATTCACTCCTTCAGGCTCAGAAGCACACGCTCTATCCACTCGGCCATCCGATTGGTTCTTCGCTGGCCATAGTGTCAATCGAAAGTTAATGCGCCCGATCTCCAGATTATGATGCTGTCAAAAGAACATCTGTGTACGAAAAAGTGCGCTCCAGCTAGACCGGAGGTTTTCAACCTATTGGCCATGGCCCAACAGTGGGCCACAGAGCTTGACTAGAGAGCGACATCAGCATTCCCTAATCATGCCATCACGTTGACTTTGTACCTTTCAGCAGAAGTTATTGGGCCACCATCATATTTTATCATTTTAGTGGACCATGAGCAGAAAAAGGTAGAAAAACCCTGAGCTAAACGATTTTAATGGAAAATGAATTGGGTGTAACAAACTTGTCTTAAAATTACACCTTTTATTTTTACACAGTGATAACGCGTTATATGTTTTAATTTTACCACAGTATTCGCATTGTGGTGAGAAACTGAGTTGTTACCCCTGGAAAAACCTAAAACAATTCATATCGAAAGCTAAGTATTGGGGACTTGAAAGGGTTTTTGGGGGGGCCCGAAGTTGAGCTGCTACGGCACTGAGCAAGCTACCAGTACCCATGCAGGTAACGGTACCAGCCACGTAGCAGTTGCAGGGTATGGAAAGTTGTCAGACTAGATAGCTAGACTCCCACGTGATTTTGTGCTTATTATTCTTTTAGGTAACTTAATAAAATTTGTAATTTTGGTTTACCCAACCCATTCATCAGTAACTTGTTTCAGTGGCAGCAAAAAAGTATGGGTACTGTTAAGCTACTGGTACCGGTATCCTTTGGAATGCCAGCAGCTAGACTAGACTAGACTACCGGTATGGGGGTAACAACTAGTATCAGCTCCCATGTCCAGTTGGGTTAGGTTAGGATTAGGTTCAGTTAGGGTTAAATTTAGTAAGGGTTCGTTCAGTTACAAAATATCGGTATCTGAAAAATCTTGTTTTAAAGTACAGTACCAGTAACCCGACATTAGGCCTAGTCTAGCTACCTCAACCTACAGTATGTTTTTGTGACATACTACTATCTTGTTGCTAATGCAGAATGGCTTATGCTGTAAGGCTGAAACATGTCAGATTACAGTAACTTCTGTGATCTGTCCAAAGAAAGCAGGTAGGCTACATCCTGACATTAGCAGATCAGCACAACGATACACCAGTAGCCAGTGACATACGGTAAACTGTAAAATTAAAAATGTCAAACTAGTCTACCGATATCGATATTTTGTAACTAAATTTAACCCTAACTGAACCTAATCCTAACCTAACCCAACTGAACCTGGGAGCTGATACTAATTGTTACCCCCAAACCGGTAGTCTAGTCTAGTCTAGCTGCTGGTATTTCAAAGGATACCATATCTATACGTCTATATTTTTGCATATGTCCGCAATTGTATCTACCAATCATAACAGTTATATTTTATCAATCAAACTCCTAGTCACTTTATTTTAAAATGTTTCAGCCAAACCAATAAGCGCACACTGCACAGTCAGTACAACAGCGCCTCAGGCCAGTACACTACATGAGTTCATGGAAAAAGGGAAAGGGCAACACTGACTGTTTTTGTTAGCATATCACCATGGCAATTAAGAGGCGATTTAAGTGTTTTTTTGCAATATACATAAATTGCAACAATTTAACACAAATTGCAGCAATGTAGATAAATTGCAACAATTTAACACATATTGCAGCAATACAGATAAATTGCAACAATTACCAAAAAAATGATGCAAAATTTTATATTGCGTAGCTTTACACACGGCGCCCCATAGCCATTTCTTACTCGACGTGCAATAATTTTGAAACAATAACTCTATCTTTATTGTTTGTTTTAGCATTTCTAGCAAAGTTTTGCCCACAAACACTAAAAATGATAGTGTGTCTTGTTGAGATCACCAATTTTTTAAATTTAAAACCTTTCTAATCAGATCAACCTTTTTCATATTTAATAATGCAAGCCGTGTGCAACGCATTATTGTGAAATATTGTTAAGATCGCTGTCGCGAAATAGGAAATGGTATTACTTCGCTGACAGGACGATTGATGAGAATTTGTATGACAAACCGTAGGAATTAATTCGTTTTTGGATCTGACCTCACGTAAAAAAACAAAACATTCTTCACCAAACGAATATCATAATCGATCCAACTTAACTCACTTAGCTACGGTAATTACCGTACTACTTTTCAATAAACACAAGCACCACTGCTCACTTCAGTAACAATATACAATAAGGGCTATACCCTTCAGCATACAACAATATTGCTTTCTCTACGCACTCTAAATCTACACTCGAATAATCACGCTCGAAAATTCACGCCCACCTACCTCCAAATTCAGTTTCGAGAAAGCTCCACGGCACTCCCAAAAAGAAACAAGAAGAGAAACCACACGACATGTAAAACCCACACCAAACCACGGCAAACACGATTGTGACGTCAAGAGAAATCATATGACATGCAAAAACCCACACCAAACCACAGTAAACACGATTGTGACGTCAAGAGAAATCATATGACATGCAAAATCTCACACCAAACCGCAGTAAACACAATTGTGACGTCACAAGCACAAACCTTGACTCAGCGAAACCACGCAACGGAGAAATCCGTCCAGAACACTCACGAAACAACCACGTCAGTAGGCAACGATGACTTCACAATGCAACCCCACGAAACAATCCCTCGAACAAAACCCCGGAAAACACGCATCGGTCCAGAACCTTTTTGTAGACGAAGCATTCAAAACAAAACCACAAAAAAAAAAAACAATTATATCGTTACAATCGCAATTAGAAAGATTGCAGTTTAGACTACATTGTTCAATTTTGCCGGGAGATTCACCGGCTAAAACTGAAAACTGTTTTTTCCTTTGATTTTTGCACAAAATAAAAAAGATCAGGCGTAAACAAGAAGTATAAACGTTACTGAAACAATAATATTGCACCTCGAGTTTTAAGCCACAAAAACTAGTGACAATAGGCTGCTTAAGCGTCTCACTGCTTAGACCTGGAGCAATATCGTAATGTTTTTTCAGCTCCACCAAACTGCTTTTCGATCTCTTGGACTTTGGAATCTATACAGCAGAGGCGAGCAACGTGCGGCCTGCGGGCCGCCCTTTGCTACTTTTTGTTTGGCCCTTCCTCTTCTATCAGTTAAAGATTTGTGCTTATTTTCAAGGTCATTTAGCCTGTTTCCATGTCAACAAAAAACGTGGGCTTTCTCAAAGTGGGCCGGACTAAGGACAGGGCACAGCTTTCTGAAAGCCCACTTTTTGCGATAGTTACTTTTGCAGACCATCTCTTTAGGTGCGGTCTGGAAAGCCCACGAGCAGGGTTGCTTTGGTGGGGGGGCCCTGGGGGTCTCGGTCCTTCCAATTTAAAAAAAAAACAGTTGCTAAGGGGGGCCAAGGGAGGCCCTTAAAAGTCCTTGTGAATGTTTAGACTTTCGAGCTGAGGTTCTTACATTAGGAGGCGTAAAAGGTTTGCAAGGGGGGCGTGAGCATAGCCTTGACTTAATGATTGAACGTATATTTTCAGATCATTTTTTCATCAAACATCAAAACTTGTTTCCCCAAAACAGCCGCATCCTTCCCATTAAGTCGATTAAGAAATTGCAAATAAATTGTTATATTTTCTGCGTGTTTTTTGTAGCGTGGTGGGCAGTGCCATATCGAGGCATCTTCGAAGTTTGGTACCCCCAGTTGGGGGAGGGGCATTTGTAGGGGCCCCACAATATTATTCTTTTAGACTGAGAATTAGAGGCAATAAATTTTAAAGAAAATTTCGTCAAAAAGTTGTTGAAAAAGACCTATAATTGCCATTACATGACGTAAATTACAATTAAATTTTCAAAATTTTTTCGGGGGAGGATGCCCCCGGACCCCCTTAGAGTCATCATTGATTTTTATTTTGTTTCAAATTTGCTCTGATTTTGCCTCGCACCAAAAGAAACTGTGTGTACAAAAGTTTGGGGCGCAAATCCTGAGGAAATTCCCGGATACGTCCCTTGAAATAATGCAGCTAATGAGGGAACTTAGTAACCGTGTCGAAAAAGCGCGAAACTGTCCAAATGCTTGTAGATATCAAAGGGATCTATCTGGAGCTATTTTGGGGGGAGAGGCAGCAGTCTCTACGCGGCACTGGTAGTGGGGCGTGGGCAAAAATAACTAACGCCAAAGGGGGCGTGACTGAAAAAGTTTTAAAACATCTGGTATAAAAAAGTAGATTTTTTGCATTATACAGGCCCCCTAGTTCGAATTTTATCAAGGCCACGACTTTGCAAAAATTAGCCCACAAAAAGCAAAATTTTACCTGACTCGAGCAAAGCCCATGGGCCGAAACCACTCAAAATGAGGACATGGAAACAGGCTAAGTGTCTTAGAAAGCGTGAATGTGCTTAATTATTTCTAAAAAACAGGACTCTGTGGACGTGAAGATCTTTTTTTTTCTTTGGTCTTCACTGATTTTTAGTGGAAAAAATAGGACTCTGTGACGTGAAGACCCAGCTTTATCTGCTGTGCAGCCCCCAGTAAACATTACATTTTCGGAAAAGGCCCTTGTGTTAAAAAGATTGCCCACCCCTGCTATACAGCTTTTATACTGTAGACATGATTGTGAATCTGTCCGCAAAAAACAGGGGGTGCCAAAAAAACTGTCCATAGAATTTTATCTAAATCATTCAGATAACTCACCGGCAAAAATTACGTCTAATATTAACCTCATGAATTGAAATTTTCGAGGCTTCTCTTAAGTAGCGTGATAATAAATTCCGACTATAACGTCATAATAAACTGTTGTAAAACGTATGCAAACTACATTTAACCAGGCATAAAACTATCAACGGACTGTAAAATATTTGCATTATCATAAACGGGAAATTCCCAAACCATAAAAACGGCTTTTTCGAAAAATGTAAAACTGATGTATGCGCAGTGCGGTAGTGGCTGGTATTGTTGTAATGCTGCGGTGTGTACAGGCGAATAGCCGCGATAGGTAGCTTACCGGTAGTCTATCATTCAGCATCAAAAGTGGTATGAACTATAAAGAATAAGTTAGACTAAATTTAAACAAAGCACAAGCCAGTCTACCTCGTTACGGTGCGGTAGTTAGACTAGTCCGGGGGAGGAATATTAATTACCAAACTGCCGTCTGCATTGTTATGGACTAGCATGAAATGCATTGTGTCACAATTGCCACTGTCCGAATTGACAATAGTTAGTAATTAGTACACATGGCTGAACTATGTCAGACTGCAGAACAGAACTGGGTAAAAAATACCGGTAGGCTAGGCCTACTACCGGTATTTCTACTGGGTCAAAATTATGGAGTAAAGTTTTCAGGGACATTAAACTCTGTGGTATTCACAAATTTAAAAAAGAATATAAAAAGTTTTTAGTAAATCAATGTAGATTAGAGCAATATGACAATTAACAGTATTTGATAGGATGCTGGTAGCTTAGAGATTTCGAGTATCAGTGTTTGTTTTTGAGCTTGTTTGAGCTATGCTGCATCTTATAACAAGCGGATATATCACAAGCACAAGGACCACTAGGGGCGCTAGTGAGTTATTAGTACCCGAATCCCAAACTCTAATCCCGAACCCAAACCGCAGCTTAATTCAAACAAGCCCCTTTGTTTTTGGGTTTGCAGCATTCTTTCCTGATTGCAATCTGTATTTCAGTTTGTTTTTGGTGAGTTGGTTTTTATTGTCATTTTTGATTGGGTAAATTATGTTGACATTTTGTGTTCACTGAATAACATCTGAGCTTGTTTGAATTATATAAGCCACATCTTATGTAAATGTGATCAGTTTCTTGCAACAAGTAAACGTGATTAATTGATTGGCCCGTCCTGGCCTCTGGAGAACTCCAGTTTTACAGTTTAATGAAGTGCTATCTGGCTATGACTTGCCAATGCAGTGCTAATCTAAGCTAGCAGCGTGCAGGCTTACCAGCAAAATGTTTTATTGTTGTGCTCTTATTGTCTTGAAAATCAGTCTGGGTTTAGCCTTCAAAAAAAAACTTTGGTTACTCAGAACAATCACAGACATGTTTAGCTATATATTTGGTTTAGGTGCCTGACGCTTAGTGCTAGGAACTGGGAAGCTAGCGTGCTAGGGCATCTGTTTTGCTTGTGTGATACTGGATGTAGAACTGGATATATTATTTGAAGATAAAAGGTGCTGGTGACATATATGTGCTCCTCTACCCGAGCGATGGAAAACAAAAAGAGTGAATGTCCTTATGCTTCTGCAAACATCTTTTCAAAGGCAACAATTTGGTAAGTTGCTGAGCTTCAGACTTCAAGCTTAGGCTTACAGCTTGTGAAGCTCCGATATATAGACTGTATTATTAATAATGGAAATCAGTGTTTCAATAAGTGCTCGATAACTGAGCTTAGTTAAAGCAAATACAAACTTACCCCAGTTTAACTGAAAAAATTTTTAAAAAATTCTATTGAAAAACTTGACTGTCTGTTTCACCCAAGAGGTATCATCAGGGGTATCTTAGTCAATATAACAAGATATGATACCCCTGATCATCAGGGGTATCTTGTTAAATTGATTAAGATGCACCTGATGATCTCTTTTGGGTGAACCAGACTGTCAGGTTTTTAAATATATGTTTTTAAACTGTTTTTAAACTGTGGTGAATTTGTATAGAGTGTATTATAATGATTTATGATTTAATGATAGGCCTAGTTCCTGTAGTTATCGGTATTCATTAGCTTGTTACCCTACCATATAAATTTTGGATAACGTTTCTTACTGGTACTGATATCCATAAAGTTTATCGTATGTGGTGATGTCATGCTTATCTGTTATGGAATGTAGTTTAGAGACTCTACACTGATAAGTTGTTTTGGTAAGCATATAGTGATGAATACAAGTTCAGATTCAGATTTCTTTTCATCAACTCTTATGCTAATTAAACTGCAAAAATTGCCAAAAGATGCTTGGATTTGCAGCGCAATTCAAATTTCTGTTGGGAAATGTACTGGCATGTTTCTTGAAAAAGTGTGACTTTTGATATAATAATTTTATGGTGTAGTATGTGTAATCAGTGCAATAAGTCATGCTTGCAATAATTTTTATTCTTAGTTAGATTCTTGTACAATTGTTATGGGAATATCTCAGAGCAATCACTTCCTTCCTGTTATCATTCTCTGTGCTTTAATGCTCCCAGAATCTGAAATAAAGCTACCAGACCCTAATTGGAAGCACAGTTTTGTGTATGAATTTATGTTTGATGTGTGCAGTCAAATTATTCTTAGTCTTGTTATATGAAGGGGTGTAATGAGCAATTGATCATCAGTGTATGATCGGCCATCCGCAACTTTTCTTGTTTCACAATTTTTTAACATTGAGCAAATAAAGGTTAGGATTAACTCTAACCCTCTGGAGCAGGACTATTCGGTGTAACTGATTTGACGTGAGATGATTTGATGTCAGATGATTCGATGTGAGATGATTCGACGTGAGACAATTAGGGTTAGGTTAGGGTGATACATGTATTAGGGTTAGGTAATGATGATATTAGGGTTAGATTAGGTTGATATTAGAGTTCGGGTTAGGGTGATATTAGGGTTGAGGTCCCAAAATGGAGTCGTCTCACATCAAATTGGTCCCGTCGACTCGGTCATGCCGAATAGTCGCGTACTGCTAACTCTCAGAATAGCGTGAAACAGGAAAAGTTGGTGATCAATTGTACACTGATGGTTGATTTTGCTCTTCTTCCCATATCAGATATTGCATAACCTCTTGCAGTTAATGCATACTCATATAACAATAAGTTTGCTTGATAGTTTAATTGTTGTAATGCCATTTGAGCTGTTGTTCTAGTTGCTATGATAGTTAACTTATTTACTAGGCAAAAGTACACACTAATAGGTAAGATTAACATTATAATGATTTCAGTATTTAAGCACAATTGCACATCTGAAGGAGATCTTTTTACTATTCTAAACCCAATTATTTGGGCGATTTTTTGTGACTTAAAAAGCTTGAAAATGTGACTTATTTTTTGCCTGAATGTAACCAAATTGCAAGTTTATTCAAAAAATAAAAAGTAGCTAGAATGAACAATAAAGTAGCAGCGATTTATGCTAAAAAAGCAATAAAATAGTCATCATAGATACTCAAATTATGGTGAACGCTCGTAATAGTATTTAACATTCCTTGGTTAAAAAGCTTCTTTCTTTAGCAAGTAGCTTTAGCATGGAAAAATTGCTTACTACTGCAGCCTTAACCCCTGAGAAGGGAAATGCTGGTGCAAATGCCTAAAGGCCCACGCCGAGGATGGGTGACTTTTTTTTCTAAAAAAAGGTGCCTGTCAAAGATTTGTTTAATTTTTTTAAAGGATGCCTTTTAATTGTACCTATTTGATTTTTTTGCCTGAGGCTTCAAAACGGTTCATCTGAGCGGCCCTGATGCGTATGCATTATTGCAAGCTGTAGGACTTTGTGGACTTTATATTTAACTCATTAACTATTTGATGTGTATGCAGGTTGTCAATCTAATCCAACTGAAGCAGTAAAAGATAAAAAAGGTGGAAAATTTGGCAAAAAACAGCACAAAAACACTGTTACCTAAGACATAAAATGTATAATATAAAATAACCGAAAAACATGAAATGTAACTTTTTGCAACCTTATAATTTCTTAAATACTGACTCCACATCTTTGAAATTTTGTTTCCACGCTTTTTATGTTAGTTGAAGCCAGAAAAAAGATTGTAACTTTTGTGACCAAAAATTGCCCTACCTTCTTACTCCAAGAATTTGGGAAACGTCAGACTAAATTTCTGAATGCAAACTTCAAATCTCAAATGCATGTATTATCATACAGTACTAATTGTGTTGTATTATGCACTTAAATAATAGAAACTTCTGACTTGAAATTATTTATTTTAATTAGGTGGATGAACTCTTACTTTAAAAAAGGAACTAAGAAAAAACTTGTGTCTGAAAATTTATATCAAATTGCTGATGAACATCGTTCTGATTATTTGACGAAGAAGTTATCAAGGTAATTTAATGAGCTTAGCAATAGTGTACGAGGGGTATCTGCCAAAACATGTGTTCTTTAAGGGAACTTAGCGCTGTTTTGAGAAAATTTGATTTCTTGCAAATTTTTTTTCGTTCTTTTTCTATCATACGTTGTACATGGCATTGATAGCTTCTTTTATTGAAACATCCAATTGTGGTGAAACAAAATTTTTTTGTACTTCATTGTTAATTTATCTTCAGTCGTAGCTATTTTTACCCAAAAAATTAAATTAAATCTTTGTTATACTCACGGTGTTACGCTGAAGCATGTAGTGAGTGGACAATGTGCTGGCTTGACCTCCCAGGAATCAAACCTCAGACCTCCCGCACTAATGGGGTGTGCGTAGCAACTGAGCTAATTGGTCACCCAGTATGTTGTAAGTTTGTTCAAGGGAGCTGAAGAGCTTTCATTTTTTTGTGTAAAATATGTTAAAAATGCATTAAACTCAAGCTCTCATTCGTAATTGCTATAGGGGGGGTGCAACGAAAATCGAAAATTTTCATGTTTTTGGTGTAAGATGAAGGAATTTTTTGTCTACAAAATGCAACCATTTTGACCAAAAAATTCCAACTACTTTTTGAGATTTAGAGCTTTGAAAAACAGCCGATTTTCAAGGTAAAGATATTTTTTGACATCAGGTAAGGCTACTATGACGTAACAATGCCAATTGAGACCTTGCATTCATTGATCAATCACCAATCCATCATTGATAATTTTCTGTCGAATGAAGCGTTCGCTTTTAAAACAAGGTTTTTGCAAATCGGCACTTTTCGAAGGCGATCTTTCATTGCAGGTGTGCTGATATTTAAGGCAAATTTTGACGAAGTGATATGTGTTAGCAACGTGTTGTGTGACTGCAGCAGTGTTTAAGCGAAATACGAAGTTAAAAAATGATAGCGAGCTGTGAGGAAAGTTTATGTAGTTGATTGGCAGTGGTGTATTTGAATGTTTTCAATTTCTGATAGTGAGATCGAGAGAACGAATCGAATGTGCTCAGATTGTCAAAACCAAAGCGTCGATATTGGAGAGAACGATCATCAAACTAACATTTTGGTCGATGGCAGTGACACAGTCAAATAAAATTTTTATTGTACTTGTAGTCATGTGTAAGTTATTCGCACGACTTTGCCCCTGGGCTCACAGAGAGAACATCGCAGCGGTGGCAAGCCGTTGGCAATAGTAGCACTGTGTTACATTTGACCAGCCCAGAAATTCAGCTCTTAACCCCTCCCCCCCCACACTGAAAGCGATGTTGCTAACCACCAAGTGCCTGGGAAGCATGGTTTTCTCAATGCATCTTAAGAAAAAACAAGAAGATTGTACCTGTATTAATGTGCGGGAGGCAACAGGGGGCAGTTTTAGCCACTGAAAATCCGATTTTTTAGAAGCCGACCAGTAAAGATTCTTTTTGGAGCGCGACTGTTAGGGAAACGTATTTTTTTGGAGGTCGCCTAGCAAAAGTAATAAATTGACCTCCCTTACTCCTATATTTCTGGTCCGCTACGCCACTGCCTGTATGATTTTACAAGCTTTGCAGAATTTTTTTGATCTTGCCTTTCTCCAATCGAAATTCCTAGTTACGTCTAGGCTAATCACTACACTATTCAAACAGATTATAATAAAGTAAAAAATGCCTTCGCGTTGCGTTGTCAAGTATCGCAGCAGAACATCATGCGATACTTGTACATTTTGCTTCCCAAAAGTGAGAACGCAAAGCACGAGTGGGAAATGTTTGTGAAAAAAACTTACTCCTCTTGGAAACCAGCTCGAAATAAAACAGGAGATAAGAATGGGGAAAGTTAACTGATCTTACTTCACCCCAGCATTTCTCACTGTTTGCCAATCACGAAAACTAATAATGTAAATATGGTTGGCGACCACCTCCACTGCAATGACTGCATTGCAACTCAGCTGATACTGTGTATTTCTCTAATTTCTTGTATTGAGACTTGTTGTTATGCACTATTTAAGAATTGTCTGCTGATTCGATCAAAAACGATCAGTAAATGCACACGCGACACACACGAACAATGCAAAACATGCGAATGAGCACGCACATACTATTTTGTGCTAAATTTCAATTGCTACGTCACAGTACCCTTACTTGACGTCACTCGATTTTTCCTGTTGTAAAATATTATGGGCTAAAAATCAGATATAAAATGACCCATAAAAGGAAAACGAGTGGTTATTTTGTTGAAATTTTTGCGTAAAATGCATCTCAGCACAGTTCACTTGCATAAGATGTCGAAAAAAGGCAATGTCTATTTCCGTCACACCCCCCCTTTAAAGAATTGGTATTTAATCCAATATTCATTTTAAAAATTTAATAGAGAAGTGCACTAGTTTGTTTTGCATACTGAAGTGCAGAATGTTGTACAGTACTAGCAAGATAACACCTCTTGATGCTTCATTTACAATCTATATACATCATTACCTAGCTTGGGAAATCCAAGCTTTCATATCGTAATGACTTTAGAAATTCTGGTGATGGCTTTAAGTTCAGTAGATCTTTGCTAAATTTACAGTAAAATTTTTATTCCTTTTCAGCTTTTTTTAAGGCATGGCTTGAAGCTATTGTTGTTGTCTTTCAAGTTTTGGTGATGAAATTCTAAGCTACTTACTCCTTTGAGGCTTTAAGCAATAAAACAACGTTTTCAATATTGATTTTATTGTTCTCTTTTCTTATTCTTATTGGTTTTATTTAGATACTGATTAAAGTTTTTGCTTTTAGTATAATATTGTGATGTTTTTCTGCAGGTATTGGAATGAGGAATGTAGTAAGGCTGTATTGCAAGGAAGAAAGCCAAGTTTTAAAATTGCTTTTTGGAAAACGTTTATGAGTCCGTTTATGCTGAATGCTCTTTTACTTATTTTGACTGTGAGTAGATCGTCTTAGTGATTAATGGTGATAGTAATTTTGCATAAAAAGTTATGGTAGAAAAAAACAGTGTTTGTATTTGCTAGTATTGAATCAGTTTTTTTGCATATTTCTTTTATCTTTAGAAGAGTAGTTTATTTACCACATAGCTAATTATCGTTTTATTGCAAATGCGTAGTAATTTCTACCAAACTATTGTTTATCTGTATTTTTTTCAATGATTTGTGAGTCATTGAAATGCAAGCGTAGCTTTAAATTTTATCAAAATTATGTTACGGATTAGGGCTATTTTAAGAAAAGATTTATTTTATACTCAGTCTTCTAGATTTTGTAACTGGAGCTTCAATAATTTCCGGTTTGTGTGATTAATTTGACAGATTATACTCTATAATAATTATTTCATACTCAGTGCAACTGCTTCATGCTTTAGCACCTTTTATAGCCCTATTGTGAAGTTATATTATGGAAAGAAATTTTTTGGTTGCGTAACAACTTTTGTTCCCTTGTTTTAAGCACACAGTTTTTGGCTGCAAATGGTGTAACTTGTACTAGCGTCGGTTGAAAGAACAACTGATGATGCTGAAAAAGAGATGGTAATTTAACTCTTATACGTTTAAATAGGAATGTCTCCGCACTGCCAATCCGTTCCTAATTGGAGAAATATCAAATTATTTTGTTAATCCAAGTGATACACCTCTGTGGTATCCATATGTCTGTGCAGCCTGTCTTACTTGTGCATCACTTGCTGGTATATTTGTGGAAACACTACACTTCACCAATTTGAAAATCTTAGGTTGGAACGCTAAAAGTGCGGTTGTCGGCTTAATGTATGAAAAAGTAAGTGTCACAAATAATTTGCTACGTACGAATCTATTGTAAAATCATTAGTACACGTGAACTATCAGGAATTGTTGCGCAATCTGATGTGGCGTGTATCAAAGTGTGGTTTATGGGATAATAAATTCCGTGACCGGCAATGTTCTTTTCTGGTATTTTAGGTCAAGATGTTGTCATTTAGTCTATATAATACCTACTTAGCTTAATACACATAATTAAAAAAATGATTTTCTGCTTTTTGCGCGCCACTCGATACGCGCTTCGGCGTAATACTGCTAGTATAATGAAGACTTGATTTTGATTCTTTTATCTATATGTAGTTAGGACTCCAGTTCATAACAATTGTGCTTAATTATTATTAATAATGTGAATTCATCTTCCTGAGATATTATGTTTAACTTATTATCTTAAAACAACTTGTAACTACACCGGTAAGTATGATTGACAGACTCTGAAGCTGAGTAACAAAGCTTTGATGGAAACCTCACGTGGAAAAATTGTCAATCTTTCATCAACTGATGCACTTAGATACGATTTGGTGAGTTATGCTCATAGCCGTATTTGTGGACGTGTTTGTTTCGACCCCAGCTTAAGTGCTCAGTAATTTAAAATTTCGTTACCACGGCTGTCGTAATTGCTTGGACGTTGTGTAGCTGTTAATCGAGCTATGTAGAATGGTTATTTGATCTCTGCTTATTTGTGGGGTGCTTTACTAGATCAAGAGTGAACTTCACGACCTCTGCTTATTTTGTGGGGTGATTAAAGCTTTATTAGATCAAAAGTGAAGAAAAAAGCATGAACAATTTAAAATGGCTCTGCTAGTAGTACTCTTAAGCAAGTCTAGATTAATTTTATGCAAAGCACTTTGTTGCGAAGCAAAAATGAGTGAATTATTGTATGGAACATTGATTTCAGACGTTTTTGGTTGCACACTATCTATGGTTAGCTCCCTTAGAGTGCGGAATCTTTGCTTATATTTTATTCTTGCGATTGGGTGCAGCTGCATTCATTGGCATGTTGGTTTTGTTCGTGATTATGGGAGTCCAATCTTTACTTGGAATCGCATTTGAAAAAATGAGGTGCGAATTTAGTTTTTGAAAGAGAGTTAACATTATGGTCGATTGCGAAGTGAACATGCGCATTTCTGGTCAACACCTACCCAAAATATACGTCGAATATACTAGACCTCTAGTCAAGAAACAAGCCCCGTGATCTTTACCTCACTTGTGGTTCTATTCATACATGTTGGATGTTGGTGCAATAACCCTCTGGTTAAGAGTGCGCGACTATTCGGCGTAGAAACTCTCTATCCCTGGCTCTAATTGGACACTAATGGCTAAACCAAATCCGGACCCTAACGCGTCTTATGCCCGAGTCGGTTACTACGAAGTGTTCTGTCTCGTACTTTAAGGCTGTGTTTAAAGGGAACCAACACCCCCAGTTTTAATTCCGAACGTGAGGACTTTTTAGCAATGGAAAGACTTGGTAGCTTAACAATTTTGTACTAGTGCATATTCCATCAGTTATCTCTTGATAGGTGATTAAATACAAACAAGGGCTCAAAGTTTTTATGAGATATTTACGTAGTGTAGTTCTGATGCGTGTATTAATATTGTATTGCTTTTGTTGTATTGTTTCATTTAGGCTATTAATTGCTGCAGCTACAGATGAAAGAATTCAAGCGACTAATGAGTTGATAGCCAGCATGAGAATTGTTAAAATGTACTCATGGGAAAAATCTTTCCAAGAATTAATCGATGGTTTGAGAAAGTGAGTGCAGACAAATAAGTGATTGGGGTTATTTTTCATATTATGGAACTGAAAATGCAATAGTGATTGAGGGAAACTGCAAAGTGAGCTTACACTCTTCGAGTCGGCAGCCACCCGAAATACATGCCGAATTCGATCGGTTGCAGCGGTGAATCGAACCCGTCACATAGGATCTGCAATCGTCTCGCGCTACCCCCAGCTCTTGCCGCTAACACACTTAACTATTCATTATTGTTTGTGAGTAATATGACCTGATGAATGTCTAGTCTTAAAATTTTTCGTTATTAATTACAAATTTTCGAATTATATACTCAACTGAAAATTCAACAAATTACTAGTTGAATAAAAATTACTTTAGTAAGAAATAATAGTTGAATTTAATTGATATTTCTTTTGCACTGCAGGTGATACCGGTAACATAGAATATATTTTATTTCACACAAGGAGCACCTTGACTTAATAGCATTTAGGTTTTTTTGTTTTTCGGTGCTCCCTGCCACCTTTTCAAATCTTGTGCACTTCCGTAACTTTAAATTATACTTCTTCCTATTTCGTTTTTTTAATGTATATATCTATTTCTTTATTTTTCCTGTTGTTGTTATGATTTGTGATAGGCGCATTGTTTTTCTTTGTGTGTGGCAAACAACTATATATCTATTGATAAACAAGTTATCAGATTTGCTGATAATGACAAATGTCAAGTTCACACCTGAAGCTGTAAGCGATGTAAAAATACAGTAGTGAAAATGTTGTAAATTATTTTTAGGTGAAAGCATCCGTAATCTGATTTTTAGCTGATGTGTAATGTTTTGATTTATATTAGTTTGATTTTTAGTAATACGTTTGCTCTCTGTTTTAATTTGTTGCGGCATTTTTTCAGTAAAGAAATGCGAAAAGTGTTTTGTGATTCACTCCTTCGTTCTGTCAATTTCGCAACAAACCATGCTACAAATTTGATCCTTTCATTCGCTACTTTCGTGGCTTTTGTTCTCTTGAACGGTGATCTGGATTTACAAGTAGTAAGTGATTTAATTTTCATGCATGTGTTAAAGGATGTCGCATTGTTTTGGTAACGTTTGAAAGTATTTTTTTGTAGAATTATGATACTTTTATTCACGGAGCGATTGCATTCCTTGTAGTCACTTTTTTACTGATGAAGATTTGAGGTATTCTTCTGCAAATTTCGCTTCTATGTGTCAGCAAAACCATTTCTTCTCAGCTGACGTAGATCGGATTTCTTGTAATTAGGATTGGAGTGAATTTATATCCGTTAAGTGTCAGCGTTTAATTTGATACAGCAAACAAACAGAAAATTGTCATTACGATCTTACACGACGTTAAATGATGCTTCGTTTATTTCTTCTACATTTTGCCTGATATTAGTGAACTATTTTTTCACTTAGAAAATTCCAATTGTCACGAATTAAACGTTTTTAAAACCAGCAATTAGCAGTATGCAAGGCCATAAAAGCTCAATTAATTCACTACCAATAACATTACTATTACTATTTTAGTAAGACTCTATACAGTGCCATAAAGTTGTTTCATGATACAGTTTAAATTGTAACGAAAAAACTTTTGTTAACTCCAGCGGTTTGCAACTTGCGAAATTTTTTCATTGTTGAATCCACAGCACTAAGATTTCGAGATTGACTCAACAGTCAACAGGGCTCTGTACAAAGGGAGCTGAAGTAATTAAATATAATACCGATTTTTTTAAAAATACAATGGTTTCAATTAAAATTGAAATTGCAAAAAACAACCTTTTACTATTCACCCATTCTCAAGTAATGCTGTGCTTATTAGGGTGATGACTAAAAAAGTTTTTTGGGAATTTCAAAATCCCTGATGTGAGACGGGATGAAATGTTTTGTATATAAAACGAAAATGGGGTCGATTCTTAATTTTGTTAAAAAAAAGGTACCCCACCAAATGACTTCTTTGCACCTCATTTTTCATTTTTTGGCTATCTTTTGCCAACTGCAAGCTATTGCAGCAAATTATGTACTGATAAGTTTATGATAACGATGCTCCTTGCCATTTGACAGCTTTTTAAAAAGAATTGCTCAAAACGGACAATCAGGGCCGGAGTTATAAGCAATTTGGTGTTCTAATATCAAACATCGCCCTCTAGTGGAGGAATCGAATATTTGCTGTGTCAGAGAGTACTAGAGCAATTTAGGTAATTTTTAACGATGGCTACCCATTTTTAGCGATGAGGAGTTTGTTCATCTATACACTCAGGTAAGAGGTAATTTCTGCCACTAGATGTTAGCAGCATCATTTTTTAGTTTTTATTGAATATGTTTTTTTCTGTACATGTGTGTGTGACTTTTCAAATGTTTTCATTTATAAAAATAAATAATACATCACGATAGCGACTACCAAATCTATTGAAAGGAAAGAGACAACCTGTGCAATGTGCATTCAAAATTTCAGATGCAAAAACTTGCCCAAAACAAAAACTAAAATCGATCACAGTTCACTTTCAAAACACTAAAAACTTGCTCTTAAGATAGCTTGCTGCACGATAGAAGTTTAAGTGTGAGGTTTTTTCATCAGTACATTTTTTATGCAGCTCCTCCATTAATTTCACTGCTCTTTCAGCAGTCCAATTTTTTCATCAAACTGACAATTGATGTACGAATTGGATGGTTCGATTCTCAGTTTTTCACCTGTATGGGGGAGTACTATTTTTCATTTCATTAAAAGACAGCACTCCAATATTACATTAAAAAATGATTTCGTGGTAGAAGATCCTTTATGCCATCAGGGCTTCTTAACGATGGCTGTCTAGCAAGTGACCGTAAGAAGACGAAATTTGGTTATTCTTTGTTATGAACTAATCGATTGTTGTATCTATTTTAACCCTGACACACTGATGGGCTTGGTTGTTGGCTGGCTTTGCAAATGCAAATCAAGAACGTTTAGGATACAGGAATTCCCCTTGAACTACACCTCCATCATGATGACATTGGAGTTTTGTTTTGCAAGTTTTGAAGATTGTGTCCTCTTGCTGGATCCTGTAAACAGAAATTTGGATGGAGTTTTGGCATTTTTTCACTTTTTTTAACTTACCGGGAGAATAATGTTGAGACTAGCGATCGTTTCTAGCTTTCACGATATTTTGAGGGGCCCTTGTGACATCTTAACCCATAGGTTACCTGTATTATTCCCTTGATTTGTTTCATTTTAAATACTTTACCTTCAGAGGAATTAGTAGAGGCTAGAATTAGGGTTTGTAGTTCTTTTGAAGGTGAGGGATTTTTTTATTGAAGCGTGTATGCGGCTGCAAATGATTCGGTTACCCTATGGGCCTATACTGAATAGTGAGGCTACCGGTAACTCAGTTGTGGGTTAGACCTTACCGGCTTTTTCACTGGAAGTTTTTGTTTCTGGGTGGTTGCCTACTAACTGGAGGGAACCCCTTAGAAAAAGATGATGATGAAAAGTTTAGGTTGGTAATATAACAAAGAGTCCTTACAGTGTGGAATGACTCTAGCCTGGATTGGCTGTATAAAGTAAGGCTGACAAGATCTTTTAGCTTTTTCTGTTCATCTTCCAACAACACTCGCTACCGACTTAAAATTTGATTTTTAATGGTAGCCGAACACATTGCATGAAACTCATATTACAAGCGGTGGATGGCATTTGTTGAACTTAAATTTCGGCAAACTTTTGGACCTCTCCGCAGATGTTTCGAATTTATGAAAAGACGTCTTTAATCACAGAATACCGTAGCGAATTAAACAAATGTATAAGCCCAAAAAATTGGGTATTTTAGATTAGTTTACCAATAAACTGCAAAAAAAAAAGATGCTGCTGCCATTTAGTAGCGGAAATTACCTCTTATCTGAGTGCATAAACGAACTCCTTCTTGCTAAAAATGGGTAACCACCATTATAAATTATCTAAATCGCTCTAGTATTCTCTGAAACAGTTAATATTCAATTCCTCCACTAGAGGGCGATGTTTGATATTAGAACACCAAATTGCTTACATCTCCGGCCCTGAATTTTCTTTTTGAACTAAGTTTTTTTAAGTTGTCAAATGGCAAGGAGCATCGTTATCATAAACTTATCAGTACATTATTTGCTGCAGTAACTTACAGTAGGCAAAAGATGGCCAAAAAATTAAGTGCAAAAAAGTCATTTGGTGGGGTACCTTTTTTTTAACAAAATCAAGAATCGACCCCGTTTTCGTTTTATATATAAAAAATTTCATCCCACATCAGGCTAATTTTTTTTTTCGTAGTCATCACCCTAGTGCTTATCCATCGGTAAAAGCTGCAAAGTTATCGCACCGTAAGTTGTTTTTTTGTTTAAGTTGTTCTTTAAAAAGCTGATATATACTATTAGAAATACTACAAGTTTCTGAGTTGTTAACGTGTGTTAATACGTTGACTTGTATTAATACCCAGGTCGTCGTATCTCTTGGTCTTTTTCTCATTTTGCTGCTCGGAGCTGGTCTGGCATTTCCATGGGCTATTGAAAACTTGTTTGAAACATTTGCAGTTATAAAGAGAACTGAGGTAGAAAATTAATCTTGTGTGGGTGTTTTATGTGAGGAACGACACTAAACGAGATTGGTATCGTAAACTTATGAAATATGCTACTAGTTTTCTATGGTATTTGTTTCTTCTTTCGTATGCACTGCACGCTCCATTTGCAAGTTTTTTGCTACACTAAACTATCACGGTGGGTAGATTGCTTGGTTCCACTGGAAATTTATCCTCTGTTTGTAAAAGAGCTGCAGGTGTCGAGTAACGAGCCTATCAGTTGTCGGCCGTCTGCCGATCACTCAAAACGTGGAAATCCCATGAAGTGCCTTCTTCCAGCACTTATCTAGCGAATTTGCAGGCTTGTTCTCAAGACTGTCGTCCATTTAACGCCGAACGTCAAGCAGGGAAGCTGTGATTAACAATTGTGAAGTCATTAGTTCTACTCGACTCAAAATCGAGCCTTGGGTTTACTTCTCCAAAGATAAACGCGCTATCCATTCGACCATTTGATCGGTAAAAATAGCTGAGGTTATTTTCAAATTATCTTGAAATGATAGTTCAACAGTGACTGAGGGAGACCGCGAAGTGAGCTTGCGCTATTCTAGTCAGAGCCACCCGGTAAATATGTCAAATGCGGTCGACTCCAGTCACTGACGAGGTACCTATATGTTTCATTGTCTTAGATGCTGTGAAACAGTCGTAGTAAAACTTTGGCCAAAAGTTTTTCAAAACGTGTTCGATTCATGCATTCCATGATTTTGCATTCTCTTCATTAACAAGAGTGATTTTCAGGAATTTTTGCTTCTGCCAGAACAAGCTTCCATTAGCATTTCTGTGTCGAATGATCCTGCTGTTGAACTTTACGATTATTCTGCATCGTGGTCTGAGGTAGGTGTTTACAGTATTGATAATAATGTATAATAGGTAGCAACTGTCTCAATCATTTTCTTTTTTTAAACAGGGCAATTCATTTTCCCTGCAAAATATATCTGTTGAAGTAAAAAAAGGAGAACTGCTGATGGTTATTGGTCCGGTAGGGTCGGGAAAGGTAAAGAACTTCTGTTATGTCTTCGGGCTGTGGGAATTGGTTGTACGTACTCATTGTACTGCAAAAAAGTTGTGCCAGTGCAGTTGAGAACATACCATGCCTATTGCTCCGTAGTAAATATGTTATGATTGATTTTATTTTGCATTTTTTGTTATCGTGTTTCGGAATTACTGGAACTGCGGTTAAACTTATTTGAACGAATTGGTTTATTTTTCACAAATCTTTCCTTGAATGCATTTTTCGGATTTTGCTTGAGCTATGTTGTTGCTTTAATTTGTTTCGTGGCTTTACACGGTAAGTCCATATGTTTTTGGCGTTGTAAAGTTCTGTCTTTTGCATAGTGTGACATGACTAATTGAAATATTTAGTCGTCGTTGGTAAGCGCCATTTTGGGTGAATTAGCAGCTTCATCAGGGCGAATTAGTATCGATGGAAATATTGGTTACACGAGCCAGCTACCTTGGTTATTTTCGGGAACAATTCGTGAAAATATTATCTTCGGTCAATTTTATGATTCTGAACGATTCCAGCAAGTCATCCAAGCATGTGCCCTTGATCAGGTAACTGAAGTAATAATCAAAATTTGTACTCACGCTTTGTTGAAACTCTGCGTCTATTCTAAGTGCATTGGTAGTATTATTCAATGTGGCCAACTCTTTATTTTTTTCGTGAAGTAATTTTGGTCGTTGCGATTTCAAAAATTACATTCTTCTCATTGTTTCATCTCGTGTTTTTTTCAAAGTGAAGTAAAGCTTCGCTTTCAAAATACATTTACTATCTCTACCAAATTCAAAAGTATGCTATTACTTGCGTTTTATTTTAGTGTTGAGACCTATGTGCAAAACCTTGTGCATTATTAATTATGCAGTCATCTGATTGATTCTTGCATCCAAGTTTCACGTTAAGTATTGAAACTTTTAGTTACTGCATTTCAGAACGGACTTTTGGTGTATATGGAATCTATAGAAACACGTATGCCGATTGGTCTAAATATCTTGCAGGTTTTATTGTATTTGATATTGAAAAGTTGTTATTTTTACGCAGTTGTGTTTAGGATATCAAGTCCTTCCCTCAAAAGGAATCTTCGGTGGTCGGAGAGCGAGGAGTAACATTAAGTGGGGGTCAGAAAGCAAGAGTTAGTTTAGCTCGACTTCTGTATTGTTCCGATGTCGATATAGCAGTCATGGATGACCCGCTTAGTGCCGTGGACGCTTCAGTGGCCAATCATTTGTTTGAAGAATGTATTTGCGGGCTTCTAGAAAACAAGGTAAAGTGTAATGTTCAACGCAATCAAACATTAAACTGCTTCTATTTGGAATGTTCGTTTTCTGGTACAAACTGTTTGGTTTGCTGTGCCATTTTGACAATGACTGGTACTTTAGTTTAATTATACATATTAACAGAATCAAGTCTAACCAACCCATATGCCATGATTAATATGCAGCTGTATTAGTAAAGCCAAGATTTTCAGTATTCTTAGATACGCATAATCACTAATACTTTGACAATCATTTTTGAGGTCAAAAAAGTGATGTCTGGTATCACTATGAGCCCAATCCGATATCGACATATGAGCAAGATACATAGTGGTCTTCATGGTGTTAAATTGATTAAGGTAATGGTAGATGGAAATTTAAATCAAGAGCGCCATAAGTAAAAGTACCTCGAAGTGGATTACCCGTTTATGAGTTGCCTATTTTAATTTATCACCGACAAACTATCTGATGGCAGGAGAAGAGATGTAGTTCATTACTGATGTGCTTTGGCATTCAGTTACTAGAATATCGAATAATAATCTCTTGTAAACTTGATTTAAGAACAACATTTGTTATTCCAGATTCGCATTCTAGTTACTCACCAACTGCAGTTTCTAGAAAAAGCGGATAAAATACTCATTTTGGAAAAAGTGAGTGTGATGTGCTGAAATGTACTGCATTTGTTGGTTTCTCTTTTGCTTGTTTATTTAGATATCCGTGGTAAACTGATTAATCGGTTGTTTGAAGACAAACGCAAGTGATATCTCATCAACAATGTTTGAAAATAAAATGTGCAAACGATAGCCTTCGTGTAGATATGTCACAGATTTTGATTGGAAATTTCGTGGCAGTTATTAAGCTATGCAATTTTTCTCTTGGATGCCATCTCGATATTTCTGTGCAAGCATGCCGAAAAATGATAATAGGAAGGTTCTGCTGAACGATTTCTTCATTTTTCTTGATTCAGCTTTGCAGAATTAGCGTAATTTTCGCATTTTTTTCACACTACTTTATCTGTTTTCTTTCGTATTTTCTTTGCCCTGCTAATAGGCTACATTTTGTGTAGGGTCGCATAGTTGACTATGGAACTTATCAAGGTTTGCTGCAAAAGGGAATCGATTTTGGATCTCTGATAAAAGTCGCAAACAATGACAACTCTGATGCTAAAGAAAGACTTGAAAAGAGAAACAGTATGAACTATTATTATATCATTGTAGTGAAGCGCTTTCACGTGTTGCCTTTTATTAGATCAGCTCGTAATATCGAAAACCTATTTTCTTTGCTGTAACAAGAAACTAAAGTATTTTTTAGGTTACCAATTTAATGATTTTGAACTCGACGATGAAAACAGCTTTCAACAAGACGATATAGAGGTAATTTTGTTCGGAAATGTGTTGTATGCGTTTGTGGTGTGAAAAACTTGATCGGTTTTGACTATGGCAAACAGTTTTTTATGTATCAGTTATTCAACCGATTACACTCTTGCTTTTTTAACTCTTTTTTTACCACTTGCATGCCACAATGTTCATCGTTTGTTACCTCTTTCTCTTTTTACCGTCAGAATATGTTTTTTATATTACCGTATTCTTTATCGAGTTGACGGTATTAAAGTAAATGACGCAGGAAATACGTACTTACCTTATCGTTTACGAGTACACGACTATTTGGCGTGACTGACTCGGCATGTAACAATTGAGGGCGACCAAATCGGCAAGGAGACGCCTAACCCTTTTCCGAACATTAGCCAATTACTCAAAACCTAATCCTAATTGGAATCGTTGCTCTAAGCCAAACTGTAAAACCCTGTGTTTGCGCCGTGCCGGTCACACCAAAAAGTCGTATTTTAATTGACATCCGCACCTTGTTTGCGTGTTTGATTTCTGTACAGGCTGAAATGGATCATTTGATAAAACGATCTGAAGATAACATGGAAGAAGATTATGACGAGGATGAAGATCCCAGATCAATATCTTGGAAAGTGTACAAGACTTATTTGATCGGGAATCTTCCATGTTGTGCCTTCTTCTTTCTATTCATCATCATTTCCTGCAGCCATGTTCTTTTTATATTATCAGACTGGTGGTTAGCACGGTGGTAAGCTTCCGAAAATCTTTATTTTTTCAAACATTTCAGCTTCGCGAATACAAAGGTTTACTTGCTGTATATGCAAAAGCTTTTCAATTATCAGTCACTGGTTGACTACTTGGTGGTGATGGTGTGCACTGTGCAACTTGTAATTTCCTTGAAATAGAGAAAGGGTTGCGTAATGCGAAATATACTGCTGGTTGGTGGTACAGAACTTCAGTATTGCCAGTAAGAGAGGCTTCGGGACTACGAAGCCTCTCGTGCTGCCAATACATACCTTTGGCTCAAGCCCTAGTGGTAGGTCGTGTTTATTTTGAATGTTCTTCGATGCCAACTTAGCTCAGCGACAAGCACGTGCCGACTGACTACTATTTGATAGGTGCCTGCTTTTAACTCGCCACAGTTAGCTAACGTAGTTGGAAATGAGACTAAAGACAACAACTAATGCTGTTATGGCAGCAAATTAGTTGCTTGTGTGAGGTTATGTGGCCTTTTTTTCAGGGCAGTGGCTTCAGAGACTCATGTTGCAAAAAGAGAGAGTCTGAATGCTTCGTTGAATTTGCCTGCGTCAATGATGGCAGGTGGCAACGTCACTGTGACAACGCAGAATAATTTCGTTCCAGATATTGCAGAATCATTTGATCATTTCTTCTACCTCAATGTCTATGCAGGTAAATTTCAAAACCACAAGCTATGTTGTGGTTGCACGGTGTTTAGATATTTTTGCCTCTCGTCTCAGGTGATCTTTATGAAGAAAAATAAATTATTTATTTTTTGAGAAAAAAACAGCTGTTTTGAACTAAGCGAACGTTTTAATGTAACCAACCACTTTTTATTATTTTATCTTATATTTTTAAAATATTGATAGTTTAAAATGTTTTAATATGTAATGGTGTAAACATTCCATCTTCAGTTATGACTTTTAATGTAATTTTTACCGTATAATAAAACTTGCTGCTTCTTATTCTGTGTTTTTCAACGTTTAGCAATGCTGCTACTCTAATTATTAAATTACAGGTTTAACAATTGGATTTTTCGTTTCGATGTATATCCGCACTGCTATGCATTATTACGTGTGCATACAATCGAGTATTAATCTTCATGCGAAAATGCTCGCAGCTGTGTTGAAAACTAACATTAGGTTTTTTGACACCAATCCAGTCGGTAAGTTGAGATTAAGTAGTAAACTAGTTACAGTTTGTTAACTGCGAACTTTACGCTTGAACCAAACTTAGCTTTCCCTGATTATGCGGCATGTACGTAGCGGTACCTCGCAGAGATTGCAGGCCTACGAGATAGGTTCGATTCACGGCCAAAGCTGATCGCGTTTTACATATTTCAGGTGGTTGCTGTGAGCTCACCTCGCAATCTCTTTCAGATACTGTAGATTTTGGAGTTCAATATTTTGAAAATGAATTTATTTATTGGTCCGTGGAAGCTACTCTGTGGGGTTTGCAAAAAATTATGATCGTATTAATTTCTACCAGAAATATGTATTCACTTGTCATTGAAAAGTCATTTCTTATTTTAAGGCTGATATGTTGGTGGTGTTGCATCAATTCATCTCTTCAGTTGAAGAAGTGATCGCACATCATAAGAGAACCTACTATAGTTGTACGCGCGGCATTATTGGATCCCAGCAATGGTTGTGTGAAGTTTAGAAAATTGAAAGTTCAACTGTGCAGTTATAACGTCGGCGCGTTTCTGAGATTTTCAACCACTCGAATGTGACCAAAGCGATCAGCTCCCGCCGTGAATTAAACTCATTGCCAGGAATTTTCTTTACCCGTACTACCGCTTGTCATGTCGTTAGCAATTCAATTTTTTTTGGAGTCTCCATCCCCACGATGATTTAGTCATTAACGATGGCTGGTAATCATTCATCGCATAGTCAGAGCGGATCTAGATATTTTTTTTGATGAGGAGTTTAAGAATCGAAAAATGCTTAACTTGCGTTGTTGTGCGTCATTAAGTACGGAACTGCAGGTATAGTGAAATAAAAAAAACAGTTTTTATGAACGACAATGGATGATCGGCTTGATCGTCCTTCACAGTTCAAATCCAGTGAAGAGTAACATGCATAATGTTTAGGTGCGATTTTAAACAGATTTTCAAAAGACATGAATCAAGTCGACGAAAGCTTGCCTGTTATTCTCTTCGATGTATTTTTTGTAAGTAAAGAAGTTTATGTAGAGCAATAATATCAAATTAGTGGTGAACAATGAAAAGTAACTCCAGCTATTTTTTGCATCGAGTTTTTCGCGCTAGCGACTTGCATTCAGGACTGCACTTAATTATCGCTTCATTTATTTCAGTATTTTGGAGTCGTTGTTTCAATCGTGATATTTGTGGTGATAATTAATTATTTTGTCCTGATTATCATTATTCCCATCGCTGTTTATCTGGTTTGGTTGCGAAAATATTTCGTTGCTACTTCCCGGGAAATCAAGAGAATCGAAGGACAAGGTTTGTCAAAAAATTTTCAGAATCCATGAAATAATTTTTTCTCCCGCCTTCCGCTCAATTTCCTCTTGAACAAAGAACTGGCAGGTCGGCGTGATAGTGACGATATCGCTATCGATTCTGAAGGTCGTGGGTTCCATTCCCAGACCGGTCAGATCAGACGTGTTCTCAACGGGTTGCCACCGCGGTGTTGCTCGGGCGCTCACCCGCGACGATGAGCCCCGGCTCTCGCCATGCGCCGCGGCCTAGTGCCAAAAGTCCAATCAATTTTTGAAAAGACCGAATCATTGTTGCGTGAGATTTATTCTGTTGTAAGTATGCGATAAAACGAGGAAACTATTGCTTCATAATTTGCTCTTTATTTTTAGTGTGCCAAGTTAGCATAGAGTAGGGTACGCCTACGCCTTTGGTCTAGCTTGTATTAAATGAATGACTTGGTTATGTTTAAGATTCCCCTTTGCTAATTTAATTTGATCTGTGCTGTTTTAAGATTTTTGATGCCAGGCTTAAGCGTACAGAATCGTTGCTCCGATTTGAGCGCATAAAATCGAACATTAGGAAAAAAATTACAATAGGACAACAGGATGACTGCGAAGTGACCGTAAAGCCATCCAGTCATCCCGAACTATGCGTTGTAGATCGCAGTCCTGTGTTCAGTCATTTATCAGCTTCACTGGAAGGAATTGTTACAATCAGATCATTTCGTCAACAAGAGGATTTCTCTCGCATCTATCATGATTTGCAAGATATACACGGAGGTGTGGTGCATATTCTCGTAATGCCGATTTAAAATAAAAACCATGTTAAAACGATAATCTTAAGAAGAATTTACTATTAAAAAGGCGGAGTTGATGCAATAGGTTCGCATTTTTCTTTTGCAAATGATGTGTTTTAAAGGCCCTTTCTCAGATTTCTGTGCTTACTATCCGGCTTCCAGCGTTAAAAATGCCTCGATATCTTCAGGAAATAGTCACTTACAGCGATAGTTTGCCGCTACTATTTGCCTTCACTGCTCTCGATAAGATTATTTATTGATGCAAACTTCTGTAAATGTGCTGTTAATAGGTGTATAGGTTGGTTATTGCATTAAATTGCTTTTGGTAGAAACCAGGTTTATGAACTGAAAACTTGTCATTTTTGACTGAAAGAAACGCATCGTCGCCGAGATTCTGATCCATTTCTTCGAAGAAATTTTTTTGCTGATAAATTTTTACAAGTTGAATTTACTGTAATTTTTTCACAGCTTCGTGGTCTGCTCATTTTTTCGGTACCAGTTGGTTGGGTTGTAGGTTGGATATGGCGGTCGCTACATTCATTGGAGCCAGCGCATTTTTCAGTGTTTTGCTAGTCACGATCCTGCCGGATGATTGGCCCATTCATGCTGGAAATTTAGGCCTTACTCTCACTTACGCAACATCATTGATTGTGTGGTTTCAGTGGGGCGTGCAGCAGAGCGCGGAAGGAGAAAATATGGTAAGATATTTCTTGGACATTTGTAGTTCACTTCAAATACTAACTCACTTGACCAATGACCAAGTGGTTATGTTGTGTCGCTATATTTTACGCTAGCTTGTCCAGCTTACAACTCTCACATGCACATGAAAATTTGTCATTAATTCAAATAGAAAATGTCAGAATTCAGCAAACGTTTTCACCCGGATTAAAGGTGTTAATATTTTAAATTGGTACTTGTGTTAAAATTTTTGTGAAAAGATGTTAAACTCAATACACTTGGGAACACGTTTATGGAATTTTTGAATAATTTCGTTACAAAAATACGAGCCAATTATATTAAAACATTTGATTGTTTTTGAGACGTTTTGATTTCTACTAAAATCATTGTCAGTCTTATTTAAGTAGATTCTATTCGAACCTCTCATATATATATAAATGTCTCAAATATTATTGGCTCATATTTTTGTGGTTAATCAATACACTTGGTTATACGCTTTTTATTTCGGTATTATGCCGATTGGTAAAGGTACGGACTACGGGTGCTGTGAGTACTCATCGCATCGACCATCTTGAAACAACTGCCCGTGATGAATATCAATCATGAAAGATTGAGTGCTTTTGGTTGACGTATAACTTAAAGAATAGTTTGTATTTTGTCGCATATTTATTATCCTGCTATTGCCAGAAAAAATTATCAAACCCCTATGACGAGATGACGAGCTCGCTTAGAAATTGCCGGCCATCTGTCTGCCACACCAAGATGTGGGAATCCCGCCAAAGTGCCTTCCCCCTACGGCACAAGTAAACTTTTTCTGCACACTGTCCCTTGAATGCTGAGCGTCAAGCAGGGGAGCTGTGAGTACCAATTGCAAGGTCATTGATTTGACCCGACTCGGACAGTTCTATAGCTGGACGCTGTTGCCACTCGGCCACCTGAGATGTTACATGCGCGTGCATAATTGTATACACTTCCCGCTTATGCCGAGTGTTTGGCGGGAAAGCTGCTAATACTGTTTTAAAGTCTTTATAGTGACCCGACTAGGCATATAACCCCCAACCCCAGTCACTCTGTTACCGATACGCCAAACGCCGGTATAGTAGAAACTAGTTTGTCTTGATTTGATGGGACATCAGGGAATGTTGTAACATAGTCACTACTCTAGTTCATATTTTATTTTTATATTTTTTCACTGTGAAAACTTGCTTTTGATATTTTGCATCAGATGACATCAGTTGAACGAATATGCGATTACCACAAACTTCCTGAAGAGACCAACAATGCTGTTGGGAAATCCCCTCCTCCAGCGTGGCCCGAAAGCGGAGCAGTTTCGTTCACAAATGTGTCGTTTGCTTATTTTGAAGATGGACCATCAATATTAAAAGATGTTAATTTAGAAATAAATCCTAAAGAAAAGGTAAAAAGCGTCCACACTCACAGGTGCAATTGACAGATTTTAATGTTTTTGTTTTTAGCTTGGTATAGTTGGCCGCACGGGGGCAGGCAAGAGCTCTATTGTAGCTGCTTTATTCCGATTGTCGGATCAGATTTCGGGTTCAATTAAAATCGATGGAATGGAGACGAATGAAGTGGATTTGCAACGATGGAGAAGTGTGTTAACTGTCATACCACAGGTTTGGTTTCAGTTTGACTATGATTGCTGTGTGTAGGGTTGGAAAAAATTATCATTTTTTTGAAAAAAAATCGGATTTTTTTGATTTAAATGGGATTTTTTTAAACAAAACAAGCTTTTGGTATAATATCTACTGATGGGGGTAGGGGGATGCTCACTTTTCACCCATTGTCTGCTGAAATGATTAAATCTGCCGTTATTTTGAATTTTTTGGGGGTTATTGCGTCACAAGACCAGACCAGTAAAATTTTTTGAGTAGTACATTTTTGTGAAATTAAAAATTTTATTGTGATGCAATAACCCAAATCCTGCAATCATAAGTTTGATCTTTGCTTTTGCGTTAATGTTAAATGCCGGTGAATCTACTCTGGATTTACTGCAAGAAACCACACAGTAGCCATTATACGCATAACAGATCAACAAACATGCATTTGTAGATCAAATCATAAAGCAAAAATGCGAAAAAATCCTAAAAAATCGCTAAAGATTTTTTTGATTTTTATTGGTTGATTTTAATCATAATTTAAATCAAACCAACTCTGGCTGTGAGCTGGGAAGATGCAATTTGATATAGTAAATAATTAAAACAAAAATAAACCATTAGCGATTCTAAATAGCTTGCAGTGGTAAGGTTGCCAAATTAAAAATCGACCTTGCATAAACGTGCGAATTTTTGATAGCCCCAAACCAGGAGTGAAGATTGAGGAACCATTAAGCAATTTTGAAAAACGCAGATTTATTCTACGCTGTACACAATTGTCAATTACACATACAGTAATTAGATTTTAGGAATCCATTTTGGTTTTTCAAAATGCCTTTAAAAAACACTGCTGCGGACTACAATCAATTGCATACCGCATAGCGTTTCGAGCGGGCCAAACTTTTGTTAAATTTCAAATTCTGCTTCAAAGTTACGTCGCAAATGTATTACGGAAAATTAGCTTTTGCTGAGTGGTTTTTATGTCGCAAACACAGCAGATAGTCGAATGGCTGACAGTTTTTATAACTTGAAGGATATACGTTTTTGATTCCACGTTGCACAATATGCATATTCTGCAAAGTTTTGTAGCGGGACACATTAATAAATCAAGCCAGCTGCAAGCTCTTAAGCCTGTATTTCTGGTCTAAATTATCGTTATTTTGTGTGGTTAAACCAGGGGTGACGAACCTATTTGCTATCGCGGGCCACTTTGTCACTTACCAATGAGCAAGCGGGCCGCATAACTTTTTAGTCATAGATCTATTATGAAACCTGCTAAAAACGAAAAAATTGTTCATCAGCAGTAACGAACTACCGAATGTAATACCATCAAAATCCATGTACGATCTTTGGTTTCTTTGCTGAAGACATCGAAATAAACGGCTAATTAAATATTGATTAAAAAAACACAATAACAAATACCTTAAAAAAGCTTTAAAATTTGCATATATGGTACTACAAGCTCACCAATTCATTTCGGCAAACCTACATAATCCCTACTACTGTGAGGCAAGCAGCTAAGCTCTCACTCAAATAGTTACTCGTATGCTGCTGTGCTGCACCATACTGAAGAATGAAGATGCAACGGACGAGTTATTTTGTTAATATTACATAACATTGGATGAACTTCTGCATCCTGAAACAGATTAAAGGCTTATACTGCACGTTTGTATGATTCCTGCGTGATACGCGCGTGGTTCAATTGGGGGCTCAGCTTTTGATATCGCAGAGATTAGACGGGGAAGAGACAGTTCAAGAGCACTGGTCTCGCCAGAATGTTCGCGGCCCGCATATTCGTCGCCTCTGGTTTAAACGTCGTCTAGAAAAGTAGAGCAGTGATTGGATGAATAAGCCTCTGGAGTTTATTTCAGTTAGAATTTGTGTTCAGGATCCGGTTTTATTTGGACGAAGTATGAGAAAGAATTTGGATCCATTCTCAGATCACACTGATCCTCAACTCTGGAACGCTTTGGAAAAAGTAAGAAAGTGGCATGTTTTTCGTAATTCATTCGCGACCGATATTGGTTAATTAAAAAACTGTTTCCGTATTCCAGCTCAGGGAAGATAGTAGGCTAATTCATATTATTTAATTAGACGAGCGTTTGCGCAGCAAATTGAAAGTTTTGAAAAAATAACGTTTATTTGAAAAAAATTTATTTCATTGCGCTATCGCATGCAACTGCAAATATTTTTCATGTCGTTTTCTTCCCCAAATGAACAGTGTTCTGTGTCACGACCATGAGCTAGATGTCTGGTTAAAGTGGTTACTAGTTGCTTAGTTGAATGCAATGACACATAAATTGATGCAATAAATTATGTGTCTTTTTCAGGTTCGTCTAAAAGATTATGTGGAAACTCTTCCTTCCAAGTTAGAGACAGTTGTTGCTGAATCGGGCTCGAACTTGAGCGTGGGTCAACGTCAGCTGCTTTGTTTGGCTCGAGCGATATTACGTGAAAACAAAATTTTAATCATCGATGAAGCAACTGCCAATGTTGACAACAAGTAAGCAGATTTTATATTGCTTAAATTAGGGGCACAGAGGTTAGAATAACCACAGGGTTTAGGTTCTCAATCTCCAGCATACTGAAATGTTAAAATTCAGTTATAATTATTTTGACTCTACAGTTTGTTCTAAAATTCCATAAGACGGTACCGGTACAAGGTTAATGGTCAATTTGGAGTGCTCTCAAACACATAAACTGATTTGTGAGAATAATTACATCAAGGTAATCTTTTACAGCACTGATCGTTTGATTCAAGAAACTATTCGAAAGGAATTCAATCGCTGCACTGTGATAACGATCGCTCATCGTCTCGATACTGTGATCAATTCCGACCGAATATTGGTGAGTTGAAATTGCGAAGCGAAGAATTTGATTTCTGTAACTTAACAGTAGTTACATTTTTACCGAATCTGCGTTAATTTCTACAAAAACTGTCATTTTCATCAAGTGAATAGTAATTGTAGCTTTTTGTCAGTGCTTTACTTTCGCACGCATTGGCCGGAATCGGTGTCTAATGAATTTTTAAAGGTCTAGTCGTTTACTACGCTTACTGGTGTTAAAATTTATTGAAAAAGGTTGACCGAGCAAGATCAATTTAATCATAATTCGTTGCGTTTTTTTTTTTGCAATTTTTGTTAAATGGCGATCAGCAGCTTGTTTTTTATATTTTTTTCAGGTTTTAGATGAAGGCAAAATACTTGAATGTGATGAGCCTTATAATTTGTTGCAAGATAGCTCCAGTGCTTTGTCAAAATTGCTGCGAAAATCTAGAGGACGTGAAAGGGAGCTGAGAGAAATTGCAGAACAGGTGAGATTACATTGATTTTTATTTGCTCAATAAGCTTGAGGTAGGAATTCGCCTCATACCTGGAGGAAGCAGCACGTGTACGTGTATCCTTTTGCATTAGCGAAGTAGGCTATTACCGACTGGTGAGCGTAAGAGGTTACGACCGACAGGGCTATCGGTGCGGTAGGTTTCAGGTTCAATTCTTGGTTCGATCAAATTGGACACAGTGTCACCAACCGCTCGTCATCGCTGTGTTACCCAGACGCTAAGCTACCTATATGGAATTTGGCCACTCGTTACATTCTTCGGGTAACATTGCAAGTATACTGAAGGCTAGATTTTTGATTTGATGCTCGTGTTTGGTTGCTGAAAGTGCTAGATGCCGCAAAGTTACATTCACTGTCTTCTAAAGATTGATTTTCATTGAAATTTTAGTTGTGTATTCCATTACATTTACATGGTGAATACGAAATTGTGATGTCGTAATAAATGAGCTAAATTGCTGTTAAAAGCTTAACGGAGTAAGTAATGCTAACGTTTCATTGCCATCAGTTTTTCATTCGCCAATTTTGAAACCTTGCCAAAAATTAACAAATTAAAAGCCGGATAATAATTGTTTGTAATTGAAGTCTATCCAAAATTCCAAATTCAGAAAGTTGATTCGACGGAAGAAAGTCCATTAGCGAATTTACAGTTACAAATGGTGAAGAGCGTTTCGCATTAAATCTTCCCGTTCCCTTGCATGCTCTAATTAAATCGTGTTGGTTGAAAAAAAAAAAACTAATGCAGTGCCAGCGTCTGGAAACGATCATTTTCCCAAAAAAATACAGAAACCACCCAAGAGTTCTATGTAATATATCTCTGCGTCTGCGTTCTCCGTCAAGTTGGGTAATTAACGATTTTTTCTCTAGTTGCATGAACGAAAGACCAATGCCAGACACCTTGATGATGGTGATCAACAATGAGATTATGAACCCAATGTGAATAAAACAGCATTGTGTGATAGGTTTGACTCCGACTTAAAAACAGAAAGAATTTCGCTTATATGCAAGACTTGGGTGCTGGTGTTTATTTCTTATTCGTAGCCATCATAATAGTGCATGCAAAAAATCTGTTTTTGATCGTTTTTTTATTATTTTGAACCTTCATCACTTGAGATAGAGGTTAGATATAGATTAAGATAAAGGTTTGAACATTATGCTATGGCTTCATCATTCGAAAACGTGCTCCAACAACGTTACTATACAGGGACGTGCACTTAATAATATTTCCATAAAAGTCTTATCAGCATTCAATTTCAAATGAACGTAATTTTTTGGTCAGCGATAGTGTGCATTATTTTTGGTTTGCAGCCTAAGATTTTATTATCAACTTATGTAAATAAGCTTCACTTTCAACTGTACATATGGCCTGGGTCATTGTTAGGATTAAAGTTGAATAAAGCTGCGGTTGGGACCAAATGATTTAAAGCCGACTTTTTTTATTCGCTTGAAACTTCACATTTAGGTAACGTGTGTTGTCGACCACCTTTGTTATATTAACCGTGACTGTGAGAAACTGCGTTTTAGTGACAATTTACAAAGCCCACTTCCGATTGTTCGTTATTGCTTTTTTTTAAGCTGTCGCATTTATTAAATTCTTGCATGAAAATTTGTGTTTTACTTGAAAATCAAGTGCTAAATTATTTATTTTTGTACAACTGCTTAATCGTATACTTTCGTAGTGAACACTATGCTGTAACTGTGGGTGCTAATTCCTATTTCAAAAATTAATTATTAACACTTCCTGTGCTGAATTTGTTCAAAACCGGATTTTTTTTGACGTTGAACTCTGCGGTGATTTAATATTTAAAATCAAGCAAGTCTCATTGTTTTATGTTTTTACTTCGTGCCTAATTTCAATGGTGGTTCACAATTTGTATGATTTTATCTGCACGTTTTTGTTTCTCCGAAATCACAATGTTATTTAAGCCACGTATTTCTATCTCATGCAATTTTTGAAAAATTTGGTCGATATTGAAACAGTCGATGCAATTATTTCGCAATGACTTGCTGTGCGGTAAATTCTGGTACTTGTTATTGATTTGCTTAGGTACAGTAGATCAAGAAACGAAACTTAAAAGCGAGAAAGACTTATTGTTTCGTTACATAGTAAAAAGTGCGTGGTTTTGCTACAACGAAAACCATTTAGTCGATTCCTCGCAATCTAGGAAAATTGATAAGCTTTGAACTGCTAGGCTCCACTTTCAAAACGAAAGTCATTTTCCCTAGAAGATAATGCAGGATCAATTGGCATTTTTCGCGTTTCCGCTTGGGGTGAAAAGAGCCTTTCACTGAGATTCTTCCATTCACTTCTCGATCCTTTAAAAATCAATCAACTCCGTCCAAATCTGTCAACCTAACGTCTTCCTCATCGTTGCTTTCCTCTTCACAAAAATTTGCTGATAAATCTTCATCATCACTGGATTGCTCTTGCACAGATAAAAATCGCGAATCACTTCCAACATATTTTGACAAAATCCGTTCAGCAGCTAACTGACTTTGTTGTTCCTGCCAAAATAAAATATTGTGGTAAGTTCCTTGAAAAAGTGGGACTCTAGTTACACCGACAATTTTAAATGATTGTTTTTTGAAGAACCTTTTACGCTATCAGGCTGTGTCCAGTGTCCAGCTAGCTATCAACGGAAAAGATGAAAAAACGATTATTGCGATTTGCTGAAACAAAAAAGATATATTTACTAAAAAAAAATGAAAAGAAATCCGGAAATGTCCAATTTTCCACGCAAAGTCATGTGAAGAGCAAAAACAAGGTCATTTTTCCCCGAAAAAAGGTCATCACGCCCGCAAAAATTTAAAAAAAAAAGTAAAACTGATTAAAAAACTAAAGCACAAAAAAATGAGAGTAGACAGCCTGCGATATTGATATATTTAACATTTCGAATTGCCTAGATCGGTTCAAATCTCACCTTGACAATCGCTTGTTGTTTGCTAACAAGACTTCTTGATTCTTCTATGGATATAAGGACGGATGGGTTTTTGGGATTTCGAATAGTGGCAGCAGATATATCCGGTTTGTCGGAAGCTGTTGCAAAATGACAACAGTTGTCACGATTATGAACAGACACAAAAGTTTATTTTAATATCGATCTGTTTAGTTGCAAAGCTTCACTGCAACAACTGTGTTCGAAACTGGATCAAATTAGAAAAGCTTAATTAAGCATTATTTTCGTGAAATAGCACTGCTGAAACTTTTGAGGTTATTACACAGAAAAATTCTTTTTGTATTTCGGAATGCAATAAATTATTATGGGACGGAAAGAGATTGAGGAGGAAAATAAAGCCGCAAAAAATCGGACGTTTTCTTAACATGGATTCAGCTGTCAACATTAGTAGAGTAAGCAAAGCAGTACAAAGTTGAAATAAAGGAATCTTCCAGTTTTGTGCTGCCTACCGGTACATGCCTTGCTTACAGTGCTTACATTGACAGCCGAATTTATGTTGTCGAAACGTTAAGTTTTGAAATTTACTTTGGCTTTATTTATTTATTTTTTCCTTACTTTGAGTTGAATCATGCGTTGCCTTTGTACAAGAATTTTCCTCGGTATTACTTGATGTCACCGCTTCATCATTCGATGCTTGCTGTTTTTTCATTCTGCCAAAACAATGGTTTGTAAATAATACATAAAAAATTTAAGATAGTCCTACATGAAAACAAAAAACAAGCGAGCAAAATACACTTGACATAATTTTGTTTTGGTTAGCCGAAACTTAAAAACTATAAGCGCCTTTTATTGTGTGGTTCACCAAGATCGTAGGCCATGTACAATTGCATAGGTTTTTTTAAGGTAGCTAAAGTTCCAAAGTGTTTGCATTCACTTTGGTTGCACTTGCGCAAACAATTACTACAGACCCGCCGTATGAAATGAATGACTAGGCCAAACTCCGGTAAATCTTTAATTTTATTTAAACCCAGAACTTTCATTTTCTCGGTCCGACTCGACTGAAAAACCTTTTGGTTTCAAACCAAACTTTTTGTAGGTTACGTTATTTTATAGGTAAGAAGTCTCGTATTAATGCGACAGACTTCACATTTGGGCAAAGACATTGCGTCTTCAATTCCCAACCTTGAAATAAACCAAGCACAACTCGGTTGCGATTCGCTCGGAAACTTCTGCAACTCATCTGTCCTACCCTCTGGTTTGAACGGCGCGTATAATAATTAAGGCGGCCGGTATTTTCAAATTATATTGAACTAAAAATTTCAACAGCAGTTGAGGGAGACTACAAAGTGACTTAACGCTCGAGTCAGCAACCAACCGGTACATACATCAATTGCAAACGGCTCAAGCAATGAATCGAACCCGTCACGTAAAATCTGTTGATCACAACGAGCGCGCGGAACCATACCCTATGATCCCACTGAGGTAAAAGACTTTTCGCCATCTTAAAAATACTAACCATACTGGCAAACTCACTTATTAAGCATAAACTTCGAGGGTTTTGTTTTTTGCGCAGCTTTTTTGACAACAGCATAATGTGGTCCTTCGTGTATAGCCAAATCAAAAAAGCCTTTTTCGATAATCGATAAGTTTTCTTCCAACCCCATTGCTTGATCCGATGTCTGAACAATAAACATACTATAGCCTACATATCGATGGTTTATAAAAGAATGTCGTAGAGTACAGTTGGTATATTAACAGTGGCAAGACAACGTAATGTGACAACTTTGTTTAAATTTAAATGAATTAAAAAAAACTACAGCCAATTCGTGCCATAATATTTATGCAAGATCGATTAAAATCATAAAAAAATACTACTGCCTATTTCGCCATTACATAGAATTTATTTGAATAATCTAACCACTTGAAGGGCCGACAAACAGGAAAACGGACTAGTTTCTTACGATTTCGTGATTTTACTTTATTTTGTAATACCAGCTCTGGCTGTTGACAATAATCGAACAATCTGCCAGAGGAAGTTGAGCCTTGCTTGAACTTACAACATCGACTAAAACAATAGCGTCCGAATTCACCACAGTTTAAACTGTGGTGAATTTGTATATTTGCTCTAACTGAACTCAGTTATCGAGAACTTTTTTGAAGCATCCAATATTTATGCTGAAGTACTTCCAAATCGAAATCATCTACAATATATCGACTGCGAGGAAAAAAACAGAATTCAAACAAAATAATTTACAAGCAGTTCATACATTTTAGCAAAACGTACTAAGTTTAGCACAATATTGCTTACAAAAATAATGTATATTTCATTCACCTCGTTACGATCAGCTGCACTTTCCGGAGGGACAATTTCTAGTTCCGAGCTCTGAAAACAATTATCTACACAATCTTTGTAGTCCGTTTTAGTTTTAAACAATGAAAGGTTTATGCAAATAGCATCTGAGGACTAAGAGACAATTGCTAAGTTTTATTGGGTTGAACAGGGTCAGACCGACTTGAATGTCAAAACGAAATACCAAAGGTACAATTTTACTTCCCTACCCAGATTGAACACTTAAAGGCGGTAGATTCGTATGTTTGGACATACTCCCCAAATTACACTTCAATATTATGTTTTCAAAATGCTTCCAGCGCATAACTAATGCGAGTCTGGTTTACTTCTAATTATTATTTGAGGCGGTAATGGTATCCTACCTTCTCACCCTAGCGTTTTGTCAGCGAGGCTACTAACACTGGTGAGCACAGCACAAGCGTGTTAGCCTTGTCATAAAACGCTAGGCAGATAATGCTAGCAGGTGAAGTCGTAATATAATTGCTCCTTGCTGCCATTACCACAAGCAATACATTCCTTTCATTAAAACTGCAAGTTGACAATGCTCTGACATACTTCAGCTTGATGCGACGATTGCACATCGTCCACACTTTCTTCTTCAAAATCTCGCAATCGATCACGAAGAGATGCAACAAAACGTTCGAGTTTTGCTCCGCGATCAGGAAGTTTTGCAACGAAGTTTCTGCAAAAAAATAAATAATCAAATTTAAACAATTCAGTTCCAAGTTCAAATTATGCTCCGCAAGAGACTTGTGAAACAATAAACGGGAGCTTATCAACCGTTTAGCTCCATGCTGAACTTTTTTTCGGCAAGACCGATTAGGGGTCAAGAAAAGGTTTTAAAATTCGAATTAGGTTCCGACGACAGAGTTGTAGGTCTGTGTTCGGGTTAAGAGTCCTTACATCGAGTCGGAGACTCCAAATAATCAGTCGTGCACTCGTTAAATCTCCCGTAAATCTAAGGCGTATTTAAAAATTAATTGTTTTTCCAGCAACCAGTTCTTTATCCGAAAACGACAGCTGAACCGCACCAACAACAGATTGTGAATAGATGAATACCCACGACAGCAAAAAATATATTTTTACTTAGGGCCGGATTGCGTGGGGACGTGAAAGAGGGGAACCCGGTTAGGGGTGTGCCACACTCACAAAAGGGGTCGCTAAATCCCAGATTAAAAACATCTGCTACTTAACATCAAAATTAGGTTTGTGAAAAAGCTTGGGGTCCCTAAAATCACGATAGGGCCTGTCCCAACTCAAAACACTCACCTATTCGCTAATAGCTTTTCTTGGCGTTCAAGCAGTTCCCTTATTTCTACTTCGTTTTTCGATTCCAAATCTCCGACAAACCCTTGTCGAAACAAGGGTTCGTGAGTTGGAAGATAAGGTTTACGCCCATTTCTGCGCTCCATGCAAAATTAGATCAAGTAGCTATGTACAACGTCATTTTATAAAGATCATTAACGATACATGATCTGTCACAAAAATAAGAAAACGGTTTCAATAGAACTTACTGAAATGTATGACATCTTTATGACTAAGCTTGTAGATGATCTGTTCTACACTGTGCAACACACACTTTAAAACAGCCGTATTGTTTCATTACGAAATTTAGACTTAAATTTATCAAAACTCGTGTAGCATATTTAACATTGTTAAGCCGTATCTTAACAATAAAAAATATAACACGAACAGACATTCCTCGCACTATCAAAAACAAGGTATATATCAATTGATCAAATGCTGACAATAATGTACTTCACCATTTTTTAGTGATATTCACCTGCTACTCTCCTTCACCAGTCCACCGATGTAAGTAAGCTAACAGTAAGTGTATCGGGACGAATTCAGGCCGTAAAGCAAGCTTACTACAGACCAATAAGGAATTGAAAAATTGACGAGTAAACCAGAAAAATAAATTAAGTAAATGCAACTAAACAAGGAATAAACGTGGACTTTCACGATAATCCGTCCGTAGAACCATAGCCATGAAATTTAAAACAACTACTGGCGAGGGATGCGAAAAGGTAAAAACAATTCAACGTCGTATTCTGGTTCGCACTTTGCAAGAAGGCTAAAAAAGGTAAAAATTGAAAAAATAGGTGGCAGGTGCAAACCAACATCATTAAAATAAACACTAAATTGAAAAAAATAGCAATAAAACGTGTAGTTTTCAAAAGAACAAATAGTCCAAAAAGATCGTATACGATATCTAGGGGGGATAAAAGTCATATTTTTTCTGGTAGCGCAGAAAATCATGCAAACGAAAATGGCGAAAAAACGGCGATGATCCGAGGTCTACTTATGAAGTTATAAAGTCATATTTTGTGTTTTCGGTCATAAAATATAACCATTCATTTTTCTTATGAAATGCAAATATTTAACCCCAGTTACACTGCTGATACAGTTCAAAGAGTTCCTGTAGACATTAAAACTTGATAATTTTATGATGAAGTGTGCAACAAGGGCGTAGCCAGTGGGGCACGGGAGCCATGACTTCCCCCCAATCCATCCTAGACAAAAACAAGGATCTTGGTAATTGTGATAAAATACTTGCCATTGCGTGATTGTTGTTTTGCTGGGCTTTTAGTAAGTGGGCTTACAAAGAAGAAATACATAACAATTTTGCTTTTTGCGTTGGCCAGAGTTATGATGGCGCAGTGACAACGGTCAGACGTAGACGTCGCTTCAATAATTGTTTAAAACGAATCTTCGTTGGTACATCATTTTCACTGTGCTACGCTTTGCTTAAATTTGAGCACTTCTGTTGCTGTAAAAGTTTCAGCAATGCAAAACGCTGAAAACGTTGCACGAAAAGTTTTAAAAATGTTTAAGACCGGTGCGAAGAAAACAGCGCAGTTATTGCTTACATATTAGATGATAATTAATTCTTCAGTAGCCTACGTACGAAAAATAGCATAAATTTGCTATTTCAAAAATAAAGTCATATATTTCCAAAAATAAATCATATTTTTCGATTTTATTGGTCATAAAAAAATCGCCCTAATGATATCTAAAACAAAAAAATAACGCAAGCTCCGAACAATTCATAATGAAAATTATTAAAATTGGCCATCTTCTCAAGTTCAAAACTAAAATTAAAGTGTTTTATATTTTTAACGTCATCGAACTCTTGGAACGGCTCCACAGTTCCTCTTATCCACCGGAAAAAAACGTTATTGCAGTCAACTTTTTCTGTTAGTGAGAGCTGCAAAATCACACCTTCATGGTCAATCAAGATATTTTATTGCATTATTCTTCGTTCTTATTATATGGTTCGAGCATAACATCATTACTGGTAGTTAGAACTTTCGTAACTTTTTCACCTTTTTCGGCTAAAATCTCTTCAATGTTTTTCTTTCCTTTCAAATCAGAAAACCATTTTAAGTTATCTGCAATCACATGATGGTTCATACACTTTGGGCATTGAACTATCACTACACCATGGTGATATGCTCGTTTTGATATTTGCTTAGCAGTTCTTTGAGAACAAACTGTGCATGTAAATGCAAGATGGTAATGAGAAGTTTCGATTTTTCCAAGAGTGGATTGATTCGATTTTTCTTCGATGTTTGTGACTTTGCTAAAATCATTTTTTTGACGATCAGGGCTGTTTTTTGAATGAAAACTTTGACAATTCTTCCATGTTATTCGGTCGGGAAGAGCAGCAAAACCAGCGTACCCACAGTTAAATCTCCTATTGAACATATTTCTAGTAAGCTGTCTAGATGCAGCTAACTGCAGAACCCACTTGCAAAACATTTTGATATGTTGAAAAGCAGAAATTTCAACTTAAAATGGAAATTAAAACCCAACTAAGTAAACAAAGCTCTTAACGGCTACTTTTTGCACTTAAATTTGTTACACAATCTGCAAAAAATATTAAAAAAAGTATTCACGGCAATACAGTATAAAGCACAAATTCGTAATGCAACCATTTTTTTGCAAAAAAAAAATTAATACATTACAATATTTTCCTCATTTTTTTTTTCAAAATAGCAACGTAAATATTAAACACAAGAAGATAAGCATGCCAATAAACTTTTTCTTGAATAGCGATAAAAATTTCCATACATATTGATAGGAGTTAAAAATAGCTCAAAGTGGAAAAAGTAACGATGTTGTATTCACAATTTGGCATTTGCAAAAATTATGTTTCCACCTTTGTAATTAATAGCAATCTATGCTAAGTACGAAAATGCACAACTAAAATGCAATAACTTTTTGATACAGATTATTTAGTCACGAAAAAGCAAGGGACCGATCTATAGTTGCTCAGAAGTTGCAAGTGTTTGAAAGTTTCCCATATAACCTCGCTGATTATGAAAAATGCACAATCCAGGGTAAACCAATAAGCTCAAGATGATGGCCAATCGGCCACTACAAAAGCGTAGTTCAAACCTCTAGGCCTCCTAACCAATTACTTAACTAGTGCACCAGTTCAGTGCAAGCAAAAATTCCTGAAGTTGGCAGTTGATCTATGTGTTAGAAACAAAGAATGGTTTATTAGGATGATTCAAAAAATATCAACTTTCGATTTTTTTATGGGGCACCCTCTTACATCGTTCCACCTTATGAAAAAATACTTCAGCTAAAATTTTGTGGAATTTAAATAAGAATTTGAGGTCGCTACCGACCAATGTAGTTGTGCCGAAAAATGGTAAATAACCAAATCTTGTGTTAATTTCCCATGCAATCCTGAGCTTTGTGACATCATATCATAGTAAGCTTATTTAGTAACGATTACGAAGTAAGCCTCGATTTGCATAGCATCGCTAGTTACTCTATGACATCATATCAAAGATTATCTTACTCGATCCACGTCATGCATGTATTATACTGTTCAATATCCAATTTCAAGTATTGCTGCTGTTGTATTAGCGGTTGGGACTCTTATTTGATCCTCACTGCATCCATGGTAACTTGCAGAACATGGGGTTCTACATTTCAAGTCCTCGACTGTTTAACAGAAACGTGTTTTATTTTAACATTTAACCCTATGTGCTGTAATAATTTAATCAAACATAAAAATTTAAACTTATGGCATGTGCAAAGTTTAAGCCTAATCTTAAGCTTGTGACAAGAAATGATGGCGATATTTGGCTGGTTGGACATTTGGCATCCACTCTCACCACGAAGCGTTCCTCAAAGAAGGAAGTTCTAACTTTGTTTTTTCTACATAAATAGACAGAAAAAGCAGTCCATGATGCATCGCATTGTGCTACCGAAGATGTTATGAAAGTAGGGGCTAAAGCCAGCATTCCTGCATGCCTAAAATAGCATGTTGTAAAAAAATTTAAAAAATTGAAGAAATGTTCAAAAAATGGGTTAAACTGAAGAAAAACAAAGCCAAGCATTTTGAAAAATTATAGTTGAAAGAGGAGAAGTGGAAAGATGGATTAGAAGATTTGTTCGACATTGCACAAGCTAACGCATTAGGCATGACTACAATTCAAGAAGATAATTTTTTTTCCTTTTTAAAGAGAAAAAGGCCTCCCTGGAATGATCGGTAGTGTTAATACAGCATTATTCAATCAAGAAGTCGAACTAGAAAAACCCAAAAATCTCTTGAACAAAGAAAAGCAGAAGATGAGTAAACAACTAGAGAAAAAAAATGGTCATCTTCATAAGTAGAAGATATATCGGTATCAACCAGAGCTGAAGGTGCCCAATTTCAAAAATTTTGCTTCCATGATACATCAACAATGTCACAGGCCACATTGGCTTCGTTTTTCTTCAGTTTAGCCCATTCTTTGAACATTTCTTCAATTTACTTCACAGCATGCTTTTTCAAGCATGTGGTAATGCTGGCTTTAGCCCATACTTTCATAACATCTTCCGCGGCACTTTCATGTAAGGTTCCTGATAATCTTTCTTATGATGTCATAGAGTAACCAGCGATGCCATGCAAATCGAGGCTTACTTTGTTAATCGTTACGAAATAAGCTTACTATGATGTCACAAAGCGCAAGATTGCATGGAAAATTAACACAAGATTTGGTTATTATTTACCATTTTTCGGCTCAACCATATTGGTCGGTAACGACCTCTAATTCTTATTCAAATTTCATAAAATTTTAGCGAAAGTAATTTTTCATGAGGTGGAACCATATGAGAGGGTGCATCATAAAAAAATCGAAAGTTGATATTTTTTGAATCACCCTAATGGTCATTCATTTCTAATTAGCCCAAGTTTTAATTGACAAGAGTTTCATAAAAATCTGATAACAATTACAAGTTTGATAGAAATAAAAAGCAGCTCACAACACAACTTTGGTATGTTTTTAAGAAACCTACTTCACAAACGACATCAAAACCATAAACACTAGACAAATTTTGCTGTTAAACAGGAAACATGTTCACTGAACAAACCACAATGGTAATTTCGTCAAATAGATTTTACCATAAACTGATGGAATTTATTTCCATATACAATATTCTGGCACATCACGCATTATGTTCATGCACATTTCACGACCGATAAACTAACACATAAATGCACATTTTATTTGTTAATTTATACAAGGTGTTTATTGGCCATAATAGTCTTTGGTCTGAATAAAGCGTTTTTCATGTCTAAGAAAAACCTTATGAGAATAAAAAAATTTAATTTCCATCTCTTACTCTTTACTTGAGTAACCTCATTCCGCTTCACCACAAATCAAGATTCAAAAATGCATCACTAACATAATCTGTTTAACCGAGTCAACATTGGCACAAAGAACAAACAGTACATTGACGGCTATTCAAAAATATCTGTATCCATTAGCATAGAAGACGAAGCTCATAAGCATAGCAATTAGTGACAGATAAATCGTTATTGAAAATGAAAATGCTTGAAAACATGTAAGTTTTCACACCACAATTTGCTAATCCTACTGTACTTCACCATATGATTGAAAGTTGCTTTCCCCTGATTCAACAAGTATCATCCACATCAAAATAAGAAATTTTTGCGTATGATTTAACCTTTGGGATTTTCACTTAATCAGGTGTTACTGCATTATTTGTATGACAGTGGTTGTCAAAAGCTATTATGTGAATGCATCCTTTTCTCTCCAATCCAACATATCATCTTCATCGCCGCTGCTACTGGAATCAACTTCTATCTTAACTTCAACTTCTTTTTTTATTGGTGATTTAGGTTGCTTAGATTTATGTACTACTTTGTCCTTCCTATCACAAAGCTTATCTATTTTTTCATAATATTGAATTTGTTCATCGATTTCATCTATTTCACGATCAAAATGTCCAGTTTCTTGTTCTTCATCAATCAGCTGCTCTGATTGGCCCGTTTCACGTTGAAGTTCTCGCTGAAACGATTCCCATTCTCTGTCCATTTTATCAGCAGGTGTTTCCACCCCTCGTATTTTTGCATCTGTTTCTGGATCATCAAAAAAACCAGCAGGTAGAGAAGATTGGATATTGGATTTTTTGGATTTGGCATCTTTCTCCTCAGTTTTAAATAAATTCTTCGATTGACTTGTTGCAGAAGTAGAAGGAGCGTTATCATCTTCAGAAGATTCAGAATCACTGTAAAAACCACTAACCAACGGTGTTGATTTGCTGCTTTTGAGTGCCAAAACTGGTTGGACTTTTTCCAACTTTTTGCTAGCATTTTGTTGACCATTTTTATTTCCTTCTGTTTTACTTAACGATTTATTGTTCGACTCTTTTACCAAGGATTTTGGGTTGGTTTTGGAATCTACTTGCTTATGGTATGTCTGAATAAAAGCATTTTTTTCAGGCAGTTTCTTGTCAGTAACATTTGCTTTGAGCCTTTTTTGTTCAAGTTTATCTTGATAGAATTGTGTATCAACTTTTCGTTTCAGAGTTGATCCATTGTTTAAACCTATCTTTTGCGGAGGTTTAGTTGACTCTTTTTTACTTTTCATCTGCTGCATCATTTTGCGTAAATCTGATTGGGATATTTTTGCTTTGGTCTTTTTTGATGACATTTTTTATTCAAATCAACAACTACAGCAACACCTCCCAGTTAAACAATTGCTCCAACAGTTATAAAAATAAACTTTAAAATAGTAACATGTTATTGATAATACGCAAAACTTGAAGAGTTAAATTGTTAAAATCTAAGAAAATACGGGTTTCTTTAATTATGGAATAGTATGCCATACTATTCCATAAATATTGAACACTCTAATTATGGAATAGTAAGTAAGACACTGTGACATCGTGTGGCAGAACTGGGCGATAGAACATTTGGGGCACTAGAGTAAAGGGGCCCATATAAAGAGTTAAATTTCGGGTGAATGACCCTCAGGGTAAATGTGCCTCAGGTCTAATTTAGGGCAAAAGGACCTCAGGACAGGACGATTGAAGCAATAAATGGGCCCTAGGAATAGGATGTTAATTTAGGGCACTGGGGCATATCCTATGCATAAATGGAACTGTAAGACCAATGGGCCTCAGGGCATTTGGGGCAGTAGCGGATCTGGGTCTCAGCATGTTTTGATCCCTGGGACACACAAGCTCTAGGATGGTTGGGACGAAAAGGCTGTTTGAAACTCTGGGGCATATGGCCTATATGGGATTCAGCATTCAGCACATTTGGAGTACTATGCACATTTACTATCTCATACTACTGTACTATGCCATACTATTCCATGCTATGCCATACTATTTCATAAATAGAGACACCCGAAAATACTGGTATTCACCAAATCAGGCCTACAAGCAATCCTAAAATAGAAATAGCTTTGTACGCAATGATTAAATTCCACCAGAAACATTCTACATTAATGCATACACCACTCTACAGTCTACATACAGTATGCATGTACACACTTCTACAAGTTAAGTGTTGCAGATGCTTTTTGCATGCGCCTTGGTGAAATTTTAAACATAAAAATTTGAAAAATAAAACAATAGGTTATTAATTTGATTGGGTAGCCAAACCTTTTTTAAAAATGCAGCCTACACTCCCAACCTCAAGCATAAAAGTGCACCAATGAAAACATCTGAGCTAGTCCAGCAGCCCCTACATGTGCATGGCCTTGAAGTTCTTAAAATTGTTTATGCACAAAAGAACTGGTACATTGCACATCTTAAACTCCAGCTCTTACCAATATTTATATTAATAGTAATAAGGCAGTGTCTATTTTGCCGTTAACAGCAAAATACTGATTGGCTAAAAAACATAGGCGTGTGAACTAGGGTGATGACTACAAAAAAAATTAACCTGATGCAGTGACGTGGGATGGAATGAACATTTTTATATATAAAACGAAAATGGGTCCTACTAAACACCGCAAGGAACTACAAGCAACTACAAGGTACTTTTTAACCTTCAAAATGCTTGAGAACACTACAAGGAACTACAAGGTACTTTTATAGCTACTACAAGGTAGTTGAAAACAGCGCAAGGAACTACAAGGTACTTTTTAACCAAGTACAAAGTACAGGTAGCTGAAAACACTGCAAGGAACTACAAGGTACTTTTAAACCAACTACAAGGTGGTTGAAAACACTACTAGGAATTCCAAGGTACTTTTAAACCTGCAAATTGCTTGAAAATACTACAAGGAACTACAAGGTATTTTTATAGCTACTACAAGTTTGTTGGGAACAGCACAAGAAACTACAAGGTATTTTTAAACCAAGTACAAAGTAGCTAAAAACACTGCAAGGAACTACAAGGTACTTTTAAACCAACAACAAGGTGGTTGAAAACACTACAAGGAACTACAAGGTACTTTTAAACCTACAAAGTGCTTGAAAACACTTTAAGGAACTACAAGGTACGGTACTTTTATAGCTACTACAAGGTAGTTGAAAACACTACAAGGAACTACAAAGTATTTTTAAACCAACTACGGTACAAAGCACTTGAAAACACTACACGGAACTACAAGGTACTTCTAAACCAACTACAAGAAACTACAAGGTGCTTTTAAACCAACTACAAGGTAGTTGAAAACAGCACAAGGAACTACAAGGTGCTTTTAACCCTTGTCTGGCAGCATAGGTACATTTGTACCTTATGCGATTTTAAATAACAATAACTTTTTTGTTGTTAGCTGTAGGTACCTGAGATTTTCTGACATCTCTACATTCTCGTATTGGCTCATTCAAGAAAAGTTTGAGCTAAGTATGCTCACGCGTTGCTGGAATATTGGATTTTGTTTTTTTTACACTCTTAACAGGCAGCATACAGGCATAGGTACAATTGTACCTACATATTTTTCTGGTATAAAACGAATGTAAAAGCACTTTAACATGATTTTTTTTGAAGTGTGGGATAGTGTATGGGGTGAGTATGGAGGATGTTGGGAAGTGTGTTAGGGTGTGGGATAGGTGAAGGGAGATCTGGAGAGAGGCGTGGGGAAGTGTTGGGGGAGGTGTGGAAAAGGGCGTTGGGATGTGGGGGAGGTAAATGGAGATGTGGGGAGAGGTGTAGGGAAGTGTGTTGGGGTGTAGGGGAGGTACAGGGTAAGGGAAGATGGGCAGTGTGGTGAAGTGTTGGGGGAGGTGTGGGAAAGTGTGTTGGGGTGTGTGGGAGGTAAGTGGAGATGGTGGGGTATGGGGAAGTGTTGGGGGAGGCGTTGGAAAGAGTGTTGGGGTGTATGGGAAGTGAAAGGAAATGTGGGGGAGGCATAGGGAATTCCAACACACTTCACACTTTCTCCCACACTTTCCAAAAACTCTTTCTACACTTCTCCACCCCAACACACTTTCCCACACCTTTCTCAACACTTCCTCTCATTCCCCACACCCCAACACACTTTCTCACACCTCCCCCAACATTTCCTCACACCACCCACATCTCCCTACACCTCCCCCAACACACTTTTCCACACCTCCCCCCACACACTTTTCCACACCTCCATCCACACTTTCCCACACCCCAACACACTTTCCCACACCTCCTCCAACACTTCACACCCCAACATACTTTCCCACACCTACCCCAACACTTCTTCACACACCCCCCACCTCCCCTCACACCCCAACATACTTTCCCACATCTCTACCAACACTTCCCCAGACCCCCCGCGCCTGCCCCAACACACTTTCCCATACCTCTCCCCACATTTTTCCATACCTTCCCTAACACTTCCTTCATCTCCAACATTTCTTCACACCCCCCACACACCTCCCTCTACACTTCAGCACACCTCAACACACTTTCCCACACTCTACTACATCCTTAACACCTCCTCCCACACCTCTTCTCACATCGTCTCTTACCTCTCCCCACACCCCAACACACTTCCCCACACACTCTCCTATTCCTTTCCTCACATCTTTCCACACCCCAACACACTTTTCCACTTATTTTCTAACACCCTCCACACTCACCCACACCCAAACACACTTTCCCACCCTCTCTACCACCTCCCCCCCAGACTCCCAGCACCATTTCCCACACTTCTCCGCACTAGCTAACTTTCCCTCATGTCGTTTCAACTGCTAATCTGGGGCGGGATTACAACTTTCAGCTCGCTCGTTAAATTAACTTGCTAGTGAGCCAATTGTTTAACGAGGAATTAACGTGCGAGCACGTTAAGCGATTACAACTACATCTCGCAAACTCCTCTTAAACGTCTCACGCAATTTCGAGAAAATGCGTGAACCTTGCGTGAGCTCAGAAGAAAAGGCCAGCATAGTCAGCAAGTTTTGCATCGCAGTCAGCAAATTCCTTTGTTATGTATGCGTTGTTGCAATGCGTTTCACCAAGTTTATGCACGCTACAATTTTGAAATATGGAAAAAATAAAAATTGTCAAAAAGAGATCGCCAAGATGGACGGATACAGAAGTAAAAGCCTTAATAACTGCTGTAGAATTAAATCGGAAACATTTGTTAGGGTCGTTTTCGGCAGAGGTAAGTATGGCTTCCAAGCAACAAGCGTGGAAAATTGTGGCAACGAAGGTAAAATATGATGCTTACTTGCGGCATTTTTGGTGGGTTATACGTAGATCACAACGGAAATTTTTGTTACGGATTTAAAAAGTTCTGCCAAAAAAGCTGTTGCAAAGTGGAAACTGGAAGCAACCAAAACTGGAGGTGGGATAAACCCCGCCACTCCGCCTACACAAACGCGATTACGGGCCATATCGGTCATTGGCACGCAAAGCGTCACTGGTGTTGATGGAGCTTCTGAATTAGAAACCTCTGACAGTTGAGTAACAAATTTTATTTTTAAATTATTATAACTCGTATTTTGTAAAGTTGAAGCTGACATTTTTACAATCTCAATTTTCATTTTAGTTCAGAATGTGGCCAGCACAAGTTCGACGATACAAAACCGAAATGAACCCAGCAAAAGTGAAGATATCGGTAAGCCATGTTTGCAAGAACTTATGCAGCTAAATAATTCATCTTTTTTTGAATTGCTGGAAAAGCCTGTCGGCCCATGTCCTTCAAGTACAAGCGTTGTCTTAGACCAGGGGTGTGCAACCCACGGCCCGCGGGCCACAATCCGGCCCTCCAGGCCAGTCAATGTAGCCCTCGACGAGGGCAGGACAAAAATTTTTTTTTTTAAATCGATTTATTTAGCTATTTGTACCGTCTATAATACACGGATTGTGTTTAGTATTTTATAATTTTATACATATTTGACGGTGACTGGCCCTCGACATTAAAATTTTCGAAAGTGGCCCCGAGTGAAAAAGGTTGCACACCCCTGTCTTAGACAGACCCAAATTAAAAAAAAGGTGACTACGGAATATGAAATCGTAGAAGTTCAAAAACAAATTTTGCTGCAGTTAACTCAGTAGCAATCAACCCACGGTAAAATTCTTAAAGAATTAGAGAAACGAAACGAACTGGAAATTGAAAAGCTTGAGATAAAGAAAAGGAAATTGGGAAGTCAATCATTCACTTTCAACACGAACAATCTTACCGACTTTTAACAGTATATAACGCTATACTTGCAATTTTGCATGCTATTATTGCTACATTACTGTTTAATAATTTCTTTATTTCTTTTCTTCAATTTCATTTCGTTATTGTTTTGCTGTAAATGGCACAATTTTGATCGTTGCCTTTGTAGGTAACACCAATAACTTCTTGTTGGCGCTATGTAATAACCTTTACAGCAGTAAAATAAAACAAAAATATTGGTTCATTGCTATGTAGGTTAATATATCCGCAGATGAGAAAAAGTGCTGATTAGGCCTAGGCAAAACCAGTGACAATAGTTGCCCGCACGGAACGTCCCTCTCAAAATTCATGAGTTGCTTCGTCGTCATCTTCTGCCGTAATGAGTGAAACTCCTGTAGCTGCAGGTGAAGGAGTGAGCTGGCTAAGCAGTGAAACTCGGTGCTTGCGACAAATATTATGAAGAATGAAACAGGCCATAGTGATTTTGCATGATTTTAATGGTGTGTAGCATAATCTTCCTCCAGCATGGTCAATGACTCGCCATCGCTGTTTCAACACTCCAAATGCTCTGAAAAAATGCTCACATTAAATTTTTGTAAACTTATTAACGCGCTTAATAAATCCATTTAAGCTGAAAGAGTCTTTGCAACCAAAATACAGACTTGAAAAAGCTCTTACTTTTCTATAATTGATCGGCATCTTTTGTGGGCTCGGTTGTATCTCATTTCAGCTGCTGAGTTCGGAACAGAAATTGGAGTCATTAGCCATGATTTTAGAGCAGGGGTGGGCAATTATTTCAGCCGACGGGCCACATGTGGGAAGACCAAGTCCTTCCCGGGCCGAATTATTAGATGAACAGAAGCGTGCCCAGTAATAAGAAGGGGCCGCCCGAAATCAAGTGAAGACTAAAAAAAAAAAAAAAAAAAAAAGGTCTTCACTTCTTTCGACGTCGTGAAGAGCAAAAGAGATCTTTATATCCTCGCATAACCTGTTTTCCACTGGATGTCTTGTGTTCGCCGAAAATATAGATGAGGAGCAAAAGAAAAAGTCTTCGCATCCTCAGTTGACCTATTCATTTTTTTGTAACTGCCGGCGGGCCGCATAAAATCGTCTCGCGGGCCGCATCCGACCCGCGGGCCGTATTTTGCCCACCTCTGCGTTATGAAGTAGTTATGGCGTCCAAGTTATACTTTTTTGATTCAAGTTATGCCAGGTAGGACGACGTTGTGCAAGCTGGCTTTAAAATCACTGGCACTAAAAGTACGACTAAAATCACTGCAAGCTGGCTTTAAAATCACTGGCACTAAAAGTAGGCTTACCATATTTTTGCAATTACAAACCGGGACAATACCGAACAAGCACAGTGCTAATGATTGGCATAATTGTAGCTGTTTGTTTAATTTGAAAAAGCAGCTCCTTGCTAATGGGCGTTCTTTCCTACGAAAAGTATGTTAGCTCTTTCAACAATTTCGTTTTATTTTCATTTTTTTACAATGAAAATGCGTTTCTGAATTGCCGTTGTTTCGTAAAAATAGTAACTGCCCTGATTTAAAATCAAATCTTCATTATACTCGCCGTATTACGTCGAAGCGTGTAACGAGTTGCGGGGCCCATCTCCGCGGCTTAGCGCCTGGGCAACACAGCTCCGAAGAAACGTCGCAACGGTGGCGAATCGTTGGCGACACTGTGCCAATTTGACCGGCCCGGGAATCGAACCCCAGACCTCCCGCACCGATAGCGTGCGCTTAGCAACTGAGCTAACGGCCGGTCGCCGTGATATAAATCAGGTGTTAAAATTTTGTCCGCCCTTGCACTATTGATCGTTCATACTTCATCATGTATGTGAAGCGTTAGACTATGTTACGAATCATGCTGTTTTGTTTTTTGCTCACATTAGTTTGCCCTGCGTTGACTTCTTATTTCTGATCATGCTTTGATGAAGGACAGTCGATTTTTCCGGAAACGTTCAGCTTATTTTGTTTTCCGTAAGCTTTTTTGTAAATAATTTAATAAATAATGCTAATGTTCTGCAATTATTAGCTGTTGCTACCATACCGATATTAAACATCTCCTCTCTACCAAAGTTATAACTATCAAAAAAGCTTACAAATAGACCGAAATCTACGAAAGCAATCCATAAAGCTAAACTTTGCCACGTGGTCTCCGGTCCCCACCCCCAAAACAGTGATGAGCTAAAGTCGGGTACCTAGAAGCGCAGTTAAGTACTTAGGCCTATACACTGAGACAGGATCTGCTGGTTATTAGTTTAAACGAAACCGTTTGGTTTTGACTTCAACATTAACCCCAGTTTTATTTCACTGCTGCAGCATTTTCGCTTGATAGCAGGTTTGTCTAAAAGCTTTGTAAAAGAGCTAAATCTGATTGCTCCCGCTAGACCACTGGTTTTCAACCTTTTTTAAAATTTCGACTTTTCGGTCCCCAATATCGCATATAATAGCCTCTCCAATCGACAAGCTTGGCCCCCCAATTAACAAGCTTACTTTTTTGAAGACAGCGGTTTTTGTGCTTAATCTCAAACTTTGCCCCCCCCCCCCCTGATAAACGCTTGGCCCCCCTAAGTCGACTGCTCTGGCGCCGGCTCAACATTGGTTTGACCTGACTCAGAATCAAACCCAAGTCTACAGCTCCCGAGGCGGACGCTCTTATTACTCGGCGGCCATCTTAGCTGTTAATTTATGCCACATTAATGACATAACAATTGCACTGCAGCCAACAAAACGAAACAAATTGCAATAACTCATCACTTCGCTTTGATTAATAAGTCGGGGCTATGTTAGCTAGACCGACCAGTCGGGACGCCGGGACATGGCGTTAAATCCGGGACTGTCCCGGCTAAACCGGGACGTATGGTAAGTCTAACCATGGTCTATAAATACTGTAATTTACAGACCATGGTCTTACTAAAAGTTCTGCCAGCTGGAACTAAAGTTACTGGCAGCATGCTGGCAGTAAAAGTACTGCCTGCTGGCACCAAATCGCTGACAATGGCAGCTGCCACCAAATGCATCACAACCCCTGCTCTTTTTCTTTTTAGGCGTCCCGAGCAAATTATTCAATCAATTTCGATATTTAAGTAAAGGTTAGGATTGAAATTCGAAGCCTCATTTCTAAAGTTGAGTTATAGGCCAAGTTAGGTTGGGATTCTTTAAGGTAGGCAATGGGTAGGGTCTTTTAGGTTTGGTTAGAGTTGGGTTCGGTCAGTAGAGTACCGGTAAGGTTTGATTAACAGTTAGAGTTGGGTTTGGTTAGGCTTAGGTTGTTAGGGAGGGCTTATGTTTGGTCAGGGTTAGGTTAGGATTTACCCTGTATGGATGTTATCAGTGACGAAATTGCAGCATCAGATCAATGAAAAAATTTGCTGGAAATAAACAAAAAAAATTCGGTTAAGTAGGCCTAGGCTACTCGTCGAGTTCTTGCAGTCAGCCAGTCAACAGCCCCACTGCCCGATAGGTCTAGTTCCTCAGAAATTGAGGAGGAACAAGTCGTTGCTGTTGTAGTCTACCATGGTTTATGACAAAGGGCTCCACCAAACAAGACAGAAGACTTACCAAAGTGCTAAGACTAAGAGTCATATTTGCCCTAGCATAGCTGATGGATCAAGTGGGCGATTAACACTGGTGTTCTGTGTGTATCTGTTTAAAGTATTTGTAAACAGATTTTACAGATTTTTTGGTGCCTTTTGTACAGTAATATTGCATAGTTTATATTTTAAGAAGTTAATTACCGGTACCTGAACAGTGAAGCATGGCATCTTTAAGTGTGAAGCAACAAATTTCTGCTGAAAAATCAAAAGATGTTTTAACAAAAGTCTTGGCAAGAGAAGAAAACAAACTTTGTGCTGACTGTCATGCAAAAGGTCGGTGATTTTATTTGACGAAGTACAGTATTGCAGTAGCAAAAGTTTTTACTCTTGCTGAGCCTAAATAATAAACTGCATTTATTAGTCTATGGCTAGTACCGGCATATTAAGCACATAGCCTGTACCTGTGTACAGTATAGTCACATGGGGAAATTGTTGGACAGTTAAAATAGTAGGGTACCGATAATTGTTGGACAAAAGGATTACTCCAAGACCAAAAGCTGCCTCACTGTCATCTTGTGTGTCATAATAGTAAAAGCATTACCAAGTGTATTGATCTGTTGATCATACGAAGCAAGAATTTTAACCCTTTGCTATCTCACAAAATGTGTCCTCAAGTAACCTTGTCAAAATTTTATTAAAAACGTAATTAAGTAAAAAATGTATATAATTTTTTAAAATTGAGAACTATTTTTGTTATTTTTGATTTCTTTATTGGCAACCCTAGCAGAAGATGCTCTGAATTTCATGATTATAATGAGCAAACATTTACAGCTCTTTTATGCTGCCTAAGCTGACTGTCCAATGATTCCCCCACAGAAACTTCGAAAACATAGGGTAATTATTGGACACCTACTGGCACTATTTAGCATTTAACAACCATTGATTTATAGATTTTTAGCTTGACTGTCAGTGGTATTATTATTATGTAACTGTGAGCATTAGATATTGTTACATTTGACCGAAAAAACATGACGAGAAGAAACAAACCAAAAGCCAAACAACCACTTTAATAATTTATAAATTGTAGTAACCACTTTTATTATATTACCCACTTTATTACCTTTAACTAATTTATCCATTATTTAGTTAAATGTTATTTCCTAAAAATTATTGTCTTAATTCATTCTATGATTTAAATAATGTTTCTGCATGATAAGTTTGCAGGGTCGTTGAGGATGGTATATAGGCTCCATCAACCACAGAAAAAACTTTAATGATTGAACAACTTGTAGAAACTGCAGTATATATACTGTGGCTAATTCGAAGTGACTTGGCGAATGGAACACTCGCGGTGTTTTTTTTTCCTCGCGAATGGAACAAGCAGATTCATGCATACAGCAGCCTATGTACTTATGCTACAACCACACTATCACATTACTGCCACCTGCCGAACCTTATTTTCGAACCTTACCTGCCGAACTGAAGCCGAATATCCTAACCGAATCCACCGAAGCGTAACGTCCTAACCGAAGCGAAACGAAGTCGAGACGAGAATCGAACCCAAAACTAGTGCAGCGCTTCTCACCGTAGGCTGCGCCCTTAGTCACTGCGCCACAAGAAAGTCGTTGCAATGTAGCAAAAAAATGACGCTTATAAACCCACGCTTGATCCATTTCCATTCGCGAGGAAAAAAAATCACCGCGAGTGTTCCATTCGCCAAGTCACTTCGTGGCTAATTTTGTTTTTGCTCTGCTATTCACTTAAATTAACCATAAATTGCATGATATGGTGCTAAAGCATCAATGCACCTGCTGATGTTAAACTTAATGATCTGAAATTTTCAAACATATTGTGCAAGTATGAATTTGATGCTAATCCGCTATGTATCTATTTTGTTTTTAGTGTAAAACAAGTTTGCAGTTTTAGTCTGTCATTAAACCATGCTGAACAAGTTGGTGCTATTTGGTTTCTTGATTATCGATATATAAGCAAATTAAAAAATTCAATGCTGTCCATCCCTTACCCCGCTTGTGTCCAATAATTCCCCCAATTGCTGGGGTGATAATTGGACAGGAAAAAGTAAGAATATTGGCCAATACTAACGTTGTACAGCTTTGGGAGTGGGATCTTTCCTAAGTGATTGAGGAAAAGTTAAGCTATATAACCATTACATTTGTTTCAACTAAAGAAGTAAGCTTAACCAAAAATTTTTAACGTTTTTCAAATTTGTCCAACAATTACCTCATTTGACTGTATGTAATGATTTTATAATTACTTTAATACGTTACAATAGCATTATATTCACATTATGGCTCTGCATATATAATAAACATGAATCAAAACAGCCTGGCTGAGAATACATAACTGTTTGTTTCATTTCACTTTTACAAGTTTATTACCGGTGCCAGTAGATTTGTGTTGCCAAATGCAAACATTCCCTTGTGCAAAGGAATGTGTGTGATATAGGATGGCAATCATTGTTGGAATGACTGTACTTTCAGAAACTCATCCATATCTCTCTATGTTTTGAATTTTCTTGTAAATGTTATTATACATCTAACGAATGCCTGGGCTACACAGCTCTGAAGAAATGTTGCAGCGGTGAAGAGTCGTTGGTGACACTGTGCGAATTTGCACCCCATTTCCTCAGCTGAGTGCCTGGGCTACTCAGCTCCAAAGAAATGTTGCAGCGGTGGTGAGCCGTTGGCGACACTGCGAATTTGCACCCTAGACTTCCTGCACCAAGAACATGTGTGCTTAGCAACTGAGCTAACGGCTGAGTTTTCTGTTTGATATGATTTGAAAATAGCCTCAGTTATTTAGTTGTATTTTATGAGTAGTGTCTGTTTTGCCGGCAGTGGATTCTGATTGGCAAAACCAATGATGCATATAGATGCAAGCCAATCAGGATCTGGCCGTTAACAGTAAGATAGACACTGCCTTTTTTATTTAATGCATTATGCAGTTGATTGCTTTGATTCCAGTGTACCCTGCTTAATTGAATGCATAGGCCTACATAGTAGTAGCGTCTTTTATTTCTGCTCTGTCAACACAATAAAAGAATGCGATAAGAGTAAGAAAATGTAACGCCGCACAGGAAAAGGGAAGAAGCAACAAAAATTTTAACGTTGTGGCATGCAGGCAGGAGAAGAGGAGTTAAGAGAATACAGAAGTGGGCATGGTTGCAACACCCTGGTCGGGAGCAGAAATTTCGAAAAAAATAAAGGAATAAAGTAAAGGCAATAAAAAACGACGGTCAGACAAAAAAAGACCACAAAAGCATTGCAGTTACCAACACCGCTATGTTATAGTGCAAGTGTAGGAAACATAACAGTGGGTGGTCTACTATGGTTATTCCACCTCCAAGCAGCTCGACAAAAAAAAGAAAATACAAAAAAAAAAAAATTTTTATCATTGCCTGCATTGCAGTGCATTCCAAATAAGTTATTAAAGTTGTTAAGTATTTTGTGGAATTTGCTTGTTTGGTAAAGTTTCTGAATTGACACATATGCTATCATGAAGCACATGCTTTGCAGGTTTTGATAAATTTAAGTATGAAGTATCTCTGCCTACCACTTGGAGTGATAGAGTAATCCTTGTATGTACTGTGAGTCTGAGACATATGATTACGGATAGCTATTTGTGCATTTACTGGGTTGGATTTAAAGTCCAAATAGTGTGTTAAAAATTTTTTATTTTGGCATCCGCTGAGTTGGGCGCAGACATTTGGACCCAAAGACATTTGGGCGCAAGACATTTAGGCGCAAAATGCGTTGCAGCGTACTTTTTACAATCATCTTTCTACTTTTAAAAAAATTTTTATCAATAACATTTGTACAAAAATTTCATATTTGCAAACCGTGCTGATTACAGGTGTTATAATTTTTCTAATTTCTGAATAATTTTTTTGATTAAATCATAATTTTTTCAAAAAAACTATGAAAATATCATATTTTTTTGAAAAAAATCACATTTTTTTGATTTCCATCAGATTTTTTTAAACAAAGTTTACTTTTAGTGTAATATCTACTGATGGGGAGTAGGAGGATGCTCACTTTTCACCCATTATTTGCTGCAATGATTATTTCTGTTGTCGGTTTGAAATATTTGTTTGTACATTCTGGTTATTGCATCACAGAAACAGACATGTAAAATTTTTGAGTATCGCATTTTCGTGAAATTAAAAAATTAAAAATTTCATTGTGATGCAATAACCCAGGGGTGGCCAACCTTTCACATACCATGCGCCACGTTTTTAACATAATGTTTCGGATGCGCCATTAATCTCTTGTATCCCCACACCTAATGTCCATTTCGTGTTGCAAATACATAAATCCACAGAAAACCACTCATTTAGAGAGTTACCGGAATCACTAAATTAAATACTGAATGAAAAAATTTCAATGACAGCCGCATATACATAGTTAACTCAACGAAAATTCTCGTATTCATGGAAAAATTCGAGCACTTTTCGATCAACAGATTACGATTGATTATGAAACAGGGAACATTGTGACGTCATACTTCTAGTAAAAACTACAGCCTTCCTGAAAGTAGGAGAAAACGCATTCTGTCTTAGTTATATTAAGTAATAAGTACGATTAACAAGTAAAGCTAGGCGTAATATTGTGACAACAGGCCTTTAGTATCAGTATTTCAACTTCATTTATTTTCATCTTAAAGATGCAGTGCGCCACCTTTAATCATGCAATGTGCCAAGTTTGGCGCATGCGCCATAGGTTGGCCACCCCTGCAATAACCCAAAACCTGCAATCAAAAGTTTGTCTTTATTGACAAGTGCAAACATGATGTAACGGAAAATTTCGTCCTTGCAGCTTTGTCTTTATTTTTGCATTGATGTTAAATGCTGGTGAATCTACTCTGGGTTTACTGCAAGAAACCACACAGTAGCATAATACCCATGATAGATCAACAAACATACATTTGTAGCTTAAATCATACAGCAAAAATGCGAAAAAAGTGTAAAATATTTTTTTGATTTTAATTGGTTGATTTTAATCATGGTTAAAATCAATGATTAAAAAGTTTTTATTTTTAATCATGATTAAAATCATTTGATTTAAATTAAACAAACCCTGAAGTGAACGAACCAATTGATGTATATTTACGGAAACTTAAGCAAGAAAAACTAATGTCTAGTCAAGGTTAAAGTAACCGACAAGCAAAGTATTATTTCTACGTTTAATTAATTGCATAATTCGAAGGATTTTGCGATAATTGTTTTGTGCAATAAAAAACAAACAAAGGTTTTGGATTTATGCAAAATATTTTTTGTTGGCATCGATGTTTTTATTTACTTAACCTAAGCTACTTAATTGCTACAGGAAACAAGCTAGTCACAGATGGATATAGATTTGCGAAAATTTAAGTAAGAAAAATAATGCTTAGTCTAGGTCAAGTTACCGATATGAGCAAAGACTTGTACGTTTTTAATTAATGTACAGTTTGGAGGACCATGCGATAGTTAGGTGCAATTCGACAGAAAGAATTTAAGCGCAATTGATGTATATTTACGGAAACTTGAGCAAGAAAAACTAATGTGTAGCTAGTCAAGGTTAAAGTAATCGATAAGCGAAGATTTATTTCTCTGTATGTTTAATTGCGTAATTCGAAGGACTTCGCGATAATTATTTTGTGAAATAAAGAAGAAACAAAGGTTTTGGATTTATGCAAGATATTTTTCGTTTGCGCCGATGTTTTTATTTTCTTAACCTAGGCTACTTAATTGCTGCAGGAAACAAGCAAACCGAATAAGAGATGTAGGATTGCGGAAACTGAAGCAATTTAACCTTGACTACGCATTAGTTTTTCTTACAACGTTTCCGTAAGTGGGCCTATACATCTCTTTTTTAGTTCGCTTGTTTCGTGCAGCAATTGAGTAGCGTACGTTGAATGAATAAAAACATTGGCGCACACAAAAACTATCTTGCATAAATGCAACACCTTCATTATTTGTTCTTTATTACGCAATAGAATTATCGCAAAGTCCTTTGAATTAAACAATTAGTTAAACATAGAAATCCGTCTTTGCTTATCGGTTACTTAACCTTGACTACGCATTAGTTTTTCTTACAACGTTTTTGTAAGCCTATACATCAATTGGTTCGTTCGCTTATTGCAGTAATTAAGAAATTAGAAAAAATTTAAACACTAACACTGTTGCAAATATATAATTTTTGTAAAAATGGTGTTAGTAAAATTTTTTGAAAATAGTAGAAAAATAATCGTGAAAAGTGCGCTGCAACGCATTTGCGCCCAAATGTCTTGCGCCCAAATGTCTTTGCGCCCAAATGTCCTCGCGCCCAAATGTCTGCACCCAAATTTCGTAGACCGATATTTCTGGTTCCTACTTATTTGTTTAATACAAGTTTTCTATACTATTCTCCCCTTGCAAAATGTTTTGTTGTAGGCCCAAGATGGTCATCATGGAACATTGGGGTTGTTTTGTGCATTCGCTGTTCAGGAATTCATCGCAGCTTAGGAGTTCACATTTCCAAAGTAAAATCAATCAATTTGGACACATGGACACTTGACCAACTGATTGTGAGTGGGTGATGAAGTTTAGTTGAAGTTTATTTATGTTTAGTTAAGAGACACTTAGGTGTGACCAAGTTGATAATATTTTTGTTACTTACATATGTATTATGCTCCTTTCTTTAACTTTCAAAAACACAAATTTTTAAACAAAAATTTATGTTTTTGTTTCAATTTCAGAGCTTATGCAGCCGTGGAAATGACTGGGCCAGAGAAAAATATGAGGCCAGATTAGATCCCAATTTTAAAAGACCTCAAACTGATACGTGAGTTGTTTGTTCTGTAATTGTCAGCAAAAATCTCTAAAAAAATGAAGCATTTTTAGTTCATTGCAAGCAGAGCAAATTTGTACTGGAATTTGTTTAGTTGGAACAGTACCGGTATAAAGAATGCAATACTAGTTTTGAAATTTCTTTTCAGTATTATTTACCAATTCTTTTCAGGCATACCTTAATCTATTTTTGTAATGATGTAGCTTGCACCTAAACTTTTTTTGAGGGCTTGGCTACAGTGATTGCTTTGTGTCTTGAAAACTGGTTAAAAATTTTAGTAAGATGCGGTGGACTTTCAGTTGTGAGGCAGTTATTTGTTAGAAAACATTAAGCTGGTTGTTGATTCGAGCTTGGATTTTCATTTTTGCGGGGCCATCTTCCTGTGTCATTGAAACAAGTAAATAGATACCGGTATTCACAAAACGAAAAACCTTGATAACGAATTTTTGAAGTGTGGTTGTTTTTCCGTTGAAAAACTTTTGGGACAATCAGTTTATTTTGATGATCTTTCCTAAATTGTACTTGCTAAGATATGAGTTTGTAAATAGATTATAAAGTTGTCAACGCTCCATAAACTTTGCAGAGCTACCGAACATTTCATTCGAGATAAATATGACAGATTGAAGTATGCCACTAATGACAACATTCCTTTGCGATCAATCGATGTGAGATTTTTTTGCATCTACACTTTTTGTAATGATACTGTTACGCTTGCTGTTCATCGTTTTATTTTTTTAGTTCTTGATTTCCATTAGTTGCTCATATTTGACTATATTACTACTAAAGCAGTATTAATGATAACTGGAACTGCACTTGTGCAATTTTGCGAGTTGCCATTTGAAATACTATGTAGCTATTTTGCTGTATAGTTAATAGTTTGACGCATTTGTGTGAGCGTAGTTGAAAAAGCTTAGAAAATGTATGTTGTTGCAACAAACCTACTACTAACCTGAATAAATTGATATTTCATAGAGGGGTTTTCAGAGCACTTCAATTGTTTTGATGTGTTCTAGTTATAAAGTTTCGACGAGCAGGGAGATCGGAGTTGTGATCAATATTTTTATATTTAAAAATCAAATCATCTTTTTACAGGAATATGATTTGGTTGGAAGCAAGATTTCAAAACCCAAACCAGCTCAAACAAATGGAAGTGCGGTTAGAAAGTAAGTTTATATCCTTAACGTTGTTGAGTTTCGACCTCCAGTCTCAATTTATAGTATACAGATTATTTGATGTTAATTGTGTTCACATGCTGATGCAGGCATGATAGCTTTATACCTCATCGACTTAAATAACATTTGGTTCAGTATTTCAAGTGGCGCAAATAGTTAAGCAATAAGCATTGAGCTTACCAACATCACTTTTGTGGTGGTTAATTGCGATGCTGTCAATTTTACTCACTGGTGATTTCATGCTCCTTACGTTGCTTTAATTTCCCGTTCTACTTCTATGCTTTTGAGTACCGAAGGTAAACTACACTGATACTGTTAAGGAAAATGAGTAGCAGACATACTTAACGTGCGTTAACACCAAATGTGTGTTCAAACTATTTTACATAACTTTCGTTCCTTTAAATATTATCTGTGTGATTGATGGATGCGGTTGCAATAACGTTAATTCAAGATTAGCTGCCACTGCTAAAGATCAGTGATGCTATGCCACTGTCAATGAGCCTTGGTTTGGCTCGTCAAAGCTTCGATTGCGGCTGTCAGGAAATCATAATTATGGGTGGCGTTGGTTGTTATTGATGTGACTGCGTTACGCGGTTGTTGTGCGGGCTGCCACGCAAGTTTGAGCCAATTCATTTTCAGCATGATTTACTTGATCGTCTTTTAATTGCAGAAATGTCGAAAGCGCAGTTCCTAGACCACTAACTAACCAGGCACCTGTGGCCACTGCCAGACCTCAACCAGCACCAGTACGGCCTATTTCGAACGGGACAGTGACTGCAAATTTAACAGTAGATAATTTGCTCGACTTAAGTATGTTGCTGTAGCTATTTCATTGTCTGCACCGCTATTTTTTGTGCTGTCTGGACGAGTTATAGCTGCTGGGATTTGTTTGATTTTCTCTTGCATAATTTGCAAATAGTTTTTATGTAGCAATACACTGCTTCCAAGGCTTTGGCCGTTGCTAATTTCTGTTTTGCATCGGGTATTGAAGAGCGCTGTTCATTAAGCAACTGAGTCGTGAGCCCACTTTTAAAGGAACTTGCTATCTACCTGGATAAGGCATGGGCATAGTCTGATTGTTTTACTGAAAGCTGTATGGCTGCCATTACTATCGTTAATTTGTTAGCTTACCTGCGCTAAGTGCTGAAGAGGCATTTTTCGAATATTTGCTTTTTTTTTTCAAAATTTTTCCCAATGCTGGGTTGGTTTGTCGCGAAGCAATATCACCAGATTTTGTCATAACTTTGAAACTTGTGGAACCTTTTGTATTTTTTAGGCACTGTGTCTTCCAACCCAACCCCCGCACCGGCTGACGCTCCAACTATGGCTTTCAATGCTGTGAATGAGGATAAGCGACCTAGCAAAGATTTGACCTTTGACCTATTTACATCAATGCAGTCAAACTATTCGCAAAATACTGCGCCTGTAAGTGATCACAGCAAACAGAATTATAACTGCAACCAATTTTAGTAGAGTACCTAAAACTGTTCAAGAAGGGATACCCCGACGTAACGACTGCGCTGATTTGTCGCCTTCGACGGATAGCGAATTTAGATTGAGATAATTACTTCGCTGTGTCAGCTTACCATTCGTATGCATTACTCCAAAAGTGAGATGTTTCAACGTTGAGTTTTATCAACCCTGAGTCGGTCACGCCGAATATACTTTTTCCGATTATTATTTAGGAATATTATGCACACTACAGTACAAAGCTTTCAAACCATGTTTTTTTCCTAAGTTTAAGCTATGATCGTTTAAGTTTCAGTTCTGATTGATATAGAAATTGTAAGAAAATATTCGTTTGCGAATTTTTGGTCAAGTATCTTCCACATGATCATGATCGTCGCAACCGCTCCTACTTTTAGCCTCCTGCCACTAATCAGGTGCCTGCTGCTCAGCCACCTGATCACCCTCAACCAATGAGCAAAGATACTATCATGTCCCTCTATAATATGACAAGCTCGACAGCGATGGTGGCAAACCCATTTGCTTCTGCAGGTAAATTAGGTTTCGAAACTTATTCAAGCAGCTACACTTTCAGTTATGTTGATTTTAACAACTCTGAATTGAATCAGTGATACTGATCAACGAAGTCGAAATTTAAATTGCAAGTTTGGAATCGTAATATCTTCTGGTTGTTGATTTTTTTGGATTTGCAAAAATTAAAGTTCGTTTTATTGCTGATAAAATTTACACTGCATCAGTATTACAATTTGTTTCGTAGTCATTGTTTACTTGCTACACAATCACGCATGAATTGCTTATACCAGTGTAATAAAAAAAAACTTCCCAATTTTTATGAAAGATTTGTTAACCATTGTTGCATGTATATGAATCTTTTCTTTAGGTCCATATAACATGGCCCAACAGCAGCCAATGATGATGTATCAGCAAGCTCCCCCAGTGGCTTCAAACATCGGTTTTTCTACCACTGGATTTCCCCAACAAGTTGGTCTACAGCAAGGTAATGATGCACTTTCATAGATTGGAAGTTTTTTGACAGCACTAACAAGTTTTTTGCTTTTCTCAGCTATGCCTGGATATCCCGCTCAACAACCAATTATGCAAACCGTTCAGCAGCCAAATATGCAACAGACTCCATGGCAGCAACAGGTTTCTTTTTGTTTTTCCAACTCTTTTTCTTGCTTTGATGTTGTAGTTTGGATAAATCGACTTTTTTGGCATTCATTTTAGGTTAGGTTAAAACTCTTTTTTTGCTTTGATGTTGTAGTTAGGATAAATCGACTTTTTTTGGCATTCATTTCAGATTAGGTATTGATAAAATGTTAATTAGCTTCATTTTTAAACACGAATTTTAAGAATTCATAGTGTTTTCTGCCTAGTAATTACCTTACCTTATAAGAATTAAAAGTGTCTCGGTGCTGTCAGATCAGTTTCAGTTGCATTAATGTTGTAAATTTACATCCTCTTAGCCTAAATGTAGACTTAGTTCAGAGTTGATGGTGTATGAATATTGAATACCACATCTTGAACCGATACTGATACTACTATCAATACCAACATTTTGAGCCGATACCGTTTGCGCAAACCACCAATACTTTTTTATTTCTCAGAATAGCATCGGTAAAACTCAAATATAGGTTGTTCGCTGAAAAAAATTTTTTTTATTGTGGTGGTTGGTACCTTGTAAATCATGCTATAAGCTAAAGATTTTTTCAAAACTAGTGGACAAGGTGTGTTGAGCAAATCCAGAAGGGAAGCTGCTTCAGGGGTCTGCAAACCGAATAGGAATGCGTTATAAGTAATGAGTATATCTAATATGTTCGGTTCACTATAGTCAGTATTGGTTGTTGCGTATGTCTTACAAGGATTCCATAGGTTTCATTAGCATGTTTTTTGGGTCCATATTTCAAAAAAGGTTAGGAACCGCCGTGTTGGAGCAGTTCATAGCGCATAATCATCAAGCTGCAGTTGTAACTTTGATATTTTGTTTGTTTTAGCAAATGCAGATGCAAATGCAGAATATGAATATTGGATCCACCTACAGTTTGCCCTCACAGGGAAGTATGCGTTCCTTTCATTCGATGCCGCAAATGTCCGCTCAACAGGCAGCGTTCGGGGGAATGCAAAATATTGCTCCATCGCCTGGTATGCTTATTGCTTCGCAGCAGTCTGGCCTTGCTGCGAGCCAACCTGCTATGAGAAACTCTTGGGGCAACACTGGAGGGCAGCAGATACCAAATGGGCAGACATTAAATTCCACCTTGTGGAAGTGAGACCGCACAAATATATCCTTCCCTTTTCTTCATATAAGTATATGCACATGTAACGTCTTCCTATCAAAATATGATGATCAGCTGCACACAAGTCAGTTCATATCGATAAAGTAATTTTCGAAAAAGATAATTTAATGCAACGTTGCGATTCTTTTTTTTAAAGATGCCTTGCAAATTTATCCACTTTTTAGAGTTCTTAAAAGATTACTTTGCAGTGTTTCATGTATTCGCTAATAACTCCTTATTTATTTATTTGAAGTCCTTATTTATTGTTTACTTGAAGAAAAGTTTTGCATTTGTAGTTACCAAACGATTCTTGGTTACGAAGTTTAGCAAGGTTTTGACAAATTTTTTTAAGTATCTTTAAATGCAAACGCTGCAGTTGGTTAGACATGAAAGCTTTGCGTAGAATCACTGCAAACTACGCAAATAAAAACATGTGTAGTATGCGCTTGCATCCGCTTCTCGATGCGTAACAATTTGTAATAGGATCTCTTGTTTTACTTCTATTGTTTGTTATTGCTTCATGAATTTATGTTTTCGATTTCCTTTTTCTTTAACTTACAACTTTCTTCAGTCTTTAATTCCTTCACACTTTCAATTAATACTTTAAGTTTTGTTTTGTTGATACTTTTTGTTCTTGCTCTTGTTTATACTAATGAGCTTAACTGTACATCCCTTTCGAAAACATCCTATGGTAATGATTATTGATTACAGACTTGCCAAGACTGGTCAGTTTCATGTACTGGCGATATACTTGCATATTTATGTTCAACAGTTTTATCGCCTACTTTAAACTGAAATTTAAATTTTGGGTTCCTTTTTGTACCTATTCTAATTTTCAACGTCGTTGGTGAATTGGCTTATCCATTCCATTTTAGAGCTGGTCTTTCAGTTAAAGCTTTATATTTTTTGATTATTCATTCATTTTTTAAAAATTAACGGTTGCTTACTGATATTTTAAATGGAATGCCAACCGACGAATGGGTGGGTTGGAAAGAGCGTCGGGTAGCTTTCTTTCACAAATTGATTGAGAAGTCTTAACTCTACGCTTTAAGGTGTCGTGACTATAAGATTTAGTATGCTGTAGTTTTCCAGCTACGAACTCAATTCATTGCCATGGGACTAGTTGTGTGTGTAACGATTGTCATTGAGCTGGAATTATCGTCGCAATTGCATTATTCAAACTTGAACCTGTGAAAGATAAGGACAATGTGGCTTTTCTCGTAATCTTAAGCAGAGAAAATTTAACTTGTGTCAAAGCCATTACGCTTAGCTGAATTGTTGTCTATGCACAATACACCTATACCTGACTGCCGCGTAGATCCTCGCGTACTATTAACAGCCTATTGTATGTTGTACGTACTATGGAGTAGTTTTGTTGTAGGAAAGTGTTGAATGCGAGTAGCAGCTGTCGTAGTGTTTCAGTTTCACCTAAAACTAGCCAACACTCCTCCGGAAGAGGACTTCTCCTGACCTATAAGACAAGGGGCGTAGCGGCAAGTGTTAAATGGCACAACAAACATGAAATTATTTAGTATTTACATGTCGGGTTTTTGTCCACGATTATGTGACAAGGAGAAAATCTTCAATGGTCTTGAATGCCGTCGGGTTATGAAATTTAAGTGTGATTATGGGCTTTGCCTGTCCGCAACGTACTCTGAGGTGAAGTGACCGTTTGTGTGAGTTTTTTTTCAAAACAGCAGTCGTTATATTTTCGTACAGTAGTTCTGCATCTTCTCTGATACTAAAATTTTTGTTAGCTTCTGAACTTGATTTAATAAGCTCTAAGCAGTTGTTGGTGTATTTTGAGATACAATGATGCGATCTATTTACTACCTTAAAGGTGCAGTGCCTATTTACTAAATTGTTTTGTGTATTTTGTTTTTTGTTATTACATAATGCTCTGATGTGTATAAACTAGTTTTATAACTATAGCATAATATTTTGTGCGTTTTATTGACATTGTTTATATTTATTAAGTTCATTTTCTTTTTTCGTTAGTCTAGTCAATAATTCTGATTGCTAGAATGATACAGTTTAAATTCTTTAAGATGGCAAAGTTATTGAAATTGTTAGATTTTCGTCGCTCATACTGAATGCATTCCTGATAATTGTACAGGTAATTTAATAGAGAAGTTCAGACGTCTTTCACCTGCATTGGGTGGGTATTGGGCAAGTAAATGCACTAAAAAATTCTGCTCCGTTTAAATAACTGATGGGTGTCTATTATTTTCAAATGAGTTGTTTATTTGGCAAATCCAAAGAGGCTTAGGACCTCAAGACCTCTAAGTTTTGCAGTCATACTTACTAATATATTGGGACTTTGATATTTCTTAGCCCACTAAGTGCAAGATGAGCTTATTCTTCCCTCCAGCCCCTAAAAAACCTAGAACTGACTCTGTGGTGATGATGGCAACTAAACCGGAGTCAAAAGTTGGCGCTTTTGCTGTAAGTTTTGGTTGTTTTCTTTTTCATTGTGTTGTTGTAAACGTCTAATGCTACAAACTTGTGGTCTTGTTTCATTTTACAATGTTGGGAAATACATTACGTCATTTCCGGTCTAGTTCAGCCTCCACATTTCTTCCATCTGCTATTGTCACTATATGATAAGTAATCGAAAGGTTCAAATCATTCATAAATCAACACGCAGTTTCGAGTGCATTGTTACGCTTGACTGTTTACTCGTTGATAATAAGTTCTACTTTGGATACACCTTTGATGCTAAGTACTTGATCCATTCTACGGCTTAGTGAAACGTGGTAAATTTTCGATCATGGCAGAAAATAAGTTCTTTGAAAGCGGTGAATCTAGACGGCGGCTTTGGCGTAATCGTTCTGCTTTTGCAAATAATGACAGTAAGAAAGGAACGATGCTAGTCAGGTCAACTTTCACCCCTCATGGTCATCTTTAATACAGGTTCATTGTTTGCTGCTGATTTTGAATAGAACAATTCTCTCATAGTCAACGCATGCTTTGACCAAGTACTTTGTTGCGACCAAACAAATACGTCACTTCCGCTACACAATTCCATCTCAACCTGTGATATCAGGTCAAGAAAACTGCCGTCGTCTTGCAATCGTTGACATTTCCTGCAAGAAAAAATCTGCTGTTTGAGGTGACTTTGTTCACCAAACCAACAAGAAGCGGCGTATTCTTGATGTAATACATAGTATATCGTTGCTATTTAAATGAGTCATCATTTTTAAGTCGCTGCCCCTTCGGTAAGCACTGAACAAAACCAAATTTCCTCTTCTGTTCCGAAATCCGGTTGCTTTATAAATTTGAGCTAGGATGGATTATGGTACAAAACAATTTTTGAAGAAATAAGCCATCTCTAAACTGTGCTTTTTATTGTAGGTGTTCAGATAGTTTGATTTAGAGACAAATGGAACCAAGGACTTTAAGGTTGGTATTTACAGCTTTCCTGCTTGACGCTCAGCATTAAAGGGACAGTGTGGAGAACAAGGCGGCAAGTTTACCAAGTTGTTGTTCCGTTGGGAAAGGCACTTAGCGGGATTCTCCCGTCTTATTGTGGCAGACAGGTGGCCAGCAACTCCCCAAGCAAGCTCGTTATAAGCGCTATGATCGCTCTCTCGTAACAGGAAAATAAATATGCTACCAAATGCAAAATTGATTTCGAAAAATTATTTAAAATAACCAAAAACTGCTTAGGTTCTTGGTGGTTTGTTCGTGCTGTAATGGCACATTCAAATACTTCTAAAGATCACTTCCAAGTGTGGCATAAAGTAAGGCAGCGAGTAAGAGTTGGTCGAGAGGTTAGTGCGTTGGGCTCCGGAGCTGGCTTTGTGAGTTGGATGCGCAGCTAGGTAATCTTCCATGACGCGCATACTTTATTAACATGAAAACCTACTAACATGAAAGACGAAAAAGAAAGCTATTGTTTTGCATTCGAGGAACAGGAAAAGCTTCTCAAGTAAATGACGATTGAAAGAAAAAACATTCAAAGACAACGTAATCTCAACTAAAATGACAGTGTTAATTTTTCTGGGGAAGCTGTCTTAAAAATTGTGAAATTTTTGTACCCCATCCCCCCCCCCCCCCCCCCACACACACACACAGAGCGATTTGATAAACCTACGCAAAAAAATCTAAGTTAAACAAGTATGTTAGTGAAATTGGTTGCACAACTAACAAAGAGCAAAGACATTTTTACTCTGTCCACATGTCCAATTTATGTGGGCTTGAAGTCATAATCACTTTTTTACATTATGACATTAAATATTTAATTGCGATGCAGAAAGCCCGCATCAATGTGAGCTAAAAAGCCCACATAAATTGGACATGTGGACGGGGTGTTTATGCGTAAAGCAAGAACGGCACCTACCTCACACTTTTTTTTACAAATGCATTTAGTTCCCGCGAACTACACATTTTTATTCCGGATATGTATTTCTTGAAAATTTCTTTGGAATTTTCAACAAATGACAAGACAGTGGGAGGAGCTGCCACGTACACTGATTCTATTTTTATTTTATTTTGAAGAGATCTTATTTTGTATACGACGCTCTGGGCAAATAATGATGCATTAAATGCTCTCCGCACGGTGGCGCACGATTGATTTCGACGAGATAGATAATGGTCTCCGCATAAATAATTAAGATAATCCTAAAAATGTAAAAGAATCGCTTTATTAAGCCATTAGTAGATCCAGGGGGGCTCAAGTCACCCTTTTAAATTTTAAGTTGTACGTATTAATCAAAACTGCAAACTTGAACTAGGTCTTTTTAGCAGAACTTGAACTGGAAACGCAAAAATCCCGGCATTCAACCTTGATCTTAAAAAAGTTGATATGGTTTTGAATTTATTCTAAACTTGACGAAAACTACTTAAATTTAGCGAAAACTGGAAAAATTACTGAATTCGGACTTGAACTCGCAAAATTAAAAATAAAGCACTTGAAGCTAGGTTGGCAACTTTTTAGTGAACTCCATAGAAACACAAAATTTCAAGAACTTTTCAACATACGCAACCCTAATAGGCTATCACAGCATCATAGGAATATCTTAGTAGTGAATGTGACTTATGCATGTCCCACATCAATTCTATAGAAATGTTTGCGAGTTTCCAGCCATAGTGTCAATACAATCAAGTAGGCCTACTTCAATGCTTTGAGATGCACAAAACTGCAAGATAAGAATGTTTCAGTAACTCCTTTTAAAAGCTTTCTGGTTCCGCCCCTTGTTTGTCCTGCAAACTTGATTGGATAAAAGCTTGCTTGGAAGGTGGTCACGTGCCACTGATGCTGCTGCAATGATTCAATTAGAGGTCGATTGAACGTAGGTAGAGTTTTTTAGGTCTAAGATGTGTCCACACTTAATGATTTCAAAACAATGAAGATACAAAGAATTACGTCGTTAATAACATTGAGAGCGTGTTTTACGTTTTGAATTGTGCATTTGTGCGAAACAGGTAGGCAGCGTAGGCTTTAGCTTATAACTCACAGTTTTGATCGCTACAGAAAATAACAAATCACAAAACCTAAAAATGAGTCAACATAACATTTTTTTTTACCTAGTGAAAGCTTTGTTTTCTGTACAGAAATGGCTCATGGATAAACAGTTTCTATACTCCTCGGCAGCGCTATTACATTTATCTCTGATTTTTACCTCTTTGTCATATCTCCAATGAACAGCAAGATATTTCGATTCTTTGTTGGGTTTTAAATAAGCTTGCTGGAAATGTCGAGAAATATGTCGAATGTAATCGATAGGAGGAGTGTGCAGTAATATCTCCTTCATTACAATGCTCGCTTCGTCTTTGAAAAGAATTTTCTTTCTTGGATCAAAAATTTTCTCTTTTCCCAGAGTCTCTGATTTTTCCGTAACAAATCCGTGTTATGGAAGTTATTGAACTGCAGCTTTTATTTATAGCCTAATGTAAGCTCATTTTATTCTTTTTTCGCAAAGAGCTGCATCTCTTGGCTACTTCTTACATCGTTAATGAGTTGCATGAAAACCGTAACAACATTCTTTGAATCACATAGTACTCTATTGCAAAGAGCTTCAGTTTAGGCTGCCGGTACTAGCGGTTAATACGGATGGACGAGTTTTAACAAAGATGTAGGCCTAATTAAGCTGATTATTTTCCCACAAAAACATTCAAATTTTTGGCAGCGATCACTCAAACTAAAAGAGATGGGTTCGGAATCATCTTCGAGGAACTTAAATTGAAAAAACGCTTATCCAGCAGTTTAGTGGGTTTAATACCAGAAGGATGGAAAAACTAAATGTATTTAGATGTAGGCCTATATAAACTATTAAAATTGAAGGGGACTTGATCTGCTTAATTAGCTTTCATCTAGAACCGCCACAGTGTATGGGCACTTCACTTTTTACTATTTGTTTTCGGCAGAATCAAGAAGCAAAAATTAACTAACAGAAACGGGAGTGTTGAAATTGTCGACTTGTTAATGCAGGCCTGGATTCATTCTGAAAGCGTCTGCTATGCCCACTTCCTAGTCTTCACTGTCCGGCTCTTGAGACAAAAAATTACGACGGAAAACTTCATATAATTTCACTGAAAAAATAAGAATTGAAATGGTTAAAATTTTTCTTACTTTCGATGTGAATCGGTATCCCGAGTTGTCGAAAAGGACAGCAATAGAAGGCACACATTGCATCGGTGTTGTACAAGGAATAAATTTGATCCAAATTGTTTGTATTTTTTAAACGAACTCCAGGATAAAAGGATCCTGTAAGAAAATCTACAAGGCGTGGTTTGCAATAGGCCTACTCCAAACATCGTAATGAAGTTTCTTACTTTTTGGAATGATTGCAGAAAAATCTTTTGCATCAGATTTTAGAATTCCTGTATAAAAACAACGACGTCATTGGATTCATATTCACCAAGAAATTATGTCTCAAACACAAAACTAAAAGCATTCATATTGAAAACTGGACGTTCATATTCACTTAATCGTAAAACACTCGCTGTGGTGGGTTTACAGTGGGCAAAAATTTAAATAGGGCCCGATAATTTGTAATGTCTATGTCTTCAATGTCTGTAATATGATTTCCCCGAACTCCCTTATCGATGAACGTAATCGGTGATTGTACAGGGTTTCCCACATGGAACTTTGCCAGCGGATTTAAAATCTTGAACATATTAAGACTAGATTGTTACTGTGGCACCTCTTACTTTGCAGATGAGGTACATCTTGCAAACTGCAAGATCGGCTGTCCTTAGCGGTTTTAACCATGACTGTTAGTTAAAATATTTTTCTCACTTTCGATATCCGTCTTATCCACATTTGCTGTGTATTTCAATCCTTGAATATCCGTTTCTAAATGAGTTACTGCCAAATGCTTGATCAAAGACGACTGCGTGACAAAGATCAAAATTTACTCAAGAAATCAGTTTCTGCATTTATGCTAACACTGTTTCCCGATTCGTTTCATACTTCGCACGTCGTTAAATTAATACAGCCATCTCGCTCCCTCCGTTTTATGCAAATGCAGCCTATACTGTCGCGTAATAGCATAGCAACGCGACTTACGAACCACGGGCATAAAATATATTAAAATCATAAGTTTGTGAGGAAATTCATATCTACAGTAAAAAGGTTCTGAAGCGCCAAAGTGTACTTAGCTACAAACATCCTTCTGACAACAGGAGCACCCTAATTTTTTTATTGTAATACTGTAGGTCTATGCACATTTATTTTTGCACCCTCGTTGGATTTAAACAAATTTCCAGCAACGTGTTGCTTTAGCTGCGTCCCCCTGTGTGTTGTGGTAGGCCTGCTCCAAATCGGAAGGCAATAGGCCCATGTCTATGCAACAATCCGGTGTGTAGATTAAAAACCACTTTGTTAGTGGTTTCAGCTTTATAATGTGGAGCTTTTGCAGAGAGCAGCTTCACAATCAAGTAATAGGCCTGCTATATGCTATAAAAAAGTTTGATCTTAAATCGACGATATATTGGCCACCAGTGGTGGGCAGTAAACTAGTTACTTTTTTAGTAACTGTGACTAAGTTACTTTTCTGCAAAAGTAACGAAATTTGTAACTAGTTACCACCAGAGGCGGATCCAGGAGGGATGTGGAGGATGCATCCCCCCACCAGGCATTTGCTTTGGATGAATAAAATTTTGCAATAATTTCGAACCTATTCATAACAATATGCCTGAGTCGCCTTAAGCACGCATAATCGAAACTGTGCGAACAAAATACATCATATTTGGTGAAGCACTCAAAGTTAGGAGTTAAAAATATAAACAAAATTTGCCCGAAAATTGTTCAAAAAAAGGTCCTACTAAACACCGCAAAGTACGACAAAGGACCCTAAAACCCTAATCTAACCCTAACCCTAGCCCCAACCTAACTCTAATTTAAAGTCCTTTGTAGTTCTTTGTTATGGTATGATTCCAAGTCCTTTGTTCTTTGCGGTTTTTAGTAGATCAATTTAAGGTACTCTGTCGTTCTTTTTGGTGTTTAGTACATCAATTTGAGGTCCTTTGTCGTCCTTTGCGGTGTTTCAGTCCTTCGCGGTGTTTAGTAGGACCGTTCAAAAAGCACTTAAATGGCCATTGCAATACGTAAGTTTTCAAAAATTTTCTGGGGGAGCATGCCCCCGGACCCCCTTGAGCGTTTTTGCTACTTAAGTTGCTTAAAATTAACTCTGCCGGAAAAAAACTAAGCTTGAAAAGTGACGATATTTCATGTCCCTCCCTGAAAAAATTTTTGAATACGTCACTGACATGAAACATTTTCAAAGGACTTATTTACGCCCGTTTCCGGGTTTTAACGTCTTTGTATTTAGTTAACATTCAACCCAGTGGCGTACACAGGATTATTCAATGGGAAAAGGTTTCAGTGACGTCACAGCTATTATAATGCTATAACGAAGAAAATAATCCACATATTTCATTCACACTTTTGCTTGATTCCTCGCGCTTCATTTAGGAGCAAAAAGTTTTTTCAAAAACCCAAGCTGTCAATCCGTGGTTAAAAATTTTAGTTGACCGCAATTTTGGGCCATAGGAAGGTTAACTGACTAAAGTGGGCTTGCTTTTGCAACGTCACAAACAAGATGTAGCCAGGGGGGTAAAACAGGTGCTTCCCTCCAAAAAAATCTTTTCAAGAACCAACATTGATATAAACAACGCATATAAACCTTGAATGCGCTCGTTATGAAAGGAGCAGTTTGCCTGTCTTGAAAACTGAAGACGTGTGGCATGAGAAAAAATTGCCCTCCCCACCGAAACATTTTTAAATCACAACATATTACGCGCAAGAGGAATCTGTAATCATGTAATTAAAGTCAAAAACAGCGCAAATATTATCTAAGTATTTTTCACCCAAATCACGGTGTCGATATCTTGAGATACTCTCAAGCACGTAATCGGCGTGTCTGGGAAACAGAGCACTCTAGCTCCTGAGACAATTACGGTGCGTAAAAACAATTTTGCCTCCCCCCCGTTCCGCCCCTGGGCCTTTTTAAATCTTTCGTTAGTCTGTCTTCCTTGGCAGTATTTTTATTTTGTTTTCAGCACTCAGATAGGGCAGTGTCAATTTAGATTTTTATATTTTAATAGTTTTTCAACAAACCGGCCGGTTATAGCGCAGTGTTAAAGATGTTGCTATCGATGCGAAAGGTCTGAGGTTCAATTCCCAGGCCGGTCAAATCGTACACAGTGTAACCAACGGCTCGCCGCCGCTGCGACGATTCTTCGGAGCTGTGTTGCCCAGGCGCTAAGCTACGGGGTCGGGCCCTGCCACTCGCTACCACGCTTCGGCAATACTACAGCGAGTTAATGAAACGAGTAGGCCTATAGTGAAAATTTGATATAAAAAAAAATTTTTGTGTGCGGCCATAGTTACTGCAAATACACCGTATTTAAGGAAGCTCCTGCTTACCAGTTGCTTCACAGCAGCATCAATGACAAAATGCAGTTCAAGCGAAACACGTCAGAAAAGTTGGAATACGGGTAGCCTATTGTTGCATCGCATGGTAATAAAAGTTTCTCAAAATTAAATTAGAAAGTTAACAATTCGACTCCCTGACAGCAATTTCGTGACAAAACATGACAGCAGTTTCGGCAAGCTCCCCACGAAGAAAAGTCGGTTTGTTTCAAAAATGAAAGGTTTCACTTTCTCTGCAATTGTCAACGTCAAGCACAGCGCACCAGATAAGTAGTTGACTACACGTAGGCCTATATTATTGCATCACAACGAAGGTTTTTCAAGATTTTATAAGCAAGTTGGATAGTACCGAAAAATATGAGAGCATTTTCGGCAATCTATCTACAAAAAAAGGCGGTTCGTTTCAAAAAGAGAGGTTTTCATTTCTTTTAATATCTTCTATGAGAGGGGTTTTGACCCCCCCCTCCCCGTGCGTACGCCACTGATTCAACCTAATTCAAATTTACATCCCCCCACCAAAACTTTCTGGATCCGCTCCTAGTTACCACTTTAGAACCTTAAAAGTTACAGTTACTTTTATGGGGCATCTTCGTCCGCTAAAAAAACGGAAAAAAAGTTATTTAATTTCACTCCATTCGTAATAATGAGCTTGGTTCTTTGACGAGCCCACTGAAACTGCGGCCGAATTGAAAAGAAAAATGATCAATGTACTAAACAAGGCAACCGATAATGTTCTGGATTCTTCGACAAGTAGCGACACAGACAACGACCGTGATGCAAGCTCAAGTGACAGTTTTTTTGGCTGTTTATTCGCGCAATCAAAGCGACCAAGATTTAGCAATGTCGACAAAGCAGGAAGGTCCTTTTCGCCCCGTCCTCACAACAGGCCCGCAGCCAGAAGAAAATGCTAAAAGGGGCACTTTTTTGCAAGGGGGGGGGGAGAAATTTTTAGGTAAAGTTGGTGCGAACTACTTCCATTTGGTAAACGATCCTGATGCCTTTGCGAAGAAAAACTCGATGTCGCTGAGGTCTATAGCTGCTGTTCGGTGTGCTTCGCGATGACAAAGGAAAGCACGAAGCCGCGTAGGAGGAAGATCTTGCAGAGGAAAGAATTCTGGTCACAAACTTGTCCATTCGGTTATCCAATCCAGCAGAAATCCAAGATAATAGACCTCGTCCAGTAAGGTCATGTCTAGGGACGAAATTTTTGCAATGTCGGATTATGACATCACACATAAAGGAAACCTTTTTTCTTTTCTTGTTCTACACGGACGTTAATAAAAAAATGCAGGGAGTCGAATCGTTTAATTTTTCCGGTTTAGGTTCCGTTTGGGTTCAACAACGGTTTTAAATTTCTGTTCAGTTCCGGTTAAGGATCAGATAAATTGAAACGCTTCGGTTTAGGTTAGTTCCAGTAAAAAATATTTTCAAAACCGGTTTATAAAGTTCCGGTTCAGGTTCGCAGTAAAAAATGGTATAATTCTAGTAACACAATTTAAAAAATAAAACGTACCAAGCAACTTTTCTTCGCATTGACAGGCCAATATACTGTATAAAATACTTGCAGTAAAGCCGATTTCGACGTAATTAAGTTGTTACTATGCTCTGACACCGGCGGCCTATTCAATCCACTGGTAACGTAGAATTAGTGTTAAAGCACTTTGTTTAGTTTGTTACGCGTGTACCACGGGACCGGGTATATGAAACGTAAAAGACTTCTTCACCATGCATAGACTACTTGCATAAGTGACTATTATTTTGAATTCGAACCAGCTTCAAAGTGACGCGAGTGACTTGACGGAGCAAGCCGCTTTCTTAATCGGTTCGAGTTCGGTTGAGGTTTGCAAGTACTCACATTATTCGGTTCAGTTCCGGTTCGCTCTTTGCAATTTTGAAAAATACGCTTCGGGTTCGGTTAAGGTTCGACAAAAGTAGCGTAAAGCCGGTTTATAAAACTCCGGTTCGGGTTCGGTTCGACTCCCTGAAAAAATGTACCTAACCATTCGGCAGAAATTTAATTCAACTTTGACGAATCGCCGCGAAATTTCCGGGAAGTCGAAGTTCGCACACTTTGCTGTTGCTTACCGAGAAAGTAGGTTTTTTTTCCAAACTGCAGAGGCACTGATTACAGTGACTAGTATCGACCCGTAGGCCTATAAGTTCTTTTTTTCGCATCTTCATTGTGCACAAGTTCTTCATTAAAAAAAAAAACAACGGAGAACGGAAATGAGGCACCGACGTAGGACAATGTCAACACTAAACGGAGGTAGCATAATTATGCTGCAACGGTAAAGAACATCGAACTATCAACCTAACGACTAAGAATCGAATGCTTTACTGCTACGCCACAGAGAATCGACTTTTTCCACTACAATACTTACAGTCACTCGCAAACAAGAGTGCAATGCAAAACAAATTAATTTTTTTTTACGTTAAATTATTATTGGTGACTGTGGCGACATCCAAAATGAGCAAACACACAGCTACAGACCTAGACCATTACTTGAATTTAAGCAGCTCCCATTGGTTTCTGTATCACTCTCATGATGTGAAAAATAACATAATAAACTAGGCGAGCTTGCTGGTAATCAGGGGCGCCGCCACGGGGAGGCGAGAGGGGACGACCGCCCCCGAACGATTTTTTGACCATTTTCCAAATCGCCTAGAACCGCAGAGTTTTTTTTTTCAAGGGGTAGGAGGGGGTGACGTCAGATGTTTTCGGCAATGTAATTTTTGTAACGAAATGTCTAGCTAATTTCGCAATTTGCAAACGCATGTAACAGAAGCAATCACTGCTTACTGTAAAAGTCAATGGTTATCCAATTCTTATCAATGACCTGCTGTTGTATCATAAAAATCACCTAAGATGTCTCAATACTTTGTGAAATCATACCTGGCTTGACGTATACTGTAATTTCACGAAGCTAGTGAAACGTTTTGAGAAATTTAAAGTAGCAGTGGGCAAGTGAGGGCTTTTCAGAATCAGAAATCTCCTAGGTTTTAGCAAGTATTCATTATACATAGATTGATTGGCAATCGAAAGCAGAATGTAATTTACTGCCCTTCAGCAATATTTTTGTTGTTGTTAATTTCTACGCAAAACATACTCAGACGTAAGCAAAGAATGAAAAAATGGTATAGAAAAAGGAAGGCGCAACAAAATGTTAACCGTTGAAGCATGCAGATTGCAGACCCATAACCACTATCAGTGACGGGCACGATAAACCTTTCTGTAGTAAAGCGATAACGATAATTTCAAAAAACCCTAAGTGATACCGATAATCGATATATCTCAATTTTTTTAAGCGATATCGGTTATCGATAAATTATCGCCGATAATTTTTTTCAATGAATGTTGCGGTAAATTTTCAATGTGCTTGACGATGTTTTTTTGCAAGTCAAATTGCAAAAACATTTTGCTATATTTTTCAAAAAAAGAGCAGTCCACGAACTCTGCTGTGGCATTCAAAACAAAGAGAGATTTCTTTAAATTGCAACAAGACATTGTGGACACCACGTGTTTTTTCCAGCTGTTGTATCGATTGTAATTGTATTTACAGTAGTTGCATATTATTTATCCTCCTATCACGAGAAAACGATCAATGCGCTGCACGAGCTCGCTTAGGAAAGTACGAGCTTACTTAGGATAATAATTTTGCGAAGCACTCAGAATTAGGGTCAAAAATTTGAATAAAATTTGTCTGAAAATTATTCGAAAAGCACTAAAACAGCCATTCGCAGCATGCAAATTTTTCCATGGGAGCATGGCCTCGGACTCCCCTAAAGCCAGGGTTACCATTTTGTGCTTATTTTTAAGATTTGTGCTTATTTTCAAAAGCAATGTCTTACAAAACATGAATGTGCTTATTTTTAAGAAACGTGCTAATTTTTGAATGTCGTGCTTAATGTGTCTTAGTTGAAATGCTTCTCCCTTAAATAAGAATTGGATTGGACAAACTACGGTCCGCGAGACCATTTAATACGGCCCGCGGGCACTAAAACAGAAATGTAAACTCCTACCGTGAATCAAGCCGAAGACCTTTTTTTTGCTCCTTACTGATACTGAGTGGATTGTAGGACAAATGCGGACGTAACGACCTTTTCTTTTGCTTTTCACTTTATTTTTAGTGGAAAATAGGACATCTGCGGACGTGATGAGCGATATTTTTTGCTCTTTCAATCAGGGCGGCCTTTATCTTCAAATTTTTTTTCCAATGTGGTCCTGATTGGTGTGAAAAGTTTGCCCACCTCTGCTTTAAATGAACAAAAATAAAAGAAAAATTGTTCATATTTCGTTCATTGTTTTATTCAAGCATTTTGAGATTGGTTATAATTTTTTCATCGCTACGACAAAGCGTCGGAAAGCCATGCTGATATGGTTTTGCAATAAAAAGGTTTTAACTTTTTGGTAACCTGCTACTCCGTCGTCGCAACAGCAGCATGCTTATTTTTGGGTGTGGACCGATGGTAACCCTGCCTAAAGCTTTTCTTGTTTCTCCATCAGCTTCAAATTTGTTGTGCCGAAAAAAAAAAAAATACGCCTGAAAAAAGAATATGGAAATTATGCCCCCCACCCCTTTTTTTGAAGTTTTACTGATCTTTGGGTAAGCTTATAGCTACTGTAATTCTAATTTGATATTTTGATGTTTCGCTGTTATTTGCTCTGAAGTTTCTTTTAAAATTGGAGAAAATTTAACTGTGACATCATAATAGAACTCTAAGAGCTTTGTATACTTGAGGCACCAGCAGCGTTCTCACTTTTAGGGATTTTGTCCCCAAATTGGGACTTTTAACCTCATTTAGGGATTTTTTGGGGATTTCAGCAATTTAGGGATTTTTTTGGGATTTTTATCTTGTATTAAGTTAAGTCTGTTCAGCAGTTCAGTGATAGGCTACCGCTACCGGTAGCTGGGTAGGTTGTTGAAGTAGGCAAGGCTAGCCTATCGTAGGCTGGAAGGAATGGCAATAGACAGATGGACCCAAACAGCACAAAAATTTGATAAGTTCCAATGGTAGCTTACAGTAATAGGGTTGTTGTGGTCTCGTAGGTGTAAGCCCCTACTCTGCTCCACTACCTCAAACAGTTTAAGAGAGGGTTGGAAAAATAGGTAGCATAGCCTACTGGTTAGGGATCAGGGTGTGTTCGTAATTGTTATACTCCTTTTACTACTTGATCTTCTCTTTTTCCAAACCCTAACCCATTTCTAAAGCAGAAAGGCAAGGTGATGTAACTCTGGTTAATCTGTTAATGTTGTTTGTTTCAATAGGCATTCAGCAGACAATTTCATTACTCAGTAAAGCATGGCATCAAGTGCCAAAAGAGGCAAGTATAGTCAAAAGTTTCGAACTGAGTGGCTGCAAGAAAAAGAATTTAAAGAATGGCTGATTGGTCCAACCAACCATCACCCAGAACCTACATGTTTAGTTTGCAACAAGGATGTGGCACCTCATCACTCTGGACTAGTAAAACATTCACAAACTCAGCAACACATCAAAAATATGAAAGCAAAAGTAACTGCTCCATCAGTTAAAGATGTCTTCAGCAAGCAGTTTAAACAAACAATTTATACAGAGACTACTGAAGCACAGATTGCGACTTTCATAGCTGAGCACAACTTGCCATTTTCTTTGGCTAGTAACTTGCTACATCTTATTCAGTCAAGAGCACCAAGTAATGCTGCCGAAAAAAGTGCTTTAGCCCGTATGCAGCTTCATGCCACTAAGTGTACAAATATTATAAGGCAGGGAACTGGGTTGTATTTTGCCACAGAGTTAATAAAAAAACTAAAAGTTGCGAAATTTAGTGTAATTATTGATGAAACGACAGATGTGGCCACGGAAAAACAGTTGGGAATAGTTGTGATATTCTGTGATAATGATTCTTTAAACATCAAAACCGAGTTTTTTGATTTACTACCTACACATGATGGTTCAGCTGATGGCATATATAGTTCTTTGAAGCAATCTTTTACTGAAAAAGATATTCCTATGGATAATGTGATTGGATATTCATCTGATACTGCCAATGTTATGTTTGGAGAAAGAAACAGTGTGGTTGGATTGTTAAAGAAAGATTGTCCTCATGTTGTCACTATACGATGCAGCTGTCATATGATTCACCTTTGTGCATCTTATGCATGCAAGAAATTGTCAATATCTTTGGAAGATATGTTACGAAACATACATGCTCATTTCAGTCGTTCCAGTCAGCGAATTAAAAATTTTAAGGAGTTTCAAGAGTTTTGTAAGATTCCTGTTCACAAGCTTCTTGGTTTGGCACAGACAAGATGGCTGTCCCTGGAAATGTGGTTAACAGGATTTTGGAACAATGGCCAGCACTTAATTTGTATTTCAAAGATTATGTAGCCAATAAATGTGATCCTTCCAACACCGTCAAGACTATCCTGCAAGCGCTGAATAACAAATTTCACAAAGCTGTACTGGAATTTGTCAGTTTTCAACTGAAAAGAATCAATGCGCTTAATACCATGTTCCAAATGGAAGCTCCAATGTTACACCACTTAAAAGATGAAGTCACCAAGCTTTTAAAAGAAATCCTTTGTGATTTCATGAAAGTGGAATTTGTGAGGCAATCTGATCCTTTTGAAGTTGATATCAATATACCTTGTGGAAGAGTCCCAATTGATCATGTTTATGTTGGGGTGGCAGCAACAGCAACTCTCGCTGAATGTGTTCAAAATGATCCAATCGGAGTGAGACAAGTTCGCCAATCTTGTCTAAATTTTATAGTGGAGTTAGTGGAGCAAATTCGCAAGAGGTTTAAAGAAGTAAATGAAAAGTCCCTATCATCATTAAAGTTTTTAATACCCAGCAATGCTATAAAATGTTTTCCATCAACTTTATCTGAAGTGTATGAATGTTTCAAATTTCTTAAAGAGGTAGCTCCTTTGGAATTGGTAGACATGGAATGGAGGAAACAAGCAATTGAAGAATCTTGTGTAATTGATGACAATGTCAGCGATATGGAATTTTGGAAAAACCGTCTGTTGCAAAAATCAGTTGCTGGTGATCTAAAGTATAAACACTTAAGCAAGGTTATTGGATGTTTGATGTCACTGCCTTTCGCAAATGCTCCTGCTGAACGATTGTTTAGTAGCTTGAAAGCCATTAAAACTGATCACAGAAACAGATCAAAACAAGGTAGTGTGGTTGGCTTGCTGCATACACGCCATGGGCTGAAGTCCCTGAATGTGCCAGCAGATAAACTGAGTTTAGCAGATCATCCCAGGCTATTAAAATTGATTAGAAACGTCAAAAGTAATGCTACTGATGCAGAAGCACACCAACTTAATGCTGCACAAATGAGTAGCAATAACACGTAAGGTCGAGCATTTTTATTGTGCTATTAGATTTTACTGTGCCTGATTTTTTTTTTTTTTTGGATTGAGCAAAAGTATTGCATGTTAAAGTTGAACTTGCCATTAATGCCATGCCATCTGTAGCTTTTACTGTGCTATAGGTTTATACTGTGCTGTGCAATGTGCACAACTTCTGTGTTATTTTTTGATTGAAAAAAGTGTGGGATATTGAAAAATGTTCTTTGATTGAGGAAACGTGCTCTAGCAAACTTGCTTTAACTGTTGAACTAGTTTACTCACACTTACTGTGTTGTCGACCTTTTGATATTTTGTGTTTGATAAATGTTTTTTTTGTTTTTCAGGATTGATACGGCTGATATTTTGTGATTAATGTTTAGGGATTTTTTTGGTAATCTAGGGATTTTTCGGAGTAATATTGGGGATTTTTTACTTTGCATTTGTGAGAACACTGGGCACCAGGAAATCAAGTAGTTTTTGAGATTTTGTTCACTTTTGTCACGAAGTTGCAAAAGTTAGAACGTTGGTTTTACGAAAAATTTCGGAATAAAAAAAAAATACAGTAAGAAATGCAATAGCCTACCTTAGGAATGCCGATTAAACTGCACCTACGGAAAGCTACTGCGTCTATCGTCTGATTCATGTTTTCGTGTAGCTCTGCAAAAATCACAAGTTATGACGTCATTTCGCCCCCCCAATATTTTTTCCTGGCGGCGCCCCTGTTGGTAATGCGACTTTTTCCAAGAACTGCAGGTTCGCTTACTTCAGTTTATATCTTATGGAAACAACATGAATTACTGTATATCGTATCACACTTGTACTAGTCATTTACAGAGCAAAAAACAGGGCAAAAATTTTTCCGCGCCCCTCTTGGTTGCGGGTCTTGAAGACAGTAAAATAGGCTACGTACTAGTGGAATGAATTTTTAATGCGACTTGTTTATGATAAAAACGAAGATTACTACCCCAGTTTCGGGTTATACAAAGAGAGTTTCTTCGAATAATTAATTTTCCATCACGCATGTAGCAGATCTTTACCAATTTTCGCCGAGCTTACTACACAATGAACACCAATATGTGCACGTATAAATAGCTGATTTTCTTTTGGGGAGGGGGGGTGCAAAATTTTTTTCAGGGAGGGCAGAGCCCCCCGCGTCCTCTCCCACCTGGCTGCGGACCTGCCTCACAAACTGCTGATGCCAACGCTTTTACGCATGAGGATTGAAGAACTTATGGAACTTTCAATTCATTACAATACTGTTCTTACTTCTTATAGTGCTGCAGCTAAATGACTTTTTAACATTGGAAAAGACATTTTAAAGCCGAAACGCTGTGGGCTTACAGTTGTGATAATCACTTAATTTGAAATGTTAGCGTTTTTAAAAGGCAATTAATTGTTATTACAGCAGCGTTTATCGTATCAGAATCGTACTTATGTTTGTTTTCAATACAAAGATGAATGCCTTCGCTTTGAATGCACACTCTGGAGCTCTACAGTACATGTTAACAATTAATAGTGTTTTTTGTTTTTGTTTTGCGGCATGCACAAAAGTACTGTAACTGTAACTTGTTGGAGCTGACGCGACGATTGGATTGAGACGTCTATATCTACCACAAATATGTCGGCCTAAACTATCTAGCAGTCTAAGCCCATCAAGCTTGGTCTTCAACAGTAGTTGACTTTGACAAACGCAAACGGTTTTGATAACAGCAACCATATATTGAAAAACAACAGGAAGTCTGCAGGCACTTCGAAAAGTCCTAACAGCATACACGCTTACCGATAGGTACAACGTTCAACCTTACCGGAAAGTTCAACTTACAAGCTTAATAATCAGTTTGAGCCCGACCCAGGTTAATTGTCAGGCGAAAAGGACTGATAAATGAACAAGCATTGCCTACGCATAACGATTCTACAACTAAACAATGCGCATTATTTCGTCATAGCAACTTTGGAGAGACTTGTCATTTCACGGTAGTCTGGCTACGTAAGCACGTTAAAACTGAAAATTCAATGGCGTTCGGACCATAGGCGGCCCCCGTTATGTGAGTAAGGTTTACCTCGAGCATAACGTACATCAATAAAATTGGGGAGAACGTGCTCATTGAGTTTGCATGCGTACACACGAATCAATACAAACCTTTTAAAAAGAAGTATCATGCACAAAAAACAAAATGCACCATGTTGCAAACAGATATTCTCCAACAAACTTTTTCTCCGAACTTAAAAACAGGTTATCTTTAAAACAAAAAATAATCATATTCGCAACAACATTTCACGATCTTTCATGTTCAATCAGCTAACTCTAAAGGTGCAAGCTTAGAGATGTCACGTTCAATAAGGGTTAGTTCAGATTCACTAGCTTGACTACTACTGGAAGTGGAATTCACTGCCACCACTGCTCGTCGAACAATAGCTTTACCCTTTCTGATCTGAGGTAAAACCTCAGTAACACGTCCCATACGGTATTGTCCCCGCTTGTTAAATTCCCCATGACTTCCCACTAAAACCAGTTGTCCCACCTTTAAGTTGTCAACACACTTGAACCACTTCTTTCGTTTTTGCAATTGTGGGAGGTAATACCTAATCCAGCGCTGCCAAAAACGCTGAGCAATCCCCACGTTGAATCGGTAGTCCCTGCGTAAGTGATCTTTGTCGTGAGGTGTGCCAATAGGTGTGTGAGGGTGAAAATAGGGTGTCAATAATGAAGCTGGAGTGATAGCTGTGTGATCTCTTGGGTCATCAGACGTGGATGTGAGTGGCCTGTTGTTGACCAGGTATGTAGTGTTTGACACATAAGTTTGGAGCTCCATTAAATTTGGAGTGCGATGTGAGCTGCTTGCCACCTGTAATAAAGTTTTCTTGAAGACCTTCACCAAAGATTCCCATGCTCCTCCCTGTGCTGGACTGTAAGGGGGAATGAACTCCCACGAAATTCCCTTTTGACGAAAAAATGACTGAAGGTCATCTGAAGAAAGCAAATCAGGTAAAATGTGAGCTGCTGCCTTGAATGTAGACCCATTATCAGAATGAAATCCTGACACCGGACCTCGAACATCTACAAATCGAGAAAAGGCTAAAATGAAGCTGCTTAAATCAAGGGAAGTTACTAATTCCACGTGCACAGCTCGTGAAGCCATGCATGAGAAAAGCAAACCCCAGGCCTTTTTATCCCTTGGGTCTACAACCTCGTCCCACGAAAATTCGTCAATTGCCATTTGCTGTAAGATTAGGCGACCCTTCAAGACTAATGGAGCTAAGTAACCCAAGGGGTCATACTGACGGCTGATCTGGCTCAACATGGTTCGCCTTGTGTATACGTCTGGCTGATCAAGGTGTAGCTGCATTCTTAGGCTGTCGTGTTCTGCATCCCAAATGCAACCTACTGCTTTAAAATTTGGAAGCGGATCGTCTTTTGTTAAATCTATTGTCCTAATCACAGGAGCGAGATTTCCTTCATCTAGTTCAGCAATCACTGACTTGGCAGCTTTGTTAGCTGACCACTTCACTAGCTGGAAACCTCTACTTTTAAATAGATTTATTGACTCAGATGCAATAACTTCTGCATCTTCCAAAGTATCTGAGCTGACTAGAAAATCATCCATATACATTGACCGTTGTATAGCTTTTACAGTCAAAGTACTGGCTTGTGTAGGATTCTCTTCGGTCACTTTGCGCATTGCACGACAAGCAATGTATGGAGAGCTGATGACACCCCACACGTGCCTTGTAAACTTAAATTCTTCAATCTCTCCTTTCGTAATATCATCTTCTTTATACCATAGTATTCGGAATAAATCTTGCTGCTCCTCTGGTAACAAGATTTGCAGAAAGCATTTACTAAGATCCGCCATCAAAGCATATTTTCCCATCCGGAAACGAGCAAAAACATGCGACAGCACATTAAGTCCATCGGGACCTGAGTAAATCACATCATTCACGCACTGTTTACTCCATGTGGCAGATCCGTCGTATACTACTCTCGGCTTCGTCTGTTCCGTCAAGAAATAAGGAAGATAGTTCAATAGCCTCTTCCTTTCGGCTCCGGCAGGTACGATGTAACCAGATTGTTTTAATTCTTTCATAGACTGAATGACTTTATCAGCTATATCCGGATTCTTAGTCATCCGTTTTCGTAGAAAATCCAGCCGTTTGGCCGCTAATTCGAAATTGTTTGGTAAGTTTATCGCATGTTCTTTGAGCGGGACTGGGATGCGATATCGATTTTCGCATACCTCTATATTATCTTCGACCATCCTTTGAGCTTTACGATCACTCAACGACAACTGAGTAGTTTCATTGTCTGCGGCTAGTATTCGGATTGTTTCTTGGAGTTTGAGAATCTTGAGATCCTTGTCGTCAAATATGGGAGAAACTGACACTTTTCTGGCAGTTACCTCGTGGGTATCACTGCGAACATTTCCACCAGACGCAATCCAGCCTAGTGGTGTCATTATCGCGTGTGGTTGATCGATTTCACCTACGCGCTCCTCCAGCACTGTCATCAATTGTGAGTTGTCAAGTCCGACAAGAATGTCCACTGAAGAATTGTGAGGAAGAACAAAAGTGCTTACTCCTTTAAAGTGAGAGTAAGAAGAGAGATCTTGATTGTGGGGTAAGTTGTTTCCACTCTCAGACCATGGAGGCACAACTATCGCGCTAAGACCACTAAAGCATTCGCTTGTGTGCACGGCCTCCAGATTAAAGCCCACTCGAGAGTAGTGTCCAGTCTGACTACTAGAAAGAGTGTGCAATGTTAGATGAGATTTTTCTTTAGTCTTTAAACCAAGACTTTCTACGAGGGATGTCGATATCAGTGTAACTTGCGATCCAGGATCATGCTGAGCGTATACCAAAGAGCTGGCTCCAGTGTACGGATTTGTCACTCGTACTGCTGACACTCGCGTTAAAACTCCTAGCCGCTGTACTTCGACTTGCATCACGTTAGTCTTAATAGATTGATCGGCTGTACTTGAAGAAGGTAATGGTTGACAGCTGGCGGCCCCGAGCCCCATATTGGGTGCGGCAGTACCAGAAGTAGTGGCTTCGGCTGATGATGCAAGGGGAAACGACTGATGAAACAAGTCATGCAAAGAAGTAGTGTGTTTATGTGGATATTGCTTTCCACAATGTCTACATTTACAGTCATGAGGGCAATCTTTTAGGTGATGTGACGATAAGCAGTTAATGCAGTATCCTGCTCTTATTATGCTGTCATGGCGCACCTGAACTGTCATGTTTTTGTATTTGTCACATGAGCTAAGCAGATGTCGATACTCTTTATTAGGAGTTGAGCACACAAAGCACTTGGGAAGTTGTCGTTGGTTGGCGCTGAATCCTAGATTCCTAGGTGTTGTGTAAGATGAGGTGGTTGTAGTCTTTTGGGCTTCCGCACTAGTTTGATAAACTTTGACCTTCTGTGGTGTGTTGGTCTTTGCACCTTTGTCATGTGATGTGAATAAGATTCGCTGTGCAAAAGTAGTGTTTATCCGTTTTAATTCTCGACGGAGAAAACTCTTAAAGGTAGCAAAAGAAGGGTCATCAAGGTTATCGCAATGATCCAACAAATAATCCATGTATCGATTCTTGAAGTAAAATGGCAATCGTTCAGCGATGTCTGCGATGAAAGAGCTGTTGAGTGCTTCGGTTTGCTTGTATGCACGTGCGTATAGTTCGCAGTCATTTAGTTCGGAAATTAACTGCTCTAAAGCATGAACGTCCATCTTGTTAAACTTGGACCCACTTCGAATCTGTTTCACCAAAGGTTCCGATAAGAAGCTACTGCAACCGTATCGTAATCTCAAACCGTCCAAGGCTCGTTCAATCTGTGTTTCCACGCCCCAGCCAGGCACTGGTGGAACCAGGGCTGATATAGCTTCTCTTGCTTGTTCCTGACAAGAGGCACGCAGAAGATCCATCTTGCGATTGGGGTCTAAGCAACGTTCTAGTAACTGTGAGATTTGATTGTAGAAGAAAATGAAAGGAAGTTTCCGACCGGTAAATCTTATTTCACGGGCTTCTTCAAGCAAAAGTTGATAACTTTGAGTGCTAACCTGTGAATCACCACCATACGGGCTAGATTGAGGCTGGTGGTAGGTCGGTAGCTGTTGCTGCATATGGGCATCTGCATACGCTGGATTCTGTATTCCATAAGATGTAGGTTCAGCGCTCGACACAGGAATCCCTACGGTTGTGAAAATGTTTTGTGACGAGTGCCTGTGAGCAGGTGTGTATTGTGTTGTGTTGGTTTTTGAAAACTGTGCTTTCCTTGCAGCTGGAGGGCATTGGCTAAGCTTCCCCGTGTGTACTTGAGTCTGTCGAGCACTTCTGTGTATATCATCAGACCCACTCCTATGTGTGGCGGTACCGATAGTGCTTAAGTATCTTCGACGAGGTATATCAGTGAGTGAAATTTTCTGATCGTGACGTGTACTTGTAGATGCATCAGGTGGCCTAACATATTGTGTTCCTTCAGTAATCTCTCGCAGATGAGATGGGGTTGAGTTATAACTGTGCACCGTCCTAGATTTGTTGTGAACTGGCTCGTGGGCATCTGACTCAGTTCCTTCAGTCAATGCAGCTGTGCAAGGTGAAAGCTGAGCAGCTCTGGAGGTGCTTTGGACCTCGAACTCTAACTGTGGCCTAGACGGAGCAGGATTAACAATTGGATTTTTCTCAGGCTGAGTGCTCAAAGAAATGGGAAACCTTATTTCTCGAGTCAAATCGGGAAGGGAAGCAGGGGGTCTTTGTAAACCGGCTGAGTTCCTGCTTACCACTGATCCGTGATTGGACAAGGCAAGGCGCTTCTCTTTGGCTTTGATCTCAGCTAGGCGAAGATTCAATTCTAGTTTAGCTTGTCGCTGTAGTTTCTGACTTTCAAACTGGGCTTTCAGCCTCTCACGTTCAAGGTCAAGTTTAATCTGCTCATTGGCCAACTGTGATGCGCTTAAGCTACATCTACTAGAAGTGTGTGAACCAAGATTACTGGCAGAGTCGCACGGCTCGATAGTGGGCGAGTTAGTGTGTAACCTTAGTGACTCTTGCGTCTTGTCATTCCACACCTGATACTTGTTTGTGAGTATGCCTATAAGTGTATCTAATCGCTCAATCATATCCTGAAGTTCTTCAGGGGGTAAAATCCGGCAGGCCTTTTCCCTCAGCTCAGCTAATTCACGTTTTAGCTGATCAAATCTCTGGCGTACCAGTTTTTCTCCATCGTTCCTATCTTGAGAAAATAATGATGGCTCGAAAGCTTCAACGTGAGCTTGGAGATTACGCTTTTCCGCACGGAGCGCTCGTGCGTCGAGCGAATCACCAATGGGGGGTTCGCAAAGGGGTCCGTGACACTCATCTTGCTTTTCTGACGAATCCATAACAACACAATTACTGAATATAGGCCTACACAATTAAGAAAATAATACAAGCTTCTAAACCAAAGTGTTCGGAAAATCGCAATCAAGTTACTTGTTTTTTGAAAGACGTTTAGCTTTTCGTCGGCAATCGCTTATTCATACACAAAGTTCTGACCTGTATCCAGTAAATGCGGACTTTGTTGTTGTTGATAATGGAAGGTTGAAAAAAGAATATATCCTTAAAATTGCTTCTTCGCAAGGTAATGGCGTTAACCCACTGTCGGTGTTTGCCTTTTGATAAGTTTCTAAATTGAAAATGCAACCAACTTCTTCGCACTGATTTCGAATATTCTTTCTTCAATTGACTTGGAATTCTTAATCAAGTCGGGAACAAGAAAAAACTGATTATCTTTGTGGAGCTGACGCGACGATTGGATTGAGACGTCTATATCTACCACAAATATGTCGGCCTAAACTATCTAGCAGTCTAAGCCCATCAAGCTTGGTCTTCAACAGTAGTTGACTTTGACAAACGCAAACGGTTTTGATAACAGCAACCATATATTGAAAAACAACAGGAAGTCTGCAGGCACTTCGAAAAGTCCTAACAGCATACACGCTTACCGATAGGTACAACGTTCAACCTTACCGGAAAGTTCAACTTACAAGCTTAATAATCAGTTTGAGCCCGACCCAGGTTAATTGTCAGGCGAAAAGGACTGATAAAATGAACAAGCATTGCCTACGCATAACGATTCTACAACTAAACAATGCGCATTATTTCGTCATAGCAACTTTGGAGAGACTTGTCATTTCACGGTAGTCTGGCTACGTAAGCACGTTAAAACTGAAAATTCAATGGCGTTCGGACCACTTGTAACTGTAACTATTAACTTTTTTAAATTTGTAACCGTAACTAAGTTACTTATTTTGCGAAGTAACTTGTAACTGTAACTAGTTCCTTTTTAAAAGTAACGTGCCCACCACCGTTGGCCGCTGGTCCAGCATTGGTTTTTGGGCAGTAAATAATACCGACTAATTTCAATAGTTACGAAATATTGCTAGTCTATTAAAGACAGTAGGTGTTTATTGACTAGTTTCATAGAGCTTGAAACGTGAATAAACTTCACTAATAAACCCTAGCTTTTTTAACCAGATCAAACTTTACCTCTTTTGCGTCTGCTGCGTGGAAAAACGCGTCAAATCGGTTGCGGCAAATTCGTTTTGCTTCACTCATGGGAATAATCGAAACAAATTGTCGGAGTTCGTTTATATTGAATCGATCTTCTGCTTTTTTTCGTATGACATCATCATATGAACCAACTATATGTTGATAAAAAATAGGAAGAACAAGGGTCCTGGAGAGCATGAACAAGTTAACAGGCGACAGTAATGAAACTAAGCTTATATCAAAAAAAAAAATTATTATTGGTGTATTAAAATATTTATAACAACACATTTACATGTAGCATGAACAAAATAGAACTACCGAGTACCGTATAATATTTTGTGAATATCAACTCATACATTATGGGTCATTATTGGTTTCTATTTAATCGCGCATGTTTTTAGCCACATTTTAAAATTGTAGCAATTTTGCCGGAAAAATACAAGATAGCGAAAAATATTAATGTTTTGTGTATCTGATTAAAACATTAATATTTCATGACAATTTTATTTAAATGGGCAGGTAATGTGCTTGCGAACATAAAAATTGATCGCACTGGAAGGCAGAATGGGACGGACCAATCAGCCGGCCACAACAAAAGCCACTAAGTGTCACCAACTTGATGAAATCGCAGGAATCCAATTCTAAATTCTGAGGCAACTTTGTGCCATGTTAAGTTATTTAAATAAGCTAATTTTGTATCAAGTATTGAAACAAAACAACTTTCCAATTTACATTACTGCTGACAAAAGAGAACCAAGTTGGCGTCTTCGAGAATATTGGAAAATCCTTTTTTCGTAAAGTTTATACTCAAAAGTAACTTAAGCCTAAAGTTGTTAAACGACAACACTATAAAAACTCGACCTGTTTAACATGATGCTTAACAGAACACTTTGATGGAACCCAATAAGCTGATTGGTCGGTCCATTAGTGAGAGCTGGAATGAGCAATTTGCGAGGATCAAGTTTATACACAGGCTCCACTTTCTCGGCCCAGTTTACTGCTTGATATTCACAGTTAAGGGTTGATGGGAATGAAGTTTTTGGTTGAGAATTTTTTAATGAAACATTCCAGGGTAATATTTGAGCGATGTTTAGTGATAACACTCTGTAGTCATAAACCTGTGCCACATGTTTAAGTGTTAGAAAGCAAGCGACGCAGAAAATTAGTGTCACAAAGATGAAACCAGTTGAATGTCTTTTGAACAATTTTTTTATTCGACTTCTGTAGTTGCTGAAACGCATTCTGAAATAACAAATCATAAAATTATTTGTTTGTATGCAGATAAATAAAATTAATGACCCACATAGCCTAAATAATAAGTTCTGCACTGCAAGCTTTCGCGCTCAGCTTGGAAAATAAAATTCCTCAAGTCGGAAAAAGTCCAGCTTTGAACTTAACCTACAGTAACTATTTGAACCTAGCCTACCTCGTTAAAAATTCAAAAATAATCAAATCTTCATTCCTATATCCTACTTGCGATATTACGCCGAAGCGTGTAACGAGTGGCAGGGCCCATCTCCACGGCTTAGCGCCAAGGCTACACAGCTCCGAAAAAAACATCGCAGCGGTGGCGAACCGTTGGCGACACTGTGCGGATTTGACCGGCGTGGGAATTGAACTCTAGACCTCCCGCATCGATAGTGTGTGCGCTTAACAACTGAGCTAATAGGCCGGTGTCTTCAATAAAAATGACAAAACTCAAAATATAGAAACAATCAACTAGAACTTGCCTATTTTTACTTACGTCAGTGATGGGCATTGCAAACGTTTTTGAACTAAACCCATATAGATAGTTTCAAGAAAAAAACTTGGGCGATACCGATACATCTTAATTTCTTGAAACGATATCGCTAATCGATAAATCACCGCCGATACATTTTTCCGATGAATGTGTCAGCAAATTTTCAATGTGTTTGACGAAGTTTTTTTTCTAAGTCAAATTGCAAAAATGTTTTTTTCAAAGTTGGCCTAAACCCAAAAATCACTTGCGTTTTTCGATTTTTTCTAGTTAAAGAAATTTTTAAAAATTTTTGGCACTGCTCCCACGTTTCTACAAGCTTTCAATCCTAAGATATTGAAAAATATGTGAAGTGCATTTTTCTCTTAATCTCCTACCGAAATAAAAAATGTTTGAATCCTAGTGAATACACGCGACAACTCTGCTTTTGGAGTAGAGATGTGCTTAACCGTTACTTTTGAGTAACGGTTCCAAGCGATTACTTTAGAAAAGGTATTCGATACTTTATATCCGTTACTTGTATTCGTTTAGGTAATCACGAATCAAAGATCTTTTTTTATATTTTGATATGTTTGGGGGAAAATTGGGCGTCGGAAGCGTGAAGACCTTTTTTTTATTTTTTTGTCTTCACCTGAGGTTTGGGGGAAAGTTGGACGTCGGAAGGCGTGAAGGTTTGGTAGAGATGTGCTTAATCGTTACTTTAAGTTCTAAGTGATTACTCTAGAGTCTAAAGTAATCACTTAGAACTTAAAGTAACGGTTAAGCACACTTTAAGTTCTAAGTGATTACTCTAGAGTCTAAAGTAATCACTTAGAACTTAAAAGTAACGGTTAAGCACATCTCTACCAAATCCTCACGCCTTCCGACGTCCAATTTTCTCCCAATTTTCGGGTGAAGACCAAAAAAAAAGGTCTTCGCGTCTTCCGACGTCCAATTTTCCCCCAAACATCGATTCGTGATTACCTAAACGAATACAAGTAACGGATAAAAAGTATAGTATATCTTCTCTAGAGTAGAGATGAACTTAACCGTTACTTTTGAGTAACAGTTCCACGTGATTACTTTAGAAAAGACGTCGGAAGGCGTGAAAACCATTTTTTGGTCTTTACCCGATGTATGGGGGAAAATTGGACGTCGGGGCCCCGGAAGATGATTTCGGGGGAGGCCACGCATTGCCTAGTTTCGGCCCTGAATGGTAAACGAATACAATTTGGAAGCGGTATTTTGACAAAACGAATCGTTTACTATCCGTTACTTCTTCTTAACCGTTACTTTTTAACAAATGATTACTATTCGCCCATCTCTATTTTGGAGCGTCTGGTAACCAATAGCCAGAGTAGTGTAGGCTACCTGTAAGGTAACGACAAATTTAGACCCTAGAACTAGGCCTAGGAGATATGTAGACAACTGGTAAACACTTGTAATTTGACCTGTTGGTAGTTGACTAGTCAAATGGCTGAACAATATGTCTAAGCTTATGGTAAAAACCTAATCATTAAATAATGGTGGGGTCTTGTTACAGTGTTAAAAAAATACCGTATTTAATATCTATTCCCCTACTGAACCCTAATCTTGAGCGCAGAAGTTTGATGAAATTGTTGTGGTTGCATATTTATCCTCCTATCACGAGAAAGCGATCAATGCGCTATACGAGCTCGCTTAGGAGTTGCCAGCCATCTGTCTGCCACACTAGGATGAGGGAATCCCGCTAAGTGCCTTTCCCAACGGCACAGCAAGTAAACTTGCCGGCTTGTTCTCCACACTGTCCCTTTAATGCTGAGCGTCAAGCAGAGAAGCTGTGAATACCAATTTTAAAGTCATTGGTTTGACCCGACTCGGAATCAAACCCGAGTCTACAGCTCAAGAGACAGACGCTCTTACCACTCGGCCATCTGAGCTGTTAAGATGGATCAAAAATTCCTTCAGCGGTGTGATCTTAACAAGCTACTAATAATGTTCTGTCACTAGGCTGATCTGCCACTATAACCAAAATGTTACAGATCTTTCTTGGCCTAGACTACCTAGTCTGCTACTTTTTCTATTTGTTTTTCTATTTGCTTGCCTATTCTTGAGATTGTTAAAATAAGCCGAATACCGGTATGCCCAGTTCTCGGAGTGTTCAAAACATCTAAAAGAACCAGCAGAATATTGAAATGCTTCAACATAAGTAATACCGTAGACAATAGGCCTATAGGAAAATGATTTCCCCTCGATTAATCGATTTTGGGTCCCTACCAAAGTATGAAAGCAGTCGAAGACGCTGTCTCGCGTTGTACCGCAGTGCCTTAGGCTACCGCATGCCTAGCGTAAACTATGAACGTAACGTAATGCGACAAAGGCCTATTCACATGAGCGGGTTTGATCATACGGGTTACACGCTTCAGTTTTTGTTAAGGAGATTTTTTAGTTCAACTGGCTATTCTTTCAACTTTGCATGTGAGTAATTTCCAACCCGCAAAGCTTAGTGAAGCAGAACGACATAAGTTTGCGTTTGACGTAAGCGGGTTGGATTTAGCGGGTTAACCCGCTTAAATTGTGCATGAAAATCGGCTAAAAATCAAAACCGCGGCAGAGAGTTGTGAAACTCGGGATTAGCCTTTTTGTGGAATGAAATTAGAGAAAAAAGGGAATTGGAGAAAAAACGGATCAAAAAAAGAGAAAAATTGAAAAAAAAAACGCATATATCTCCAAAACTGCGTTGACTTCAAGGTCGAAATTTTTTTGCGTGAATGAGAAAAAATTATACAATTTTTTGGGCAAAAGTCAAAAACGAAGGTTTAGGCCCCCTTTAAGTTTTTTCCAAAAAAACACAGCGGTTCACGTACTCTGCCGTGGTTCATGACAAAGAGATCTTTTTTAAATTGTAACAAGGCTTCATGAACACCGTGTATTTTTTCATAGCGCCAACTCAATAACTTTGAACACTGTGTGCATCATAAATCGTTTTTCGCGATAATTTATCGGCGATGACAAAAAATATTGCAAAAATGATATCGGTAAAATTAAATCAAAACTTATTTTAAGCGATAACGATAATCAATTAATCGCCATAAATATCTCAATAAATGCCCCTCTCTGGCCTACGTAGGTCTACAAAAATTTTGAGCTGAATGTCGGTAAAAAAGGTTTCTTTTCATTTTCCTCCACATGAAATGCCACAATGCCATGTTTTAAAGAAAGCAGCTATTCAAGTTTTTTTAGTTGAAATTTAGGTAAAGCAAGGCTCAACCTTCTCTGTAAAAGAGCTCGATAACTATCAGTACCTAGAGTTCGTTTGAAGATAAACTTATACGACCGGAAGAGCCGACAACGGCAAAATAGGTTGCAGTGGTTTTTCATATGCAGTGATTTTATCTTATAATAGTAATTACAATTCGTAGGCCTAACCTTAAGAATTAACTGCTGATAAAACCGAAAATTTTTGAATTTTTTTGCGCTTAAGCCCAAAACTGACCAGCGACCACACTTTCATCTGTGCATTGTTCTTCACTAGTCACTACAATTACCTACAACTCTATCTAATGTTCAGTTTGATCAATAAAATACGTCACTGCACTGAGTTATTAAGTTTCAAAGTAGACTCGAATTAACCGACCAACTTCCTCGGGGCAATGAACATAATGACCATGTCATTAGCGTCATATGCCAGAATAATGCAAAAGCGTCATTACTGTAATTTGGTCTAGTCCTTGTAGCCAAGTACAAGTTACATCCAGCGATGGGCACGATGAACCTTTCCGTACTAAAGCAATAACGATAATTTCAAAAAAAGCCTTGGGCGATACCGATCTTTTTCTTCGTATGGGTTCGATTTTTCTTTTGTGAAAATAGCTGGATTTGTATTCATCAGCCAATTTTCCAGCGTTACACCATCCGATGCTAGACCACGAGTCCCATCAGGGTGGCAATAAATGGGGCAAGATGTTATTAGATGGTCTACAGTTTGCTCCACACTCGCGTAGCGGTGAGGAAGCCATATCCCATTTGGGCAATTATGAGCGAAATAGACCAACGCCAGTTCGAATACGATTAAGCCTGATCCAAACGGGTGTGGAAAAATGCATTTCCGGAGGCCATAGATGGGCAGTATCGCGGTACTTTTTTAGTACCGGTACCGTCGGTACTTTGGAAAAAAATACCGGTACCGCAGTGTCAGTACTTTTATTTCTCAATTTTTAGGCGGTAGCCTACTCGGTACTTTTGCAAAATTAATAAAGAAAAATAAAAAAGGTGAAGTCTGCGCAACTAAGCTACAACACCTTCCGCAGCAATCGCTTGAAAGATTGGTTTTTAAAATGCAATAGAGTAAAAGTTTTTCAATAATTTCGTCTGTTCTTTTTTGGGTCATCGTCCGTTGATAAGGTTGTAGGCCTAACTGAAAGAAAAAGTCTCAAGACCTGGGTAGATTTTTATCAGCCTGCGTACAACGTGGCGTAAGTGATGTTAAACAGAGTTGCGCAATGCGTAGCTGTAGTGAAGTGGATGCGCCCTCCGAAATGTTTTTCGTCTAGTTCGATACGATTCCGGGATGTTTACTTTATCTCAGTAGGCTTGTGGATTTGATTGGTTGATTTTGACATATTCCAAAGCAACTTAAAACCTAAACTTAACTTTGAGAACAAGGACGACAAAAAATTTAAAATAGTTTTAAGACGTCTTTTTTGCAGATTGCAAAATTTATTTTTTTGACATTGACTCGTAAATATACTTTTCGTAGACATTCCACCCACTTACAACTCTCCGCAATACATCTTGTTTCTTAAGTGAATCTCCTTAAAAAGATGCAAAAATAGAAAATAGTTGTGTAGTTTCTCTTGTAAATCCGATGGTATTCTAAATGCAGACCTTATTATTAGCAAGCGGAAATCAATTTCGTTTTTTAAAGACCCGCATCCTAAACATTACTGGCCTGAGGCCTACTGAATTAGCGTAGCACATTTTCGATGCTTGTATTACATTAACTCGTGTCAACTCGACGAGTATTTATATAATTATGTTTCTAACTAATCGTTGCTGATTATGACCGTCTATTTTAATTGCAGCAGCTCTTGTCGTCTTACCTTGTAACTTATTCGCTATCTGTCAGTTCCGTAATACGATTTATTCCTAACTCCTAATGCGCATATTATGCATTTTTGCTCCAACAAACTTTGTCTCTTGCTATATCTTAATTCGCAATAAGATACTAAACTCACAAAGCAAAACGTGTCTCCACACTTACGCAACCTCATCTTCAAAAACATCTACTTACGGCGTACGCTCCTCTTAAAACTTATTTCCTGATAAGGGGGTGATGAAAGTCTCAAACTTCCTAAAGGAAGCGGTAGAACAAAAATATTTGCGAATCACTGCTCTACACCCAGGGTCTCCAGTCTCGCGATGAGTGTTCATATTGTCCTTGTCCGTGATCGCACACAGTGTTGTGTATTATTATGATCACGTGAATCCAACTTACAGCTTTGAGTGCTTTCTGATTAGCTCAGAAACGAAAATTAAGCGCCATGAAAAAATCACAACGATCTATCCTACGTGACTGATGATCCGTAGCAGGGGCGTGTATAAATGAGTGGGGAGACAAAATTTGAGACAATTTTTTATTACTACTAGATACAGCTGCGGCAGTTATACAGCCAGAGTTTGTCGATGAAGGGCCCGGGCCGAGTCGGGAAGTTAGGGGGTGTAGTCGCGAATCATTTTCTAGTCATGTGGCCAACAGCATCCTTTTGTGTGGCCCGCGTCACATTTGATAGTAGCTTGTGGATAACATTTGGTGGTATATGGCGTTCGCCTATCCTCTACGCTTCGCAAACTTTTTTGTTGCAAGGAACGTTTCACTGCCCCCCGCGCTGAGAAGCATTTACGTTGGTTTGGTCTCATGACATGTTGCGACCATGCGTACTTATAGTAATCCCCTCATCTTCAAGTTTTATTCTCGCTAGCATATTACAACGTTGATCGTTTTGTTGCTTCTTCCCTTTTCTTTGTCCGTTTGTATTTGAAATCATATATTGCTGCGTTTTATTTATTTTGACGGTGCAGAAATAAAAGACACTACTACTACATCACTGACACATGTATGATGCAGCCGGCGTAACGTACACGTGACGGCCATGACGAACTCGAATGAAACTGTTCGAGTTCATTAAAAAGGTATCTAAATTGTTAAAAAGAAATGAAAGATCATTACGAAATATAGTTTGTTGCTCAATTGTGACCACAACACGGACAATTTCGGTGGCATTACATCTGAGGTTTCTGCACGAGCGAAATATTTTTATCTTTTTAATAGTATGAGCACCGGCGGTGAAAAAGTTGTCTCGATTTTGGATATTCATCTGCCTGAACTCGAAAGAGCTTAGTTTTGGCGAACTCGTAAATAATTACATTGGAGTACTCGAACTTGCTAAAACAGATTCAACTGGAACAAAATTCGATCGAGTTCGCAGCCCTGATTCACACCATCAACGTCCACGCACAGCCACTCGGTTGCTGATCCTTCTGGAGAACGATCAGCAAGAGTCCAGTCAAGTCTTTCGGGGACAAACACAGCAAGGCCATGTTTCCAGCTCAGAACCGAACCAGCCACTGAAAAATTTGGAATCACTAACCGAAGCGCATTTATACAGTGCGTCTCTTGCAAGAGGATGAAGAGAACGTTGTGTTTGGTGGCCAATTAGCTGAGCACGCAGATCTTATTGGCGGTTATGCCCTCGATGTCAGCTGCAATGTAGTGGGCACAGGAGTCCGCGTCGAACACCTTTGGGTTTTCTCAGGTGCTCCCGGGGCTGAGGGCCTATCCTTTTACCACCCCGGAAGCATCCAGTGTTTATCATCATTCCTCTGAAAGCTTGCTTCTAGTTACCAGGGAGCGCTACGAGGAAGCTGATAACATGCGCCCCGGCGATATAATAAAACTTAATTTTTTAAAGCGATATCGGTAATCGATAAATTATCGCCGATAAGATAAATTATGAACGTGTTTGAGGAAGTTTCTTTTAATCTTTTGCAAGTCAAATCGCAAAAATCTTTTTCTAATTTTTTCAACAAAAAAGAGCAGTTTACGGGCCGAAGCATTGAATGAAAGAGACATTTGTTAAATTGCAACAACACCTTATGGACACTGTGTATTTTTTAAGAGCGCCAACTCACAAACTTTGAACGCTGTGTATATAAAGAATCGTTTATCGCGACAATTTATCCGCGATAACAAATATATTACAAAATTGATATCGGTAATCAATAAATCAAAACTATTTTGAGCGATAACGATAATAATCGGTAGTAACCTATCTTCCATAACTTATCTCGATAAATGCCTATCTGTGGTTACATTACACTAATAAATTTAAAAATCTCGGAAAATTTATTAAAAAACAAGATACGCACTTCAAACGTAAACGGAAAATGAAAAATTGAGCCGGCTAACTTCTACGCGTTTGGCAGTGAAAGAATACAGCAAAAATCCTGATTAACACCAACAAGAACTCTTTCAACGCTAGCAATACAGGCACTTAAGAAAAACGAGTGTGATAACTAATTTCCAAAGAAAAAGCAGCCGGGTTGAAGTAGATAAGATTAAAAAACTGGATTACATGTGAGCGGACAGAATCCTTTGAAATTTCTGTAGTTAGAATAACAAGAGAGTTTCTCACTTTTATACAATTTCATAGCCGGTTGACCTTAGGAATCGGGACGTCAATAAGCTAAAATTGAAAGCAAAAAGATAAAAACGAGGAATTGTATTTTTTTGTTAGTACAAATTGAGACGAAGCGTTTTGATGCAAGAGCAAAAATGGGCAACTTGGCAAGATTTTACGAGTAATTGAATACGTACCGTAGCCCATCCACAAATTTTACACAATCAGTACACAAATTGCAGGCATAGAACAAACACATTACACAAGAGAGCGACTTTGCAGTTGAAGATAGGAAAATTCAAAAATCGGACAGCTTGCTCTGTTTTGCGTAAAATCACCTCTGCAATCGACAACTGCAAAAAATTGTCAAGTAATGTCAAAGCAGGTAGCCTACGTAAAGTGAAATAAAAAGCTACATCTCGATCATGCCTACTTTTTCTTGTTCGAAAAATGTAGTTTAGATAACTGCGGGCCAGCCTCATAAATAGCAAAAATTACCGAAGTTTACTACCGAAGACTTCGTGGACAAAAATAGGCCACACCAGTTACTTCAACTTAATGCCTGGCCACACTTTCAAGTTATTTTAAAATTCATGCAATACAGAGAGAAAACTTTAGTTTAATCTTACAAATTATTTTATTTCAATTTAGTATCAATTCCTAATTTTTTTAACTTAACATTCTCCAATTTTCTGTTAAATTCAATCAAACATAATAAAGCAAAAATTACGCTTAAAGTCAGGTGATATGGGTGAGGTGAACCAAAACAAGGCGAAAGTTACGGTAATCATAACATATAAAATAAGTTTTCTGCATAGGGTCAAACGCGCAGTATCGACCAAAAAATACTAACAACCCTAATCGAGTTTACTAGTTACCTTTAGCTAAAAACGTTAAAAATGAAAAGCATAGTTTTATTCATCCGAACTGTCGCACAAAGGAAGGAATTCAAGAGGAGGCTTGTTCTCCTTGTCGCTATCGTGGGAGCATGAACTGTCCGATACATCGCCTCGCTGTTCGGGATGTTGATTATTGCCGTCGCTGGGATGATGTGCCAACCCCGAAATACCTGCTGTAAATGAATTTTATTGCTTTATCCATTAAGAAAAACCTCGACAAAGATACTCTCCTGTCTTTATTTAATATACACACTTCTTGCTACATAGATTGAAAATAAACGTGGTTTGACCGCTAGATTGAAAATATTCATTTTCGTTAAGTCTTTTGGCAGTTTTTGCGTAAATTATGCTACATGAAAAAGCCACAAATTGTTCGCGTAAAACAAACTCATTGAAATTTGACGTCATGCAGCCAGATAAAGAGTTTTCATAATTCAGTGGTAACAGCTAGCAAGAAAATCTCCAGTGCTAAAACGCGAGTGTTGATATGGTGAAAACCTACAGAAACCGTGCTTTTGCTAAAAAATGTTTCAATAAAAATATGGAATCTATTTTCGAACCACTTTATCCAAAATTTTTAGCACTGCGTAAGTGCGTAACCCAGGGTTGCCCGATTTTGAATGTCGTTTTCCAGACTTTTTCAAGACTTAATTTTCGACGAATACAACAAAAGTACAGGTTGCAACTACCATATTCAATTACCTTACCAATGCTTTCACAAAATTAACAACTACCAATGGTTTTAACAAATTTACAAAAAGCATAGAACGCAAAATCGCTTTGCAAAGAATAAGATGCATACTTTTAGTATAAGCCTACTAAAATACGTTGATGAACACGTAGTTTAATCCTAATGACTTTTGATATATGGTTACGAGCAGAAAATACATGGAATTTATAAATGCAGAAATAAGGCTGCATAAACGAATTAGGCTGTAGAGCCGTACAAATTTTTCAAAGCATCTTTAGTTTAAAAATAGTTGCGACACTTACGAAGTTGTCCAAAACTTATCAAAATGTGAGGAGTACCCGACCATTTAAATCCAGCTTATACTGTAATTATTTTCAACGTTTCTACCAAAACTTTTTCAATATTAACCTACCCTTATCACTTTTGTAGTCTTGCCAGAAAAAAGAGCCTGCTAGTCATTTCTTTTATTAAACGAATCATCTATCTTTTATAGGGATGTGCCGGATACCGGATATGTATCCGGCGCTTTTTGAGGTATCCGGCCGGATAGCACTTCCCTATCCGGCCGGATACCGGATATTTTTATAGTTCAGGGAAATTGCGTGGAGTAGACTCGGTAAAAAGAAAATTTGCCTTTTCGATTTATGTAAAAAAATTTGGTGCAAATTTGAAAAATTGAATTTTGTTTAGACTCTCTCCGAAAAGTAGAACCGAGTCCAAACCTTAAACTACGTTGGTAATTTTTTTGATCTAGTGGATTGAAATTTAGTTTAGAAGTTTTTTTTCGTTTGGCGCTGTGAGTTTTATCACGAAAGCCATTTCGATGATGTAGCTGTAGCAGTAGGGCAGTAATTAATCGGCTTCAAACCGAGACGGTATAAGTTCGATGACCACTATCGTTGTTTCATCCGTAAAGACCATGAAAATAATTTACGTTGAAAAGCCTGTCTTCTGTCATACAACTTGCATGTTCGTCTTTTGTTCAAAATGAAAAAAAAAAACAAAAAACAATGAGCGGCCGACACAGGTGTCAATTTTTCTCGAAGGCAAACAGCAGGGTGAGTGAGTTTTTATAGAAACTTTGTTTTCTACGTTCAAAAAACGACTTTTCAAGGTACCAGTAGCATTGTAATGGATGTGTTTCTATTTTTAAATGTTGTGCGGTTTTGTAACGTTATGTAAGTTAAAGTCTTTAATTCAACGTCCTCAGTTCATCAATCGGCTTTTATGTTAAAGTTTGACGTAAATTACCCATCATTGCAGACTTACCGCAGCATCAATATTTTGCGGTAATTTTATGGTAATATAGTATTTATAAACTGTAAACTTTGCATTTTTCAATAGCTTTGATGATAGTGCAAAACACGTGAAAATTTAAATTCAGGGAGTCGAACCGTTTAAAATATCGCTCCGGTTCAGGTTCAAGAAATTTTATTTTTAACGGTTCAGTTCCGGTTCAGGTTCAAGACTTTTCAAACATTTAAGTTCAGGTTCAGTTGCACCAAAATTCAAAGGTTCGGGTTCATCGAAACCAAATTTTAAAGGTTCAGGTTCGGTTCGGGTTCACCGAAAAAAAGCGGTTTTTGCCGGTTCGCGGTTCAGGTTCGGGTTCACTTCAAAATCTTTAATTTGGCCTAAAACTAAATTAGGGTTTTATATCATTAAAATAACGAAATATAAATTGCATGCCCGAATTAATTAAGGTTAAATAAAAATGCAAAAATTCATTAAATTTTGAAAAGCAGAATGTTGCAAAGATTGGAATAGGTCGGTGCTTTATCGTTCTGATGATGTTGGTTGTCAGTACCAACGAAACGTCAACAAATAAAAAACCTGACAAGATTTAGTTGAGGCTATTGTAAATTTACCGGAAGAACGAGAAAAAACTCCAAGTAAGCAGAAAGAATGTTACGCATCGCAGCACATATCTAGAGATTTTTATTAATATTTTTTAAGAATCAGCTCAGATTCAAACATTGCTACTAAACTATTTCTGTTCAGGTTTATGTCCACAAAATATTATAGGTTCGGGTTCACTTGCATAAAATTTAAAGGTTCGGGTTCGGTTCAGGTTCACAGATTTAAAATATTAAAGGTTCGAGTTCGGTTCAGGTTCAATGATCGCAAATTTAAACAGTTCAGGTTCGGTTCGACTCCCTGTTTAAATTTGCTTTTTACCGACCGCTTAGCGTAGGCTAGTGGTTAAAGACATTGCTATCGATGTGGGAGGTTCGCCACCGTTGCAACGTTTTTCTTTTCGGGGTTCGAAACTGTGTTGCACAAGCGCAGAGATGGGCTCCACCACTCGTTACATGCTTCGGCGCAACACCGCCAGTATAACGAAGGTTTAATATTTTTTTAAACTTGACTTTTCTGTGAGTATCATCAATTGCTCACTAGCGCAAAACCGCAAAAATTAACACAGTGTGTGGTAATTGTTAACTCGATTGCTTCCTACTCGTGAAATCACGTCGCTGACGCAGGCCACACGCTTGACAGAGTTTTCTTCTCACGTTATGCATAGCATGAGCGCAAAATTTCGTAAAAACCATGCTAAGATTTTGCGCTGTTACATTTAGGAACTGTTTAGCTTCTGTGCAATATGCATGTAGTCAGTGATGTGCGCGTCAACGAAACAAATTGACGGCGTCAGCGTCAATTTCCCAAAATGTTAGCGCAGTCAGCGTCATCGTCAAAAATATTAAAATTGAGGGTCAATTTTTTTGAAGTTTGATAGCAATGATAAACCATATAGTCCTTTACCTAGTCTCGAAGCTTACTGCGAATATTTTTTTTTTATTATTTTTGATAGTGAAGCATGTGCATCATGGTAGATGACTTAGCCGAGCATCGACTCGGGGAAAGTAGATTCGCGGTCCAATGCGTTGACCACTCTGCGTTGCAATGTTTGTCGTGGCGGATTCTAGTGGTGTTGTTGATGGGCACTAGGGGCAAATGAGCAGTACAGCACCAGTGAAATGGGCACCGTGGCTATTTATTAGCATATTTTAACTTGTATTCATTCCTGTATCGAATTTCGAAATGATAATTAACTTAAGCAGCAACTACAATGAATTTTGGTTTAAGCGAAAAATAACCTTCTTCTGTAACCAGCTGTCACTATAAGTTATGCGGTATAGGAGAAAAATAATAGAAATATTTTACGTTCAAAACCCGTTGCGCGCCCATTAACTAAAGTTAAATTTCTCCTTACGTTCCGAGTGATTGCAATTTCAGCGTTTTTATTTTAAAGAATACCTCGCTTGTTTTGGAAAAAGCAAAGAAAAGTATTGTAATCTAAAAAATAATGACGCTAAAACAGCTGAAATTTTGACGGCCTAACGCCCAGCGTCAACTTTTGGAAAATTGACGGCGCATCGGCTAGCGTCAACAAAAAGTTGATGGTGTCAATTGACGCCGTCAAATTAGCGGCGTCAACGCACATCACTGCATGTAGTCAACTTTTAATATAATAATGAAAACACCCCGTAGGCCAGACCTGTGTCGCCCCCTTCGGTATTAGACTCGAGGAAGCACTGCTCCTTCTCTCGCGGAATAGACGCCTATGGCGAACGACCGACTTGGCGTCCGATTTTCGGCACGCTCTTGGCCAAAATCCACATTTTTAACTAATTCTCCTTAACCAACAAATAAAGCCCAGCGTTAAAAAACGTGTTGCTACACAAACGTAGCGCCGTGGATTGGAGTTGAATCAAAAGCGATCAGTAAGATGGTCATTATATCAACTGAGCTCCTACCGCTCGACCACGTTGCCGATTCGGTCAGCTTAGATATAATAATGAAGTCCATTTTTAATGACGCAATGCTTTTGGAAGTTTTCTGTGTGTCATATGATCTCATGCAATAATTTCATGGCTGCAAAACGATAGCGTGGACAAAAACCATTATAATAGTAACTTTGTCTTAGTGTTACTATCCGGTTTCCGGCCGGATAGTGACCCACCAGATATCCGGCCGGATACCGGATATCCGGAATATTAGATTTGCCGGATATCCGGTATCCGGCAAATTTGCTATCCGGCACACCCCTAATCTATTACTACTTGACACATGTCATAATAATATGCTGTACCTAACCATTGTTTTTCAAGGTTGCTATGTTTCAGTGGTATTGTTAATTTGTTACAGCTGATTTATTGCTGCAAAAGATCACTAACCAGCGCAATAGCATAGTGGTAAAGAGCCCTCCTTGCAATCGGAAGACCTGGTTCAAGTCATGCTAAAAGACTTTTAAAAATAATATTTTCAGCTCCCCTGCTGAACGTTCAGCATTGAAAAGTGCAAAGCCTCCACACCTTGATGTGGTAAGCATTGTTGGCAGAGTCTCGAAGACCATAATGGCCATTTCACAGTATCCCAATTGAAGCAACTTGGCGAATAATGAACTAAAATTGAAAATTGAAGTGTATAACTAATTAACAATAATAACAACGAATTCTTAAGTTCGTTTTAGGTTATCCCTTTTCTGTATAATATCTTTGTCCAGCTGAGTTATTTCAGTGTGCTTTGCTTGAGCAGATTTTCTAAAAGCATTCGATTTCACACGAAGCTCCATCTTGTGTTCTTTCTCTGCTTGCGGAGCCAAAGGATCAGCAGAGTCGAGCAAATCTTTGAAACTGGTTGCAATGTGGCTTTTGTTTACCTGTAGTTGGTTGATTTTTTCTTCAGCTAGTTTTCTTTTTCTGGTTTCAGCAGATTCTTCCTTCTTTTTCGCTTCCAAATAGAGTTCAGCATCACGCACATATCTCAAAAGCTCTTTATTGTTTCGGACGTTAACAACTCCACCCACTGACCTCACATGATCAACAATTGTACGTTTGGAAATGATTGATTTGACTTTCATGTTAGTTGATAGAAGACTTTTGTTGACCGAAAATCCACGCTTAACAGATGCTTGACCGTGAGACAATAAAAAAACTTTTTTGGCAACGACCCATAAGTTCTCACACGCACTTGTAGTAGAAAAAAAATAAATCCAATCGTCCTTCATCCTACTCTGCAACGGCTTCTTTCTTTTCTTGCAGAAAATTTTTATGTTGTGCTATTGCTTTGTCACATTTGTCAGCTCGCATCCTTTCTGCGTTGCACATCACTTGCAGACATCTTGTTTACTGATCAACACAGACTCTGGAATTCTCAATTATCTTCAGTGGATTTAACCGTTCCATATTGCGAACTAACTTATACTTCAAAGGATATTTTTCCAAGAGCTTCTTAACAATTGCAATAAGAAATCCTTTGGTTTCATTTTTAATTGTCAGCAACATCACATCAGAGATTTTTTTGCGCAAGTTATTCGCTTTAACTCCTGTTCTGCAAGAAACTCAATATTGATTGTTGAAGCATCTTTATGATAGTTCAATTGAAAAAATTCCTCACAATAGTTATCCTTGAACAATTTGATAGGGGTTGTCAGCTTTATCATTTCATCGTCTGTTAACAATTCTTTCTAGCAGCTGCTTCATGAGCTTAAACAAGTCATCACATAAATAAGTTTGGCAACGCGATGCCTCTTCCATGAAGCATCATGCAGTATACAATCTCAAGCTGGCGATAACTGTAGTTTTAAAACTTTACACTATTAAAACACATGAGTGACGAGACAAGCAAACATCATTGTGTTATATAGCCCAATGGTGTACACTGTAGAACTTCAGGTATAAAATACATGAAGGAAAGCCCAAAAGGCAAAACAACCTAACGATCATAAATCAAAATCATATGAAGAAACTGTTATTAAAAAAACAAGTTAAGAACTATGCAATGTAATCTTTCCATTACCCCACATGTTGGCGATGTAAACGACCATCTCCTTCACGCTCCTCAAATATTCAAAAAAAAGTGAGTATTGCAACCAATGTTAATATTGCAAAACCTGAGTGGTAAAAGGAACTACAAAACCAGCATTCTACAAACAATGGCTGGCTGCTATTATTCATCGAATATCGACTCTCAATGACATGCCCAGATCAAACATCGAAGGGAAAAGACGTACAAACAATCATTATCAAAATGCGGGATCAAGTCTGAAAAGATACTCTTATTTTCCATACTACATGTAAAAAAAAAATTTTTTTTCGAACTTCTTCAGCCTGGAAAACGTAATACTATTTTTCCATACTTTCAAGACTAGCGTGGAAACCCTGATAACCTCAGGACATTTTGCAATTCATAGCTACTCCAATTTACCATCATCAGCAGCCTTTTCGTTGTTTGCTATTAGTTTTTCCAAAACAGATTGTAGATAGTGAGCATGGGAAGCTGCTTCCTCTAATTGTTCGATTTCGATTTTCATATTTTCGATTAATTCATTTTTCGACTCAATTTCATTTGCAAGCTAGAAAAAATAGCAATTAATTCAAATAGCTTAAACGTGAAAATCAGTATTTCAAAAAGTGCTCGATAACTAGATTCAGTTAGTAATTGTATATATTCCCTTCATGTGGCCAATCATTGACCAAAATGCTACTGAGCGAAAAAACAAAAACAAACAGAAAACAGAGAATTTACAATTAATTAAACATAAGATTGAAGTAAAAACACAGAAGACAGAAATTCCTTAAAAAAAATAAAAAAAAAATGCAACAAAGAAATACAAAGTATTAAGTTACTCTATTCTAGATATCCCCAACTTATCTTAGAAACCAATTTTCGTGCTAAATGATTAATTTCATCGAAGTAGAAAAAATGAAACATGAACCAAAGACCGGACATCCTGCTTGCTTTTGATGAACCAAAGTCTTCAGAAGCGTTTTAAAGAACTGTTTCTCAACTTTCAATAATTAGGTGCACCCCACCAGTCCCCAGCTGACTCAACCCTCCGACCTCTTCACCCCTCAAACTCGCCCGGCAACATACCAGTACCCCAAACTCGCCCTGCAACTTAACCTTCTACATTTCCGAATAAAAAAATTAACCATCCACCGAAGCCCAATACCACTGACAATGAGCATATATACCTGTTTGTTTTCTTCAAGTGCTGCAAAAAGAGCCTTTCTTCGTTCTTCAGCCAGAAGCTCCCAATACTTTTCAGTAGGAGCTTCACTGCACATTAACGCTTTTGCGTCTTCATTTCCAGTTCGAGATGAGACGGATTTGCACTGAAAATAAAATGGTTTTGTGAAACATGAATATGTTTTATTACCGTGCATACCATATATTTATCTTAAATTTTTAACGTGTCTTGAATCACCAAATACATGCCTTAAATGTATTCAAATTTCAACCGTTGCTGAACTTTTTCGTCCTGCCAAATATTGGAAGAAAAATTGTGTAGAAAATCTAAATAGCTCGAAGATAAAGAAACAGGCATATACTACATAGCACCGAAACGCAGCTGAAGAATTATACTATTCTTCTTGATAATAAGAATTTCACAAAACCAGATTTTTTATACATGCCTTAAAAAAGATTATGCAGTTCACCCACCTTTTCTGATTGTTGCAAAGACTCATCAAATATGATGACTTTCTTAGTATTTTTACGCGAGCCCAGCGACCCTTTTAAGAAAGCGTTTATGGAGTCTTTTCTCTCCTCAGGAGGATTTCTAGACAAAAAATATTATAAGATATATACAAATAATAGGATTTAAATTGCAAAAGCAGTTCTTTATGCAAAACTATAGATTCGTTGCTTGAAACAAAAAATATTATACAAATAATAGGATTTAAATTGCAAAATCAGTTCTTTTCGCAAAGTTATCAATTCGTTGCTTGAAAGTCGACAAAACCACTGGATTATGTAATTTCCGGGTTACTTTCAAAATATACCATGATAGAGTTGATACTTTACAGTCAAGGAAATTTCATGAAAAAGATTAATCTTCATTAAGTAAGCACTCGAAAATTATGGACAACGTAAAAATCCAATATTATTTTTCTTGGTGTAGATGCACAGCAGATCTCATTATTCAAATAAATATCTTAACAAATTTGTGAAATCATTTGAGTGTGCTTCGTTTACAGTCTCTGCTTTCATTAAATCAAACCACTTTAACAATAAAGCAAGTGGTTTTCAGCATAAAATAACGTCCTTTAAAAACTTTTCACTTCACAAAAACTTTTGATGAGCTATCGGAGTTACTTTGTGGCAACAAGGTGAAGTTTTAAACAAATAAAATTTAAGGTAAAAATATTCAAACTCCACACAACTCATACAAAGAGGTCTTAACTTTCATATGTGCTCCAGCAGTTTTGTTTTGACAGTGAGCAATTATTTGGGAAACCACAAAACAATCACTAAATAAAAAATTCAAGAGCTCATTCAGAAAACTGGTGAACAAAAGAAATTAGTTTACTTGCAACAACAAGACAATTTTAGCAAATGTTTGTACATAGTAGTAAAGACAAAGATCTATGTCGCTGTAATCAAGCATCACATGATAAGCATTCATTGATACACAAACATTACATACATGATATCGTTTTTTTTGGAAGAAAAAATTGTTCGATTGTTTTTATTTGATTGCTTGTGTGCTGAAGATCTTGGCTCTACTTTCTGAAGTACTTTCTTCTGTTAACAAAAGATAATTTATTACGCTAATTATTGTATTTTATGGACGGTAAGGCACATCAAAGTATAAAGTGCACTTTTAATTAATTGCTTTGATTTTTTTTCAAACGTAAAGCGCACCAAACTATAAAATGAAACAGTTTTTGAAAAATATCAGGTTACCCTATATATCTCTTTAATCAAAAAACTACCGGTATATATTTTTTTGGGAATAAAGCACCGCAACAGGTGCACCAGCTTCTAGGGTGCGCGATCAATATTTGAAAATGTTTTCAGAGTGCACCTTATGATCTGTAAAATCCAGTATGCAATGCATAAAAATAACTGGCACTAATATATCATAGCTAACTAACAGTATCAATACCAGCTTTAAAATTCATATAGATTGTGCATTAAGCTAAAATTCATTATTTAAGTGAATAAAAACATCACAGCTTTTAATAAAAGTGTACAGACTACATTTATTGAAAAAGGGATTTAATTGTTTAAAAAATAAATAAAGCACTGATTTTGTAACGGAATAAAACTCTTTCATTGTTGCTTCAACTTGGCACAATGAAGTACAAACCAAGCCATAAAATAACCTTTTAACAAGTCAACCAAGCATTTTTTTAACATTGCCAAAACTCATTGATAAAATGTAACCGATAATCTAAGTAATAAAATAAACCCAAAGTGTTACCATAACCCAGTAACACTTTGGTTTATTTTATTACTTTGTCATACCCTCATGAAATTGTGACTGGTTCAAGAGTTGTATATAGAGCATGAAGGGTCGATAAAATCACAAAAGTGGTTATTTTTACAAGTATGCACAAATAGCCACTGACTACTAGTCACTCAATATTTCAGTATGGTACGGTACCGGTACATAAGTTCGGTTATATTTTAGAGGTCACTAGGTCACCCTGGTTTCAGAACTAGCGGTAACTTACTTTTGGCTGATCAATTCTGTTTTCTCTTGTTTTATTAATTCCATTTAGACTTTTCAAAGCTCCACTTGCCATTCTTTACCTATTTACAGTGGAATGGTTTGAATTACTTGATGTTTTAAAAAGATTGAAGTTAAAACTTATCGTAAATATCTTAGAAATAAAGCATTAATAGGAATTAAGATTTATGGCAAGTCACAAAGTAAGTTTATTAATAAGAAGTGTCTAGCTGTCTAGAGCACCAGCAAACTTTTTACAGAAACAAACAAGCAGTTCGTTGCAGCAGCGTTTCGTGTATGGAAACCGGTCCAACGTGATAGCAACATCATGTATAAAAACAAACAAGCAGTTTGTTGAAGCAGCGTTTTGATAATGGAAACCAGTCTGGTGCTCTAGACACTGCCTTATCTAGTTAGTTAGTTGGTGTCTTTTCTTTCCACACCGTCAACACAAGAATAATATACAAAACTAATGTAGCATACCGCATAATTGGACAACACGACAAAAAGGAGGAAGCAACAAAACAATATACGTTGTAACATACAAAGAGAGAGTGGAAGGTCAAGAAAAGTAACAAAAGAAGCATGGTTGCAGCACCTAACGATAGAAATTTATCAAATAAAGAAGAGCGCGCACACACATACAGTACAGAGAAAAAAAAAATAATGGTTAGATAAAAAAGACAGCAAAAAGAGTCACAGATTCTACACTGCCATGCCATCTGCTTAATAACTCGGTAACAGACTAAGACAGCTATGAAAAATTTTTTTGTGTACAAGTGGTTGGTCTTCTAACCTGCTAACATCAGTAATTTTTCTTTGGCAGTTTGGTACACCTGGTACAGGGTAGTTAGTAATACCGGAGCTTGTTTGAATTAAGGTGCATCTTACAACAGACGGATGTATCACAAGCACAAGGATCGCTAGTGAGTTACTAGTAGGGGTTAGGACCTAACCCTAACCATGGCAGGTTTCATCTAAAATAAGCTCTCACGCTTTTTCTGTCTGCCAACCTTAATCTAACCTATGACAGCTAGGTATAATTTATCAGATCGCCATTTTCACCATGTTATGGATATCTTTTTCTAATTAGGAAAAAATGTAGTTTTAATTGAGTAAAAATTTCCTAAATTGGAAAATTTGATGATGTAGCTGATCTCATTTTCGCCTGTCAAGTTGTCGTTTCCACTTGGAATTGGTGACATTAAAATTTAACTAATTGTTTTTTCACAACTTTACCATGGGAATTTAATTTTCACTGTGGTTCTCCCATGTATCTACATTGAAACTGCAAGCTTAAGTTATGCCTATTTCTTTTTCAGTGAAAATACGATTACATCATCAAATGTTGCAATTCACAAAGTTTTTTCCCTTAAAATTTTTTTTCCTGATAATCTCCTTTTAAAATTTTTTGATTTTAATTTAATTTAACTCTTAATATAAGATACAACACAATGGTGCTAGGTCACAAACCAAAGCACACTAACAAGTGAGGGTAAATAACATTACATCAGAACAAGATAAATCAAGTAAACCTACATATTTAACTGTTCAGAGTAGCAAAATATTTACGAGTGACTGCAACTGTGCAACAAGCAATACTGTAATGCTATAAATTAAAAAGTACCGTAAGAGATGCAATAGAGGAAAGATTCAAGTTTTTCAAACGCTTTCTGAATATAACAATATTGGGTGCAGAAACTGAGTCATGAGGTAGACTACATTATTCCAAACTTTAATAATGCGGATGAAGAAGAAATTGCGATATTGGTCAGTATTGGCACAAAATTTGGATATAATTTTAAAGTCATGAGAATGAAGGTTATACATGTTATCACAGTGTTCAAATTAATTGTTCATAATTTAATGATTATTTTGTATGTGACAAAAGCTAATTATATACAATCTGCATAGACATAATCTGGTTCTGAGATGTAAACATAAACCCAAGCATGGCTCTTTTAGATATATACCGGTACTTCTTTTGCAATCGAATCATCTTAGTTTGGACTTTGTGGTTGCCAGTAACTTCGCCACAGAAACTTCGTCACATGGTAACTTCGCCACACTTTGAGAAAGTGAAGGGTGATGTAGGGATAGTAGGAAAATGTGTTGGGGTGTGGGGGGAGGAAGGGGAGATGTGGGAAGAGGTGTGAGAGGAGGTGTAGGAAAGTGTGATGGGGTGTGGGGGAAGTAAGGGGAAATGTAGGGAAAGGTGAGGGTAGGGAGGAGATGTGGGGAATTAAGTGTGTTGGGGCCCCATACCTCAATACATTTCCCTACATCTTCCCCATTCTCCTTTCCACATCCTTTCCCCACACGCCAACACACTTTCCCACTCACCCCATACACTCTCCCACACTTCTCCACTCCCCACACATCTTTCCTTACCTCCTTCCACACCCCAACACATTTCCCTACATCTCCCCCCATACATCTCTTCCCACAGCTGGCCTGACCTCCCTCTACACCCCAACACACTTCCTTATTCACCCCATGCACTCTCCCACACCTCTTACCCCACAGTTTCGATTATGTGGCGAAGTTACCATGTGACGATGCTACCTTAAATGAATTTAACTCGAAAAGCCCGATAAAATTTTTTACGGCAACTGGGAATTTAAAGTCTAGTTTTGGTGTAGGCAATGTAAATTTTCGATGTATGAAAGTGTGGCGAAGTTGCTGTGGCGAAGTTACTGGCAACCGAATTTGTTACCTGAATATAGTTCCACTACTTTAATTGCCTTCAAGAAATGTTTGAACAAATTTGACTTGCACACCATTTGCTTGTTTGTATCGTAGACTAGTCTCAGTATTGCTTTTATTTTACCTATTCATTTGTTACGTTCTGTCTTTTTTTTTTTGCTTCATTTATGCTTGTGAGTGTGTCTGGGTTTGAACTGTTGAACCCAACACCATAGTGTCAAATTTCATAAATACCGGTACCGATAAAATACCTAACTGTATCGCGTATGACCTTAATTTAACCCATAACCTGACCCTAACCAAATCTAGCCCCAATCAAACCTAACCCCAACTAAATTTAACCCTAACCGAACCTAATCCTAACCAAACCGGTTGCCAGTAACTTCGCCACACTTTCATACATCAAAAATTTACATTGCCTACACCGAAACAAGACTGTAAATTCCCGGTTGCCGAAAAATTTTATTGGGCTTTTTGAGTTAATTTCATTAAGGTAACATCGTCACATGGTAACTTCGCCACATAATCGAAACGTGGGGTAAGATGTGGGAGAGTGCATGGAGTAAATAAGGAAGTGTGTTGGGGTGTAGGGGGAGGTCAGGGGAGCTGTGGGAAGAAATATGGGGGGTGTGGGCGGAGATGTAGGGAAATGTATTGGGGTGTGGGAGGAGGTAAGGAAAGATGTGTGGCGAGGGTGTGGGAGAGTGGGGAAGTGTGTATGCGTGTGCGGAAAGGATGTGGGAAGGAGAATGGGGGAGATGTAGGGAAATGTATTGAGGTATGGGGCCCCAACACACTTAATTCCCCACATCTCCTCCCTACCCTCACCTTTCCCTGCATTTCCCCTTACTTCCCCCACACCCCATCACACTTTCCTACACCTCCTCTCATACCTCTTCCCACATCTCCCCTTCCTCCCCCACACCCCAACACATTTTCCTACTATCCCTACATCACCCTTCACTTTCTCAAAGTGTGGCGAAGTTACCATGTGACAAAATTTCTGTAGCGAAGTTACTGTGGCGAAGTTACCATGTGGCGAAGTTACTGGCAACCACCAAACCTAACCCTAATTGAACCTGGGGCTGATACTAAAATTAACCCCAAACGTATGGGTGTATCGATAGTAGACAACCGGTAGTCTAATTAGCCTGTTAGCGGTAAGCCACACTGATTGATTTCAAGAACGTACTCAGTACTGGTACTAAATAAACTGCTTAATACACAAATCAGCTGTATACTTTTGACAAGCATATACTACTGGGAAAATATTATCTATTTGCAGAAAATTTGAATTTGGTTATCAACAGATCAACTGTCAAGCCTACTGCTACTGGCCTATAGACTATGCTCAGATGATAGTCTAGTGATCCAACTTTTGTTAATAGCGAATTTAGTTTTTCGGCTGCTCAGTGCCCAGCTGTGTTTACCTGTATCCTGTTTCTACCTATTTGCGTTCCGCTGGTGACAGGTTTCTAAATAGTTCTAACAAAAGAGGAATATTACCGGTACCACGAAAGAATATAAAAAGTTCAGTAACAAATAAAATAGCCAAGACAAATTGAAACATATTCAAACATAGAGACGTTTTGGTTTAAATATAGAAGCCATTGCTTTATTTGTACTTTAACATTTTAAAATTTCTTTCAACCATGTTCCGAAACTAGAAAACAATGCAGCCCGAAATATAATAAGAATTCTTTCAAATGCAGCGCCATTTTAAGCCACCTTTGACCCTATCATTTTTTTTAAATTACAGAAAGGTTGCTAAAGGTCTACTACGGTTTATTATGGTGCGCGTCTCCGGGGTCGCTTATTAGAATTTAGAACTTTATGAAAAACATGCCCCGCCAAAAGAACTGAAACCATTTCTTTTTATACTTGAAGTTTCAATATTTAATATGCAATTGTTAACTGATTTAAAGCTCGAAACCAAAATCAAACCGCGAATCAAATAGTGATTGAAAAAGCTTGCAAAGTTAGATAGTGTTTTTCGAGACAGCAGCCTGCAGAAAACATAACGGACTGGAAAATGAAGACAGCTTCAAATTGAATTAGTTTATATTTTTTGCATTGTATTTTGTTGCATATTTATCCTCTTATCACGAGAAAGCGATCACTCCGCTATGCGAGCTTGCTTAGGAGTTGCCAACCATCTGATCTGTCTACCTCACCAAGATGGGACAATGCCGACTGCCGTAACCGTTATGTGCCTTTTCCAGAGTTGGGCTGTGCGTGGTACTGTAACGCGGTAATTTTTTAGTGCTGTAATCGGTACCATCGATACTTTTAAAAAATGTACCGTTGTTACTTTTTCAGCCGTTCTACTCGATATTTCGGTAACTTTTTTTGAATAAACTTAAGAGAGCAAAAGCGGAAAAATTTCCGGGATTTTCCGCGAAAAGCATCTTCGAAAAGTACCGCGAAGCCACGTTGTTGCAGATCAGTGGTCGGCAACCACCGCGCTGCGGCCCCGTGTGTCTGTCCGTGCGGAGTTTGTCACCGGTCCGTATGCGTTTTCTGAATAAAAATGCTTTGAATTTGAAACATTTACGTTAGACGTATTTTCGGACGTTTTTAGTTTAATACTTGATAGCTCGATTCTGGTGACCCAGTATGGCCAAGTCATTCAAAATTACAAAATTGATCAAATTACAACTGCAAATTTTTTGATTCAACAGCGAACATTTGATTATGCTGTAATTTTATCGTAAATCTTGCGTTACTAATCAAAAAGCGCTATGTAGGATTTTAGACAGTTTTTTGTCTCTCAAAATGGAGCCCACTTGCGAAAGTGCAACTTCGACCGTAGTCGTGCGTAGTCACTCTCGATGAAAGGAATGAAAAGCTTGGTAGACGGTAGTGATAATTCGAGTTGACAAACTGGATCGAGTCTTCTAGATCTTCTTTTTTTTCCTCAAGTTACAGGTGTTAGTTACAGTAAATTGATTCTCTAACCAGTTTATTTGTGGCTTTTCTCCAAGTCGTTTGCCCAAATCATGTCAACCTGAGTAACTTTAGATGTGAGCCTCTTAGCAGACCGAGTAACCTGGAAGTTGGCATATATGATCCTACCTTCAAGTCAATTTGGAGTAGATACCTAGGCAATCTTTTCAATGTTATTTTAAGCATTTGACATCTTTTGAGTGATCGATCCTATTGAGTTCTTGATCTTCAATGAAGCGGTGTCATTATTAAATTTTTCTATTGTTTATCAGTCTCAGTCAACACGAGATTGAGCCCCCCCCCCCTACAAAATTCAAAGTGTTACGCCTATGCTCAGAATGCACTTTTCTCAATTTTCAATTTAATGCTGTTAGATTCGCGGGACCGGCCGTTAGCTCAGTTGCAAAGCGCACGCTATCGGTGCGGGAGGTCTGGGGTTCGACTCTCGGGCCGGTCATATCGACACAGTGTCGCCAACGACTCGCCACCGTTGTGACGTTTCTTCGGAGCTGTGTAGCCCAGGCGCTAAGCCGCGAAGATGGGCCCCGCAACTCATTACACGCTTCGGCGTAATACGGCGAGTATAATAAAGATTAGATTCGCGGGCAGCTCGCTTAATTCTTCACTTTTTCTGCTTCATGACTCTCGACAACGAAACAAAATTCATTTTAAGGCCGGGATTAAACGAGCAAGAAACTTGCGCAAGATATTGCTGAATCGATTACACGTAAAGCTTTTTTCTTGGCAAGATTCTTGCAGCAAGAACTTTACGAGTATTCTTGAGCAAGAAACTTGCTGGCTGCGTTACACTCACCGCTTTCGGCAATATTGCTGCAACATTGCAGAAAACGGTGAGTTTCGAATTAACAAGACATAAATCAGTTATTCGCAATGATGGGACTACGGAAGAGGCAGGCTGCAGCCGCAGCAGTAATTCTAATTCATTATAAGCAGCAAAAAAAGAGAAAGCGTCGATGGTGGGTACGGCCATGGCTTGCCCGTAGAAATGCTATGGGTGCCTACAATAATCTAATGAGGGAGATAAGCCTTGAAGATCCTCAGCAGTTTCGTATCTTTCTGCGAATGACTACTGACAACCTAGAGGATATTCTGAGACTAGTAGGCCCGCTAATTTCGAAAAAAGATACCACTATGCGGGAAGCTATTTCTGCGAAGGAGAGGTTGGCTGTAACTCTTCGATTTCTGGCTACGGGTAAGTTTGTAGTTTTCTTCTTAAGTTTTTTGAAGTACGTAGAAGAGTCTTTAATAATCTGCGTCACAACTGGCTTTACGTAACTGGTTTATTCAAAAACGTCATCAGCTGACTTCACAGATCAACACATGTCACATTTTCAGGTGATTCTTATGAAAGTCTAGCCTACTTGTTCCGGATATCAGCTAGCACAATTTCTTCAATTGTCCCTGAGGTTTGTCAAGCCATCTACGCCTCGTTGAAAGAGGGGATCAAGGTAACGAATGTTTGATTCTCACTTGATTCTTTCACGCTGGAATAACTGTTGCAAGGGCTTGCAGTAGACGCAGAAGGAGTGTAGGCATTGAATTGCCTCGGTTGACTTGAGTGATCAAAACATATTGAAGATGATGAACTACCTGAAGATGTCAAAATTGGTGTAGGCGTTTGGGCACTTAACAGTAGTTCGTCTTCTTCCTGAGCTTGCAAAATTGCCAAAGTAATCATTCGTTTGGTCTTGCGACGGATTTGGTCCGATTTAATTCCGCGCAGTTCCACTGCAACATGCTGACCAAAAGTATCCAGCTCATCTGCAGAAGGCTCCTTTAACACCTTCGCTGCTTGAGTCAGTAGATCATCCAAGTTGTCTTTCTTAAATTTTTTGGAGGGAACTTTTTGCATAGGGCTAATTTCATCTCTATCTTCACACTGTCCTAATGAGGCATCTTCGCCCTGGGTTGTTGATTTGGCCAAGGGAACCTAACAACATAAATGATTAGTGTGAAATCAATTTATCAGTACAAGGTTAATATCATTGCAATGACTATAAGCATCGTTATTAACTTATTACTTTATTACTATTTGTGTACCGATTCTGACGTTGTGCTCGAGACAACTTTGTTGTAATGTAACTTTTTGTAGTTTCCAAGCAACGAAATTGAATGGAACGACGTAGCGCAGGGATACAATAATCAGTGGAACTTTCCCCATTGCATTGGGGCTCTAGACGGAAAACACGTAATGATCAGAGCTCCAAGCGCCAGCGGTAGCTATTTTTTCAATTATAAAGGGACTCATAGCATCGTGCTATTAGCTATTGTGGATTCAAACTACAAATTTATGTTTGTGGACATCGGTTGCTATGGCAGGGTTTCTGATGGAGGAGTATTCTATGGGACAGCTGTTGCAAAAGGTCTACGTGAAAAAAAATTGGCACTACCAGAACCGTCACCTTTACCGGGCCGTGAGAAACCTGTCCCATACGTCATTTTAGCTGACGATGCTTTTCCGCTTCAAGAAAATATAATGAAACCATATCCTTTCAAAAACAACGATGTTTTCTGTCGAGTTTTTAATTATCGTTTGAGCCGTGCGCGCAGAATGGTTGAAAGTTCATTCGGCATATTGGCTACAAGGTTTCGCGTTTTATTGAAACCGATTCATTTGAACCCGGATAAAGCACAATTAGTTGTCCAAGCAACCACCGTGTTGCATAACTATTTGATTCAAAACTCTTTTCAAGTCTACGCCCCTCCTGGTACTGTGGATCGTGAAGATGAAAATGGAAACGTTGCAAGTGGGTTTTGGCGGGACGAATTTAATCCTGTAGGTACCCAGTTCAACATCTCTCAACAGAGCAGCAACCGCCATTCAATGTCAGCCAGGGAAATTCAAAGAGAATTTGCCGAATACTTTTTAAGCCAACGCGGAGAAGTGTCGTGGCAATACCAACAAGTATAATGAACTATTGCAAACCATAATTACTTCAGTAGACACCCCTTGGCGTCACTTCATGCCTTGCCGTAAAAACGACAAGGCATCCATGCATCGCCGTTTCGCTTTCTTACCCCCTTCAGCACCAGATTTTTGTTTTTCTTGTATTTTCAGCTCAGCTGAATACTGCGTTCGCAGTGAATGAAACTTTTTTTCCACCTGTAATCAATAGGCTGTAAGTAGTCAATTACGTCATTATTTCAGAACTGTTTTGAAGTTTGACAGTATTCGTTTAATGATCGCTTTTGTGTTCGTTACTGCATATTAAAAGAAAACAAAGGTGCCGCAGATGTGTATTTACAAACTCGGTTCTAGTTTCTGCATCACAATGAATTTTTTGAAGTCATAAATCACTTCCTCAAATTATGATTTGAAAAATTTAATTATGATGGAGAAACTGAATGGGCCAAAAGTCCAGGTAACTGGGACATGTGGACAGGGTACATACCTTAAATCTTTAAAAAAAATGTAATGCCGGATTATAATAGTAGCCTTATCGCCTTCAACAGGGCTGCTTTCTGGTAATTATACTCACTAATCGATGGCCGCTAATAACTAGCTTACTGCAGTTGGCTCAAGTTGATTTTCTACTCTCATAAACTTACTTCAGCTTGTTCTCTCCCGAGAACCTCGTCCACCTCTCTCCACCCATCACACTTTTTGACTCTGTCTTTATACTCTCTAGATAGAATATTCCAGAGATAATCTCTGGTTTCCACTTCCGCAATCAGCACGTGAACTTGCTCTGTCGACCACTGCATTCTTTCTGCAATATTGCTGAGAAATAGAACTCGGTTCTATTTCCCGCAATATTGCAGCAAGTTCGCTAAAAACTTGCCAGACAGCCCTTACACACGGCAAGAAATTTCTTGCGCAATATTGCTGTCAATATTGCACAAGAACATTGCTGGCGTCTTTACACGAATAAAAGTATTGCTGCAACATTGCAGCAAGAAATCTTGCGCAAGTTTCTTGCTCGTTTAATCCCGGCCTTAAGAGATTTAAATTTGAAAAAAAAACGAGTGTTGTGATTTCACGTGATTTAAGCATCGCTCAAGTCTGACTGCGTTGAATTTTTGATGGTTTGAGACGAGTTTGGTTCCGGTAACGGTAGCGCAGTCCCAAATAAAACATAGATTGAAGTTAACCCTTATGGTTTTCGTTTATTCGTACAGTATATAGAGACTTTTAGACGTTTCGGATAAAATACAGTAGCCATTGCTTTATTTGCAGTGGTGGGCAAGTTACTTTTAAAAAGGAATTAGTTACAGTTACAAATTACTTCGCAAAAAAAAGTGACTTAGTTACAGTTATTTTTTTGCATGCCGCAAAACCAAAAAAAATATCAATTCTTAACATGTAGGCCTAGAGCTCCATGGTGTGTATTCAAACCAAAATCATTCATCTTTATATTGAAACCAAACGGAAGTAGGCTACGATTCTGATACGATAAACGCTACAGTAATAACAATTGATTGCCTTTTAAAAACGATAACATTTCAAAGTGATTATATATCACTAAGCCCACAGCGCTTCGACTTTAAAATGTCTTTTTCGATACTAAAAAGTCGTTCAACTGCAGCACTAGAAGCAGCGGCGTGGCGAGAAATTTCGAAAGAGGGGAAGGCCCACTAATTCGACATTTTTTTCAAGCGTAGTTTTTATAAGGCAGAACTAATTTGAAACTGATTGCGAAACAAAAAAGGCTTTAGGGGGGTCCGGGGCATGCTCACCCCAAAAAATTTAAAAAAATTTACATGCTGTAATGGCTGTTTTAGTCCTTTTTGAATAATTTTCAGGCAAAATTTGTTTAAATTTTATGACCTTGATTGTGAGTGCTTCGCCAAATGTGATCCATTTTGTTCGCACATTTTTGATTGTGCGTGCTTAGGCTAAGTCGATGAGCTTATTGCTATTGAAGAGATTCGAAATTATGAAAAATTGTAGGCTACTTATCAAAAGTATTTTTGAAAATGCCAGGTGAAGGGGATAGGCCTACTTACCCCTAATCCTACCCCCTGGATCCGCCCCTGGCCATAAGCTATAGAAACCATCGAAAGAGTCTGGCGTACCGGTACGTCAGTCACTCGGCGCCATTAATTTTGTTCTTTTTTACTAAAAGGCAAAGTCAAAAGGGGATTACCCTTTTGACCAGAAAAAAGTATTTACGGAATTACCCCGTAAATACGCTCATGACTAGAAGGAAGAGCAGTTTCGTTATGAATTAAAAGTTCCATAAGTTCTTCGTGCATAAAAGCGTTTGCATCAACAGTTGGTGAGGGCGAGGCGAAAGGGAACTCCTTTGTACTTTATCGACATTGCTAGATCTTCGTCGCTTTGATTGTGCGAACTAACAGCCAAAAAACTGTCACTTAAGCAAGTTAAGCTTGCATCACGGTCGTCGTCGGTGTCGCTACTTGTCGAAGTATCTAAAGCAGTTTTTCTCAAAGTGGGCAATATCGCCCACTTGGGGGCGAAAGAGAAACACCAGGGGGCGAAAAGCAAAAAGGGGCAAAAGTTGCGAAGGGGGGCGATAACTCATGAACCGTGTAAGACCTTTTTTTGCTCTTTACCGCATTTTCCTTCGCGAATTGGGTAATTCCCATTCATCAATCAGTTACAGCTCTCGCCCTTGCGAATTTTATTAGAACACAAGCTTATTAGGGCGAGAGGGCGATGATGATATGCAGAGTACCGTAAAGGGGCAATGGCACAAAAAAGTTTGAGAACCACTGATCTAGAGCATTGTCGGTTGCCTTGTTTAGTGCATTGATCATTTTTTTTCTCATTCGGCCTCAGTTTCAGTGGGCTCATCAAGGAACCAAGCTCATTAGTACGAATGGCGTGAAATTAAATAATTTTTTTCCATTTTTTTAGCGGACGAAGATGCCCCATAAAAATGACTGTAACTGTATTTTTTGAGGTTCTAAAGTGGTAACTAGTTACAAATTCCGTTACTTTTGCAGAAAAGTAACTTAGTTACAGTTGCAGTTACTAAAAAAGTAACTAGTTACTTGTAACTAGTCACTGCCCACCCCTGTTTATTTGTATGTGTAGGTAAAATTACAGTAGCCATTGCTTTACGTGTTGTTGTACTTAAACTGCAAACCAATCAAACTACCAAGAGACAGATGGCCCGCAACTCTTAAGCGAGCTCTTATAGCGCATTGATCGCTTTCTCCTGATAGAAGGATAAATATGCCAATAATAAATAAAAATAAGACTAATGTGACACAAAGTCAATAAAAGAGAGTTGCCACGTCTTTTAGTTCCCTAATTTATTGGCTACATCATTGAAAATCCCTTTTCAATTGCCCAATTTTTGCATTTAAACGTTTCAAAAAAAAAAAAAAACTAAAATTAAAATTAAAACGAAGTGCCGTCGAAGCTTTTTAAAAATGATAGACTAACAACTCGCCTAAACTTAGCCCTTGATTAAACATAGTCTAAATATGTTCAATGGCGCTCAAAGTGGTCAGACGGTTGCCATCTCAACAATAATTTACGTAGCAACCTTGAAAATTGATCTTGAGTGAAACTGCGAGATTTGGCTGATTTCTTTCATTTGCAAAGATGTAGGTAGATTTCAGTGATTGTTCAATTATTTTGCTAAATTGCATTTTGCATTTCAGTTTGTTTCATCTAAGTTGTTTATAATTTTGACAATTTAATTATGGCTACTTTAAGTATGAAACCGACAAATCGGTATGCTCCCACTGATTGGTTTGCTTCAAATGAATACATTTCCACAAATGCTGAAAGACAAAGAGTTTCAACTCATCAAATTCGACAAGAAGCTAGAGAATTAGTAAATGGTTAGTAGGCTTTCTAGTTATATAAAAAATCATCATGTGAATTAGTTTAAAATGTACCAGAGCATGCGTCTAGTAGCCTACTGGTAGTTAACATGCTGGTACCGGTATCAATATCGTTGCTACTATCAGCATTGTGTCGGTACCAGTTACAATACCATGTCATAATTTTACCAGGAAATTTTTAGGCTAGTAGCTTTGCATTTAAAAAAATAAATCAAATCTTCATCATGCTCACAGTTTTACGTTAAAGCATGCATCTTTATGAGTGGCAGAGCCTATCTTCTCAGTTTAGCCTATCACAGGATTTGCTGCAGTGGCACTGTTCCCTTTAAGATTTTAACTTGTGCGAATTTTCCCAGATATGAAATCTTTTAAATAAAAAAATCAGATATGAAATTTTTTAGCGAAAAAATCACTAAAAATTTGCCCAAACATTTACAAGATCCAGATAATTTAAGGTGTGGAATACCGGTACCTAATTTTTGTTTAAAGAAAGAGTTTATGTGGTAAAACAATTTCATTTGACACAAAAAAAACTTGAGTACTTTTAACTAATTTTCTATTAAATCATTGTTGCAGTGTGCAAAAATTTAAAATTAAAAAACTTCATCAGTTAATTTCTCATTTTTCTCAAATTTTGCACCTTACTGCCTTTATCTAAATGTTTAACCTAAATGCGCCTTGACTGTTAGAGGGAATACTGAACAGTGGTGAGATGTTGGCGACACTGTGCCTGATTTGACCCACCCAGGAATTAAATCCCAGGCCACTTGTGCTTATAACAATATTTTTAACCATAAACAAAGCTGTGTCTTTCTTGTTTTATGTATTTATTTTTCATTATTATATATCAAACTCAAAACTGAGGTCTTGTTTGTGTGAATTTACACCTATAACTAACCTGTCAGTGGTACAGGGTATATACCATTAGTTTCTAAGACTCTGCTAGTTTTTGCTGCCTACTACCACCAGTAAATGTTGGTGTATCAGGTATATGGTAGGCTACTTGCACCTCAGCACCTTTTTATGTCATACGCAGTGCGGTAATCTATCATGAAAAAAGCTAGTAAAGTTAAGTTTGTTGAAATAACTCCATAAAACCTGATCATTGGTCAAATAAGCAATTGAGTTTTATTGCAAAATGTTAAACTTAAGGCAAACCGGTCGTTAGCTCATTAACTAAATGCGTATGCTAACAGTGTAGAAGATCTAAAGTTAGAATCCCATGCCAGTCATATTGAAATAGTGTCGCCAACGGGTCGCCATTGCTGTGATGTTTTTTTGGAGCTTTGTTGCCCAGGCGCTAAATTACAAAGATACTGTAGGCCCTGCCACTTGTTACAAGTTTCCATGTAATACCATGAATGTAATGAAGATTTGATTTTCTTTGAATTGATTGGAAACTTAAGGCCAGTTTTTGATTGATTTCTTATTTCTTCATCTTTATCCTCCTATCACGAGAAAGCGACGGAGGCACTATGTCTAGGACGAATCCAGACTCGCTTAGGAGTTGCCTTTGTTTCCAAGTTTTCCGGATGAATTTTCTTCTGACTTCTTTAATTTGCTGCTTGCCAGCTCCACCAAGCAGAGATAATCATCGTGAAGCATCTTATCCCAGGACGCAACAACGAGACTAGGTTGGGAGGTGAACCATCAACCTTGCAATCATGGTCGTCGTAAAAACGATGCTTTGAACCACTATGCCACGCTGCCGACTTTTTAAGTGTGCTTTAAGCCCACATTAATGTAGGCTTGTTGCTGTGGGCTTTCTGCATCACTATTAAATTTTTGATGTCATAATTTTTAAAAAAGTGATTACGACATCAAGCACACAGCAACAAACCCACATCAATGTGGGCTTAAAGCCCTCATAAATTGGACATGTGGACTGGGTAATTATGTACCGGCATTAATTTATGTTTGGTAAAACTTTGATATTTGTTGACTGCAATGCTACTGCTGTAAGTTTTTTCTTAGCAAAATGAGCATCTTTAAGTGATTTTTTGCTTAGCCTTATGCTAAATTTTAGACAAAAGCATTATTTTGTGTTTAATCTGATCAACAAGTTTCAGAAAAACACTTAATAACTGTTACAAACAATATTTTAGTGTAGGAGTACCAAATTGGTTCCTTGGCAAAAAACATGATTTGCTTTTGATTATACCGTTGCATTTTTGCTGTCCATATATCCAGTTTTAAAACCCAAAACCTTTGGTTTCCTGTATACAGAGATGGGCATTTATCGCGATAATTTATCAGCAATAACTTTTTATCGATTATCGTTATCGCTCAAAATAATTTTGATTTATCGATTACTGTCATCGCTTTTGTTATACTTTTTGTTATCGCCGATAAATTATGGCGATAAACGATTTTTTATGCATGCAGTGTTTAAACTTCAAGGTTAGTGAGTTGGCGCTATGGAAAAAACACCCGGTGTTCATTAAGACTTATTGTAATTTTTAAAAATTATTTCTTTGTTTGGCTTAATTTCACGGCAGAGTGCGTGAACTGCTTTCTTTTCTTGAAAAATCCAGAAAAAACATTTTTGCAATTCGACTTACAAAAAAAAACTTTGTCAAACACATTAAAAATTTATCGGAAAAATTTACCGGCAATAATTTATCGATTATCGATATCGTTTTAAGAAATTCAGATTTATCAATTATCAGTATCGCCCAGGGCTTTTTTGAAGTTATTGCCTATCATTATCGCTTTAGTACAGAAAGGTTTATCGTGCCCATCACTGCCTGTATAAAACCAAACTTCCTAGTTCCTACATAACACTGTAGATGAAAAAGTTAAAGGATTATGATACCACAGATTTAATTGTGTCAAGATACCATCACAGGCTCAGAGCTTTTGACCTGCTTACATTGCATGCGACTATCTGTATATGATTTGCAACAATTAAACTGGTTTTGTTGTTTTTCATCCAGGCACCATAAGATTATACACTGCTGGTTTAAAGTTTTGTCTGTTGCAGTTACTGCTAACCAAACGAAATGGGATCAGCATGATAACACCACGTTGCTTGATGATAGGGTGGATGACATCACTAAATGGAGAATCACATTGGAAAGATGCATTCGTGATACTGATCAAGAAATTATGGTATGTCTTACTTGCATTGCATTTTCTCAATATTTTGATAAAACTCACAAAATAATCAAAAATAAATTTTTAGCTTGGTGTTAGGCATTCAGTAAAAATTAGCAGATTGAGTTAAATATTTGGGTGAAGATGTGAAACAGCAATGTCTTGGCTAGTCAAAGGTCATTCACTATTGCAGCTATGCTTGGCTTGTTAAAAGAAATAACTTTTTCAAAGCAAGAATGCAGTGGCAAAGTTTGATTTTTTGTGTTTGATATTTTAAAGTATTAAAAAAAGATTAGAACTTACGTGGTACTTACAACGTTGCTGCTTTAGTGATAAATGTTTAATTCAGCTATTCAGCATGATTTTTTAGTGACATCACGGTTTGCAAAATATTTTTGCTACCTCGGTTAACTCATTTGTTAAGCGCACGCTATCGGTGCGGAAGGATTGTGGTTCAATTTCCGGGCGCCACCATTCATTTCTTCAGAGCTGTGTTCCCCAGGCGCTAAGTTTCGGAAATGGGCCCCGCCACTCGTTACTTGCTTTGGTGTAATACCATCGCCAGTGTTATAAAGAATAAATTTTTTTGATGGTTTGCTGCTCTCAAAATCTTGCCAACTGCTGTTAGTTTGATGAGTGAGATATTTTCTTACATAAATAAATAAAATAAATAACTGAGGTTATTTTCAAATTATATTGAACAGAAAATTCAACGGTAATTGAGGGAGACTGCGAAGTGAGCTTGCGCTCTTCGAGTCAGCAGCCACCCGTTAAATATGTCAAATGCGATCGGCTCCAGCCGCGAATCGAACCCGTCACGTAGGATCTGTCACCTGCGCGCGGTACCGCTAGGCCATGTCGCTGACATAAGCTTGGCTACTTAAAATCTTCAGTTTGATTAAATGTCGTATTTGATATTGATTTAGAAAGTCGTCTTCTGCGAACTTCATATGAGGACGCAAGATGATCCAGCACGTATGTGCGTCTTTCTTTTTTAGTTGCAAGTCGGCAATTTGGTTAGAAAAAAGAATAGTTTTGGTAGTTTTTTTTATTTGCAGTATTGAGTATTTCATTCAGCAAAAGGCTTATAGCTAAGTATAATTTAGTGAAAACTTTCATATAAGCGTTACTTGATTTTCAGTTTTTTAGGTTGTTGAGATTAGTTTGATTTGAGTTTTGAATATGATAAATTACACTTGACTGTGTTAGCTGTGAGTGATAACAGTGCATTTAAAAGCATATGCAATCATAAATCAACGAATGAAGAACCCAGTCAGTTCATTCAGTTACACAGGTCGTCACTGTTCTTTAACCAAAGTTGATAAATTGAAAGTATTTTTGTTTTTTATAGTTTATGATGCTGCATTTACAATTTTCGTTTTTACAATTGCTAACGTTTGTAACGCAAACTTTTTTTATGCATTTTTTATCTCTTCTATTTTAGGCTTTGACTCGAGCAAAACTTGAAACTGAGCAAGCGTTAGAAGAGAAAGCTCTACCGCAGGATGTTGTGATTGAATGCTTGACTTTGAGAGAAGGTAGACAAGCCATTGATGTGGTTCGCGATGACGTCGAAGCGGAACTGAAAAAGGTGAAAAGACTGATAACTTAGTTAAAGAGGTTATATCGAAGCTAAAATGGATTTTTGAAAAGTGTTGATATTATTACTGTTACAGTAGCATACAATTGATCCACTTTGTTAAAGGTCTTTTGCAATCAGTATTTTATGCGCAATTAGCAACACCAACATGGACTTGTAGGCAGCTTAGGCAGTGAAGTATTAAGCCTTGTCTTATTTTGATGGTTCATATTATCTTCACGCTTCAACATTTTCCAATCCATTCGTGAGTTGGCTTACTTTATCATCGCGATTTGGCACCCAGATAGCGTTGTACCACGAACTGCAGCAGCGGTGATGAGTCGCTGGAAATTTTGGTCATAGGAATGTATAATTTCTCTGTCCTCATGTCCAATTTAAGCGGGCAAAAAGCCCTCGGGCTGCTTCAATTGGACATGTGGACAAGGTAAGTGTAGCTTGACCAGCTATCTAACCAGTCCAAGGCGATTTTGACTGCGTGGCCAAGCAGTTGGTTATAAGCAGACAAAAGCGGACCAGTAAATCACCAGCTTCATAGTTATTTTTGTTTTTAGGAAGTTGAAGTGATTAAGAAGATCAAAGAACAATTACAAAAACGAATTGCAGAAGCATTTGAACAACTTTGGTAAGACAAGGAGTGCTTTGAAATTATGGAAATTTCGGTTACAAACGATCTTGATCATATCTGGTAGTTCACAATTTTTGAAAACTGAAATTTTGTTCATGAACGACGAATTTAAAAATTTTTACCAAATTTCGATTTTACGCTCATTCATGGTAATATAGATTAATTATAGATAATATTATATTACGTAAGGTCACCATGTTTAAAGTTCGCAAATCGATATTCTTTTTATCGACCTTATCACTTCTTATTAAGGGAGATGTGTTGATCATTAGAATTAATCACTTGGTCTTAAATTTTTTGTGATGTCATTGGTTCCATGTGAGCCGGATACTGCGTTATCCTAGCAGTTCGTATCATCTCTTCGTGAATTTTTTAGCCTACTCCGTGAAGCTCGTCAGCAGCTGCAAAGCGACCAACGAGACAAATTTGAAGCTGAAGGAATCGACCAAAAATGTCACGGACTCAACAACAGTTCTGCTTCCATTTCGTATAAGCCCAACCCGACTCGAGTTTTGAAAGAGTGAGTGTCATTAAATAGTTTGTGATTTTTATAAAACTTCGTCAATATTAAGCGTTTTTAGAATCGATTGTGGTTTTTTACTTTTGTTTGTTATCATAATTTTTTTTTTTTTTTGTTTAAGGTATGCATTTATTTCAAGCGTTTACCTAATGTTTAATATGCACAAAAAACAGCAATATTCTCAAGGTGAACTACTTTTGCTGTTGGAGAGACCGCTAAGTTACATGGAGATTATTTTTCTGTTGTAAAGGGCCTGCAAAAAAACTTACCTTTTCCACACGTCTAGTTTAAGTGAGCCAAAAAACCAAGGGCCTTCATCATGATCAAATTTTTAATGTCATAATTGAAAAAAGTGATTGTGACGTCAAAAATTTAATAGTGATGCAGAAAGGCCGCTGGCTTTTCTTTTACTTAAACTGGGCATGTGGGCGGGGTAAAGGTCTCCTATCTTCTAACTTTTGCATGGAAAATGTATAGCCGTTTCATTTTAATTTTAAGAAACAGGCAGTCGCTATATTTTTAAGCTCCAGCGTTTTCTTCCAGCATTGTGCTGAACTGAATGCAATTATTTTTCCAGGGCAACAACTCCTGAGTCTTGGCATCAATTTTCTCAATATAACAAGGATCGCGCCGAAGCGGAGATGCGTGCTAGCGTCATCTTGCGGGAGGCGATTGATGCGACTCTCGCACAAACACGTAATGAGTTGGAAGCTCAGAGAATCGCGACTGAGTTCGCATACAGAAAACGAGTTCATGAGATGGAGAGAGCAGAAGGAGAACTTGTGTGGCAAGAAGAAAAGGTCGGTTGTTATCTCAGTCATTACCTTTTTAGACCAAACACTTCTACCTTGTCAACTGCAAGTACTCCAAATTAGGGCAGCAAGAAGCCCTTTTTGGGTTTCTGTTATGTGGATTTTTTTATTCAGTCAAAGTCACAAAAAAAATTAGTTTCGAGTCGGTTTAGAAAATGGCCCAGGAATTTTGGCTTTTATTTTACCTAATATCCTAATAGCATTGTTTGTAAGAATGAAAAATCAGGAAACTTGCTTTTTACTGCAATTTATCGATCTGCGGCATTGCTTCATCGTTGTCCTTGCAATGTTTTGGTTTCCAGCACTATCTCTTTCAACGAGTATACAAAGGGTGTGCACTGTGCAGTAGCAGCACAGAAAACGAGGTAGCTAGTCACTTTACCAGAGATGGCCGTAGAAAGAAAGGAAAAAAGTGCCGGAGATGGTATTTGAGTAAAAGTGACCTAGGACTTCCGGAACTTGCATTCGCCTATTCTGTGTGTAAGCTGAGTTATCGACATAGAAATAAGTTCAATAAATTTTGATATTTTAGACGAGAGAAGAAATTGCTGAAGTGGAAGCGGATATTCGCAATCTGGAGCAAGCTATCCGTGACAAAGCGAATCCGCTTAAAGTTGCTCATACTCGCCTTGAAACTAGAACTTATCGGCCTAACGTGGAACAATGTAGAGATAAAGTAAGAGAAAAATGCTGAATAATTATAACAAATTATTTTCTATCCTACTCTGCACTGGCAAGTAGCAAGTTACAGTTTTTTTTGTGTACTTGCGAGCAAAATAATGTTTTTGAATTGACAAATTGCAGAAGTTCAGTTATTGTGATCTATGACTCCATCGTATCTGGATTGGTGGGTTCAAAGGGAGCTCAAATCCCTAAAAATTTTAGTTATACACACTAACACAATTGTACTTCGTTATGTCATAACGCGCAAAACTGCTGGGTAGGAATTTTTTAAATTCTAGTCGCCTTGATAATTTCCAGTATTCATCCCTGATTAAAATGCAGTGTTTGGAACAATGAATTCACATTTTCGCTTTGAAATTGCATGTAATTCGTCGCATATCCGAAATGTGTTTACATTGATGCAGTATTTCATTAGTAATTAGCAGTTGCTCACCAACACCCTTATGTTAGTGGCTCCAGACATTGTATTTCTTCGTCGACTCAGTCTTGATGTTTCGAACATTCAGGGCTTAAATCGCTTTCACAATGACATTTTTGTTTTTGTACAAGCGTTGCTTGGTCCATTTAAATGACAACATTTAACGTAATGCGAGTCGATTATCGCGTTTCCGTAGACTGACAACAATTACGTCCCGTTGATCTATTGTTTTGAATGAGATATTGTAAGTGTATATGTCGACGATGTTAATGGCTGAAGAGTAAAGAATCGTTTTAGAGCATGCGCTTTCTACAATTTAATGTGCTAGTGTTTACAGTAACAATACTGAAAATTGTTTAATCGGAAAATTGTGACAGTTCAGTACGATAGCGTATCTGGTTTTTTACGAGGGCATTAGTTATGCTAACACGGGTCGTTTGGCGTACTGTTAACGACATCGCTAACGGTGCTGGAGGTATGGGGCACGATTCCCGCGCCGCTGAAATCTAACGCCGTCAATGGCTAGTCTTCGCTACAACGTTTCTTCCGAATTTATAGTTGTGTTCTTGCCCAAGCACTAACCGCGGAGAGAGCTCCTGCCACTGGTTACACCTTTCGGCACATTGCCGCCAGTTTGATGAAGATTTGATTTGATATGTCATGGAAAACCATCAAAAAATTTTTTTGAAGCCAAGCACAGCGGCATAACGAAAGTCGTTGTTCATTATAATCTTCGCGTTTAAATTTGTTTGTGGCGCTTTACTCGTGTTATTCCATTCTCATTTCTATTTTACTTCCATCCCTTAGCCAGCTACTGCTGTTAATCGCTGACAGTATCTGTTTGTTGAGAATTTGCGCATGGCCCTTACAGTCTGAGAAGGCTGAGCAAGGTGGCTGTGAAATTCCCATTTATTTACTGAATTTTTGTCTTACACTAGCATTAAAGAATTAAGTGTGCAAGCAAAGCATTGTGACCCTTCAGCTTTTCAAGTTGTTTTTGTGGAACTTGCCTAGCAGTGACATGAACGATTGTTTAAAATTTCATCCAAATCAAATTATCTTGTCGATTAGTAGTCAAACCTGCATTTTGACATTCGGTTATTATTATAGCAACTATCTGTTATTGCCACATTGATATAATAAGTTATGATTAGTTATTACATTAAATCGCTATCGGCGCGAGAGGTCTTGGGTTTGACTCTCGGGCCGTGAAATTAAACTCAGTGTCGCCAACGGCTTGCCACCGCTTGGATACCCCGAGGGATGGGCCCCGCCACTCGTTATACGCTTCGGCGTTTTACCGCGAGTATAATGAAGGATTGTTTTGAGGTTTTGGTTAATACATTGTTTATTTTAGCCTCAATACGGATTGACCAATGAAGTACATCAGATTGAGGGAAGCATCGCATCTTTAAAAGAAAAACTCGCTCAAGCTCAGTAAGTTGCATTTTGCAAGCGAACATTATGGTTTAAGATAAGCGACGCTTGGTAAGCTCTGGACGTAGTAGTAAGACTGAGTACTTTTTGCTTATACCCAAAACCTTTTTCGATTTTTTGACATTCATATCATTTCTTTTAGCCAAGCTCGACACAGCCTCTATCAGCATTTGTACAGAATCCAAGAAGATCTTGCTTGCAAAAGAAATTCCCTCATGTTGGATAGGAAGTGTCTCGATGTGAGGCGAAAGTTGGTTGTACCTGCTGAGAAATATGTGGCTGATCGACCTACAGACACTTTCAAACGCACAGAAGGAAGAGAGTCCACTCCATCGCAGCCCATTAAGACCGCGGCCCTCGATCTGGCTTGAACGGTTTTGACATAGCAAAGTTGTTTTTTTTTTTCGAATCTTCGGTTCAATATTATGAAAATGCAAATTGATTAAATTCATTTTTAAGCCATGTTTATTCCACCTCCCAAAATAAAAAAGGGCCTGTTTTTATATTTACTGACAAATTTTGAAGATTACTTGTGTCGAATACGTCTTGCTCCGGTCCAGCAATTCATTCTACTGCATTGCTTTTTCACGTTTTTAAACGCTTAGTTTTTCACTGCTGTAAAAATGCTTTTAAACTTGAGATTATGATAATTTCACTGCGTTCCTACTTCTAATGACGTCAACCCCTGCTGAAAGTTTTATCACTTTTAGATGCTTATTGTTTGTTGTAGTATCATGTGTACAAAATGGTGTCGTGTTTGAGAGTAAAACATTTCCACCTTACGTTCCTTATAGTGGATATTGTTGTGCAACCACCTAATTTAAAGGATTGCTGATTGTATGGAATCACCGAGAAAGGATGCAGCATATTTTCTACGGTAGGCCTACCTCAAATTTGATAAGTGAGTTTTTACGTGGATTGTGGAGAACCTAAACATTTTTTTCCGCATGTTTTTTCGACCAATTTAAGTTACATTGTGTCCTGCATTATTCAGTGATGGGCACGATAAACCTTGCTGTACTAAAGCGATAACGATAATCGATCATTTCAAAAATGCTCTGGGCGATACTGATAATGGATAAATCTCAATTTCTTATAGCGATATCGGTAATCGATAAATTATCGCCGATAAATTTTCCGATAATTGTTGCGGTAAATTTGCTATATGTTTGAAGAAGTTTTTTTGCAATTCAAATCACAAAAATGTTTTTCTAAATTTTTCAAGAGAGAGCAATCACGTACTCTGCCGTGGCATTAAATAAAATAAAGAGATGTTTTTGAATTGCAACAAGACTTTATGGACACCACGTATTTTTTATGACGCCGATTCGCCCACCGTGAACACTGTAGGCATAAAGAATCGTTTATCGCGACAATTTATCGGCGATGACAAAATATATCACAAAAGCGATATCGATGAATCCAAACTTTTCTGAGCGATAACGATAATCGGTAATAAATTATCTCTATTATAATATGATATTTCCATGAATTTATGAGACAAATCAGGTTTATGTTATGTAAAGTAGTCGAAAAAAGTGATGCAAAATATATAGGATATTTTTTACATAATAGGCCTGCGGAGGACAAATTATCACTTAGATTAGTCAAAACAAATAACCCTAAAAATATGGGAAATGTTTTATATGCTTTGCGCTTGACTTTTCGACTACCGGTACTTTACATCGCATGTTTGTCCTGTATGCAGTATATACCGTATAGGCGTAACCAGGGGGGCACGGGGGCCATGGCTCCCCCAATCCATCCTGGACAAAAACAAGGATCTTGGCAGAGCCGGCGCCAATGGCGGCCACGGGGATCTGGTCCCCCAATCGACATGCTTGGCCTGCTATTATTATTTTGAAAATAGCAGCTTTTGTGCTTCCCCCCTAAGTCGACTGCTCTGCTGCCGGCTCTGGATCTTGGTAATTAGGATAAATACTTGCCATTGCTTGCTGTTTTCTTGCTGGGATTTTAATAAGTGGGCGTACATCGGAGAAATACAGTACAACTTTGCTTTTTGCGTTGGCCAGAGTTATGATGGCGCAGCCGCAATGGCCAGCGAACAGTCAGGCGTCACTTCAATTGTTTATAACGAATCTCCTTTGGCATATTATTTTCACTGTGCTATGCATTGCTTAAATTTGAGCGCTTCTGCAGTTGTAAAATTTTCAGCAATCCAAAATGCTGAAAACGTTGCACGAAAAGTGGTTAAAATGTAGACCAGTGCGATGAAAACAGCGTGGTTGAAATCCTGCATCAAAGAAGATGTCTCTAGTTCAGGAGAAAAAAACGTTATTTTGTCGGCTTATGTGAAACCCGGTTTGTAGAACACCATGTATCGATACTGGTGAAGCACTCAAAATTAGGGACAAAAACTTTCAATAAAGTTTGCCCAAAAACTGTTCAAAATGCATTAAAATGGCTTTTACAGACGTGAATTTTCAAAAAATTTCCTGGGAGCATGCCCCCGGACCCTCTGGAGCCTTTTTTGTTCCTTAACTTGCTTCAAATTAATTGTGCCGGAAAAAAAAACTACGCTTGTAAAGATGTCAAAATTTGGGGCCCCTGCCTTAAAAAAACTTCTGATTACTCCTCAGACATGAAAATTTTTCAAAAGGCTTATCTACGATCTTTTCCGCGTCTAGACGTCTACCGTTTTTCTATTCACAGCAGTAAACATTCAACCTAATTAAAAATAGCATCCCCCCTCCAAAATTTTTTAGATCCACTCCTGGCCTGAAGTAAGCACGCATAAATCGAAAATGTGCTGACAAAATGCATCTTATTTGGTGAAGAACTCCAAATGAGGGGCAAAAAGTTCGATCACAATTTGTTCCAAAGCACTAAAAAGACCATTGCACTATATAAAATTTCAAAAATTTTCCGGAGAGCATGCCCCCGGACCCACTAGAGCCGTTTTTTCCTCAATTTGCTTTAAATTTGCTCTGCCGGAAAAACATTCGCTTATAAAAGATGTCACAATTTGGTGCCATCCCGAAAAAAACTTTGAATACGCCTCTGACATGAAGCATTGACGGCCTGTTTCGAGTCTGAACGTCTGACGTCTTTGTATCTAGTTAACACTCAATCTAATTTAAATCTGCATCCCCCTCTAAAATTTTCTGGATTCTTTCCCTGCTGTTGGGTAAGATTTGTTAAATTTTAGCCCCCCCAATAGAAAATTCTGGCTGCGCCTATGATATAGGTCTACTGCATAAATATGAAATAGCCTATCCAACGTAGCATATTGGATAAAATGTAACTTGAACTGGCCGAAAAAATATGGGAAAAACGTGAAAACTCGTTGGCGGCTGGGGGTTTCACCCCCAGATCCTCGGTTGTGCCCCCCCATTTTTTGCCAAATCATGGGTGCGCCACTGGCCCCCATGATCGTAGGAACTTAAAGAAAAAAAGATTATAATATAGCATGATAATAATGTATATTATAAGTGAAATTAAACTTATGATAAAGCATGATTGTAGTGTATATTATATGTGAAATTAAACTAGGTTTTTTGCTGCTTACGCCTGTGATAAAAAAAAAAGAAAATCGTGACTGCTTCACCCTCTTAAAATTTTTTCCGCCAACTCGTTTGGTTCTGGACTATTTTTCAGCTTTCTAGAGCTCTGCAGCGGTCGGTATAATAGCTGTCACTGATTAAAAATTACTTTTACAACATTAACTACATAATTATGTATTGTACTGTACGAAAAAATAACAAAAATAAAAAAAATAATACATATAATATCAAACACCGCGATCACTGGAAAATTGTTCAAATTCGTCACAAAATTTAACTAGAAAATTGCCGTTTCAACCGCACTACTGCCCCGTGCTTCACAATGTAGGCTACTTCTATAAATGTCTGTTAAGTTGGAAATCTTGACGGTATCGCTATGCACTTGAAACCGAGGAAGTTGAATGTGTATCAGGAAAAGTAGGTGCGTGTCCATACCCAGGGGGTTCAGAATCACTAAGTACAGAGGATGAACGTCTTCGAGACAATAGTTTTTCCACAACTCGAATTGTATCTTCATCATGAACCTAAAAAAATAATTATTCGGCATTTTTTTTTAAGAAGTATTTACGTTGTAGGCTTACAGGTAGACTATATCTGACAGTGAAGCGGTCAGCAGCTACTAATTGGGCATATAGGCCTACGACTTCGAGCTTCTCGATTGGAGTTGCTTGCACTCTTCACGGTGGTGCGGGTATACAGCTGTTGCTGAGGTACGGAAATTCAAGCAAAAGTATTTAGCCAAAACCCTACCAGTGGTGTAAAAAATAATTTGAAACTGTACTTAAGTAAAAGTATCGTTACTGACGGCAAAACTACTCGAAGTAAAAGCATTGTATTGACTTAAAAAGTACTTAGTAAAAGACTAGTAAAAAAGTAGCCATTTAAAAACTACTCAAGTTAAAGTATAGCGTTCTCAAACGTGTCAACTGCACACATGCCGATAATGACTTGCTCTGAAGGTGACAAAATGGTAAACCAAAAGAAATTAATACCGCTCAGATGGCCGAGTGGATAACGATAGAGTGCCTGCTTCTGGAACGATAGACTCGGGGTTCGATTCAGAGTAGGGTTAAATCAAAGACTTAAAAGCGGTATTTATAGCTTTCCTGCGTGACGCTTAGCATCAAAGACGATAGCGTGAAGAACAAGCCGGCAAGTTCATTTGTTGTGCCGTTCGGAACCACGCTTAGCGAGATTTCCCCATTTCAGAGTGGCAGACAGGTGACTCGAAATTACTAAGCGAGCTCGTTATAGCGACTCTATCGCAAAGAAGGATAAACATTAAACATATGAATACATAAGCATTACGGCCTAACTCAGAAGCGGAAATCTGCCTATTTTTGTGAACACTTCAATTTTAGCTTTGCCATTTGCTTTATTCCATAATTAAGGTTAAAAGAGAAATACGACAGTTTTACTGCTAGGCCTACAGGTTTATGGAATGAATATATTATTGCAGGGGCGGCTCGTGTATAGAAGCTGCGAAGCTGCAGCACCCCCAAAATAAACCAGCAAAAATAGCTGATGGAGATTTTTTTAATTAAAATCTTTCACGTGCCCGTGGTGCTTTGTTGTCCTAGCTAATTGTGTTCTGACCCACGAGCGCTTTTTGCTTCGAGGTGCTTCTGTGGTTTACGTAATCTTGGATTTTGTAATTAAGTTCTGGACCTGGAGCGCTTTCTGTCATGCCGCGCCCCTCTGATTAGCAAACTGTACATAAGCTTCGATTTTCGCTGGTTTATCAAGAGCTAGTCTTGGCTCTCGTAGTTGTGCACCTGATGAGTCTGGAAGGACGAAAAAAATGATAACCGGTTATCCTTTTTCGTGCACTAACCGTTAGTGTACACCCGGCCCATGTCGTGCTAAATTGCTTGGTGTCGCAAGCAATCATTATAATTAAAAACAATTTGTAAAATTATTCCAAACTACTCAATTTCATCTTTTTCGTATTGAAGAATTTACCCCTTAACTCATTTATAATTCCAACGTTTCGAGCTCAAATAACAAAGATTCAGTTAGCGGCAACTTTTTTACCATATAACAGCATGTAATCGCAGACATTTGGCAACACTGTTGAGTGTTGATGCTGCAGTGACGTAATTGATTCAAACAGCACCAATTTGTGATGGCCGAGTGCAGTGTTCCCTCTAAGCTGTGCGCGTGTGCGCGCGCACACGGCTTTCAGAGACTGCGCACACGCGTAAATTTACTGCGCACAGACATATGATGAAGCAATGTTCTCGGCCTGCAAGTTGAGGAAATTGTTCTTGGACCTGCTAAAAGGATGCATTTCTTCGCAAAATGTACCGTGCAGTACCAATTTTCTGAGATGTGTTACTTTTTACAATTTAAAAAATTGAAAATTAAAAAAAAAATTTAGCCAGTGCCATTCCGCTTTCATCCTTTAAACTAACCCCATATCCCCCTTTCTTATACTATAAATTCCATTGTTTTTTTTTTAATTTTTGCTTCAATCAATCGCTTCGACTCGGCAGTAAAGTTAGTTTCTTGATCTGTAGTTAGGAAAACATTTTGCATGAGTTGTTAAGGATCGTAGCCTAGAACACACCTATACACGTCATCCCATCATATACGTCAAACTAATAATGATTGCAGCCTCCTTTCATTTATTTTAGCCCAGCTTCTGCTTTTAAGACTATAATAGTGACTGCACTGACTGGAAGTATCGGTATGTCCTTTTTTGATAAGAAAGTGTGCTGAGACGAGTTTTTATGTAAAAACCGCAAAAATGCGTTGGCGGCTGGGGGCTCCGCTCCAAGACCCCCCAGCAGTGTCCTCCTCCTTTGTTAAATTGTGGGGCCTCCCTGATTGCGCATAATGTCCGTAATTAAGAAACGGTTTGAGGTATCAAAATAAATTGCGATTTATTATCCAAAATTTGGGGTATCACGACAAAATTTGGTATCTTTTCCTAACTTCTTTTTTTCGCATTGTTACTCAATGCTCAATACGGCATTTACAAAGGTTGTGGTCAGTATCCGCTTAAGTTGTTACTCGGGCCCCTTCAAATTTTTTGGCTGCACGACACCTCTGGTACCGTGGGCGAAAAATGTACCAGCAGTAACATAACCAAGAAAAGTTGCGCTTCTTTGTTTTCAATAGCTGCCATACTCAATTTATTCATGGGTTGTTGCGCAAACGTGAGTTATTTCTAAAAAAACGCGCAATCACCAAAGGTTCTGCGCACACAGTCTACAAAAAATTAGAGGGAACATTGGCCGAGTGGTATAGAGCGTCTGCTTCTGGATCGGTAAACTTGAGGTTCGATTCCGAGTCGGGTCAAACCAATGACTTTAAAATTGCTATTCACAGCAGCTGCTTCCCTGCTTGACGTTCAGCATTTAAGGGACAGTGTGGAGAAAGCCGGCAAGTTTACTTGGTGTGCCGTTGGGAAAGGCACTTAACGGAATTCCCCCATCTTAGTGTGGTAGACAGATGGCCGGCAACTCCTAAGCGAGCACGTACAGCGCTTCGTCGCTTTCTCGTGATAGGAGGATAAATATGCCAATAACAATTAACAATTGTGTTGCCGGTTAAAAAACAAACAGCATATTTTTTTCTGAATTTGCGCTAAAAAGCGTAAGCTCATAACAAAAATTGTCGTTACAGAATGCCAATACTAGAAATAGTTTCTGCATAAAATAGTCCAACGCGTGTTTGAACTGTTAGTTTTGAAATGTGCTCTGTGCAAAATTTAATGAGGAAACTGTAGGCTACGAAATCCTAGTCAGCTTTCACGTTGAAGTAGTGTGGTGCTGCGAACATTTTTACGTGCATGCAGCACCAGGGATCGATTTCTTGCTGATTTTCTATCTTTGGTATTTATGAATGCTTAAAAAATACAAGACAAATATCACGATGTTTCTAGCCTATTTTTAAAAAAGTGATAAGGCTAAAGGATCTAAAAATCTAGGAGATTGAATCAACAGAAAGAGTATTAGACCTACGTTATTTACTATGACTAGTTGGGGTAGTTAGGATATGCTGGAATATTCATTTACTGTAGAACCTTGTAGTCTGTCTTACAACATGTCACACTCTAGTCTAGACCAGATTTTTTTAAAGTTCAAAGCGGGGTAAAATCTTAATTTCAAATCAGTTGCCTCTGAAGCATATCCTACTAGGTATTAGGTGTAAATCTAAATGCGAAGTCAAATACAAGCTTAGTCTACATCCAATAGTAGTCTAAAGTTTACATTACAAATATTAGAGAAGTAGGCCCACGTTTTAAATGATATGGATAATTATATCATTTCGGCAATACGTAGATGCTTTTGCAGGCAAGCGACGGGCGGCAAGCGACACGCGATTCTGATGCAAGTGGTTGCAGCAGTGTCGATAAGCAGTAAAATAAGCTCAAAAAGGTGGTGGAAAAAATTGCTTGTCGTCGGTATACAAAAGGGGGCAACGCAAAACGCGATTATAATGCGATATTTTTGTCGACTAATAATGTTGCTTTTCTGTGCAGATTTGCAGCTACCGCGAAAATATTCTTCACCAGACACCACTGGTGAACATATTAAGCATTATCTGTAACTTGCGGTCATGCGGTTACGATCATGCAGTAATTACAGACAACAATGACATTGCAAGCGACGCAACTTTGCAACGCAAGATTTTAGGTGCAACGAGGGATTTCAAGTGAGTCTAATAACTCAAAGACTACTTTGTACTTTTCTAAAATATAGCTACCCAAGTAGTGTCATTTTATACTAAAAGTACTTAAGTAAACGTAAAAGTAGCCAAAAAAAAAAAACTAATCAAAAAAGTACTCGGTACTGAAAAAAACTACTCAAGTAAAAGTATTTCGTTACTTTACACCACTGAGCCCTACACTGTATTCGGAATAAACTCTGGAATATAGTTTGGGGTACAAGAATGCGAAAGTGTATCTACTGAGGAATACGACGGGTGTAAGATAGAATGCATCCAAACCAACAATAGGGTGCGCGGTAAAAGCAAATCGAGAAGCACTGGAAATACTTGTCATATTATCCACACTTAAAATACCCAGATATTTTCTCTACATTGTCCTTGTTTCGGTAATTGTTAAAGTTTCATTCCAGAGCTAAAACGGTTTACTCAAATAAGCGAGTTTTTGAGATTGAGGTATGCAACGCGTTGGCTTGTGTGAAAATATGCAGGATTTCGGATTTATACACTCACTCATGCTGTACGAAAAACTCGCGTTTTTATTGACGTCTGTAGTTAACAATTTTGTCTAAAATCACAGTAGAATTTTAATCATCAACCATACGCTATGGGCAAAGTTTTCTAGGCTACATAGCCTAATCTTATCAGATTCATAAAGAAAAATATAATAAACTTATAGCCTTTTCTTACTTCTATTGATATTCTCCTTGAAGGATCATAAACGTAGGTTCGAATACCAGATGAGCGGCTGTTTCTATCACCAGGTGGCGCTTCCTCCTCGATTATGACGACAGAATTATACGATGGGGGGGATTGATCAGAAGATAACGCTTCATAACTTGGTGGAAAATCGCTGTAACGACGAACCTAAAATAAAGCAAACACTGCATGTCACCTTGCAAATATCTTTAGTTGTAAGACCATGCATGTCGGCAGAGGGCGCAAGAGCAAGTCTTAACTCTTCACCAGAATCGCTGTCATCAGGATAACAGCTGGTGTCGCCCTATTTTATGCATAAAATTGAACTGTATTGCCAGTTTTTTCAAAATATGTCACCATGAAAACTTTTCTACCGAAACCCTGCTATATTCTTTCATTTCCGTCGTTTTCGTTTCACAAGTTGACTGGTGCCCATCTCCACAACTTAACACCTACTGTAGGTAAGACGGCTACGAACGCTGCAGCAAAGGTGAAACTAGGACTGCGAATTCGCAAACATTTCCAATCGAGTTCGAGTACACAAACATTTGCAAGCCAGTTCGAGTTTTTCACTTTTGAATTTGAGAATTCAAGTTCAGTAGGCCTAATTCTCATCAAGTTTACGCTGAGTTCAAGCAGTTTTTATCGGGTTAGAATAAGTTCAAATAATTTTTGTAGAGTTTAGGATAAGCTCAAAACTCAGAACTCGATTTTTTTCGAGAATAAGTTCGAGTCCGGCGCAAAAGACCGATTTCAGCAAGTTCAAGTTCGCAGCCTTGCGTGAAGCAATGATGGAGCCAAAGATAACTTGGAATTGCTGGAATTACAGTTAATTAAGCGAAGTATTACAAAAAACTTACTAAATTTCCAGTTTACTCACCAGTGTTAAAGATGTTCTTCTTCTTGATCCATCACTTGTACTCTAAGATTAATTAACTATTATGTTTAATCCAGCAAAAACTGCATCGATTTATTCACAAATACCTTAATATTATAAACTTGTCTGAAAACTTTGTTTTAAATCAGGAATACGGCGATTTTTTTATGACCTATAAAATCGAAAAATATGACTTTATTTTTTGAAACATATGACTTTATATCACTTCATTTTTAGAACAGCAAATTTACGCTGTTTTCTTAATTAACACTTCTAATGGTAGGCCTAAGTGTATGTATTTTGAACCAGAACATACTCAAAAAAACGAAGAATTCACTTGAAAATCAGTAAAAAAACTCAAAAAAATCATATGCGCATCTTACATCAAGTAAGATATTCAACTGTCAATTACAATTTTACAGTAGAATGCGACGTGTGCTTCGATAAAGTTTCGGTTTTAATGCATCATGAGATTTAACATCGAAAATGGCCGTTCTACAGATGCTGATGTCGGCTGGTGTGTTAACAACTTGGCATAAATTGCTAGAGAAATATCTGGTCAACTCATCTTCACAGTGGTTCTTGCGTAATTTTTTTCAAAACTAATAATAAAGTCGCTTGAAATGCTTCGTGAAAGTAGGAGCGAAAACTTGAAAATTCTCAATGCCCCTCTTAACATAAAATTATCAAGTTTAAAGTTTACAGGAACTGTATCTACGGAGGTACCGGGAATTCATAATTTGTATATTTGATTTACAAAAATCAACGGTCATATTTTATGACCTAAAAAAAGAAATATGACTTTTTATGACTTTATAACTCCTTAAATACACCTCGTATCAACGTAGTTTTTTCGCGATTATCGGTTTCATAAGTTTTTGCGCTACCACAAAAAAATACAACTTTCATGACTTTTATCCCCCTAATCATCAAAACCATTACAAAAGCGGATTAATTTACTATTCGGCAATGTTTCAAAACGTACTGAAACGACAATAGGCCCACCCAGAGACATAAAAAAGGAGTAGACTGTAAATTTGCGCGAGTTTTTTTTTTGAATGATTTAGTTAATGTACAGGATACGGTAGGACTTGAAATGCTGTCTACCCGCAGTAAAAGTGTGTAACCAACAGTTTTTTTTTCAGAGCTCAAATTCAAAATTACCTGATTAGCGGAGTCTGATAAAGCAGAACGCTGAGTTTCCAACAAAACTTTCGGACAATATTTTTTAGAACACTTGGGACATATTAATTGCCAGCTAATAACCAACAGGCAGATCATACACAGGGCAAGAATAGCACCGATTGGAATCATAAAACCCAGATCTGTAAAATCATTGCTGTTAGTAAGCTTAAGTCAAGAACTACAGCGTTAGGCTGTCAAATTGAAAACAGCATAAGATTTCTTATAGCTAAGCTGCAAAAATGCACTTTAACTCAACGACTTTTGAGGCTCAAGAGACCTAGATTAAATGAAGTGTTGCAAGTCCTCACAAGTCATTGCAACTAACAAAAACACAGGAACACCATTGGACATGACATGACGTATCATCGACATGTCCAAAATGTAACTTGGAAGAAGAAACTCCAAATCACCATGTTGGAGAATGCACTAATACTACCAAGCTATGCGAAAGAAGGTTTTTGGTAAAGAAAAAATTACAACAAAGTCGGTGGTCAAAAAAATAAATATAAACCTACTGGCAAAGTATTTGCATCGGGCCGGAAGACTTGCTGAATACGGCCAGTAGTAATTTGAATAAATGAGCAAGCAGGGAAAGTTGTAATGGGCCTAAATAATGGCCCACACAATGTGCCTGTGACGATTGAACCTGGTCAGTCTTCTCTGGCACCACTGTCCTTTAATAATAATAATAATAATAGTAATGCACTTTGCAGAGTCATTTAATGACAAGCTCTCTCTAGGTCACCACGATTACGCACGAATCCTTTTATAGCGTTGGATAAAACATCTTCCTGTGCAAAAAGTCGAGCTCTGTCTGTACTGTGAAGCCAGAGCCAACGCATGATGACGTATCAAAATACACTGCCGTGCGTTAAATATGCTGTAGGTAAGTTTTGAATAACGTAGTGTGGAATATTTTTAGTGCGTTGGCATATCAGGGCCAAATACATCGTTGTGAAAAGAGGGACTTGCCTAATGGAATCTGGAAAGCGGTCAAATGTTTATTGACTGAAAACTGAATTCTAATTGGTCTTTCACTGTAGCTCAGGGACGAATTCAAAAGCAATATGATGGTTAATTCTATGCTTAGAAAAATCAAGGAAACGTGCTACGTTGAAACAATGATTAAGTTTTTATGTAAAAGCAGAAATACTGTACATTGTTTTGACTTACACAGATTAAATTCATCTGGTTCTTCTGATTCGTTTGGACTAGGGCCTCCAAAATCGCCCGTAGATGACGACATTGCTTCTTGATATTTTTTTTTTAGAAGAAAGAATCAATAAATCCAATTTTTTTCATAAAATAGATTTTTGTTAAGAACTTGCTAGCCAATTGCCACCAATTCAATATTGCCACTAATTCAATATTTCTTTATAGCTGAAAAATAATTGATAGGACATTACCATTAAAGGAAATTTCAAACATAAACCAGTAGGCATCTAAAGCCTGAATGTCTAAATGAGCAAATAACCTTTATATTGTATAACAGGGGTGGCCAACCTATGGCGCATGCGCCAAACTTGGCGCATTGCATGATTAAAGGTGGCGCACTGCATCTTTAAGATGAAAATAAATGAAGTTTAAGTACTGATACTAAAGGCCTGTTGTCACAATATTACGCCTAGCTTTACTTGTTAATCGTACCTTGTTGTTAAAAACAACATAGCCTTTATTACTTAATATAACTAAGACAGAATGCGTTTTCTCCTACTTTCAGGAAGGCTGTAGTTTATCTTAGAAGTATGACGTCACAATGTTCCCTGTTTCATAATTAATCGTAATCTGTTGATCGAAAAGTGCTCGAATTTTTTCATGGATACGAGAATTTTCGTTGAGTTAACTATGTATATGCGGCTGTCATTGAAATTTTTTCATTCAGTGTTTATTTTAGTGATTCCGGTAACTCTCTAAATGAGTGGTTTTCTGTGGATTTATGTATTTGCAACACGAAGTGGACATTAGGTGTGGGGATACAAGAGATTAATGGCGCATCCGAAACATTATGTTAAAAACGTAGCGCATGGTATGTGAAAGGTTGGCCACCCCTGCTGTATAATCATCGTGTCTTTGTCTTATTGTTGCGTAATCTGTCTGAATCCAATCGCGTTTACGCTAACCTTTTCGCAAAAAATTTTTTCTATGCGCATATTCAACATTAATGATTTAAATCGAAACGAAATTAAAACCAAAAGCAGCTTAAGTTCGCCAATGTTTCGACAACATTCTTCAGAGTGCCTGTCTTCAATTAAAGGTGTCAAAATGCATGTGCTGGCTACATTTAGATTGGTGTTTCGTTTTTATAAAATTAGCGTTTACGCTACCACCAGAGATGGGCAAGATCAAAATCAGATCATCGAAACGATGTGATCTTGAAAATCAAGATCAATTGCCCCTTTTGCCCCCCCCCCCCCCCTTGGCTATGTGATTCCAAATATCGCTTGCTTAAGTCGAGATTTAAACATCCTAAAAATTGAAGTATAATCAGGAACGTAGCGAGAGGGCAAAGTGGGCCATTGCCTTCCCCAAAAAAATATCTCAGGTACCACTGTTATGTAGAGATAGGTTATACGTCTACTTTGTCCCAAAGGAGGCAACAAGGGGCAGTTTTTTTGCAACCAAAAGAATTTTTTGAGATCTGCTGTACCATTAAAGATCTTTTTTCAGAGATCGACCGGCCAGAAGCACAGCTACGCCCCTGAATTTTCTTGCTGAAAAATTGGTGTAATGCTGTGGTTACATCAGAATTCGGTTGTTATACGATTGTTGCCGATTATTATGAGCAAATGAGTGATCGCCGTGCTGCGTTCAGAGCATTTAGGCAGGTACCGACAGAAAAAAAATTATTGTTTTTAATTGCTGAGCTTAGGGGGGTATCCAGGGGGGGCGCTGGGGCCGCGCCCCCCGGAGACAATTGCACAAAACTTTCGTGGTGTAAAGGTGATATACATATAAAGGACAATGCGAGGGCGTGATGACCTTTTTTTTGCTCTTCACTTGACTTTGGGCCGGAAAATTGGACATTTGCGGACGTGCTGACCTGTTTTTTGCTCTTCACCTGATTTTGGGCGGAAAACGGACAGCTTCAAATTGCACCCCTCCTTTTCGAATTCCTGGGCACGCCCAGTGAGCTGGTTGGTCTTATTTCGGAATCTATGAGAACAATAGTAGCTTGACGCGCAGGGAGTCGAACCGAACCCGAACCGTATTTGTCAAAATCGCAAAGAGCGAATCGGATCTGAACCGAATAATGTAAGTACTGTACTTGCGAACCTTAACCGAACCGATTGATAACGCGGCTCGCTCCGTCAAGTCACTCGCGTCACTTTGAAGCTGGTTCGAATTCAAAATAATAGTCACTTATGCAAGTAGTCTATGCATGGTGAAGAAGTCTTTTACGTTTCATATACCCGGTCCCGTGGTACACGCGTAACAGACTAAACAAAACGCTTTAACACTAATTTTACGTTACCTGCGGATTGAATAGGCCGCCGGTGTCAGAGCATATTAAGAACTGAATTATCTCGAAATTGGCTTTAGCCTACTACAAGTATTTTATACATTATATTGGCCTGTCAATGCAAAGAAAAGTTGCTAGGTATGTTTTATTTTTTAAATTGTGTTACTAGAATTATACCATTTTTTACTGCGAACCTGAACCGGAACTATTTTTTCACTGCGAACCTGAACTAGAACTTTATAAACCGGTTTTGAAATATTTTTTACTGCAGCGAACCCAAACCGAAGCGTTTCAATTTATCTGATCCTTAACCGGAACTGAACCGAAATTTGAAACCGCTGGTGAACCCAAACAGAAAAAATTAAACGGTTCGACTCCCTGCTGACGCGAAAACAAAATGACTTTCTGCTGTAACCACTCCATTGTTATTATCGAAGTGCGCACTTATCTTTGCTCCGCGTAACCCTGCATTCTGCAATATAAGCGGTACGTTTTCCTGAAAATATATGGTCTGTAGCTAATAGGCTAGACGCGCTAAATTAGACCAAAAATATATTTTGTGCCAAACCCTCTGTCACTATTTTTTTCTTACGAGTGTTTTAGCTCTAGAGTTGAATCAATTACAATTACGGAATGTACTAAATTTCACTTTTTCATGTAACTGCAAATTTAATTGCAATTAAGATTTCATGCTCTTGTGTAATCGTAATTTCAAAAAATTGAGGGTCTAATTACAATTGAGCTACTCTTTAGTTTCGCCCAGTTCACCTAAACTTCTTTTCCATACACTTCAATTGCACCGTTTATCTTTAGCATTACCGGAGCATCAACAAGTCAAATCTCGCTTTTCGTTGTAGTTCCCTACAGGGATGCCTTGGTAAAATTCGAACTAGGGGGGACCTGTATAATGCAAGAAAATCTCTTATTTTATACCAGATGTTCTTAAACTTTTTCAGTCACGCCTCTTTGCTGTTATTTATTTTTGCTTACGCCCCCCCACCAGTACCGAGTGAAGACTGTTGCCCCTCCCCCCCCAAAAAAAGCTTCAGCGGTAGCCCTTTGATATCTACAAGCATTTGTTATCTACAAGCATTTTGGCAGTTCGCGTTTTTTCGACTCATTAGATGCATTCATGGGCTCACCCAAGATTTGGCAAAGGGAGGGGGACACAATTAGGGGTCTGGGGGCTATGCCCCAAGCCGCCAACGAATTTTTGCGATTTTCTTTTAAAAAACACTTATTTTAACACACTTTTTTATCGAAAAAAGGCATGCAGTGAGTGCAGTCACTACAGACAATGCAAAAATATTTTCGCAGCTTATGTTTAAAAGCGTACCGGCCGTTAGCTCAGTTGCTTAGCGCACACGCTTATCTCGCTATCGGCAACGGCTCGCCACTGTTGCGACGTTTCTTCGGAGCTATGTTGCCCAGGCGCTAAGCCGCGGAGATGGGGCCCGCCACTCGTTACACGCTTCGGCGTAATACCGCGAGTATTATGAAAATTTGATTTTGATTTGATATTTAAAAGCAGATACTTAGCCAAAATAAGAGAAAAGAGGCTGCAACCATTATTAATTTGAGAAATTTTAGACTGAAAATTTGGTTTTAGCACCTTGTTTCGGGGCCAAAGAGGGGGACATGGCACCGTGCCCCCTGCGTGCGCCTATGGCTGCATTATTTCAAGGGACATATCCAAAATTTCCTCTGGAGGGGCGCCCCAACTTTCGTATTTTTTGAAAATTTGTGGGTCTAATTTACATTATGTAATTGCAATTAAAGAGCTTTGTAAGCTACTTTTTACGAAATTTTCTGAGTCTAATACAAAAAAAAAATTGTGGGGCCTCTTTAATTGCCTCTTCCCGGACCGGAGGAATCGAACTTCGGAAATGTCTTGATACGGTACTGCCCACCACGCTGCGAAAACATGAACAAAATATAACAATTTATTTGCATTGTCTTAATCGTCTCAAAGGGAAGCATCCAGCTGTTTCGGGGAAACAAGTTTTGAAGTTTTACGAAAAAAAGATTTGAAAATATACGTTCAATCATTATAAGTCACTGCTAGTGCTACTATGCTCACGCCCCCCGTGCAAACCTTTTACGCCTCCCAGGTTGAGAACCTCTGCTCTAAAGTCTAAACGTTCACATAGACTTGGCCGATTTTAAGAGTCCCCCCTGGGCCCCCCTACAAAGAAGTTTTTTAGAACTAGGGGGGCCGAGACCCTCTGGTTACATCCACCAAGGCACTCCTGGTTTCCTATAGTTTTCATGTGTATTTGAGGGTGTAACACAAATGCAGTTGCAACTATAACTGTAAGTCGTAATTACATCAGCGGTACACATTTGGGCGTAATTGTAAGGAGTTTTTCAGCGGAAATTCATTGTAATTAGTACCGGAATTATCAACAGGCTTTGAAGGCTGAAGCCAAAGGGCCTCGTCACGAGCAAAAGGGCTCAACACGGTCATGGAAATACTTTCATTTTTGGAGGGGTTGACCTTGAAAATCTTTTTCACATACTGTATACAGTGATTGGCACGATAAACCTTTCTGTAATAAAGCGATAACGATAATCGATAATTTCAAAAATGCTCTGGGCGATACCGATAAGTCACAATTTCTTAAAGCGATATAGGTAATCGATAAATTAGCGCCGATAAATTTTTCCGATAAATGTTGCGGTAAATTTTCAATGTGTTTTACGAGGTTTTTTTCTTGTAAGTCAAATCACAAAAGTGTTTCTCTAGATTTTTCAAGAATAGAGAGCAGTTCACGGACTCTGCCGTGGGATTAAACACAACGAAGAGAGATTTTTTAAATTGCAACTAAACTTTATCGACGCCGTGAATTTTGCCATAGCGCCAACTCCCTAACTTTGAACACTGTGGGCATAAAGAATCGTTTATCGCGATAATTTATCGGCGATAACGAAATATATTGCAAAAGCGATATCGGTAATCGATAAATCCAAACTATTTTGAGCGATAACGATAATTAATCGGTAAAAAATTATCGCCGATAAATGTCCGTCTCTGACTGTATATATGCGTAAATTTTTTTGGGATCAACTATGAAGGCCTCTATAAATTTAGAATATGTCCGATCACTGATCACTAGCGGCAAATGTGAAATCAAAACAGCCCAGCGCCCAACTCAATTAATGTGGGTGTGATGTAATTACCTCTTCTAATTGTCTGATTTGCTTTGATTGATTTAACTCTGTTGACATCTATCTTTTTTTACAATGGATCGTTCGCATCTTTCTTAAAATTCCATTGTCAGCTTGTCACAGGGTTTGACTTCTCAAATCTTGCTGAGTAGCTACTGGCTTAAGCAAATTATGGTTGTTTTGCTTATAAAAATTTTTAGCAGGTTTTGCCTAATCTTTTCCGGTTGTAACTTCAAGCCTATGTGTAATGCCTGAAACAATGGTTCTATTTTCTACAAGTGCACTACCACCCATGAAATATCTCCTTATTCTATTTCTCTATCACATGTTGGTGCTAACCAGTCTGCAACAAGAAAAACTTTGTAAGCAACTTCCTGCCATGAAATTCAGCTGTCTGTATTGTATCGAATCATCACGCTTGTCCGTTTAATTTCACAGTGACGTCACTTCCGGAATGCTCAGCTGCGCTAAGATTACGTGCTCGTAACGTCATCATATTGTCATGACGTGAAACCAAAATACAAACAAACTGCTTCGGAAGTTTTGACAAAAAAACTATGGTGTGGCTGATACTTTTTTATACGCGGTACCGGTAATACCAACGAGTGGTAATGGATATTTCAAAATATTTGTTAACTTACGTATTGCCGCTTCGTCATCATGGTTTTACGGCATAACCTTTTGTGACGCAGTTCGCACTACGCATTTCGGCTTGATTCCTGGTGCGACTTACTTTTGATCTAAGGTTACTTTGAAAATAACAGCGATGTTTTTTATGGGGCTCCGTATGGAAAAAAATATACGTTTTGTTCGCTAGCGTAGCCAGGATTTTGCAATGGGGAGGGTTGAGAATGACATCACATTTGACCATACGTTGTATACAATACAGGAGCGGATCCTGAAAGTTTCGGTGGGGAGGATGTAGGCTAATTTTGAATCAGTTTGAATGTTAAGTATATGCAAAGACGTTTAGACCTGGGAACGGGCGTAAATAAGCCTTTTGAAAATGTTTTCATGTCGGGGGCATGTTCAGAATTTTTTTCAAGAAGGGGGCACCAATTTTCGTCACTTTTCAAGCGTGATTTTTTCGACAGGTTTAATTTTAAGCAACTTAAATAACAAAAACGACTCTAGGGGTGTCCGGAGGCTCCCCCGGGAAATTGTTACAAATTTGCAAACTGCAATGGCCATTTTAGTGATTTTTGAACAATTTTTAAGGAAAGTTTGTCATATTTTTTTGGCCCCTAACTTTGAGTGCTTCTTCAAATATGATGCATTTTGTTCGCACAGTTTCGATTATGCGTGCTTAAGCCGACTAAGACATATTGTTATGAAGAGGTTCGAAATTATGGAAAATATTATTCATCCAAAACATTGTTGAAAATGGCTGTTGGGGGAATGCATACACAGCATCCTCCCCCCCTGGATCCGCCCCTGGTTGTATAATAACAAAAGATGGCCTCAAATTTTAAGAGCAATGTTTTAAACCAGAAATACCGAAGGTATTTAAGGCACAATTGTTGTAAGGAAGTCAAAGGAATGTTTTCTGGTGAACTGGTAAAACCATATTCAAATGTTAGCGATTTAGTTATTTTTTGAGCTACTGTACGTACATCGTTTTTGCTTGAAATCGTTTAGCCTTTTTTCCACGGAAGGTCTGAGGGGCTGAGGACAGTTGCATGTACAGGAGCGGCATTGCCCTGCTAATAAAATTGCGTTATTGCTTCATTAAGCATAACGGCAAAGAACAAAAGTCAGGAAACAACGCCACGTAATTCTTGTTATTATGACAATTACAAAACCAGATTATCAATGACAAAGTATCGAGCACTTCAAACTAAATATTAGAAAAAGAAGTATGACGTCATTTGAGGCTCAATGGGGGAGGGGTTGTAAAGCCCCCCTCCCGTGGCTACGCCACTGCGTTTTGTGAACCATGTTTTTTGAGCTTTTTTAGAGTGGACCATAATTTGTCCGATACAACTACAGTCGGACAAAAAAACACACGCAAAATATCTAGGCAAAACCGTTTTTTTCAAACGGCGCGCCTGTGCGTATCAACAAACAGGCGCAAAATAAGTCGGATATTTCCTACATATATATCGTATAAATTATGGTCTAAATAAGCTCAAAAAACAAGGCTCACAAAACGTATATATTTTTCCAAACGGCAGCCCATTGTTTTTCAGAGAAAAGTTGGATTCTTCTGAAATAATAATTCGCAAACAAGCCTACCGTTTTGTAAACATTCAAAAGTTAATACGTTTCGACATACCCTACATATAGACCAACATTGAGCACTTTTTGTGGTTACGCAAGTAGTTTCTTTCTCCAGATCCACCAATAACATTGTTTTGAATACGGGTAAGTGATTTGCAAAGAACTAAAGTAAGTTTAAGCTTATACAGAAGTCTAAGTAGTAAGTAGGCCTGCCATTTAACTCCCGGTAGACATGCTCATTCGATAGAATAGATAATCAAATTTTACTTCAGAAGTTAGAAAATTGCTTCAGAATTAGAGGAAAACCGCTTGAACTGTTTAACAGCTACCGACCCATCGAAAATTCTACAAACCAAATCTGAATTGGCGACTGTGTCTTGTGGTGTACCCCACGGCTCCAGCTTAGGTCCGCTCATATTTTTAATGTACATCAATGACCTTCCTCAAAAATCTCAAAACAACTGTAGGCTACTGTATCATGCAGCCAATACTAATCTCGCTCTAATAATTATGTAATACGCCAAAAGAGAGACAAGCGCATTATAACACGGTTCTCCTATAACTTATGACGTTTAGCAACGTTGTCATTTATCTAGATTGGAATTTTCAGCGATTTATAACGTACTAAACGTGCTAGTTTTCACGTACTGACTACTGATTAACTCATAAGCTGCAGCCTAGATTTTACGTGATTTTGTCAGTCGTGACTCGTGAGCAAATGAGTATTGCATGCAACT